>CM027471.1:24410257-25092158 GCA_015776775.1 Magallana hongkongensis
GACGTTTACTCAGAATGAAAAAAAATCCACTGATGTTAATGAAAAACCATCTATTGTTTGTTATAGACCTTTGCTTGTATTGATATTTTTCACTTTCAGAAAAGTAGGTCAATGACCTACTTTTTGAGTTAATTGAAAAATCAAGAAAAATCCCATAAAATTTTACACTTCGATTGAGATTTTCTTAATTTTAAAAATATTACAAATAATTAAACACTTTAAAAAATAAGATACAGTTTATGAATGGTAGTGGCACTAAATAAGTACACAACATTAAGATTGCATCAATTTAAAAAAATAATTCAGTTCGAATTTCCTCTATCAGTTTTCAAATCCCTACCCATTTTTGATTGAATGATGATAATACAAAAACATTTATGATATTGAACTAGTTATATTGACCTTATTATGTTGGCATAAATTTATATGAGGTCAATGATCAAAATTTTGAGATATGATGTCATTTATCGTTTTTAAGCATTTTTCAATATTTTTATTATTCGTGCCATAAGATTATTTTTATGAATAAGTGAGGTAAAACCAACGGAAAATATGTAAAATTACGTAGACTTAAATATAAAATCCTAACTTTTACACTACTGCCAAAAAACTTTGAGCAGAAAACAAAATCTGCAAAATTTAGTCCGAATATCCTCTGTTTGGCTAAAAGTCAATTTTTGTTTGAGCATAATTCCATAATAAAGTAAAACTATTGACTGTTTTGTCAATGATAATTAATTTTATAAATACTTTTGTGTTTAGAACAAATTTTACTCCTTTCATTGAACTTTTTAACAATCGGAATTTGAGAACTCAAACCCTGAGTAAATAACACCCTTAAGGGCGTCCATACAAAATAGCGATATTTATCACATAAAATGTTAGCCTTTGAACAATCTTGGTATTCTACTCCAAACATTTGTTAAACAAAGTGATATTTTATCGATTATACAAATTAAATAATTTGTTATCGGATGAGCAATTCTTGAGTCTCTTGGGGATACCCTGTCACGTGATACTGCTAAAAATAGATGAACCAGGAATAATAAGAAAAAATGCAAAGTGCAAGGGCATAACATAAACAATATAGTTATTTCTGTTTCTAACTTGTAAAATGAACCTTCAAAATTTCGAAAAGTGCTGGGAGCTTAAAATATTCAAGTAAGAACAATTATTAAATTCAATGTAAACAGTGTATGAACAGCAATTTACTGGGAATTCCCGCAATTAACGCTTATTATATGAAATGCGTAGCGACTTCATACAGCTCCCAGCACTTTTTGATATAATAGGGATACAATGGTAGACATGGAAATATTCAATATATTTGATCAAGTGTATGCCCTTGCACTACTGCATTTTATCTGACCCACTTCACTTTCAGCGTCATTTGCGTGAAATTCAAACGCAACACTGACTAAGATCATGATTCTAATTTCATTCTTAAAATAATTTAACGCTGTGAATTTCACTACAATAATGTTAAAATGTTGTTTCTGTTCACACCAATCATCATTATAGAATTGTTGAAATTGGAAAAACATAACTTCATCAGATGCCTTTATTGGGGGGGGGGGGGGGGGGGGTGTAAGTGTTAATTTTGTAATTTACATTTATGTTTAATAATAATTTATGTTACTATGCTGGTGAATAAGTTCTTTTAATGTATAATCAGGTTTACTTGTAATCATAATTGATATTTTCGTACTAATTAAAGAAAGCAAGAAGAAACAATATATCAATATTATCAAGAATTTATTTTGATAATCAACTTTACAAATACTATAGAGATTGCTTTTCTGTGACAAACTGTTCAACAAGACTAGTGCTTTCTGATTTTTAGTATTTTTCAGTCATAATGTGTAATTTATGGAAATTGACAATTCTTCTTGCACACTACATGTTCTTCTCTTCTGTATTTTTGATATTATGAGGTAGTCCAGTTGATAAGAAAACCAATACCTGACATGATGAATATATATCAATTTCAAATTTCATTTCAATAGATATCAATGCAAATTATTATAAGAGGTTACATTAGTATCATTATCAATATGATATTTAAAAAACTATGCATGAAGTTGAAGTTAGTGAGTAAAAGAAATATTTATATACATTTGTAGTACCTACTTTTATCAACATCCCAAGAGTGTTTATCGTTGTTGACTTGCAATCAGTGATAGACAAATCATGCATTAAGCAATGATTTTCAAATCTCTTGCCTCCATAGACATTGACTTGGTAACAATGCTGCATGTTACCGATAGTAATTCTAATTCAAATACTTATTTCATTGGAGAGAGAGAGAGAGAGAGGGAGAGAGAGAGAGAGAGAGAAGAGAAGAGAGAGAGAGAGAGAGAGAAGAGAGAGAGAAAGTAGAGACCATGTAAGTAAAATAATTTTATATCATTTATCGGGCCTATATTTATATAAGTTCACTTATCATGAAGATAGAAAATAAACATGGTTAACTAGTTACTAGTTAGGTCTTACCACCTTCAAGTGAAAGACCTTTTGTACATGTATTTCTTATGTTTTTATTATTAGGGTCTTTCCACCTTTCGGGTGAAATACCTTTTGTTTCGTTATGTTTTTTATTCTTATCTCTTTCTTCTCTATTTCCAAGGTTTTCTTCATGTAATTTACCATTTAAAGTTATGGTACCAAATGATCTTATGCTTTATAACCCCCAGAACTAACAAAGTCGTTGCCCTTGTGTACGAAATTGTGTTATCGCTACCCCTCTGAAACCATAAGAGATAAAACTTGAAAATTTACCCAATGTCTTCAGTACACTTAGAAGTTTTCTTCAATCTATTCATACCGAAAGGATTCGAGGCCCTCTTCTAGCACTTATTGTCCCTGAAGGCATTTACGTTTCTATGAAATCACTTCCAACTTTTTTAAAAATTTGTGATAGAGACTTTGGACCACTTTGGATGGAAGCGGTCTACCTTAGTCAAACAAAATGACATAAAGGTCAAAGGTGAAGGTAATTTGAAATCCGTTAATTTATGCGTTTTTAGATTTCTTTTGTTTAGGCTGGTAGAGTTAAACTTTAAATGGATATAGTAGGACTTCTTGAGACATTTCAAAATATAACCCTTTAGCCCTACCTTGGAACAATTTTAGAGTTATTGCCCTATTGTACAAAATGCTTATTACACGAATCACTTCTCATAAACCGTTAGAGATAGAGATTTGAAATCTTTACTAATGTATTCAGTACACTTAGACGCTCCTGCAATCTATTCACACTGAAATCTAGCAGTTATTGCCCCTAAAAGTTTCAAACATTCAACGAAAACACAAACAACTCTTGAATGAATAACAATAGATACATTGGACCACCTGGTATGAAAGCGTTAACCTTGTCCAATCAAAATGACATAAATGTCAAGGTCAAACAATAAGAAATTGCTCTTTGACATATTTTTATGTAGTAATGGTGAAAAAATATTTTAGTTTAATGAAGCAATCCTTATTCAAACATAGAACACAATGAGGTGGTAAGAATTCTATTTGTTCGAGAACAATTAGTTTACTAGTTATTTTTTTTAGGTCTTTACACAGTGTGAAGGCCAATGGATATTGTTCCGGTTTTTTTTCTTTCTTTTTTTTCTTCCGTAATCGAAAAGAAATTGTTCTTTTGCGACTTCTCCAAACATTTTCATTCACGCTGTACTGCTTTCTGAAAAGGATTAGGGCATTTGACTCTGCGTCAACACTTTCACTTTTTGTTACTCTTGACGCGTGCTCGTAAAAGCTTTTATCGCTACTTCTGGAAAGCCGCGATAATCGCAAGTTGGAAACCTTCACGGATGATATTTGGTCTGAAGGGTAGTTGCAAATCTCCGAAAGACCAATGGTTTCGCAGTTTTATCTTACAACGACTGTCTTTTAAATATTCAATATCAAATATTCTCACATATTCACTTGCGATGGCTTCGACGACCATTTTGGCTGCAGCAAAGGTCAAGGTCAATGGTCAAGGTCAACCAGAATCGATAAAGTGTCATATTGCAAAAAAGTATGATCTTCAGGCGCAGGCATATTCGCTGAAAGTTGACCTTGACCTTTGACCTTGACCCCTGGCAGTAAAGAGCCATTTTACTGGAATTTTAAGATCTTGTGCGACTGACCGAAAACCCGTTTTTCATTTTTAGGGTAACGTATGACTTTGACTTTCGATGTAAAAAAAAAAACATTGTGCAAAATTGTTCGGTTAAGCATGCATATTCAGATTTTGGGTAAACAGAATGATTTTTGCGTCTTCTTTATTAAGTCTCTACACCACAGTGTTAAGGCCTATTGATATTATTCTGTTTACTTTTATTAGGTCTTTCCACCTTTCAGGTGAAAGACCTTTATTATTTCTTATGTTTTCTTTTATCATTAGAAGACCCTTCTATTATTCTATTGTTTCTTTTCACTTTTTAGGGTCTTCCGTCTTCAGCGGAAGACCCTTCTATTATTCTATTGTTTCTTTTTCACTTTTTTTTTTCTTTTTGTGCAGAAGATTTCTCGGAGATGCGTGGTCCGATTTTGTCAAATTTTCAACATTTATCTATTATCATCTAAAGTTTATATACAATTTTTATTTTGTAAAAATCACTTCCTGTTCGGACTAATCCGCCATTTTGTCATTTTTAAAAAGTTCTTGTCCACACATTTTCTTAAAAACGAGCAAAGATAGGAAGCTGAACTTTTCAGAAATGATAAATGACACGAACATCTAGCCTCACGAGGAAAGGCATTGTCCGGAAATTCCGAGTACGGAAGCTAGCTGGAGGCAAATATAGGACACGGTTTTGACGAATACCCCTTGTCCACACATTTCCTCAAAAAAGAGCAAAGATAGGAAGCGGAAAACTTTCAGAAATGATAGATGACATGAACATCTAGCCTCACGAGGAAAAACATTGCCCGGAAATTCCGAGTACGGAAGCTAGCTGGGGTCAAAATATAGGACACGTTTTTGAGGAATACTCCTTGTCCACATATTTCCTCAAAAACAAGCAATGATAGGAAGCTGAAATTCTAGCCTCACGAGGAAAATCATTGTCCGGAAATTCCGAGTACGGAAGCTAGCCGGGGTCAAAATATAGGACATAGTTTTGACGAATTCTTTTTGTCCACGCATCTCCTCAAAGACGAGTGAAGAAAAATAGCTGAAATTCTACAGATTGGTAAAAAATCTAAAATCTAGCTTCACAAGGAAAATAATTGTTTGGAATTTCCGAACATGGAAGCTAACCGGGATCAAAATATAGGGCACCCTTTGGATGAGTATTCATTGTCCACTCATCTATTTTAAAGCTTACAGTAAACGATAGAAAGTTGAAATTTTCAGAAATGATAGAGGACATGATAGTCTAGTCTCACGAGTAAAATCATTGTCTGGAAATTCCTAGTAGGGAAGCTAAATTTTTAAACTCATATCAAACGTGTTATAATGACCTCAGACTAATTTTAAAACATAATATCTAAGTTGCACTTACAATTCTGCATCTATAAAAATCTTTTAAAATTGATGAGATGAAATTTAATTTTTTAAAATTTAAAATTTAATTAAATCTTTTTAAAACTACCTAATTTTAAAACAAGATATTTAAATTGCGCTTTGAATTCCGCATCTAATTACATCTTTTCGAGTTGATAAGATGAATTTTAATTTTTTTTAAAAATCTAAATTCAATTAAATCGTTTTTAAATGACCTCAGACTAATTTAAAAACATAATATTTAGGATACGCTTACAATTCTTCGTCTGATGACATCTTTCTCAAATTGATTGAATGAATTTTAATGTTTTTAAAATTTATGACCTCAGACTAAATTTGAAACATGATATTTAAGTTGTGCATACAATTCTGCGTCTGATGACATCTTTCTCGAATTGATTGGATGAATTTTAAATTTTTCAAAAAAATTAAACTAATTTAAATCGCGTTAAAATAACCTCAGACTAATTTTAAAACATGATATCACAGTTGCACTTACAATTTCGCGTCTAATGACATCTTTCTAAAATTGATGAATTTTAAAATTTTTGAAAATTTTAAACTCAATTAAATTGTGTTAAAATGAGATAAGACTAATTTTAAAACATAATATTTAGGTTACGATTACATTTTTTCGTCTGAAGACATCTTTTTTGAATTGATTGGATGAATTTTGAATTTTTCAAAGAATTAAATTTCATTAAATTGCTTGACAATGACCTCAGACTAATTTTCAAACATAATATCTAAGTTGCACTTATATTCCGCGTCTAATGACACCTTTGTCGAGTTGATTGGATGATTTTTAAATTTTTGAAAATTTTAAATTTATTATATCGTGTTTAAATGACATCAGACAAATTTTCAAACATAATATCTGAGTTGCGCTTAGAATTCTGCGTTTAATTATATCATTCTCGAATTGATTATATGAAGTTTAATTTCTTTTAAAATTTAAATTTAATTTAATCATCTTAAAATGACCTCAGATTAATTCTAAAACATAATATTTAAGTTGCACTTCCAATTTCGCGTCCAATGACATCTTTCTTTGATTGATTGAATGAATTTTAAATGTTTTGAACATTTAATTTTATTAAATCATGTTAAAATGAGCTGAGACATATTTTAATCACATAATATCTAGGTGGCGCGTAAAATTCTGCGTCTAATGACATTCTTCCTCGAATTGATTGGATGAATATTAAATGTTTTGAAAAGTTTAAAGTTAATGAAATCGTGTTAAAATGAACCTCAGACAAATTTCAAACATAGTATTTAGGTTACGCTTACAATTCTGCGTCTGATGACATCTTTATCGAATTGATTGGACGAATTTTAAATGTTTTGAAAAGTTAAAATTTAATGAAATCGTTTTAAAAAATGACCTCAGACTATTTTCAAAACATAATATTTAAGTTACGCTTAAAATTCTGCGTCTAAAGACATCTTTATCGAATTGAGTCGATGAATTTTAAATTTTCAAACAAATTAAACTCATTTAAATCGCGTTAGAATGACCTCAGACTAATTTAAAAACTTGATATATAAGTTGCGCTTACAATTTTGTGTCTTATGATATTTTTTCTGGAATTGATTGGATAATTTTTATTTTTTTGAAAATTTTAAATTAATTAAATCGTGTATAAATGACATCAGACTAATTTTAAACATAATATCCAAGTTGTGCTTAAATTCTGCGTCTAATGACATCTTTCTCGAATTGATTTTATGAATTTTTTAAAAAATTTAAATTTAATTAAATCGTAATAAATGATCTCAAACCATTATCAAAACATGATATCTAAATTGCACTTACAATTCTGCGTCTGATGACATCTTTCTCAAATTGATGGGATGAATTTTAATTTTTTATAAAAATTTAACTTTAACTAAATCGTTTTAAAATGACCTCATACTAATTTTAAAACACAATATATATTTTGCAATTACAATTCTGCGTCTGATGACATCTTTCTCGAATTGATGGGATGGATTTTAAATTTTAATTTTTTTTTTAAAATTAAATAAATCGTGTTAAAAATGACCTCAGACAAATTTTAAAACATGATATCTAAGTTTGCCTTAAATTTCTGCGTCTGATTACATTTTTTTTCGAATTGATTCAATGAATTTTAATTTTTATTGAAAAATTAAAATTGATTTAAATCGTGTTAAAATTACCTCATACTTATCTTAAAACATGATATCTAAGCTGTGCTTACAATATTACGTTTTCTGACATCTTCCCAAATTGATTGGATGAATTTTAAATTAAAAAAAATTAAATTCAATTAAATCGTGTTTAAATTGTCTAAGAATAATTCAAAATTGGACGGAAGACCGACTCGTTGCTCGCAACGAGATCGTATCTAGTTATTATTAGGGTTTTCCTTCTTCAGCGGAAGACCCTTCTATTATTCTATTGTTTCTTTTTCACTTTTATTATTAAGGTCTTCCGTCTCCAAAGGGAAACCTTATTGTTATTGCTATGTTTCTTTCCCTATTATTAAGGTCTTCCGTTTCCAACGTTTCCCTATTATTATTATTTTTCTTTTTTTTTCTTCCAAATTTGTGTAAGCGATTTCTTAGAAACGGCTCGACCGATTTTCATGAAACCTTCAGATCAAATAGATAATGATCTAAACCTTCACTACTGAATTCAGAATCCACTGATATTCCCAAAAATTGACTGACATCCACTGTATATTCACTGTACCCTACTGTAACTCCACTGTACACCCACTGTACAGAGGTACTGTACCACACTGTATCCCACTCTACCCCACTGTACAGAGCCACTGTAGACCACTGTACTCCACTGTACCCCACTGTACCTACCCACTGACAAACACTGTACACCACTTTACAACCACTGTACGGGGCACTGACCAACACTGTACCCCACTGTACACCACTGTACAGGGTACTGACAAACACTGTACACCACTGTAACCTACTGTACCTATGTTTTTATAAGTTATTTATATGTTTGAACAATGAACTGAATATTTACTTTATTTGAGACCAAAATCTGGATTTGTTTTGATTCCTTCCTATTGCTTACAAGAGATAAAAAAGGCTTCTATTTCTTTAAGTTCATATATGATTATACATGCGCGGTCAGGATTTTTGGCAGGGATAGGGCAGGGATATCATAGATTTCTGGGGGAGCTTAGACATATTTTGGATGGGTTGTACAATGTAAATTGAAATATCCTCTGACCCCCACCCCCATCCTCCGATCCGTGCATGTATTAAAAACTCAGAATCCAATTATCAGGCAAAATAAAGCAACTTATCAAATTAAAAGATATATTTCAATATAAATGTTTTAGTAATTTTTCAAAAGGGTGGCTCCCATCAGCCACGCACCTCCGTTCACTTGGACTCTACACTTATTTAGTGTTTCGGCGGTGTGATACGAGGTTAATAATTAATAAATGGTTTTGAAAAGGAATCGGTTTATAATTTAGGTATTCCTTTTCTTTAATTTTACTGCTGCAAATCCGCCTCATCAGGAGTTTATTCGCATTACTGTATGTGTATGTACATAGTACATATATTAGTTATTGTTTAATTATTGAGGAGGTGAGAATATCACCAATATTTTGATTTCGTTTGTAGGACACAATCGGTAATTCTGAGAAAATTTGTCTACATTCTTGTTCTCTTGTAAGAATGTGCCAGTATTTAGTCAGTTTTTGTTTAAGATGCCGTATGCCTGGGTTATATTTGGTGACAAAAACTAGAGGGATTTTTCGTTTTTTGTTTCGTTTTTATTTTTCAATGAACTGTTTCTGCTATAGTTTGCAAGTACACATTGTATACTTGTTTTGATTTCTTTTTCACTGTAGCCTCTTTTTAAGAGATGCATTTCAAATTCACGTAGAATACTAAGTAGAGTATTTTCATTGCTTGTATTTCTTAAATGGCGTATAGTTTCGCCTTTGATAAATCCTTTGAAAACAGAGGAATTATGAGCACTGCTACGTTCCAAATATTGGAATGTATTTGTTGGTTTTATATAGGTTTTGAAGTCAAGGATTAGATTTGATTGAAATCTATTATCTTTAAACACCGTTGTATCGAGGAAATTAATTTCTTGTGTAGAGAATTCATACGTGAATTTGAGTAAAGGGTGATGCGAATTGGCTATTGCGAACAATTCATGAATTTCAGTTTCAGGTCCATGAAAAATAATAAATCCGTCGTCGCGATAGCGACCGTGATATATAATGTTATCTTTCCCCGCAAATTTGCAGACGATTTCATTGGTGATTTGGTGTAAGCGAATATCGCATACAGATGGGGAGCATTTAGAACCCATGGCGCATCCTATTATTTGTCTATATAAAACTGAATTAAATTCAAAGATATTGTTCTCTAATACCAGCCTTAAAAGAAAACAAAGATCTGTTGTGGGGGGAGCTGAAATCGCGTATTCTGATTTATCAAAATCAGCGTAGGCTGTCTGAACTGCCGTAATTAGCTCCTCGAAATGCATATTTGTGTAGAGTGATGTTACAATCATAACTGACCAACAGGCAATCTGCGTGTGGTCTTAGATGTTCAAGTTTAAGGATAAAGTCCGAGCTGTCCCTGATATAAGTGCTTAATGTTTGCACAATTGGATTTAGAAAATAATCTACATACTGACTTATGCGTTCGGTGGGTGATCCTATTTGAGAAATAATAGGTCGACCCGGTGGAATAATTGGTACATTGCAGCATCCATTATTTTTGATTTTATTAAATGTCTCAATATTGAGCTTATGTATTTTTGGGAGCAAATACAGTCTCCCTAACCTCGTGTTTTCAGCTTTCCGAAGAAAGTCAAAAGATACCTTGTCAAGTACACCGTTATCATTCATTTCTGATAGTTTATTCATGATGCTTTCATTAAGATGCCTAAAGTTAGGATCAGTAATTTTGCAGTAGTATTTGCCATTTAACTGACGTTCACCTTCTTTGATGTAATCACTTTTGTTGATATAACACACATGTTATTTTGTCAGCTTTTTTAATAATAATGTCTTTTCTGCCTTTTAATGTGTTTAGCGCTTTGCGTTCCAACGCGCTTAGATTGTCAGTTGTCTTACGAATTTCCATAGATGACAATTCTAGTTTTGTTTTGTCAATATAGTTTTGTATGGGATTGTTCATCATTGCAGGTTGATAGCCACTTTTCATGCGAAAGGGGTGAATATTGTTGTCATTATTTTGATCAAAGAACATGTATCTGCATTTTAATTTTCTGGCGAATTCATTGAAATCGCGCATTATTTGCTGTTTAACATGAAGAGAGGTAGGTGATGGTACAAATTTAAGACCTCTAGCCAGAAGTAAGTAATCGTTATCTGACAATTTGTCAGGCGTGAGATTAAAAACATGTTCCCGTGCTATACGCACTTTGTTTCTATGCTCTCTATTTTTCCGAGCTGTGTTATTAAATGATCGGTGTTTTTTGGATTTAGATTTTGCGTTTCGATTGAAACGACGAGCCATTCTGTAGTTGAATGACTACTGACCTGACGACAACAAACTAATTCCCAAACTGTGGGAGGAGCTTGCAGAAAACTGAGCTCCAATCAAAACTCAAGGCATAGGCATTATTTTGACAATACGAATTTAATAGCACTACCCATTTTTATGCAATATAGGTAAATCCTAAATTGAAAGCATTGCGATACGCAATGAGCTATTGTTCAATGCTGTAATACAATTATAAACCACATTATGAATGATAGAAGAGTTTGTTTTAAAATACAGTAAGGTATACTGTCACATGATTGTTTGAGCTATTAAATTTTTCACAAAGCTCGTTGGCTTTATAAGAACACATATTCAATATGGACGGAATTTTTGTCCTTTTTTCACGCTCTTTTCCTTGGCAGTGTAAGGTCGTCTGGAGTGTTGATTGATTGTGGATTTTTTTTTTTTTCTTTTCTCTTCTCTTCTTTTTTTTTTTTTTTTTTCCTTTCTTTTTTTTTTTATTTCTTTTCTTTTCTTTTTTTCTTTTCTTTTCTTTTTTTTTTTTTTTTTTTTCTTTTCTTTTTTTTCTCTTTTTTTTTTTTTCTTTTCATTTTTTTTTTTTTTTTTTTTTCAAAGGGTGGCTTTTGGATTGTGGATTTTCTTTCTGAACGGATGTTAACTTTGAAATCTTCAAAAGGGTGGCTCCCATCAGCCACGCACCTCCGTTCACTTGAACTCTACACTAATATAGTGTTTCGGCGGTGTGATACGAGGTTAATAAGAAATAAATGGTTTTGAAAAAGGAATCGGTTTATAATTTAGGTATTCTTTTTCTTTAATTCAGCTTCGGAAAGCTGAAAACACGAGGTTAGGGAGACTGTATTTGCTCCCAAAAATACATTAGCTCAATATTGAGACATTTAATAAAATCAAAAATAATGATGCTGCAATGTACCAATTATTCCACCGGGTCGACCTATTATTTCTCAAATATGATCACCCACCGAACGCATAAGTCAGTATGTAGATTATTTTCTAAATCCAATTGTGCAAACATTAAGCACGTATATCAGGGACAGCTCGGACTTTATCCTTAAACTTGAACATCTAAGACCACACGCAGATTGCCTGTTGGTCAGTTATGATGTAACATCACTCTACACAATATGCATTTCGAGGAGCTAATTACGGCAGTTCAGACAGCCTACGCTGATTTTGATAAATCAGAATACGTGATTTCAGCTCCCCCCACAACAGATCTTTGTTTTCTTTTAAGGCTGGTATTAGAAACAATATCTTTGAATTTAATTCAGTTTTATATAGACAAATAATAGGATGCGCCATGGGTTCTAAATGCTCCCCATCTGTATGCGATATTCGCTTACACCAAATCACCAATGAAATCGTCTGCAAATTTGCGGGGAAAGATAACATTATATATCACGGGTCGCTATCGCGACGACGGATTTATTATTTTTCATGGACCTGACACTGAAATTCATGAATTGTTCGCAATAGCCAATTCGCATCACCCTTTACCTCAAATTCACGTATGAATTTTCTACACAAGAAATTAATTTTCTCGATACAACGGTGTTTAAAGGAAATAGATTTCAATCAAATCTAATCCTTGACTTCAAAACCTATATAAAACCAACAAATACATTCCAATATTTGGAACGTAGCAGTGCTCATAATTCCTCTGTTTTCAAAGGATTTATCAAAGGCGAAACTATACGCCATTTAAGAAATACAAGCAATGAAAATACTCTACTTAGTATTCTACGTGAATTTGAAATGCATCTCTTAAAAAGAGGCTACAGTGAAGAAGAAATCAAAACAAGTATACAATGTGTACTTGCAAACTATAGCAGAGACAGTTCATTGAAAAATAAAAACGAAACTAAAAACCGAAAAATTCCTCTAGTTTTTGTCACCAAATATAACCCAGGCATACGGCATCTTAAACAAAAACTGACTAAATACTGGCACATTCTTACAAGAGAACAAGAATGTAGACAAATTTTCTCAGAATTACCGATTGTGTCCTACAAACGAAATCAAAATATTGGTGATATTCTCACCTCCTCAATAATTAAACAATAACTAATATATGTACTATGTACATACACATACAGTAATGCGAATAAACTCCTGATGAGGCGGATTTGCAGCAGTAAAATTAAAGAAAAGGAATACCTAAATTATAAACTGATTCCTTTTTCAAAACCATTTATTAATTATTAACCTCGTATCACACCGCCCGAAACACTAAATTAGTGTAGAGTCAAGTGAACGGAGGTGCGTGGCTGATGGGAGCCACCCTTTTGAAAAAATATTTAGTTGTTTTTTTTTTTTTTTTACAATGAATTTAATTTTATCAATATTTTCAAATAAATATAAGTTTACATGTTACATTAAAGTTTTATTTCAGTTTATAGATAGTTTTATATACTTTGAATTTTATAAAACTGTAATGAAACATAATATATGTAGAGGTGGGACAATTTTTTCAACTAAAAAAAAAAAAAATCCACCATATTGCTCAATATACTGATTTTTTTTTTCAAAAGAGAGAAGATGACTGGTCTGGACTTTAAAATGTCTTTGAAGTTTTACTTCACAGGAAGATCAGTGAGGCAGTGTCTGTATATAGTATACATACTTTCAGTAGATCAAAAGGTGTGAATGTCGCAATGTTCATTATCAACACATGTAATACATCTACATGTATCTTCTCTTGCACAGCTAAGAATGTTGCCACCATATAGTTACATAGTTATTATAAGAAAAATGTATATGCCCTCCCCCTCCCCCCCCTCTCTCTCTCTCTCTCTCTCTCTCTCTCTCTCTCTCTCTCTCTAATGTTGTAACTATCCTCCCAAATGTTTTTGACCAAGGTCAGGAAGGCATAAACAACCCCAATATTTTTGCTGCATCACAATTTAATTTTAGCATCTATTTAATTATAAGCGACACCTCAATTAATAGGCAAACATATTAATTTTCTCTTTCCGTAATAGGTTAATTGTGTACAGGTCGGATAAATGAGAAAAATATTTTCATTATTAAGTAATTGAAAACACGCAATTTATATTTGAATCATGTTGAATGTTTATGACCTAATAAATTCCACGAAGGAATGAACATGCATATAATGCATATGAAATTTTCTTTTTAAAACAAACTTGAATGAGCTATTAAAGCTATTAAAGCTGTATTTACTGGTTATACGGGCAATTAGAACTTGTTGCACGTAATCGTCTTTCCATTCATTCATACTTTATGTCCTCCTTAAGGAGATAATGAAAATACATATAAGTTATAAATTTTTAGAAAACGTCTTTTAAAATAATGTCAAGTGGTAAACACAATGTACCGATTTAAATTTTCTGGGGCAGAATTACATGTAGCTTACTAATTTTTATACCCGCACTTTCTAAAGAAAGTTTGGGTATATTGTTGTTACTCTGTTCCGTCCGTCTGTCCGTCCGTCTGTCCGTCCGTCTGTCGCGTTTTACTTTCTCAGCCTGCTCTTACATCTTGTAAACCAGCAAACTGAACTCTTGGAGTTTGATTTGGGGTATCATGTTGTTTTGTAAAAAGGTTTCAAAAATTCTTTGTTACTCCTGGGGTCAAATAATTGTAAAATAAATGAAGTTTTTTCACAAAAAACCTTCTTCCTTGAACTCCACCTACATTTTCAACAGTAGACAAATCATATTTTGGAATATGTTTTAGGATATCCTATAGATGCGCAATAAGGTTTCGGAATTTTCAAATTTGGCCTAGGGGTAATTTAATGGCTGAAAAATGACGTTTTATTTACAAAAAAACTGGTTTCAAAATCGTCTTTTTCTTCTAAAATATGATTTTGGGTGTCATATTGAGGTGTGATCAGGTTCCGGAATTTTTTTTATTAAGGGGAAGAGTGGGCAACAAAAAATGACGTTTTTTGCAAAAAAAAGTACGGTTCCCAGAACTCCTCTTACAACTTTTGGAGTAGCTACGTCATCTTTTGGGATATAATTGGGGCTGTCCTATAGATGTGCAATAAGGTTTTTAAAAATTTAAATTTCATCCAGGGAGTCAAATAGTAGCAGAAAATTGACGTTTATCACTGATAAAAAAAACATACATGTAGATCCAAGAGCTCCTTTTATGATTTAATGGATAGACACATCATATCGTGGGATATGATAGGGACTGTTCTATAAATGTGCAGTAGGGTTTTAAAAATTTAAAGTTCATCCAGGGAGTCATATAGTAGCAGAAAATTGACGTTATCACTTAAAAAAAACCCATACACAGGATGAATGACCATCTTTAAGTTCTCCTTAAAGATAGCTTAAAGATGCTTAAAGGTAGCTTAAAGACGATCTTTAAGCCACCTTTAAGCTATATGTGTTGCTTAAAGATGACTTAAAGAAAGCGTAAAGTTTTACGATGGCTTAAAGGCAGCTTAAAGACTATCTTTAAGCCACCTTTAGCCACCTTTAAGGACAACTTATAGGTCCTTAATGTCCAAACTTCTTTAAGCCACCTTAAAGCTACCATTTAGCTACCTTTAAGCCACCTTTAAGTCATAAAAAATCTTTTAATTCAATATTGTGCTTAATTTACCAACAAAATATATTAACTATATGATAATGATAGAAAAGGTATTAAACACGGTTTTTGTTGTAGAAAAGAAAATAAAAAAATAAATAATCAAAACGCCCAAGACGAGGATTGAACCCGGGATCCTTCGTTTACTAGCATAACCTCACATCCTCTGCGCCACGGCAATTATCTGTTTTAGGAGGTTTTATATCCTATATATCAGTGGATATTGAATCAATGTTTTTACTTGAAACAATTTTGACTTCCATTCATATTGTAACAATCAATCATATCTAATTTATAAATTACATGCATGCATATATTTAGAATGAAATACGGAACTTGGTCTTCAGTGAAAAAAAGAAATATATTATACCTTAATGGAAACCGTTAGGCTTACTTATTTAATATATTTAAACCGAGTAGATAAACGTTTATCTAATTCATAGCTAAATGAAATGCAAGGAAGAAGATGAAATCATTTCTTTATTAAATGCATTGAAACTATTAGGGCATCGCGGCTATGTTAAGGCTGCCCGAAGCTAAATATATATCGAAAAATGATACTATTTTAATTATCAAGAAATGCTTTAACCGAGTGAGTTTCTTTAAACTTTTAGTACATAAGTTAACAGTGGCATCCAACACTATATTTGATGTATTTTTGTGACGTCATATATTTTCTTAAGCACGTGACGGGTGTATTCTAACACGGTAAATAATCTATAAAAATCGCATCGCCACAAATGAATAATGACATTAAATCAAAATATTTTTATGAAAACCTTCGATAAGTAATGTATTTTGCAGTTCTTGCTGGGGTTCATATAAATATTTCGTTTATTTCAAATATTGTCAAAACATTTCGCACCGCCATCGAAATTAGGCACATATTTACCTTTTAGGCTCGATTTACACAAAATCGGGTCAATCGGTAGGTTTCCCCCAGCAAGATTCAAAGTGGTACTTATTTTCTCTCCCGATTTCACGTAAAATATACTAAGATTGTTTTTATCTTTCACTTGTGCCAAGCCTTTTTTTAAATGCACATACATATCACCATTCATTAGATTACACGTAGCAGGGGGAGTCTCAAAACCATTAGTTTATGAATAGTTATTTACATATTAAGAAGCTTTAAAACTGTTGATTTTTTTTATACTCCTTATCGGTGATATTGAATTTAGTATCACTAGTATTTACAAACAGTGTCTATGTAAAGGAATGAAGCGGTTTTATTATGCACAATGAATATCACTTATTACGTTACGATACATTCCCTAAGAACGATCGAAAGGAATGCAGATCGTGACGTCAAAGTTAACTATGACGTCATATCTTATGAAGTACAGACAAGTGACTTTCTACATATCGCTGTGAAATTAATCGGGCAGCCTTAACATAGCCGCGATTAGTTTTACGCAATTTACCCGGTTTTCATGATCACGGCACCCTTCCAGTATGTTTAACGTACCTCGCGGGTTTGCTGACGTCACAATAGGAATCGATGTAAAGAGTTGACCGTCATAGTAAACTCATATTTTTTTTTTTTAAATGACAAATGAGATATTTAGAAGTATAAAAGAAAATATCTTAAAAAGCTTATATGCGGTATATGATTGTTTATACAAAGATTTATAATATCAAGTGCTGAAAATTTAAAGATGTCACATACATTGTCACATTTTGTTCTATAAAGATAAAGAATGAGTTTGCGTTAGAACTCTTCCATTTAAAGTCATGTTTTAAAATAGAATGAATGCATTAACTTCGCTTTTTTTTTACAATTATAATTTCCGTAATTATCTGTACTACCGATTAAATTCTTAAATTTCTTTTGACTTGATATAACTGTTTTATTCGATTACTTACTTATAATGTCAGTAGTTGCCTAGCATTTTATTTTTGCATTGATTGACTCAGAGTTTCATAAAAACAAAAATAGCAATTGTCTGTATCTTTACAGCCTTACATTAACTGCATTTGATAACATTCACAATAATGTCTAATAAGCATTTACATGTTCTAAAATGTGTTAAACAGCTAGTCTTGTCAATAAATGCATTCCAGTTTTGGTGTTCTAAGAAGTAAGGAAATGATGACGTCAGGCTAACGTCGTAATGAAAATATAAGGTTTTGAGAAATCTTTTAAATCTTAAAAGTTTTTTTGCCAAAAATTGGCCGAGAACACATACTGATATTTTTTTTATGAATTGATTCATAATTATCTCCTCTGTTTTTGTGTTGAGTATGATTAATTTCGTCTGAACCGTTTAAAAGTATGGAGCATAATTTTGTAATGCGTTTCTCGGTTAAAATGTGCATTTTACTATATATTTCATCGAAATGGCGTTGCTTGATTTTATTAATGACACTGTATTTGAAACACAATAACATTATTACCGCGCAGACGAATCTTAAATAAATTTTAGAAATAAAACTATAGAACCTATGGATCACATGGACAAATTTTCAAGGTAGGTTTTCTCACAAGCAGGTAAACCCGCGAGCTACCTTAAACATTTAATTGTATACATGATTTTTAGACTATCAATTCTAAAACAAACAATATTACCAATTACGGGTGACGTATTTACTCCATGTGGCAATTGCAAATGATGTATACATATACTTGTACATACAATTGTATGATGTACCAGGCCGGGTATGTGACATATTTACTCTTATACATATATTAAAACAATTTAATTTATTTATTATCACCGGTACAGGAATTAATTAGCCTCTAGATTTTACTCGTACATGTACTATCTTTAATTTGTAGACGTAACATTTCTAAAACCCAGAGTTAGGAAATAATACTTTGAAAATGAATTACAAATGTAAATAAACTTTTATTCACTAGACTTATCGTATACACGTACATACTAAGATTTCAACGCCTTTAGAAACCCTATCTTGCACCTGGGCACACGACACACCTGTTGTGTATATCTTGTATATTCTGTGTTAGTTCCAAGGGTTTTCTTAAGTTGGACAAACAATAGATTCTAATTAGATATACACAAACGTGCACCTGGGCACACGACACAACTGTTGTGTATATCTTGTATATTCTGTGTTAGTTCCAGGAATTTTCTTAAGTTGGACAAACAATAGACTCTAACTAGAGACGAACTCGTTGCAAGCAACGATTAGGATTTCCGTCGTAGCTGCGTCATACTTGTGACGCATTACAAAAAATTGATAGCTGACCATAGTACAATATTAGATGTGTAAACACTGAGAAACAAAGTATTATATTTCTGTGACCGCGTAGATTTTACGGTGATAGAGAATTCGTCTGGATCTCCATCGGTCGTGTGCAGTATAAACCGGGTGACGGAATGTTGGTGTAAAGTGTATAAGGTATAAGGTTGTGGCGCGCGTCGGGCCGTAGGCTAAAACGAAGGGTAGGTTTGCCGTATTCCCGAAGGTCAACCAGTATACAGTTCCAGAGAAATTAACAGGAAATTGATGCAGGATTCCACATTATTGGACGAGACTCAACGATGGCAACATTATAACAATTTAACAGACAGACATGTTACAAACAAGTCGGATATTGCCAGTAGTGGCCTCCGGACTCAAGCCTCTGGGAGAGTCGGACGTGGCCGGGGCTGGCCGCCGTATTTCAGACTGCGCATTGACAATTGTACATAACTATTTATAAGAATCTTAACAATGAGTATAAATTGACAGGTAATGATATAAGTAAGCTGAGTGAAAGGCTCACAGATATAAAATAATTAAATAAACTCAATGAGTCTTTGATGTCCAAGAAATGAAAATCTGATAATTGCACAATGTTGCTTTAAAAGATTAACAGTCCTTGAGACATAACACTCTGTCTCTTTGAAATCACATATAAAGTCTGAAAAGTGTCAATCACTAAATTAAAAAGTAACTTTGTAAGAAATAAACTGTGAGAAAAAATTACGAAACAGATGTTAAATTTTACAAGTAAAAAAAAATTATAATTGAACAGTGCATTTTGCACGATGATACTACATGTTTATAAGCAAAAACAGAACTTAACACGTTGTCTCTAGTTTGATTCGCCGCATTTTATTCACAGAGTGGGACTGTGGTTATGCCCGGTACGAAGGTAAAAAGACCATTTGCAAACGTTTTACACGCATTTTTATCGAACGCAAGCGCCAATGAATCTCGTATATATGCGGAGATCCTGGAAATTTTAGGGTTTTTGAAGAATAATTTTGTATTTCGAGGAGGGGGAACATGCGCGGATCGGAAAAGGTGGTTGTAAAGTCAGACGGTTATTTGAGTTTGCCTAAAGATGTCCGAGGCATATTTGGTAGGTTTAAAATGTACACGTAATTGAAAGAAATTTCGCTGGGGGGGGGGGGGGGTCTGGAACCCTTCCCCTTCTAGATCCGCGCACGGAGAAGACCGATGCCGGTAAATTTACTGTAATTTTAACCATTTTTTTTAATTATCCAAGTTCATAATTATCAGAAAACCAATATTACCTTTTAAATCAGTAAAGTGTTACCTTAAAAAAAAAGAAATCGGGCACAGTGTTCAATGTTTGCATTTTACAATTTTATGGTCTAATAAAATTTCAAGAAACAACTCTTCATTGCTTTATCCGAAATATTGCATGAAAAAAAATTTACATCGCATATTTTAAATTACAAAAGAATATTTAAAATGAACTTGGAATAACCGCTAACAAACAGGCATAAAGAGAGACTGAGAACCAATTTCTTCTCTTTTTTTTTTTACATCAAAATAAATTTGTATGCGTTAATGAAAATGTACGTAGATCAGCAAGGGGTTCTTTGTCGTGTAAGCACCTACTTAACAGAATGTTACACGGGTCTACAACGATGACAAATGTCAAAAAGGCAATATTGTGGGTGAAGGATGAATGTGTAGTTTGTTTTTGAAGCTTTTTTCTGATACACGTAATTGTATTTATCTGGATCTGTTATGTTTGTTTTGTTTATTAAAATACGTTCAGCTCTACAAGCACATGCACAGTCGTCTAGGCGACGGCCTAAATACAGCTAGCGACTCTCCTATCGATCGGTTACCTGAGTCTCGTAATGCATCTAAATATAGACAGGGGCACAGTTATGAAACAAACAACAAAAATAAGGTCAAAGAGGTTCATCTATATGAAATGAAAATGTACATACATTTGTATGAATAAAAACATTTGGGAATTTTATGTGGAATTATTTTTGCGCGCTACATGTATCAGTTAGTGCATTACAAGAAGCCCTTTCATAACCTCATAAACGTGCGCACCCCCACAAAAAATGGACCGAACTGACAACAATTGTTTCTGCAAATACTGACTATAAATTACGAAAACATTATATTGAATACTATAGAAGGATTCAAAATTAATTTCTTTACAACTTTGCTTCAATGATGCATTAGAAATTTTTATTCCTTTCTAAGTTATTGACAAGAAACTTTGGACGCCTCTAACTCCCTAATTATAAGGACCAGCCCCTTTTTCTGTATACCGAATGAAAGGTCTGGGTAAGACCAAGAACTTTTAAAATAGTTATAACAAATTTTTATCAGGTAGAAAACTAACACGGAAAATACGCGAATTTTTTTTATTTTTTTTCTTACCTTTGTTTCAACATCTATACAACCCCTTTTATTTGCATTTAAATAATAAATAAAATATATTTCGCACAAATTCAATGTATTAGCTTCCAAACCAGCCTATCTTTAAGACTCTGCCAGTCAGCGTTAAAGCTACCCCCCCCCCCTGGACAAAAGAAGTCATTAAATTTTACTAAAAGGGGAATAACTCAAAACCGGATATGGATTTTTCTCAACTAAAATATGCAACGACAATATCACGCGGCATGTTATCAGTCCTGAAAATTTCAAAACAATCGGTGAGCAAACAAGCGAGATATTAAGGATCAAACACTACTGAATTCAAAATCCACTGATATTCCCAAATATTGACTGACATTGTCTGACATCCACTGTACATTGACTGTACCTCACTGTACATTTCACAGACTTCCACTGTACCCCACTGTACATTTCTACTGAACAGCACTGTATCCCACTGTACACCACTGTACAGTCCTACTGACTTCCACTGTACCCCACTGTACGCCACTGTACAGGGCACTGACCAGCACTGTACCCCACTGTACGCCACTGTACCGGGCACTGACCATCACAGTACCCCACTGTACGGCACTGTACTATTAATTTGAGAAAAAAATCAGATTTTTAAATCTTCAATATATTTTTTTTCTTCGAATTTTATTTTTATTATGCTGTATATACATGTAGCATTATCATTATGTATACAGATAACTTGACAGAAGAAGTAACAGGTATTTTCTTTATAAATAAATGTCTATTGTTATTGAATGTTACGATCATAAAATTATGATAATTTCCCTAGCTATAAGGTGAAAGTATTGAATTTTACATGTTGAATCTAATTATTAAAAAAGTACATGTCATTATGTTCATTCTGCCAGTCATTCGAAAATAACCGCCCCCCCCCCCCCACCAGCAAGGTTACATAATCATTTCTTATTGATGATATATGACAAGCCCCCATTTAAATGATTGGGTTGTTAATTCTCTGTGTCTCATAAGCTGTGTTTAGCCACTAGAAACAGTCAATTAAACACAGAATCCACAAAATATATCCATGCTTGTTTTTTTTTGTACACATGTCCAAATATCATGACTGCCCGCTTGACTACACAGGTACATTTTGAAGGTAGCGTGCGAGTTTCTAGCTCATTTGTTAATTGATTTCTTTTGATTAAAATATTTAAATATACATTGCAAATGTTGGGTTTTAATTTTACAAAATAACACCTACTGCAGAATACATTATAAATTTTAAACATAGTCAGTGACATATTAAGCGGTAATTAACTGTATCATTAATTTCAGCAAGAAATAAAAGGAAGGATTTAAATCAAGGAAGGTTGTAATATGCGTAGCTGTACAGTTTTCTTAATATATGATTTACTTTTAAATGTTTAAGAAATAAGATATATAAAATGCCCTACGCTACACACTTTTTTGTATAATGAGAGAGAGAGAGAGAGAGAGAGAGAGAGAGAGAGAGAGAGAGAGAGAGAGAGAGAGAAAGAGAGAGATTACAGGTATATCACTTTCTGACAATATTGTATTGGTGTCATTTGCAAGCGTCGTTCACAATAAAATCTATGTTGGAATTGGCGGCTGTGATGCCGTAAGGGGATTTTAACGTGCTTATACCTTTCTGACTCGGGGCCTCAAGTTTTAGCACTAGAAAATTCATGAGAGAGAGAGAAAGGGAGAGAGAGAGATCCATTTATCAGAAATCGATTAAAATAATAAGAAATCTATTAATCTGCTTCTTTTACAAATCAATTATTTTTCTTTATGTCTTACGTTTATTTTGCCAACCAACTCCGTGGTTTAGAAAAATATCTGCAAACTTTAAGTCGAAAAATGAAATGTAATCACCCCCCCCCCCCCTTTTTCTTCCCGAATCCACTTGATACCCCTTGCAGTACTGTGTTATGTCGAAACGATTCATGTTAAGCAATCGGTTATAAAAATTAATGCATGTTTTTTAAATTTTGACCTCGATGTGTAATCACTATTAAATAGATATAATAAATCCCACTTTTGTGCAAACATTACATGAAACTAGTCCTACATGTAAGTAAATTATAATAATCTTTTAAGACAGATTTTAAATGATTATGATCCCAATGCACCCGGCAACCATAATGATTTTTTTTAATCAAAAGTGAAAATTCAGATTTTTTTGTTTTAACAGTGTATTTTCCCGACGTTTACCTCTCTTTATTCCTAGGCCCCAACACATATACACATGTGGTCAGTTTTCACACCTTGACACAGTCACCCGGCCGTGTGTATAGTCTGAGCCTTTCTGTTAGTTCCGGGTTTTTCGTTGTTCCCAGACAGACAAAAGATTTTTTTCTGTAGACATACACAAAGAAGGAGACAGTACACTGTCGATATAAAAAAAATCAAGACAATCATTGAATAACGAACTTCAAATCATTTGAATCCATGGACATTATCCCGAAACTAAAGATAAATACATGTATACTTTAATTTTTTTAATGCCAATATGTAGATTTACCCGCTGTCAACATTACTACATGTTACCGGTAGTACTTTATTATGTCTCCCCTTTCAAAGGGGAGACATATTGTTTTTGTCGACTTTCTTATTCTTCTTATTAGGGTCTTCCGTTTCCAACGGAAGACCCTCTTGTTATTATTCGGTTTCTGGTTATTATTAGGGTCTTCCGTTTCCAACGGAAGACCCTCTTGTTATTCTTCGGTTTCTTTTTATTAGGGTCTTCCGTTTCCAACGGAAGACCCTCTTGTTATTCTATTGTTTCTTTTTATTAGGGTCTTCCGTTTCCAACGGAAGACCCTCTTGTTATTCTACGGTTTCTTTTTCTTTATTAGGGTCTTCCGTCTTCAGCGGAAGACCCTTCTATTATTCTATTGTTTCTTTTTCACTTTTCTTATTCTTATTATTATTATTATTCTTTTTTTTTCTTACCGATTTTGTGCAGACGATTTCTCGGAGATGGCAGTGTCGATTTCGCTCAAATTTTTAATATAAACGTGTTTTTATCTAAACCTGATATATAATTTTTATTTTTTGAAAATACACTTCCGGTCGGAAATTATCGTCCGTTTACGATTTTAAAAAGTCAATTTTGTCTGTCGGGTTTCTCAAAAACGAGTAAAGATATAGAGCTGAAATTTTCAGAGATGATAGATCTACCGTTTTTCTAATGTACCTCGGTCAAGAGAATGTCCGCCGTCACTTCCGGTCGTCACCGGAAGGAAATTTGAAAAATTGAATTTTTCGACTTTTTTATTTTTTAATTTTTTTCTTTGAAATTTTTACACCTTATAGTGACCTTTTCACTGATTAAGAATATGTAATTAGTTTTAAAATCGATCAAGGCATTCTCGAGATATTAAGCGTCAAAGTTCTGAAGCGGAGTCCGAGTAGCTCAGTCGTTATAGTCGTGGACATGGCCCAGGCGACCCGGGTTCAAGCCTTGAGTGCCGCAAAATTTTTTTCTCTTTTTTTCGCTTAGATCTACGATTTTATCTTTGAATTGATAAGTTTAATCTCATTTATTCAAAAATCGGACGGAAGACCCACTCGTTGCTCGCAACGAGATCGAATCTAGTTCTTATTATTCTTTTTTTTTCTTTTTCTGACTTTTTTGGAGCGTTATTTCTCAAAAACTACCTAACCGATTTGCACGAAATTTGTAGGAGTGATAGAACATCATCGTAGCTACATATTATTAAATTTTAACATGATGACGTCACTTCCAGTTTCAGATATAGACGATTTTGAAAATTTTTAAGGGTCATTTTGTCCACGCATCTCCTCCGAAACTAATTAAGATAGAAGCTTGAAATTTTCAGGGGTTGTAGATGAATGTCTGTAGATGTACCCCCATGCTTCCAATTATGAAAATTGCTCAAGGCCTCGGAGCTCGCCTGAACCTGAAAATTGGCACCAAATTTTTCCACGAAATTTTTGCACATTTTCTGTAATACCTTTCGATGTGCACATAATTTGTTAAAACATGTAATGCAAAAGTTGTTTCAATTTTCACGAGCTTTCCTTTGATATCAAGAAAAAGGGGCTGACCCCTCAAATTAGGGGCCAAGGGGGCTCTAAAGTCTTCTTACAATAACTCTTTACTGAACAATAATTTGTTATTGATTATATAAGCAAAAATGTTCATTGTACAGCTGTTTATCTATACAGCATCATACTTAAGTCATATGTTACGTAATTAGGGGTTTCAAGGGGCCAGAAGTTCAAAACTTTGATCATTAATATCTGAAAAAGGAGAAATATTTTTAAAAGCAATGTAGAACAAAAGTTGCTTAAAATGGTGTTTTTGTCAATATGCTACCTTAAATGGTTTTGTTTATGACCCCATTTAGGAGTTAAAGGATCGGCCCCTAAAACACATTCGTACAGATATCTCAAGAACAGTTAATAATTCTTGAGCACTTGTTGAACAAAATATGTTTATATTAGCGAGACCTTTTATTTGATATCAAGAAAAAGGGGCTGGCCCCACAAATTATCTATTGTCTTTTTACAATAACTCTTTACTGAACAATATTTTGTTATTAATTATAGAAGCAAAAATGTTCATTGTACAGCTGTTCATCTATACAGTACCATACCTAAGTCATATATTACGTAATTAGGGGTTTCAAGGGGCCAGAACTCAAAACTATGATCATTTATATTTGAAAAAGGAGAAATATTTTGGAAAGCAATGTAGAACAAAAGTTGTTCAAAATAATGTTCTGAACAATATTAAACCAAAATTTATGTTGTTAGTGGCCCCGATAAGGGGTTAAAGGGTCGGCCCCTAAAACACATTTGTACAGACACCTCGAGAACGGTTTACAATTTATGAACACTTGTAGAACAAAATACGTTTATATTAGCGAGACCTTTTATTTGAAATCAAGAAAAAGGGGCTGGCCCCACAAATGAGGGGGTACAAGGGCTATTAAGTCTTTTAATGATAACTCTTTTCTGACCAATAATTTGATAATTATTATAAAGCAACAAAGCAGCTTTTATTAAGCTTAATTAAAAACTGAAATCCGTTTTAAAATCAGACGATGCATTACAGAGATATCGAGGTTTAAAAATTGATTTTTCCGGAAATTTAGTTTCCGCGTCTTTGGTTTAAAAAATAGCGTAATGTTTATAGTAAAATTAACTCGTACCAAAAATTAAGTTGTTTAGTCGTACTTAAACACATTCGAATTGTTTTGTTAAGTCGTTCTTGAAATCAAAAAGGTTTCTGTTAAATCGTGCTTAAAATCATTCGGGTTTTGTTAAGTTGTATCAGTAAAAATTCGATTTTTTTCATCTTTTTATTTTAGTTACTCTTGTTATTGGATTAAGAGCTCCGCTTCTTACAGGAACTTCCAGCTTTGCTTCTGACATTATCGGAAGACCCACTCGTTGCTTTGCAACGAGCTTTGCTCTAGTTATTATTATTTTTTTTTTCTTTTTTTTCTGACTCCTTTTCGGCTTCATAACTCAGAAAGTTTTCAACTAATTTACTGGAAACTTGCAGGGATTATGTGCAATTATAATGCCTCAAAGATGTTCAAGTTTCCATAACAATGTCACTTCCGTTTTGACGTTACGTCATTTTTAAACTTTTAAAAAAGTCATTTTGTCCGCGACATTTCTCAAAAACGCTTAATGATAGAGTCTTGAAATTTTCTGTGGTTATGAATTTGGCTATTTACATGTGCAATAATGCTGGAAATAAAATCCGTCACTTCGGGTCGAAACTGGAAGTAAATCAAATTTTTCGAAAAATTGAATTTTTTGATTTAATAAAAAACGTATACAAATTCTGTAGAGCTTTTTAAGCTGAACCTAATACTGAAATCCGTTTGAAAATCAGACGATGCATTACAGAGATATCGGGGTTCAAAATTTGATTTTTCCGGAAATTTTGTTTCCGCGTCCTTGGTTTAAAAAATAGCGGAATGTTCAAAGTAAAATTAACTCGTACCAAAAATAATTGTTAAGTCGTACTTGAACACATTCGGATTATTTTTGTAAAGTCGTACTTGAAATCGGAAAAGTTTTTGTTAAGTCGTACTTAAAATCATTCGTATTTTGTTAAGTCGTACCAGGAATAATTCGATTTTTTTCATCTTTTTATTTAGTTACTCTTATTGGTTTAAGAGCTCTGCTTCTTACAGGAACTTCCACCTTTACTTCCGACATTAACGGAAGACCCACTCGTTGCTTTGAAACGAGCTTTGCTCTAGTTATTATTAGGGTCTTCCGTTTCCAACGGAAGACCCTTTTGTTTTTCTACGGTTTCTTTTTTTTCTTATTCTTATTATTATTATTATTATTTTTATTTTTTTTCCAACTCAAATATTTCAAAAACGCTTCCATCGATTGTTTTGAAATTTGCAGGTTTAATGTGTATCTGAAAGATCTCTATGATATGAAAAAATTATTTGATGACGTCATCAATTTCGTCAGATATTGACGTTTTTCACGTTTTAAAAAGTGATTTTGTCCGGAGCTTTTCTCATTTTTGATTTAAGGTAAAGCTATGAGATTTACAGAGAAGGTAGAACTATCGTTTTACTTATGACATAAGGCTGGAAACTCAATTCGGACACTTCCAGTTGAAACCGGAAGCAAAACCAATTTTTTTGAATTTCAGTTTTTAATTAAGCTTAATAAAAGCTGCTTTGTTGCTTTATAATAATTATCAAATTATTGGTCAGAAAAGAGTTATCATTAAAAGACTTAATAGCCCTTGTACCCCCTCATTTGTGGGGCCAGCCCCTTTTTCTTGATTTCAAATAAAAGGTCTCGCTAATATAAACGTATTTTGTTCTACAAGTGTTCATAAATTGTAAACCGTTCTCGAGGTGTCTGTACAAATGTGTTTTAGGGGCCGACCCTTTAACCCCTTATCGGGGCCACTAACAACATAAATTTTGGTTTAATATTGTTCAGAACATTATTTTGAACAACTTTTGTTCTACATTGCTTTCCAAAATATTTCTCCTTTTTCAAATATAAATGATCATAGTTTTGAGTTCTGGCCCCTTGAAACCCCTAATTACGTAATATATGACTTAGGTATGGTACTGTATAGATGAACAGCTGTACAATGAACATTTTTGCTTCTATAATTAATAACAAAATATTGTTCAGTAAAGAGTTATTGTAAAAAGACAATAGATAATTTGTGGGGCCAGCCCCTTTTTCTTGATATCAAATAAAAGGTCTCGCTAATATAAACATATTTTGTTCAACAAGTGCTCAAGAATTATTAACTGTTCTTGAGATATCTGTACGAATGTGTTTTAGGGGCCGATCCTTTAACTCCTAAATGGGGTCATAAACAAAACCATTTAAGGTAGCATATTGACAAAAACACCATTTTAAGCAACTTTTGTTCTACATTGCTTTTAAAAATATTTCTCCTTTTTCAGATATTAATGATCAAAGTTTTGAACTTCTGGCCCCTTGAAACCCCTAATTACGTAACATATGACTTAAGTATGATGCTGTATAGATAAACAGCTGTACAATGAACATTTTTGCTTATATAATCAATAACAAATTATTGTTCAGTAAAGAGTTATTGTAAGAAGACTTTAGAGCCCCCTTGGCCCCTAATTTGAGGGGTCAGCCCCTTTTTCTTGATATCAAAGGAAAGCTCGTGAAAATTGAAACAACTTTTGCATTACATGTTTTAACAAATTATGTGCACATCGAAAGGTATTACAGAAAATGTGCAAAAATTTCGTGGAAAAATTTGGTGCCAATTTTCAGGTTCAGGCGAGCTCCGAGGCCTTGAGCAATTTTCATAATTGGAAGCATGGGGGTACATCTACAGACATTCATCTACAACCCCTGAAAATTTCAAGCTTCTATCTTAATTAGTTTCGGAGGAGATGCGTGGACAAAATGACCCTTAAAAATTTTCAAAATCGTCTATATCTGAAACTGGAAGTGACGTCATCATGTTAAAATTTAATAATATGTAGCTACGATGATGTTCTATCACTCCTACAAATTTCGTGCAAATCGGTTAGGTAGTTTTTGAGAAATAACGCTCCAAAAAAGTCAGAAAAAGAAAAAAAAAGAATAATAAGAACTAGATTCGATCTCGTTGCGAGCAACGAGTGGGTCTTCCGTCCGATTTTTGAATAAATGAGATTAAACTTATCAATTCAAAGATAAAATCGTAGATCTAAGCGAAAAAAAGAGAAAAAAATTTTGCGGCACTCAAGGCTTGAACCCGGGTCGCCTGGGCCATGTCCACGACTATAACGACTGAGCTACTCGGACTCCGCTTCAGAACTTTGACGCTTAATATCTCGAGAATGCCTTGATCGATTTTAAAACTAATTACATATTCTTAATCAGTGAAAAGGTCACTATAAGGTGTAAAAATTTCAAAGAAAAAAATTAAAAAATAAAAAAGTCGAAAAATTCAATTTTTCAAATTTCCTTCCGGTGACGACCGGAAGTGACGGCGGACATTCTCTTGACCGAGGTACATTAGAAAAACGGTAGATCTATCATCTCTGAAAATTTCAGCTCTATATCTTTACTCGTTTTTTGAGAAACCCGACAGACAAAATTGACTTTTTAAAATCGTAAACGGACGATAATTTCCGACCGGAAGTGTATTTTCAAAAAATAAAAATTATATATCAGGTTTAGATAAAAACACGTTTATATTAAAAATTTGAGCGAAATCGACACTGCCATCTCCGAGAAATCGTCTGCACAAAATCGGTAAGAAAAAAAAAGAATAATAATAATAACTAGACACGATCTCGTTGCGAGCAACGAGGAGGTCTTCCGTCCGATTTTTAGAAGGTGATATGACGTCATCAACTTTAATTTTCGACAACAAAACATGATCTGGAAACAGGAGTTGAGCACTAATGCTTTCCTGTAATATTTGTTATAAGTTCTCTTAAGTTGCTTTTTTTAAATACTAGTATTTCTTCCAATTGAGATAGAAAAGATTTAACTTTGTTTTACCTCTGGCCCCTAAAATCCCTCGCTAGGTAGTGCAAGAGAAAAATCATTATATTGTTAGGATCTATAAACGTATCCCTAATTTTGCTTTAATGACCTATTATAAAACATGACTCAGTAAATGACTATATTGATAAGAGACTTTAGGCCCATCTTGATCCCACATTTAGGCAGACAGTCCCTTTTTCTTAATATCAAATGAAAGGTCGTCTAATTTTAAACACATTTTGTTCAGCAAGTGTTTAGAAATTCATTACCGTTCCTGAGATATATGTAAAAAAAAGTTTTTGGGACCGATCTCCTTATACATGTAAGGGCCGTTTAACGACTTTTTTTTAGGTTGAATATTGTTTTGTGCATCATTTTGAGCATGTTTGCTTCTATACTGCATTTCCAAAGATTTTTCCTTTCTGATATATGGGTAATTAATTTTTTCGGACATTTGACCTCTGAAAACCTCTAATTATGTACTGCATGGTAAAATCATTACATTTCTTGGATACATAACTATAAGATAACATATCTGCTTTTATGATCTTTCAAAAAATATCTCTCAGTAAAGACTTAAGAGCCCTCTGGTCCCCTACTGTGAGAGGCAAGCCCTCTTTTTTGATATCGAATGAAAGATCAAATATCAAATGATATATGGGTGATCAAATTTTGGACGTTAGACCATTAGAAACCTAATTACGTAACACATGATAAAATCAATAGATTCCTTGGATATACATGTATAGCAGTTGAGATCGACTCAAAATCTGAAATTTTGTTTAACGTGATTTTGAATGACAACAGTTGTGAATGGAATTGGAGATTATTTTGGAGAGTAAAAAGGTATTGAAAATAATTGATGTACAGGATCATGCATATGACTAAGAAAGTGTCTTAATTACACATGTAAATCTAAATGTTAAAGCTGCTTGGTCCGATTTTCATTAAAACAATTGTACGCTTTTAAACGATGGTTATGCCAAGTATGTGTGCAATTTAATATACGTTGCAGTAGTTTTCTCAGTCAATTAAGCCATATTTCAATGAAAAAAAATGTACATGTTGAAACTCGTTGGATCCGGATATTGTGTATTCCGGCATGCTGTCCAATCCGGCGACATTATTCAGCCCCTTGACATTTCCCTAACATTTTTGTTTAAAAAGTGTTGTGCAATCCGGATCCTGTCTATTCTGTACACCGCTGCGATGAAAAAAAAACCCCGACTGCTTATAATTAGTAAGAGTTATCTCCCGTAGTCCGGCCACTTATCGAATGATCGGCCTTCTGCGAGATACTCAATTATCGACCAATTTTTCTGTCGTTGCTATTGATTTAAGCAACCGTGAATACAGATGCAAAGTAGCAACTTATTCTAGTTTATACCGTTAATTCTTGTTATAAATAAATACGCATTTTTCCCATAATTAGATTATAAGTTCACCCCATTTTTTTTCAGGCCGTGATTCAGAAAACTGCGGGAGTAAGACTGCCGATATCGTTTGTCATCCCCTCATTTTACATCGAAACGTTATAATTTCATATCAGGCACCAAACAATGAGGAGAAATGGAAATATTCGGTGGATCTAAATGTTAAAATATTCTCATGATAAAATTTTGTATTTATGGCAAACGTAGATTTATTATTTTTTTCTCCTACAAAATATAATCGCACTTGTATTTTGTATCCATAACTTTTAATCTCCTTTTAGCCAAATCTGTCAAATATCATGGTCGTTTCACCCTTTTGTTGCAAACCAAGCTGAAATGTTCAATCGATGCGCTGTTGAACGAAATACTCGGCTAAAGAAACTTACTGCATGGGTCGTCTAAAAATATTAATTTCAATGATAAATTTAGAAACTTTTAGATTTCACAATGTGTAATTTTTGTTACATTACAGGAAAATTGTCATTTCATGCACATATAATTTGCAAAAAATAACTTAAATGTTATTCATGCAACCAGTGTTTGAAATTTTAGACCGCTCTTGATAGATATATTTGAGAAAGAAATTTTACGGGTCTTCTTATCGGGGCCGTGTATCAAAATTTGAGCCATTTCCGAGAAAATGCGTGTACAAAAATCGTTAATAAAAGAAAAGAATGTCGGAAACGGAAGCTCTTAACAAGGGGACGGGTAGTGCTTTAAAATTCCTATTTACATGTATTTAACTTACCTTGTAAAATTATCAATCATAGGCATTGGATAACTGCTATTGCTTAATTGGCAAATTTGATTTGCTTATTGACTCCATAACCTCTACAATTTCGCTTTTATAAAATACATATAATCATGTACTCCGATCAGGTGTTGTACTTTACAGAACGTTCTTTACGCGATCGCCGAGCGCCTCTTTTAGGAAGGAACAGTCCTAATCAGACGGAAAATACATAATAAAGCATACAGACGTTTTATTAAAGTATATATAATTTATATATTAAATATCAGAGTGTGCCTGAATATGCAAAGCCCATTTGATTTGAAAAGTTTCCCTTCTCTACTGAGAAGTATTTTTAATCATGTGATTATCCTCTACTCGATCTTAAACTGTCCGAATCCAATCAAAACTTCTTTCTTTCAGAATAAAATTTCAATAACAAACAATAAAATCTATTAACAAAAGAATAAAATCAGCAATGAATATTCTTTTTTATGAACTGGACTACCATTGAAAAAAGGTTAAACGAATAGTGTGACCCTTAGTCTTTTACGACCTGAATATAAAAAAAACTTGTTTGAAAATGGTTAGTTTTATCGTGCCCGCACCTACCGCAAGCATGTAACATTGCCTTATCTCGAACGCTTTTTAAATATATTTCAACTTTTGCTCTCTCTCTCTCTCTCTCTCTCTCTCTCTCTCTCTCTCTTAGCTCATAAAAAGATTCTTATATATTTTGTTAGCCAAATGAATTATCACATATTACAGATACTTACGATGTGTGTGTTGGAATAATCATTTTGTGAATATCACCTATATTTTGTTGAAGTAGGTAATGTAATGCATTAAATTCTCAGCAGCAAAATGTCAGAAATAGACACAGGTGAATGTATTTACATTTCAACTAGTACGATTGTAAAACATTGTATTATATTCATTGATCGCATTTGTTTTTACTTTACGCACTTTGATTTAAATCAATGGTTTGATGCATCGTTAACCAAAATAATTGAAAATAAAATTTAATTTAACAAAGAATGAATGAACATTCAATTGTGTGATAACGTATATACACGAGAAGCATGTGTCCGAGACTACAGCAAATCGGTTGTCCACTTGCGCGGCATATCCTCGGTCCGTGCTATGTATAAATGTAAACCCAACGTGGTGGGTTTGACATGTTTGCAGTATGATAACTGAATTTCATTTTCCAACAATAATACTATTTCATGACATAGACAAAATCACAAAGAACGCCTTATTTCAATGACAGTCATACTATTTATTTATTTTTCAATTACGATACAAAAACAGCATTACTTCGTAGGTAATGGTATAATCGTTTTTCTTTTACTCTTTAATATCGTTAAAATCGGAATTCTTTGTGTTTTTGCATCTACATGAATAAAGCCATGTGTGCATTACAACAAGGCGCAAATCTTGTGTATTGGATAACGGTAGACCGCTCGCTTTTAAGTCCAGCCGCGACCTATTTCCTCGGCCGCAGGCAAGGGATCGGATACGTATAATTGTTTACATACATGCAGCTCGAAATCCAACAAGATTTTAAACGCGACTCAAATGGATTGCATAGAAATAATTCTTTTATCCAGTGTGTTTCCCTAGAATAGAATTAAACTGTTAAAACACTTTCCGCATGTAACCTGGTACACGTTATATGGTAGTAGGTAAAAGAGTAATCTTTTTTATTTACTCACTTTATATGGCAGTAGGTAAAAGTGTTATCTTTTTTATTTACTATTAAAATCGGAGTTTTTGTGTTTGAAGCCACATAAACACGTGTGTGCATTACAGCAAGACGCAAATCTTGTGTATTAGATAACGGCAGACCGCACGCTAGTCCAGCCGCGACCTATTTCCTCGGCCGCGGGCAAGGGTGTTCACATACGCAGCTCCGAATCCAGCTAGATTTTAAAAGCGACTCAAAGGCATTGCAAAGAATGAGTTCTTTTATCAATAATGTGTTTCACTAGAAAATAATTTAAATGTTTAAACACTTTCCGTATATAAACTGGTGCCCTTTATGTCAGTTATACGCACTAACACCCCGTTTATTAGCCAAATAAAACACCAATACCTGGTAACAAGTCTAGCTTTTTACACTCATATTACGCAATACCCGAACAAAATATTATTGTCATGACATTGATAAGATCATAATGAACAACTTTTGCAGCGACAGCCATATCGAAATCTTAACCACGTTTGAGTTATTAAGCGATAACTTTCAAGATCTCTAGGTTCCTAACTTGAGGTGCCAGCTCTTTTTTCTTGATGTCATATGAAAGCTCTTTTAAACATAAATCTTTTCTGTTCTACATGTTTTAACAAAATATTTCCGGGAAAAAAGATAAACTAAGAAATCTATGCAAAATCACAACGCTTTTTTATCTCATTTTTTGAGCCCTACCGAACTTCGGCGCTTTTTGCGCTGAAAAATTATAAATGCTCTATTACATATCTACAATCTTTCATCTATCATTCCTGAAATTTTGAACTCAATATCTTTTTTAGTTTATGAGAACCTTCGTGGACAAGCCGACCCTCCAAAAATCGTTAAATCGTTAATATCTCAAAACCGGAAGTGACGTCAAAATTAAAAAAATTTGCAATAAGGTTCAGAAAAATATCTATCAGATCTGAAAGTTTCATGTAAATCGGCCGAGTAGTTGTTGAGAAATCGTGTACACAAAATACGTAAGAAAAAAAATAATAGGGAAAAAGAAACCGAACGAAAACAATAAGGTCTTCCGTTGGAAAACGGAAGACCTTAATAAGAATAAGAAAAGTGAAAAAGAAACAATAGAATAATAGAAGGGTCTTCCGCTGAAGACGGAAGACCCTAATAAAGAAAAAGAAACCGTAGAATAACAAGAGGGTCTTCCGTTGGAAACGGAAGACCCTAATAAAAAGAAACAATAGAATAACAAGAGGGTCTTCCGTTGGAAACGGAAGACCCTAATAAAAAGAAACCGAAGAATAACAAGAGGGTCTTCCGTTGGAAACGGAAGACCCTAATAATAACCAGAAACCGAATAATAACAAGAGGGTCTTCCGTTGGAAACGGAAGACCCTAATAAGAAGAATAAGAAAGTCGACAAAAACAATATGTCTCCCCTTTGAAAGGGGAGACATAATAAAGTACTACCGGTAACATGTAGTAATGTTGACAGCGGGTAAATCTACATATTGGCATTAAAAAAATTAAAGTATACATGTATTTATCTTTAGTTTCGGGATAATGTCCATGGATTCAAATGATTTGAAGTTCGTTATTCAATGATTGTCTTGATTTTTTTTATATCGACAGTGTACTGTCTCCTTCTTTGTGTATGTCTACAGAAAAAAATCTTTTGTCTGTCTGGGAACAACGAAAAACCCGGAACTAACAGAAAGGCTCAGACTATACACACGGCCGGGTGACTGTGTCAAGGTGTGAAAACTGACCACATGTGTATATGTGTTGGGGCCTAGGAATAAAGAGAGGTAAACGTCGGGAAAATACACTGTTAAAACAAAAAAATCTGAATTTTCACTTTTGATTAAAAAAAATCATTATGGTTGCCGGGTGCATTGGGATCATAATCATTTAAAATCTGTCTTAAAAGATTATTATAATTTACTTACATGTAGGACTAGTTTCATGTAATGTTTGCACAAAAGTGGGATTTATTATATCTATTTAATAGTGATTACACATCGAGGTCAAAATTTAAAAAACATGCATTAATTTTTATAACCGATTGCTTAACATGAATCGTTTCGACATAACACAGTACTGCAAGGGGTATCAAGTGGATTCGGGAAGAAAAAGGGGGGGGGGGTGATTACATTTCATTTTTCGACTTAAAGTTTGCAGATATTTTTCTAAAACCACGGAGTTGGTTGGCAAAATAAACGTAAGACATAAAGAAAAATAATTGATTTGTAAAAGAAGCAGATTAATAGATTTCTTATTATTTTAATCGATTTCTGATAAATGGATCTCTCTCTCTCCCTTTCTCTCTCTCTCATGAATTTTCTAGTGCTAAAACTTGAGGCCCCGAGTCAGAAAGGTATAAGCACGTTAAAATCCCCTTACGGCATCACAGCCGCCAATTCCAACATAGATTTTATTGTGAACGACGCTTGCAAATGACACCAATACAATATTGTCAGAAAGTGATATACCTGTAATCTCTCTCTTTCTCTCTCTCTCTCTCTCTCTCTCTCTCTCTCTCTCTCTCTCTCTCTCTCTCTCATTATACAAAAAAGTGTGTAGCGTAGGGCATTTTATATATCTTATTTCTTAAACATTTAAAAGTAAATCATATATTAAGAAAACTGTACAGCTACGCATATTACAACCTTCCTTGATTTAAATCCTTCCTTTTATTTCTTGCTGAAATTAATGATACAGTTAATTACCGCTTAATATGTCACTGACTATGTTTAAAATTTATAATGTATTCTGCAGTAGGTGTTATTTTGTAAAATTAAAACCCAACATTTGCAATGTATATTTAAATATTTTAATCAAAAGAAATCAATTAACAAATGAGCTAGAAACTCGCACGCTACCTTCAAAATGTACCTGTGTAGTCAAGCGGGCAGTCATGATATTTGGACATGTGTACAAAAAAAAACAAGCATGGATATATTTTGTGGATTCTGTGTTTAATTGACTGTTTCTAGTGGCTAAACACAGCTTATGAGACACAGAGAATTAACAACCCAATCATTTAAATGGGGGCTTGTCATATATCATCAATAAGAAATGATTATGTAACCTTGCTGGTGGGGGGGGGGGGGGGCGGTTATTTTCGAATGACTGGCAGAATGAACATAATGACATGTACTTTTTTAATAATTAGATTCAACATGTAAAATTCAATACTTTCACCTTATAGCTAGGGAAATTATCATAATTTTATGATCGTAACATTCAATAACAATAGACATTTATTTATAAAGAAAATACCTGTTACTTCTTCTGTCAAGTTATCTGTATACATAATGATAATGCTACATGTATATACAGCATAATAAAAATAAAATTCGAAGAAAAAAAATATATTGAAGATTTAAAAATCTGATTTTTTTCTCAAATTAATAGTACAGTGCCGTACAGTGGGGTACTGTGATGGTCAGTGCCCGGTACAGTGGCGTACAGTGGGGTACAGTGCTGGTCAGTGCCCTGTACAGTGGCGTACAGTGGGGTACAGTGGAAGTCAGTAGGACTGTACAGTGGTGTACAGTGGGATACAGTGCTGTTCAGTAGAAATGTACAGTGGGGTACAGTGGAAGTCTGTGAAATGTACAGTGAGGTACAGTCAATGTACAGTGGATGTCAGACAATGTCAGTCAATATTTGGGAATATCAGTGGATTTTGAATTCAGTAGTGTTTGATCCTTAATATCTCGCTTGTTTGCTCACCGATTGTTTTGAAATTTTCAGGACTGATAACATGCCGCGTGATATTGTCGTTGCATATTTTAGTTGAGAAAAATCCATATCCGGTTTTGAGTTATTCCCCTTTTAGTAAAATTTAATGACTTCTTTTGTCCAGGGGGGGGGGTAGCTTTAACGCTGACTGGCAGAGTCTTAAAGATAGGCTGGTTTGGAAGCTAATACATTGAATTTGTGCGAAATATATTTTATTTATTATTTAAATGCAAATAAAAGGGGTTGTATAGATGTTGAAACAAAGGTAAGAAAAAAAATAAAAAAAATTCGCGTATTTTCCGTGTTAGTTTTCTACCTGATAAAAATTTGTTATAACTATTTTAAAAGTTCTTGGTCTTATCCAGACCTTTCATTCGGTATACAGAAAAAGGGGCTGGTCCTTATAATTAGGGAGTTAGAGGCGTCCAAAGTTTCTTGTCAATAACTTAGAAAGGAATAAAAATTTCTAATGCATCATTGAAGCAAAGTTGTAAAGAAATTAATTTTGAATCCTTCTATAGTATTCAATATAATGTTTTCGTAATTTATAGTCAGTATTTGCAGAAACAATTGTTGTCAGTTCGGTCCATTTTTTGTGGGGGTGCGCACGTTTATGAGGTTATGAAAGGGCTTCTTGTAATGCACTAACTGATACATGTAGCGCGCAAAAATAATTCCACATAAAATTCCCAAATGTTTTTATTCATACAAATGTATGTACATTTTCATTTCATATAGATGAACCTCTTTGACCTTATTTTTGTTGTTTGTTTCATAACTGTGCCCCTGTCTATATTTAGATGCATTACGAGACTCAGGTAACCGATCGATAGGAGAGTCGCTAGCTGTATTTAGGCCGTCGCCTAGACGACTGTGCATGTGCTTGTAGAGCTGAACGTATTTTAATAAACAAAACAAACATAACAGATCCAGATAAATACAATTACGTGTATCAGAAAAAAGCTTCAAAAACAAACTACACATTCATCCTTCACCCACAATATTGCCTTTTTGACATTTGTCATCGTTGTAGACCCGTGTAACATTCTGTTAAGTAGGTGCTTACACGACAAAGAACCCCTTGCTGATCTACGTACATTTTCATTAACGCATACAAATTTATTTTGATGTAAAAAAAAAAAGAGAAGAAATTGGTTCTCAGTCTCTCTTTATGCCTGTTTGTTAGCGGTTATTCCAAGTTCATTTTAAATATTCTTTTGTAATTTAAAATATGCGATGTAAATTTTTTTTCATGCAATATTTCGGATAAAGCAATGAAGAGTTGTTTCTTGAAATTTTATTAGACCATAAAATTGTAAAATGCAAACATTGAACACTGTGCCCGATTTCTTTTTTTTAAGGTAACACTTTACTGATTTAAAAGGTAATATTGGTTTTCTGATAATTATGAACTTGGATAATTAAAAAAAATGGTTAAAATTACAGTAAAATTACCGGCATCGGTCTTCTCCGTGCGCGGATCTAGAAGGGGAAGGGTTCCAGACCCCCCCCCCCCCCCAGCGAAATTTCTTTCAATTACGTGTACATTTTAAACCTACCAAATATGCCTCGGACATCTTTAGGCAAACTCAAATAACCGTCTGACTTTACAACCACCTTTTCCGATCCGCGCATGTTCCCCCTCCTCGAAATACAAAATTATTCTTCAAAAACCCTAAAATTTCCAGGATCTCCGCATATATACGAGATTCATTGGCGCTTGCGTTCGATAAAAATGCGTGTAAAACGTTTGCAAATGGTCTTTTTACCTTCGTACCGGGCATAACCACAGTCCCACTCTGTGAATAAAATGCGGCGAATCAAACTAGAGACAACGTGTTAAGTTCTGTTTTTGCTTATAAACATGTAGTATCATCGTGCAAAATGCACTGTTCAATTATAATTTTTTTTTACTTGTAAAATTTAACATCTGTTTCGTAATTTTTTCTCACAGTTTATTTCTTACAAAGTTACTTTTTAATTTAGTGATTGACACTTTTCAGACTTTATATGTGATTTCAAAGAGACAGAGTGTTATGTCTCAAGGACTGTTAATCTTTTAAAGCAACATTGTGCAATTATCAGATTTTCATTTCTTGGACATCAAAGACTCATTGAGTTTATTTAATTATTTTATATCTGTGAGCCTTTCACTCAGCTTACTTATATCATTACCTGTCAATTTATACTCATTGTTAAGATTCTTATAAATAGTTATGTACAATTGTCAATGCGCAGTCTGAAATACGGCGGCCAGCCCCGGCCACGTCCGACTCTCCCAGAGGCTTGAGTCCGGAGGCCACTACTGGCAATATCCGACTTGTTTGTAACATGTATGTCTGTTAAATTGTTATAATGTTGCCATCGTTGAGTCTCGTCCAATAATGTGGAATCCTGCATCAATTTCCTGTTAATTTCTCTGGAACTGTATACTGGTTGACCTTCGGGAATACGGCAAACCTACCCTTCGTTTTAGCCTACGGCCCGACGCGCGCCACAACCTTATACCTTATACACTTTACACCAACATTCCGTCACCCGGTTTATACTGCACACGACCGATGGAGATCCAGACGAATTCTCTATCACCGTAAAATCTACGCGGTCACAGAAATATAATACTTTGTTTCTCAGTGTTTACACATCTAATATTGTACTATGGTCAGCTATCAATTTTTTGTAATGCGTCACAAGTATGACGCAGCTACGACGGAAATCCTAATCGTTGCTTGCAACGAGTTCGTCTCTAGTTAGAGTCTATTGTTTGTCCAACTTAAGAAAATTCCTGGAACTAACACAGAATATACAAGATATACACAACAGTTGTGTCGTGTGCCCAGGTGCACGTTTGTGTATATCTAATTAGAATCTATTGTTTGTCCAACTTAAGAAAACCCTTGGAACTAACACAGAATATACAAGATATACACAACAGGTGTGTCGTGTGCCCAGGTGCAAGATAGGGTTTCTAAAGGCGTTGAAATCTTAGTATGTACGTGTATACGATAAGTCTAGTGAATAAAAGTTTATTTACATTTGTAATTCATTTTCAAAGTATTATTTCCTAACTCTGGGTTTTAGAAATGTTACGTCTACAAATTAAAGATAGTACATGTACGAGTAAAATCTAGAGGCTAATTAATTCCTGTACCGGTGATAATAAATAGGGGTTAAATTGTTTTAATATATGTATAAGAGTAAATATGTCACATACCCGGCCTGGTACATCATACAATTGTATGTACAAGTATATGTATACATCATTTGCAATTGCCACATGGAGTAAATACGTCACCCGTAATTGGTAATATTGTTTGTTTTAGAATTGATAGTCTAAAAATCATGTATACAATTAAATGTTTAAGGTAGCTCGCGGGTTTACCTGCTTGTGAGAAAACCTACCTTGAAAATTTGTCCATGTGATCCATAGGTTCTATAGTTTTATTTCTAAAATTTATTTAAGATTCGTCTGCGCGGTAATAATGTTATTGTGTTTCAAATACAGTGTCATTAATAAAATCAAGCAACGCCATTTCGATGAAATATATAGTAAAATGCACATTTTAACCGAGAAACGCATTACAAAATTATGCTCCATACTTTTAAACGGTTCAGACGAAATTAATCATACTCAACACAAAAACAGAGGAGATAATTATGAATCAATTCATAAAAAAATATCAGTATGTGTTCTCGGCCAATTTTTGGCAAAAAAACTTTTAAGATTTAAAAGATTTCTCAAAACCTTATATTTTCATTACGACGTTAGCCTGACGTCATCATTTCCTTACTTCTTAGAACACCAAAACTGGAATGCATTTATTGACAAGACTAGCTGTTTAACACATTTTAGAACATGTAAATGCTTATTAGACATTATTGTGAATGTTATCAAATGCAGTTAATGTAAGGCTGTAAAGATACAGACAATTGCTATTTTTGTTTTTATGAAACTCTGAGTCAATCAATGCAAAAATAAAATGCTAGGCAACTACTGACATTATAAGTAAGTAATCGAATAAAACAGTTATATCAAGTCAAAAGAAATTTAAGAATTTAATCGGTAGTACAGATAATTACGGAAATTATAATTGTAAAAAAAAGCGAAGTTAATGCATTCATTCTATTTTAAAACATGACTTTAAATGGAAGAGTTCTAACGCAAACTCATTCTTTATCTTTATAGAACAAAATGTGACAATGTATGTGACATCTTTAAATTTTCAGCACTTGATATTATAAATCTTTGTATAAACAATCATATACCGCATATAAGCTTTTTAAGATATTTTCTTTTATACTTCTAAATATCTCATTTGTCATTTAAAAAAAAAATATGAGTTTACTATGACGGTCAACTCTTTACATCGATTCCTATTGTGACGTCAGCAAACCCGCGAGGTACGTTAAACATACTGGAAGGGTGCCGTGATCATGAAAACCGGGTAAATTGCGTAAAACTAATCGCGGCTATGTTAAGGCTGCCCGATTAATTTCACAGCGATATGTAGAAAGTCACTTGTCTGTACTTCATAAGATATGACGTCATAGTTAACTTTGACGTCACGATCTGCATTCCTTTCGATCGTTCTTAGGGAATGTATCGTAACGTAATAAGTGATATTCATTGTGCATAATAAAACCGCTTCATTCCTTTACATAGACACTGTTGTAAATACTAGTGATACTAAATTCAATATCACCGATAAGGAGTATAAAAAAAATCAACAGTTTTAAAGCTTCTTAATATGTAAATAACTATTCATAAACTAATGGTTTTGAGACTCCCCCTGCTACGTGTAATCTAATGAATGGTGATATGTATGTGCATTTAAAAAAAGGCTTGGCACAAGTGAAAGATAAAAACAATCTTAGTATATTTTACGTGAAATCGGGAGAGAAAATAAGTACCACTTTGAATCTTGCTGGGGGAAACCTACCGATTGACCCGATTTTGTGTAAATCGAGCCTAAAAGGTAAATATGTGCCTAATTTCGATGGCGGTGCGAAATGTTTTGACAATATTTGAAATAAACGAAATATTTATATGAACCCCCAGCAAGAACTGCAAAATACATTACTTATCGAAGGTTTTTCATAAAAATATTTTTGATTTAATGTCATTATTCATTTGTGGCGATGCGATTTTTATAGATTATTTACCGTGTTAGAATACACCCGTCACGTGCTTAAGAAAAATATATGACGTCACAAAAATACATCAAATATAGTGTTGGATGCCACTGTTAACTTATGTACTAAAAGTTTAAAGAAACTCACTCGGTTAAAGCATTTCTTGATAATTAAAATAGTATCATTTTTCGATATATATTTAGCTTCGGGCAGCCTTAACATAGCCGCGATGCCCTAATAGTTTCAATGCATTTAATAAAAGAAATGATTTCATCTTCTTCCTTGCATTTCATTTAGCTATGAATTAGATAAACGTTTATCTACTCGGTTTAAATATATTAAATAAGTAAGCCTAACGGTTTCCATTAAGGTATAATATATTTCTTTTTTTCACTGAAGACCAAGTTCCGTATTTCATTCTAAATATATGCATGCATGTAATTTATAAATTAGATATGATTGATTGTTACAATATGAATGGAAGTCAAAATTGTTTCAAGTAAAAACATTGATTCAATATCCACTGATATATAGGATATAAAAACCTCCTAAAACAGATAATTGCCGTGGCGCAGAGGATGTGAGGTTATGCTAGTAAACGAAGGATCCCGGGTTCAATCCTCGTCTTGGGCGTTTTGATTATTTATTTTTTTATTTTCTTTCTACAACAAAAACCGTGTTTAATACCTTTTCTATCATTATCATATAGTTAATATATTTTGTTGGTAAATTAAGCACAATATTGAATTAAAAGATTTTTTATGACTTAAAGGTGGCTTAAAGGTAGCTAAATGGTAGCTTTAAGGTGGCTTAAAGAAGTTTGGACATTAAGGACCTATAAGTTGTCCTTAAAGGTGGCTAAAGGTGGCTTAAAGATAGTCTTTAAGCTGCCTTTAAGCCATCGTAAAACTTTACGCTTTCTTTAAGTCATCTTTAAGCAACACATATAGCTTAAAGGTGGCTTAAAGATCGTCTTTAAGCTACCTTTAAGCATCTTTAAGCTATCTTTAAGGAGAACTTAAAGATGGTCATTCATCCTGTGTATGGGTTTTTTTTAAGTGATAAACGTCAATTTTCTGCTACTATATGACTCCCTGGATGAACTTTAAATTTTTAAAACCCTACTGTACATTTATAGAACAGTCCCTATCATATCCCACGATATGATGTGTCTATCCATTAAATCATAAAAGGAGCTCTTGGATCTACATGTATGTTTTTTTTATCAGTGATAAACGTCAATTTTCTGCTACTATTTGACTCCCTGGATGAAATTTAAATTTTTAAAACCTTATTGCACATCTATAGGACAGCCCCAATTATATCCCAAAAGATGACGTAGCTACTCCAAAAGTTGTAAGAGGAGTTCTGGGAACCGTACTTTTTTTTGCAAAAAACGTCATTTTTTGTTGCCCACTCTTCCCCTTAATAAAAAAAAATTCCGGAACCTGATCACACCTCAATATGACACCCAAATCATATTTTAGAAGAAAAAGACGATTTTGAAACCAGTTTTTTGTAAATAAAACGTCATTTTTCAGCCATTAAATTACCCCTAGGCCAAATTTAAAAATTCCGAAACCTTATTGCGCATCTATAGGATATCCTAAAACATATTCCAAAATATGATTTGTCTACTGTTGAAAATGTAGGTGGAGTTCAAGGAAGAAGGTTTTTTGTGAAAAAACTTCATTTATTTTACCAATTATTTGACCCCCAGGAGTAACAAAGAATTTTTGAAACCTTTTTACAAAACAACATGATACCCCAAATCAAACTCCAAGAGTTCAGTTTGCTGGTTTACAAGATGTAAGAGCAGGCTGAGAAAGTAAAACGCGACAGACGGACGGACAGACGGACGGACAGACGGACGGAACAGAGTAACAACAATATACCCAAACTTTCTTTAGAAAGTGCGGGTATAAAAATTAGTAAGCTACATGTAATTCTGCCCCAGAAAATTTAAATCGGTACATTGTGTTTACCACTTGACATTATTTTAAAAGACGTTTTCTAAAAATTTATAACTTATATGTATTTTCATTATCTCCTTAAGGAGGACATAAAGTATGAATGAATGGAAAGACGATTACGTGCAACAAGTTCTAATTGCCCGTATAACCAGTAAATACAGCTTTAATAGCTTTAATAGCTCATTCAAGTTTGTTTTAAAAAGAAAATTTCATATGCATTATATGCATGTTCATTCCTTCGTGGAATTTATTAGGTCATAAACATTCAACATGATTCAAATATAAATTGCGTGTTTTCAATTACTTAATAATGAAAATATTTTTCTCATTTATCCGACCTGTACACAATTAACCTATTACGGAAAGAGAAAATTAATATGTTTGCCTATTAATTGAGGTGTCGCTTATAATTAAATAGATGCTAAAATTAAATTGTGATGCAGCAAAAATATTGGGGGTGTTTATGCCTTCCTGACCTTGGTCAAAAACATTTGGGAGGATAGTTACAACATTAGAGAGAGAGAGAGAGAGAGAGAGAGAGAGAGAGAGAGAGAGGGGGGGAGGGGGAGGGCATATACATTTTTCTTATAATAACTATGTAACTATATGGTGGCAACATTCTTAGCTGTGCAAGAGAAGATACATGTAGATGTATTACATGTGTTGATAATGAACATTGCGACATTCACACCTTTTGATCTACTGAAAGTATGTATACTATATACAGACACTGCCTCACTGATCTTCCTGTGAAGTAAAACTTCAAAGACATTTTAAAGTCCAGACCAGTCATCTTCTCTCTTTTGAAAAAAAAAATCAGTATATTGAGCAATATGGTGGATTTTTTTTTTTAGTTGAAAAAATTGTCCCACCTCTACATATATTATGTTTCATTACAGTTTTATAAAATTCAAAGTATATAAAACTATCTATAAACTGAAATAAAACTTTAATGTAACATGTAAACTTATATTTATTTGAAAATATTGATAAAATTAAATTCATTGTAAAAAAAAAAAAAAAAACAACTAAATATTTTTTCAAAAGGGTGGCTCCCATCAGCCACGCACCTCCGTTCACTTGACTCTACACTAATTTAGTGTTTCGGCGGTGTGATACGAGGTTAATAATTAATAAATGGTTTTGAAAAAGGAATCAGTTTATAATTTAGGTATTCCTTTTCTTTAATTTTACTGCTGCAAATCCGCCTCATCAGGAGTTTATTCGCATTACTGTATGTGTATGTACATAGTACATATATTAGTTATTGTTTAATTATTGAGGAGGTGAGAATATCACCAATATTTTGATTTCGTTTGTAGGACACAATCGGTAATTCTGAGAAAATTTGTCTACATTCTTGTTCTCTTGTAAGAATGTGCCAGTATTTAGTCAGTTTGTGTTTAAGATGCCGTATGCCTGGGTTATATTTGGTGACAAAAACTAGAGGAATTTTTCGGTTTTTAGTTTCGTTTTTATTTTTCAATGAACTGTCTCTGCTATAGTTTGCAAGTACACATTGTATACTTGTTTTGATTTCTTTTTCACTATAGCCTCTTTTTAAGAGATGCATTTCAAATTCACGTAGAATACTAAGTAGAGTATTTTCATTGCTTGTATTTCTTAAATGGCGTATAGTTTCGCCTTTGATAAATCCTTTGAAAACAGAGGAATTATGAGCACTGCTACGTTCCAAATATTGGAATGTATTTGTTGGTTTTATATAGGTTTTGAAGTCAAGGATTAGATTTGATTGAAATCTATTTCCTTTAAACACCGTTGTATCGAGGAAATTAATTTCTTGTGTAGAGAATTCATACGTGAATTTGAGTAAAGGGTGATGCGAATTGGCTATTGCGAACAATTCATGAATTTCAGTTTCAGGCAGGTCCATGAAAAATGATAAATCCGTCGTCGCGATAGCGACCGTGATATATAATGTTATCTTTCCCCGCAAATTTGCAGACGATTTCATTGGTGATTTGGTGTAAGCGAATATCGCATACAGATGGGGAGCATTTAGAACCCATGGCGCATCCTATTATTTGTCTATATAAAACTGAATTAAATTCAAAGATATGTTTTCTAATACCAGCCTTAAAAGAAAACAAAGATCTGTTGTGGGGGGAGCTGGAATCGCGTATTCTGATTTATCAAAATCAGCGTAGGCTGTCTGAACTGCCGTAATTAGCTCCTCGAAATGCATATTTGTGTAGAGTGATGTTACATCATAACTGACCAACAGGCAATCTGCGTGTGGTCTTAGATGTTCAAGTTTAAGGATAAAGTCCGAGCTGTCCCTGATATACGTGCTTAATGTTTGCACAATTGGATTTAGAAAATAATCTACATACTGACTTATGCGTTCGGTGGGTGATCATATTTGAGAAATAATAGGTCGACCCGGTGGAATAATTGGTACATTGCAGCATCCATTATTTTTGATTTTATTAAATGTCTCAATATTGAGCTAATGTATTTTTGGGAGCAAATACAGTCTCCCTAACCTCGTGTTTTCAGCTTTCCGAAGCTGAATTAAAGAAAAAGAATACCTAAATTATAAACCGATTCCTTTTTCAAAACCATTTATTTCTTATTAACCTCGTATCACACCGCCGAAACACTATATTAGTGTAGAGTTCAAGTGAACGGAGGTGCGTGGCTGATGGGAGCCACCCTTTTGAAGATTTCAAAGTTAACATCCGTTCAGAAAGAAAATCCACAATCCAAAAGCCACCCTTTTGAAAAAAAAAAAAAAAAAAAATGAAAAGAAAAAAAAAAAAGAAAAAAAGAAAAGAAAAAAAAAAGAAAAGAAAAGAAAAAAAGAAAAGAAAAGAAATAAAAAAAAAAAAAGAAAGGAAAAAAAAAAAAAAAAGAAGAGAAAAGAAAAAAAAAAAAATCCACAATCAATCAACACTCCAGACGACCTTACACTGCCAAGGAAAAGAGCGTGAAAAAAGGACAAAAATTCCGTCCATATTGAATATGTGTTCTTATAAAGCCAACGAGCTTTGTGAAAAATTTAATAGCTCAAACAATCATGTGACAGTATACCTTACTGTATTTTAAAACAAACTCTTCTATCATTCATAATGTGGTTTATAATTGTATTACAGCATTGAACAATAGCTCATTGCGTATCGCAATGCTTTCAATTTAGGATTTACCTATATTGCATAAAAATGGGAGTGCTATTAAATTCGTATTGTCAAAATAATGCCTATGCCTTGAGTTTTGATTGGAGCTCAGTTTTCTGCAAGCTCCTCCCACAGTTTGGGAATTAGTTTGTTGTCAGGTCAGTAGTCATTCAACTACAGAATGGCTCGTCGTTTCAATCGAAACGCAAAATCTAAATCCAAAAAACACCGATCATTTAATAACACAGCTCGGAAAAATAGAGAGCATAGAAACAAAGTGCGTATAGCACGGGAACATGTTTTAATCTCACGCCTGACAAATTGTCAGATAACGATTACTTACTTCTGGCTAGAGGTCTTAAATTTGTACCATCACCTACCTCTCTTCATGTTAAACAGCAAATAATGCGCGATTTCAATGAATTCGCCAGAAAATTAAAATGCAGATACATGTTCTTTGATCAAAATAATGACAACAATATTCACCCCTTTCGCATGAAAAGTGGCTATCAACCTGCAATGATGAACAATCCCATACAAAACTATATTGACAAAACAAAACTAGAATTGTCATCTATGGAAATTCGTAAGACAACTGACAATCTAAGCGCGTTGGAACGCAAAGCGCTAAACACATTAAAAGGCAGAAAAGACATTATTATTAAAAAAGCTGACAAAAATAACATGTGTGTTATATCAACAAAAGTGATTACATCAAAGAAGGTGAACGTCAGTTAAATGGCAAATACTACTGCAAAATTACTGATCCTAACTTTAGGCATCTTAATGAAAGCATCATGAATAAACTATCAGAAATGAATGATAACGGTGTACTTGACAAGGTATCTTTTGACTTTCTTCGGAAAGCTGAAAACACGAGGTTAGGGAGACTGTATTTGCTCCCAAAAATACATAAGCTCAATATTGAGACATTTAATAAAATCAAAAATAATGGATGCTGCAATGTACCAATTATTCCACCGGGTCGACCTATTATTTCTCAAATAGGATCACCCACCGAACGCATAAGTCAGTATGTAGATTATTTTCTAAATCCAATTGTGCAAACATTAAGCACTTATATCAGGGACAGCTCGGACTTTATCCTTAAACTTGAACATCTAAGACCACACGCAGATTGCCTGTTGGTCAGTTATGATGTAACATCACTCTACACAAATATGCATTTCGAGGAGCTAATTACGGCAGTTCAGACAGCCTACGCTGATTTTGATAAATCAGAATACGCGATTTCAGCTCCCCCCACAACAGATCTTTGTTTTCTTTTAAGGCTGGTATTAGAGAACAATATCTTTGAATTTAATTCAGTTTTATATAGACAAATAATAGGATGCGCCATGGGTTCTAAATGCTCCCCATCTGTATGCGATATTCGCTTACACCAAATCACCAATGAAATCGTCTGCAAATTTGCGGGGAAAGATAACATTATATATCACGGTCGCTATCGCGACGACGGATTTATTATTTTTCATGGACCTGAAACTGAAATTCATGAATTGTTCGCAATAGCCAATTCGCATCACCCTTTACTCAAATTCACGTATGAATTCTCTACACAAGAAATTAATTTCCTCGATACAACGGTGTTTAAAGATAATAGATTTCAATCAAATCTAATCCTTGACTTCAAAACCTATATAAAACCAACAAATACATTCCAATATTTGGAACGTAGCAGTGCTCATAATTCCTCTGTTTTCAAAGGATTTATCAAAGGCGAAACTATACGCCATTTAAGAAATACAAGCAATGAAAATACTCTACTTAGTATTCTACGTGAATTTGAAATGCATCTCTTAAAAAGAGGCTACAGTGAAAAAGAAATCAAAACAAGTATACAATGTGTACTTGCAAACTATAGCAGAAACAGTTCATTGAAAAATAAAAACGAAACAAAAAACGAAAAATCCCTCTAGTTTTTGTCACCAAATATAACCCAGGCATACGGCATCTTAAACAAAAACTGACTAAATACTGGCACATTCTTACAAGAGAACAAGAATGTAGACAAATTTTCTCAGAATTACCGATTGTGTCCTACAAACGAAATCAAAATATTGGTGATATTCTCACCTCCTCAATAATTAAACAATAACTAATATATGTACTATGTACATACACATACAGTAATGCGAATAAACTCCTGATGAGGCGGATTTGCAGCAGTAAAATTAAAGAAAAGGAATACCTAAATTATAAACCGATTCCTTTTTCAAAACCATTTATTAATTATTAACCTCGTATCACACCGCCGAAACACTAAATAAGTGTAGAGTCAAGTGAACGGAGGTGCGTGGCTGATGGGAGCCACCCTTTTGAAAAATTACTAAAACATTTATATTGAAATATATCTTTTAATTTGATAAGTTGCTTTATTTTGCCTGATAATTGGATTCTGAGTTTTTAATACATGCACGGATCGGAGGATGGGGGTGGGGGTCAGAGGATATTTCAATTTACATTGTACAACCATCCAAAATATGTCTAAGCTCCCCCAGAAATCTATGATATCCCTGCCCTATCCCTGCCAAAAATCCTGACCGCGCATGTATAATCATATATGAACTTAAAGAAATAGAAGCCTTTTTTATCTCTTGTAAGCACTAGGAAGGAATCAAAACAAATCCAGATTTTGGTCTCAAATAAAGTAAATATTCAGTTCATTGTTCAAACATATAAATAACTTATAAAAACATAGGTACAGTAGGTTACAGTGGTGTACAGTGTTTGTCAGTACCCTGTACAGTGGTGTACAGTGGGGTACAGTGTTGGTCAGTGCCCCGTACAGTGGTGTAAAGTGGTGTACAGTGTTTGTCAGTGGGTAGGTACAGTGGGGTACAGTGGAGTACAGTGGTCTACAGTGGCTCTGTACAGTGGGGTAGAGTGGGATACAGTGTGGTACAGTACCTCTGTACAGTGGGTGTACAGTGGAGTTACAGTAGGGTACAGTGAATATACAGTGGATGTCAGTCAATTTTTGGGAATATCAGTGGATTCTGAATTCAGTAGTGAAGGTTTAGATCATTATCTATTTGATCTGAAGGTTTCATGAAAATCGGTCGAGCCGTTTCTAAGAAATCGCTTACACAAAATTTGGAAGAAAAAAAAAAGAAAAATAATAATAATAGGGAAACGTTGGAAACGGAAGACCTTAATAATAGGGAAAGAAACATAGCAATAACAATAAGGTTTCCCTTTGGAGACGGAAGACCTTAATAATAAAAGTGAAAAAGAAACAATAGAATAATAGAAGGGTCTTCCGCTGAAGAAGGAAAACCCTAATAATAACTAGATACGATCTCGTTGCGAGCAACGAGTCGGTCTTCCGTCCAATTTTGAAATTATTCTTAGACAATTTAAACACGATTTAATTGAATTTAATTTTTTTTAATTTAAAATTCATCCAATCAATTTGGGAAAGATGTCAGAAAACGTAATATTGTAAGCACAGCTTAGATATCATGTTTTAAGATAAGTATGAGGTAATTTTAACACGATTTAAATCAATTTAAATTTTTCAATAAAAATTAAAATTCATTGAATCAATTCGAAAAAAAATGTAATCAGACGCAGAAATTTAAGGCAAACTTAGATATCATGTTTTAAAATTTGTCTGAGGTCATTTTAACACGATTTATTTAATTTTAAAAAAAAAAATTAAAATTTAAAATCCATCCCATCAATTCGAGAAAGATGTCATCAGACGCAGAATTGTAATTGCAAAATATATATTGTGTTTTAAAATTAGTATGAGGTCATTTTAAAACGATTTAGTTAAAGTTAAATTTTTATAAAAAATTAAAATTCATCCCATCAATTTGAGAAAGATGTCATCAGACGCAGAATTGTAAGTGCAATTTAGATATCATGTTTTGATAATGGTTTGAGATCATTTTATTACGATTTAATTAAATTTAAATTTTTTAAAAAATTCATAAAATCAATTCGAGAAAGATGTCATTAGACGCAGAATTTTAAGCACAACTTGGATATTATGTTTAAAATTAGTCTGATGTCATTTATACACGATTTAATTAAATTTAAAATTTTCAAAAAAAATAAAAATTATCCAATCAATTCCAGAAAAATATCATAAGACACAAAATTGTAAGCGCAACTTATATATCAAGTTTTAAAATTAGTCTGAGGTCATTCTAACGCGATTTAAATGAGTTTAATTTGTTTGAAAAATTTAAAATTCATCGACTCAATTCGATAAAGATGTCTTTAGACGCAGAATTTTAAGCGTAACTTAAATATTATGTTTTGAAAATAGTCTGAGGTCATTTTAAAACGATTTCATTAAATTTTAACTTTTCAAAACATTTAAAATTCGTCCAATCAATTCGATAAAGATGTCATCAGACGCAGAATTGTAAGCGTAACCTAAATACTATGTTTTGAAATTTGTCTGAGGTCATTTTAACACGATTTCATTAACTTTAAACTTTTCAAAACATTTAATATTCATCCAATCAATTCGAGGAAGATGTCATTAGACGCAGAATTTTACGCGCCACCTAGATATTATGTGATTAAAATATGTCTCAGCTCATTTTAACATGATTTAATTAAAATTAAAATGTTCAAAACATTTAAAATTCATTCAATCAATCAAAGAAAGATGTCATTGGACGCGAAATTGGAAGTGCAACTTAAATATTATGTTTTAGAATTAATCTGAGGTCATTTTAAGATGATTAAATTAAATTTAAAATTTTAAAAGAAATTAAACTTCATATAATCAATTCGAGAATGATATAATTAAACGCAGAATTCTAAGCGCAACTCAGATATTATGTTTGAAAATTTGTCTGATGTCATTTAAACACGATATAATTAAATTTAAAATTTTCAAAAAATTTAAAAATCATCCAATCAACTCGACAAAGGTGTCATTAGACGCGGAATATAAGTGCAACTTAGATATTATGTTTGAAAATTAGTCTGAGGTCATTGTCAAGCAATTTAATGAAATTTAATTCTTTGAAAAATTCAAAATTCATCCAATCAATTCAAAAAAGATGTCTTCAGACGAAAAAATGTAATCGTAACCTAAATATTATGTTTTAAAATTAGTCTTATCTCATTTTAACACAATTTAATTGAGTTTAAAATTTTCAAAAATTTTAAAATTCATCAATTTTAGAAAGATGTCATTAGACGCGAAATTGTAAGTGCAACTGTGATATCATGTTTTAAAATTAGTCTGAGGTTATTTTAACGCGATTTAAATTAGTTTAATTTTTTTGAAAAATTTAAAATTCATCCAATCAATTCGAGAAAGATGTCATCAGACGCAGAATTGTATGCACAACTTAAATATCATGTTTCAAATTTAGTCTGAGGTCATAAATTTTAAAAACATTAAAATTCATTCAATCAATTTGAGAAAGATGTCATCAGACGAAGAATTGTAAGCGTATCCTAAATATTATGTTTTAAAATTAGTCTGAGGTCATTTAAAAACGATTTAATTGAATTTAGATTTTTAAAAAAAATTAAAATTCATCTTATCAACTCGAAAAAGATGTAATTAGATGCGGAATTCAAAGCGCAATTTAAATATCTTGTTTTAAAATTAGGTAGTTTTAAAAAGATTTAATTAAATTTTAAATTTTAAAAAATTAAATTTCATCTCATCAATTTTAAAAAGATTTTTATAGATGCAGAATTGTAAGTGCAACTTAGATATTATGTTTTAAAATTAGTCTGAGGTCATTATAACACGTTTGATATGAGTTTAAAAATTTAGCTTCCCTACTAGGAATTTCCAGACAATGATTTTACTCGTGAGACTAGACTATCATGTCCTCTATCATTTCTGAAAATTTCAACTTTCTATCGTTTACTGTAAGCTTTAAAATAGATGAGTGGACAATGAATACTCATCCAAAGGGTGCCCTATATTTTGATCCCGGTTAGCTTCCATGTTCGGAAATTCCAAACAATTATTTTCCTTGTGAAGCTAGATTTTAGATTTTTTACCAATCTGTAGAATTTCAGCTATTTTTCTTCACTCGTCTTTGAGGAGATGCGTGGACAAAAAGAATTCGTCAAAACTATGTCCTATATTTTGACCCCGGCTAGCTTCCGTACTCGGAATTTCCGGACAATGATTTTCCTCGTGAGGCTAGAATTTCAGCTTCCTATCATTGCTTGTTTTTGAGGAAATATGTGGACAAGGAGTATTCCTCAAAAACGTGTCCTATATTTTGACCCCAGCTAGCTTCCGTACTCGGAATTTCCGGGCAATGTTTTTCCTCGTGAGGCTAGATGTTCATGTCATCTATCATTTCTGAAAGTTTCCGCTTCCTATCTTTGCTCTTTTTTGAGGAAATGTGTGGACAAGGGGTATTCGTCAAAACCGTGTCCTATATTTTGCCTCCAGCTAGCTTCCGTACTCGGAATTTCCGGACAATGCCTTTCCTCGTGAGGCTAGATGTTCGTGTCATTTATCATTTCTGAAAAGTTCAGCTTCCTATCTTTGCTCGTTTTTAAGAAAATGTGTGGACAAGAACTTTTTAAAAATGACAAAATGGCGGATTAGTCCGAACAGGAAGTGATTTTTACAAAATAAAAAATTGTATATAAACTTTAGATGATAATAGATAAATGTTGAAAATTTGACAAAATCGGACCACGCATCTCCGAGAAATCTTCTGCACAAAAAAGAAAAAAAAAAGTGAAAAAGAAACAATAGAATAATAGAAGGGTCTTCCGCTGAAGACGGAAGACCCTAAAAAGTGAAAAGAAACAATAGAATAATAGAAGGGTCTTCTAATGATAAAAGAAAACATAAGAAATAATAAAGGTCTTTCACCTGAAAGGTGGAAAGACCTAATAAAAGTAAACAGAATAATATCAATAGGCCTTAACACTGTGGTGTAGAGACTTAATAAAGAAGACGCAAAAATCATTCTGTTTACCCAAAATCTGAATATGCATGCTTAACCGAACAATTTTGCACAATGTTTTTTTTTTTACATCGAAAGTCAAAGTCATACGTTACCCTAAAAATGAAAAACGGGTTTTCGGTCAGTCGCACAAGATCTTAAAATTCCAGTAAAAATGGCTCTTTACTGCCAGGGGTCAAGGTCAAAGGTCAAGGTCAACTTTCAGCGAATATGCCTGCGCCTGAAGATCATACTTTTTTGCAATATGACACTTTATCGATTCTGGTTGACCTTGACCATTGACCTTGACCTTTGCTGCAGCCAAAATGGTCGTCGAAGCCATCGCAAGTGAATATGTGAGAATATTTGATATTGAATATTTAAAAGACAGTCGTTGTAAGATAAAACTGCGAAACCATTGGTCTTTCGGAGATTTGCAACTACCCTTCAGACCAAATATCATCCGTGAAGGTTTCAAACTTGCGATTATCGCGGCTTTCCAGAAGTAGCGATAAAAAGCTTTTACGAGCACGCGTCAAGAGTAACAAAAAGTGAAGTGTTGACGCAGAGTCAAATGCCCTAATCCTTTTCAGAAAGCAGTACAGCGTGAATGAAAATGTTTGGAGAAGTCGCAAAAGAACAATTTCTTTTCGATTACGGAAGAAAAAAAAGAAAGAAAAAAAACCGGAACAATATCCATTGGCCTTCACACTGTGTAAAGACCTAAAAAAAATAACTAGTAAACTAATTGTTCTCGAACAAATAGAATTCTTACCACCTCATTGTGTTCTATGTTTGAATAAGGATTGCTTCATTAAACTAAAATATTTTTTCACCATTACTACATAAAAATATGTCAAAAGAGCAATTTCTTATTGTTTGACCTTGACATTTATGTCATTTTGATTGGACAAGGTTAACGCTTTCATACCAGGTGGTCCAATGTATCTATTGTTATTCATTCAAGAGTTGTTTGTGTTTTCGTTGAATGTTTGAAACTTTTAGGGGCAATAACTGCTAGATTTCAGTGTGAATAGATTGCAGGAGCGTCTAAGTGTACTGAATACATTAGTAAAGATTTCAAATCTCTATCTCTAACGGTTTATGAGAAGTGATTCGTGTAATAAGCATTTTGTACAATAGGGGCAATAACTCTAAAATTGTTCCAAGGTAGGGCTAAAGGGTTATATTTTGAAATGTCTCAAGAAGTCCTACTATATCCATTTAAAAGTTTAACTCTACCAGCCTAAACAAAAGAAATCTAAAAACGCATAAATTAACGGATTTCAAATTACCTTCACCTTTGACCTTTATGTCATTTTGTTTGACTAAGGTAGACGCTTCCATCCAAAGTGGTCCAAAGTCTCTATCACAAATTTTAAAAAAGTTGGAAGTGATTTCATAGAAACGTAAATGCCTTCAGGGACAATAAGTGCTAGAAGAGGGCCTCGAATCCTTTCGGTATGAATAGATTGAAGAAACTTCTAAGTGTACTGAAGACATTGGGTAAATTTTCAAGTTTTATCTCTTATGGTTTCAGAGGGGTAGCGATAACACAATTTCGTACACAAGGGCAACGACTTTGTTAGTTCTGGGGGTTATAAAGCATAAGATCATTTGGTACCATAACTTTAAATGGTAAATTACATGAAGAAAACCTTGGAAAATAGAGAAGAAAGAGATAAGAATAAAAAACATAACGAAAACAAAAGGTATTTCACCCGAAAGGTGGAAAGACCTAATAATAAAAACCATAAGAAATACATGTACAAAAGGTCTTTCACTTGAAAGGTGGTAAGACCTAACTAGTAACTAGTTAACCATGTTTATTTTCTATCTTCATGATAAGTGAACTTATATAAATATAGGCCCGATAAATGATATAAAATTATTTTACTTACATGGTCTCTTACTTTCTCTCTCTCTTCTCTCTCTCTCTCTCTCTCTTCTCTCTCTCTCTCTCTCCCTCTCTCTCTCTCTCTCTCCAATGAAAATAAGTATTTGAATTAGAATTACTATCGGTAACATGCAGCATTGTTACCAAGTCAATGTCTATGGAGGCAAGAGATTTGAAAATCATTGCTTAATGCATGATTGTCTTATCACTGATTGCAAGTCAACGATAAATTTCCGTTTTATTATAGACGGTGTACTGTCTCCTTCTTTGATGTATGTCTACAGATAAAATTCTTAAGCCTGTCTGGGATCAAGAAAAACCATTCAACTAACAGAATATGCCCAGACTATACTGGGGACCTGGTAACTGCGAAAAGGTGTGAAAAAATGAACTACCTAAATAATTGGTCAACCCTAAAATTCACCTGAATATCGATTTGGGGATACTGTTTTGCAGAGGTAGTCAGTAGTTACATGTGATATGGTGAATGTCACTATAAGCTTTTTTGTCATATATTTCATTAAAAATCAAATTAATGGATTTATTATATCTTATTGTTTTCTTAACCACCAAAGTAAAAATTATATTTGTGCATGTCTTAAGAGTATCAAATAAAAATATTTTTTCTTTAGGTATACCGTACGGTATTTTTCACCTGCTGCTAATTTTTAGTAATTTTTCTGAGTTTTATAAATCCGTAAAAATTAAACGCGTTAATTTTCACAGAAGTAAAAAACCACCGCACGTAAATTTTCTACATCGTACGCATGAGAGTAATGTTCATGACCTTCAGCTCAGTCCCTGACGGCTGTACATGTACAGTGCTGCTATCCTGAAAGTTGACAAGGATAGGATAGGATAGGATGCAGGATGCACGATACATGATAGAAATATAAAAGTTAAGTTCTATCCTATCCTATCCTATCCTATCCTATCCTATCCTGCATCCTGTAGCCAATCAGATTCGAGTATAAATTTCAGAGTTATTTTTCGAAACGAAAATTGGCCTAACAATGTATTTTCAATGTCAATTTAATACGTTTTACAAGTAAAACCATTTAAGAATACTTATCATATCAAGAACGCGGTGCATAACATTGATACGCGCTAAAATGTCGGCGCTACATCTTTGTCAATTCGTACGCAAGTACGGAGCTACTGCGAGAATCGATGCAACATTTGACAACGTCAGAAATAGATTTCTGTATTTACTTCATTTAAAGTCTGCAACGTAATAAAAGCTTGAATTTATAAACGACCAAACCGGCATTTTAAAAGATAAACATGTTTACAAGAAACAGACATTGTTTCACGTTTCATGTAATTTCTTCGACGCCCAATAACAGGGACGCATATTTCTGTCCGATATTAACCTGAACATATCGAATTAATAAATGTTAGCTAAATATAAATGCTTAAGAATTCATACTTTAAAAAAACTCCGAGTGTTTAACTATAAACGATATAAACTTCCTAAAGGAATTTTTTATTTCCAGATCGTGTTTACATTTATCGCCGAACGAATCGCTCGAATAATGATAATTACGCTCAGTTATGTGTGATAAGAAAGTAATTTGATAAAAATATGTGACTAAACAGTTCCTCAATAAGTGTATCGAAGTTATTTGTCTGTTTTTTATGCATACATATAATAAAATCAAAAATCGAATCGCTTACCTGTTTGTTTACGTTATTGTGTCCATCCCGCGTACGATTTAATTTTACCGTAGCACAGGTAAGTAAGTTATCCCGCTCGAAGAATATTCGGTTTTAAGATTTAATTTTTCATTTTGAGTACTACATTAATTGATAAAATCATTTAATTCTTAAATTTCGTTTCATTTAACTTGCATTCCTATATTTTGAAGGTATGGGATAGGATAGGATATAACTTATTTGTAGGATAGGATGCAGGATACAGGATATAGGATAGGATGGGATAGTTTTGTCAACTTTCGTGATAGCAGCACTGTAGGTGTATTTGAGCGTTTTTGGTCACGTGGTGATTACAGTTTGAATCTTTCTATTCAGTCTTGAGTTTTATGTCATGTGAATAAAAACTTTGATTTTTGAGATGGAGTTGTCTTCATTGGTTGGAAGAAAGAGAGAGAGAGAGAGAGAGAGAGAGAGAGAGAGAGAGAGAGAGAGAGAGAGAGAGAGAGAGAGATTTTGAAATGGAGTTGTCTTTTTTTTCCGGTCGAGCACATGGTGTACATCAATGATGATACCCAGATTAATAGGAATAGGTAAAGTGTATATCACATATGAAATAAAGGTAAATGAATCATGATGTTTAAGGACTCGTTAACAGAAAAACGATTTTCTTATGTGTATGTGTGTTAACTGTAACAAAGTCACGCTGAAACCATTCTCTCTCCTTTTACCACATGATTTTCATTTTTACGGACATGTCCAATTCGTAATAAAAATTACGCGTAAAAATTCAAATCGGGCTTTTTTAAGACAAATTCGTAAAAATCACAGCAGCAAAAATTACCCGTTATACGGTATATATTCTAGCATTACACATTTAGAGTACATGTATACATGACCTGAACAATTTCAATTAATTGTTAAATCATATATTAAGATTCTAGACTTCTGTACCAGAGAAAGAGATATAGTTTAATTTACAAGTATTCATATGTCTAAAATAAGAATGTTGGTGCTATACCAACACTTTTCGCATTAAAACAAAAAAGCTGCTTCGCGGCACTGTTAAGGTTTTCTAGGTTTTCGGTTAAAGTACGGTAACTGTTAACTATGACATCACACAAAATAATAAGTCGTCAATAATGCTAATAAATAAAGTAATTACTCATTCTTATAGGTACGAAAACATTAAACTACATTTAATATTACCTTTGCGTGCAATTTTGTAGTCAAATAAGTCCAGCAACGATATTAAAACAACTGACTGATCGCGGTGCACTTGTCGATGTGACGTCATACTGTAAATTTTGACGCATATTTTGTGTAGAGAGAGGCGGATCCATCATTTTTTTTTAACACGGAAAAATGCATTTTATAATATGAACAGATAGTAATCTTTAAAAACAATTACCATACCATTAATCCCATCTATTATGCTTGTTTTGATTCGGCATGTGATTATTTTTTAGAGCGTGTATCATTTCTTTTCTAGAGTGTGTAATGTACAAGTTCGATATGTTTGACATCGGGAAGCCTATCTAAATCTAAATCCTAAAGAGCATACACTAAACAGTTCATTACGATCTTTTGAATATGATTTAAGGGAATGTTGAATTCATTAAAAAGTGCTGCTGCTTCGATAAAACCAATAGAAAGAATTAATAAATACGTAAACTATTATAAGCAAAGGTCATATAAATTCAAACGGGAGCTCATTTCTTTATTATGATATATATTCTAATAAAAGAAGAACTTTAAATACAAAGAAGCAGCACTTTTCAGAATCAACTGGAAAAGTAGAATTTAAATATCGTTAAAATTTTTAATTCAAATACGGGTATACCCTTGTAATATTGAAATTTGTTTATGGCCTCCATTCGGAAGAATAGTTGATTTGCCAATTATCAAGAGCGTATGCGGCATTTTTCTCAGTGATGTAAGCGGCAACCGGAAATAGGACACATCACCGGACAAACAATCGGTCTGTTAATATACGTTGAACGTGTGAAGAAAAGTGCTTATCTTGAACAAAATATTAATTATTACTTTGAAGAATGCCAGTTAAACACTGTTTTTTGGAAATTATAATAATGACTCTAGATACGCTGCGGTTCGACCTGAAATGGACGACGTATTTTTATACCATTCCCCAAGCCGAAAACACAGAGAGAAAAATGTGAACGGTGGGTGAGACTATGTGGTCGAAAATATGTTGGTGTAGATAATGTCAACAAGGATACATACATGTGTTCAAAACATTTTGTTGGTGGTAATGGTCCTTCTATAGACCACCCAGACCCATTACCTGCTTCAGCATTTGACTATGAGGTTCGGGTGCTTTCCAGTAAAAGAAAAAGGAAATCTCCAGCGCAGCGATCGACACTCTCATTTAGTAAAAGTAGGAAGACCAATTAACCTGTGCTTAATCCAGAAGTAGAAGTCCCCTCCATAGATGACGGAGTTGAAGAACCAGTCTCTGTTATTTACTGTGAAAGCAATGGTTCTTGTACTGATATGTTTATAAATTTTAAGTTAACAGATATAATAAATATGTTATCAATACATGAAACATGAATACATGGAAGTATAATTCCGAGAATCCTCTTGCTCCAACCCCCGCATGTCACAATATAAAAGCGGGGGTTAGAGTCAGAGAAATCTTGGATTAATCATAATGTAAGTATGAATATTGAATAGATATGTAGGAAACTGTGTAAAAAATTTTTTTTAAAAATACTGTTGTAGGGAAATTTTGAAATAATTTATAATATGTTTTAATATTAGATGTGGCGGAAGAAATTGTAACAGAAATTATAGCGGAAACGCAACGCTGTGACTCGCGATGCCAAACTACTGAGCCATCAGTTGTCAATGTTGCAGTCCAAATAGATAATTATATGGGGCATTTGTCCAACTTCTCAACTGAAGATCTGAAGGATAGTGCTCGAATTAACAGAAAGATGTTTATGAATTATGTACTGAAAGACAGCAAATCTTGTAAATTCTATATAGGTACTAAAAAGTTAGCTAAAAAGAATAGGTGTTTATGCACATGTTAAACCTAATATTTATTTGACATATACACATATTTTCCGTATTCTAAATGATGGTTATTTTTAAGAGGTCTTACACTAGCAATGTTTTCCTTTTTATTTACCTGGCTGGAACAAAAGGCTTCAAAATTAAACTACTGGAGAGGACAAGACACAACAAAATCTAAAACCGTTAGTATTTAATTTGTTTCAACATGTATGCTTATACGATTAGTTAACTGATTTAATTTATCAATGTTTATTGCATTTTTTTTTAAAGAATCGTTAAGTGGGACCAAAACGGAAGCTTTCCATTAAGGAGGAATTTGTGCTGACTTTAACAAGAATAAGACGAGGCTTTGACGTTGAAGTACTTGGTGATATATTTGGTGTGCATTCATCTGTTGTCATCAGGATCTTCACCACTTGGATAAACTTTCTATACCTTGAGTTGAATTTTTTAATATCTTGGCCAACCCGAGAACAAATTACAACCAATCTTCCTAAATGTTTTAATCATTTTCCAAAGACAAGATCCATTATAGATTGCACAGAATTTTTTATCCAAAAACCTAGCCTACCTTCATTTCAGAGAATTACATGGTCTCAGTATAAACATCATAATACATTTAGAGCTTTGATCTCTATTTCACCAACAGGGTCCTTCACGTTTATTTCAAAACTGTTCACAGGTAGTATTTCAGATAGACGCATTGTAGAGGAAATTTGGGTACTTAGAAAAACTTGAATTTGGGGATGATGTAATGGCGGATAGCTGTTTTTAACTAAGGACTTGCTTGCTAAACGGTCAACTACTTTAAATATCCCACCTTATTCTATGGGCAAACAATTAAGCAGCAGAGCAGCCACCAAGACTCGAAGAATAACGAGTGCTCAAATTCATGTCAAAAGAGCTATAGACAGGTTAAAAACTTTTAAACTATTGCAAGGGGTTATGCCACTCAAGTTACATGTACTGTTTGACCAAATTATTGGAGTCTGTTGTGTAATTTAGACAAGCAAATTGTAAAGTAGACTCAATTTGAAAAATTAATAAATTGAAAACATATTTAAATTGTCTGTGTCTGTATTTTTTCATTCATTCATTTCATCATCATCGTCATCACAAGTTTTACACATAACTGACTGAAAAATTCTTTCCACAACATATTTTTTGTGAAATTTCAGCAGTTTTTGGATCATGCTCAGAAAATATTCTTCATCAAACCTGACAGTTGATATGTGAATTCCCTTTTTTGTGTATATAACCAAGTCACATTCATCAAGTTCGTATAGACCAAGTTGTCCTTGAATTTGTGCAAAGTAGGGACATTCCTTGCTTACTTCCCACTTATTATTCAGCTTATTAAGAAAACACTGTTTTTAGAGGGCAACATCTTTCGGGTGGTTTTCTCTTAAGGAATATGGGCATTTGATTTCCACCAGTTCTTTTATATGTTGTACCATTCATTTGCAAAGAGCTATACCATCAGCACTACATGCAAATGCAGGGTACTTCTCATTCATCTAGAGCCCAACTTCTCTAACCATTATGGATTTACATGAATGCTGCTTTTTCAACACTCGCCCATACAAAATCCTGACAATGGATTCTTTTTACCTTCCCCATTTTAAAGATGGTGGCAGCAGATGTTCGTCCAGTACATTTTCTCCTATTATTTTTTTCATTAATGTTTTTGATGGGAGCCTGTCTTTGTCTATAACATGGCAAGCTTCACTAAAATTTGAGGCTGTTATTAGACTTTTCCTGAGGGTGTGTCAGAGTTTATTTGAAGACTGACCCTCATTTTAATTGTTTCGTAAAACTGGTCAATATTTTCTTGTAGTTGTAGATTTGTATTTGTAATGTTGTTTTCTTTAAAATATGTTGTTGCTCTATTGAGGATTGATATATTTTCTAGGTCAGTGTAGTCAGTAGTGGGTCTGGATCTCTCTTCTGGACTGAGAAGAATATCCAAGCACTTGATATCTCCTGCAATCTGCAAAATACAGGAAATTATTATTATGTAATAGCCTAAATTGTAAATTGAATAATACTCTGGCACCAAATTATACTGTCTAATACCTCTTGAATTTTCAAGCCGAATTGTCTTCTACTGTCAGCTGATATTGGTTGACGTAGGTTTTCAGGTCTAGGATCGTGCAGGTCACTATATGGCATTGCCCTATTTGCTTCAATCTGATGGTATGTGGCTCGCACAATATTTAAATAACGAATAGGTACTGGTACATCATGATGCCTTGGTCTTTTGGCCCTTATTTTTCACCTTCAGTGCATGATTTTACTTCAAAAGCCTCTAGTTCATATAGGGCAGCTGCAAGATATTGACAAGCCCCATCAGCACTATTTCAAATGGAAAAGTAATTAATTCTTTATATATTTTTAAAAATCATTATAATTATCAGGTTTCAGGCAATGTATCAGTTTCAGATTCTTGTTTGTGCAAGATTTATAAAAAGTAGTATTAGTCTGAAGTTACCATCCAATACATTCACAATGACCGGTGACAACAAAACCATCTTCTTTGTCCAGTACAAACCACAAATCATAAAATGTTTTGTTTAAGTAAGTTTTGTCCCTCTGTGTAGGCTTTACGTTTGCTCTAAATACACAAACAGCACTGTTATCAGATATATAGTTGTACTCTAGACTCTCAACATGACCATCGTAGAAGAGTCAATAGTCCTCAAGAGATTTGTACCCTTTCAATTTCTTTCCATCGTAATCGGACTTGTTAAAGTTCATGTAGTTGAATACGTCTATGAGCCCAAATAAAGGAATGTCTGTAAAATCAGCTGTGTATCCGGCTAATTCCAGTGGATTTTTGTCAGGAAGTCCTGCTCTTTTCAGTTTCCCCTTTATATCATGCAGGACCGAGTCTTGTTGATAATCAGGGTCAACAGGCAAGTTCAAAGCGTGCGCAGACAAAGCAAATTATTTAAGAGCCGCCATATTGTTCCCTGTGATCGTCAAGCCTCATGCCCTCAAGTATTCTCTCAGCTCATGTAAGCGTAGGCTATTTATATCGGCACTCATATCGATCGATAGAAACGACGAGACGAGAAATGTTAACAATGAGTAACCAAGCGTATCTGTCCGGTGGAACTCTTTTGTGTTTCAAGGACCGTAACTCGAAAGCGCGGTAACTCAAAACGTTCTATAATTGGCAAATCGACTATTATCAACATATGTCACGTGACTATCAATTCAGGGGACCATACAAAGTGTCATACAAAGTAGCATTTACTATACTGTTTCATTTTATATTACATTTACACCATGATAAAATACCTTTACATAACTATTTTGTAATAACAGATGCATCGTTTTATGAACGTTTGAAATCCGCTGATATATGTTTATAGTAAGCCATAACAGTGCTGCGTTACTATTTTTTTCGGATGCAGTTATTTCTTGAACGTTTATTAAGAAGATCCATACCTCTGTTTTGTTTAAAATGTCGCCTCAATAGAAAGGAAATGATAATTGCAATTAAGACAACGATTGCTACTCCTAAAATGCTGCAAGCATAAATAATGACGTCATCGTTGCTTGCGTTTTCATTTGGCAGTTGAGGTGGACAAGACGGATCCATAACATAGCAATGATGTTTTGTGTTGATATTTTGACATGCAGGATCTGAAAATCATACATCATTGTATGAATAGTATTTCAAGTGGAACCTTTTTTTAAGGATGACGTTTACTTAGAATGAAAAAAAATCTACTGATGATTATGAAAAACCATCTATTGTTTTTTATAGACCTTTGATTGTAGTGGGTTTTTTTTCACTTTCAAAAAAGTAGGTCAATGCCCTACTTTTTCAGGTAATGGCCATTGAATATTTTTTTGAAAAATCAAGAAAAATCCCATGAAATTTTACACACAATTAAAATGTTCTTAAATGTAAATATATTACAAATAATAAAACACTTTAAACAATGAAATACAGTTAATGAATGGTAGTGGCATTTAATAAGTACAAAGCATTAAGATTTCAGCAACAATTTTAAGAAATATTCCAGTCCGAATTCCCTCTATCATTTTTCAAATCCCTACCCATTTTTGATCCACTTTTACAAAACACTGAATGATGATATTACAAAAAAATTGTACTATGGATCTAATTATATTGATCTCATTCTATTGACATAAAATCAATATTATTTCAATGATCAAAATTTTGAGTTATGGTGTCTTTTATCGTTTTTAGGCATTTTTAAATTTTCAATTCGTGTTATGCTTATTTCAACAAATAAGTGAGGTAAAACCATCAGAAAATATCAAATATTACATAGACTAAAATATAGAATCTTAACTTTTAATATTAGAGTTCTGCCGAAAATGTTTAAGCGGAGCACAAAATGTGCAAAATTTACTCCGAATTTCCTCTGTTTGGCTAAAAGTCTATTTTTGTTTGAGCTTAACTCCATAATAAAGTAAAAATATCGAATGGTTTGTCAAGAATAATTACTTTCATTAATACTTTTTTCTGTTTAGAAAAATTATACTCATTACATTGAACAATCCGAATTTGAGTACTCAAATCATGAGTAAACAACACCCTTAATGTTTGAATTACAGATATAACGTTTTAAATACAATACTTGTCAAATGCATGGCTACTTACATTTGTAGATTTGATAATCAAAAAAACTTATATTTGGGCATCCAGATGTAAAATTCTGGCAGCTTCTTTCTATTATTTTTCCAAGGGAAGCCTCAAGGCAGTTTCCTACAAGATAGGCAAGTATTACATCTTTACATGTCTTAGTTTTGCAATGTTTGTAAACTTAGATCGATGTTTATTGCTATGGTCTAAGCAGGAGTAGGGAATGTGAGTCATTTTCTTCAGTGTACATCAAACACACACAAGAAATCATATTGATGCAAGCGTTAAATGGGCCGTAAAATCATAAATGTGTATGAATCATTCTTGGTTGTTTACATAAAAACACACCACAACGAAGAAAATAATGAGTTGGTTCTACTCATATTTTCAGCAACACTTTTTTAAATTTCACATTTTACTATTATTATTATCAAGAATCGAGTTCTTTACTGTAAGCATTTCTAACGGTAATTGTGTGATCATTGGCATAGTATGAAGTAAACTTTAAGGAGAATACATTGATTTGTACATTATTCTAATACAAAGTTCAACTAATCATTATTCTCTTGGAGAGTATGTATTTCAAACCATTTTGATTTTTTTGTTGCATTGTATTGAATTGTATATTAAAATGTATCTACACATCAGTTTATGAAGATATTAAATCATCCTTATTTAATTGCATGGGGTTCTCAAAAGTATTTAAAAAAATCAGGTCAGCTCAAATTTTCTGGTCTTTCATCTTTTTGCGTAAATAATTGATATGGATGTCATTTCATGATTAAAATATATCATTTATATAAAATTTCATGTCATTCAGGTCTTTAAAATTTGAGGTCTTTAGTATGCCCAGTATACCGATCCCGATACATTGTTTTGAAAAGAATGAAAAACTCCGAAATTTTCCGAATAGATTATAGTCTCGATAAAAATGCACCTAACACGACAGTCTATGACCTCCTATACATTTACAAGTAAAACAAAAAATATGTAATATTTTTTAAAGGAATAACCTGTCTATATGAATATTTACGTTTAATTCATTAAAAAATATGCATGATATTAATTATATAAAAAAAAACTATCCTGCAGAAGCGCAGTTACAATATCTAAATGTATATCAAATAACGGACCGCCTTCTGTCCGCCCGTAATGACAATGTTGAAAAGTTAATTGATAAATAATAAATCAATCAGGTATAAAATCGACTTGCTCGTTTTCTTTAACTATTTTTTATACCCGCACTTTCTAAAGAAAGTTCGGGTATATTGTTGTTACCCTGTTCCGTCCGTCCGTCTGTCCGTCCGTCCGTCCGTCCGTCTGTCTGTCACGTTTTACTTTCTCAAACTGCTCTTACATCTTATAAACCAGCAAACTCAACTCTTGGAGTTTGATTTGGGGTATCATGTTGTTTTGTAAAAAGGTTTTAAAAATTCTCTGTTAGTCCTGGGGGTCAAGTAATTGGAAAAAATTGACGATTTTTTCACAAAAAACCTTCTTCCTCGAACTCCTCCTACATTTTCAACAGTAGCCTAATCATCTCTTGAAATATGTTTTAGGGTATCCTATAGATGCGCAATAAGGTTTTGGAATTTTCAGTTTTGTCCTGGGGGTAATTTAACGGGTGAAAAATGACGTTTTGTTTTTTTTTTTTACAAAAAAACTGGTTTCAACAACGTCATTTTTTTTTTGGCAGTAGCCAAATGATCTTCTAGAATATGATTGGGGGTGTCATATTGAAGTGTGATCATGTTCCAGATTTTTTTTTTTATTAAGGGGATCAGTGGGCAACAAAAAATGACTTTTTTTGCAAAAAAGGTATGGTTCCCAGAACTCCTCTTACAGCTTTTGGAGTAACTACGTCATCTCTTAGGATATAATTTGGGCTGTCCTATAGATGTGCAATAAGGTTTTAAAAAGTTAAATTTCATCCAGGGAGTCAAAAAGTAGCAGAAAAATGACGTTTATCATAAAAAAAAACCATAGATCCAAGAGCTCCTCTTAATATGATTTCATGAATAGACACATCATATCTTGGGATATGATAGGAACTGTTCTATAGATGTGCAGTAAGGTTTTAAAAATTTTAATTTCATCCAAGGAGTCAAAAAGTAGCAGAAAATTGACGTTTTATAACTTCAAAAAAACATAGATCCTAGAAATCCTTTTATGATTTAATGAATAGACACAATATATATTGGGATATGATAGGAACTGTTCCATAGATGTGCATTACAGTTTTGAAAAATTAAATTTAACCCTGAGGCCGATTACCTACATACCTTTTGATGCCCTTTAAGGATCAAGAATATATATGGTTAAGGGGTGGGGATCTCAACCGTTTCGAGATATTCGTGCACTTCCTGTTCGAGGGGGTCATGACCACCCCCGGGGCCCATGACCTGCATACCGTTTGATGCCCCTTGACACAAGAAACAAGAATATATATGATGGTTTAAGGGTGGGGATCTCAACTGTTTTGAAGATATAAAGGGACTTGCTGTTTGAGGGGGTCAGGACCACCCACAGGGCCCGTGACCTACATAACATTTGATGCCCCTTGACATCAGAAACATGAATATATATGGTTTAGGGGTCATGATTATAACAGTTTCTGAGATATATGGTAATTTCCAATTCCTGGGGGGTGGGGATGACCCCAGGGGTCAGATCTAATAAACCCTATATATTGCCAGTAACAGTCAATTTATGATTATGAAAACACTATATTATTATATTTGTCCGTTTTCAAGTTACCATTTACAATAGAATCTACGATTCTTCCTACAAGGTTCAATGTTAGACACCTCCCCCCCACGAAAAGTGGTTGTCTAACCTCAAATGAGTAAAATCAAACCAGGGTGCACAACTAGATATGCAGGCATATCATATCCTAGAGTTTTGTACAATTCTGTTCAGCCATCTCTGAGAAACAAGTTCAGAGCGAGAAAGAAGAAAAAGAAGAAGACGAAGAATAATAATACATGTATTAAGAACCGTACAAAAACAATAAGTCTCAAAATTTCATTCGGGAGACTTAATAATAAAGATTAAATAGAGATGTGATCATCAAACATCAATAATTTAAAGATAATTGACAATTTCTGATTCTAAGGGGGTCAGGATGATCCCTTAGGGTCATGACTTGCATGCCATAATGATCTGATGCGACATGACCTAAGGAGGAATAATATTTTTGGATTAAGGTGGGGATCTCAATGGTTTTTATGATATTTGTTAATTTCAGGAAGAGCACTTGGGATCATGACCTACATACCATCTGAAATGTCTTGAACAAGGAAACAATAATATAATATGTACATGATATATGATTCAATTTAAGAACCCAGATATAGATCAATCATCTATGTTTTGTAATACTTCATATGTATATATACATGTATTAGTTTGTGTTTTGTTCTATACTATTCATGTTCATGACTGTAGTATGGCTTAGTCTTATTTTAAATTACATTAAAAAATTGTCAAATATATATGACTTGGAACCCCCACCCCCAAACAAACTCAAATATTAGCTGCCCCCCCCCCCCCTTAATTGTCGAATCATTTATTAAAATCAAAATATAATTTGGGTGTCTAAAAACTTTTATAAACTGGTAAAAAATGTTATTCTTAAAAAAAATTACACTACACCTTGCATAATTGACAAATGATCTATTGAGATATGATCAGAGGTCATATTTCTTCCTTGGGATCAATAACTAATATTCATTGACAAGTTAAAATTAATAACAATAAATGATTCAAATTATAAATGTTTTATACTCCACATTACCCCCCCCCCCCCCATCTTACCTTGTTCTAAAGAGTCAGTCTTCTTAATACATTCTTAAATGTGTACAGTAGCAAATTTTAAATCATTTCTTGGTTGCTTTTTCTCTCCTGATGCCCATTAACATTTTGGAAATTGCTTATTTCAATTTTTAAGATTTATAAACAAAATGTTATATGCATGTGTATTCCCCTATTTGGGGCAATTGTAAGGTCTCCTAAACAAAGCCGTGTCTTCATTAGGCTAGGAATTACCCACATGGATCAAACACTACATATGAATAAGATAATTAAGATACTTTATTATTTCTAGTTCTAGAATGTCAGAGTGTCTCCAATTCAAGGGGTCATAATCTATATACAATTTTACGCGCAATGACACAAAGAGCAAGAATAAGTTATATGGCTTAGGGATGAGGATCTTAGATCTCAGAAGTTAACAAAATATACAGTGTATCATCATTTCCTATGTCATAAAGGCGGGGGAGGGGGGGGGGTGTTAAAGACAACACCTGGGGTTCATTAATGTACTTTACACCATATGATGCATCATAATGACATTACAAGATATTTTGTATTTCCTGTTTCGTGGGGTCAGAACAGTCCCATAAGGTCATGACCTACATTGTATTTGATGCATTATAATACATTAAGAAAGAAATACTCCTTCCTTCCTATTATAACTGATATAAAAATGATTAGTGTCTACACTTTTTTTTGTGTTATAATTTATTGTTTTTGTTCCATACACACTAATACTAATGTTGACATTATCAAATTCAGTTTTTATAAATTTTATAACACATGCATACTCACTCACACACAAGTATATTTACATACATTTTTCAATATTAGTGGTAAATGGTTACTTTGCTTCCAAAAGAAAAAAAAACAAAAAAAAAAAAAGAAAAAACAGAAAAGAATAAATAACAAATAATAATACGAATAGTAATAATCATAATATCAAAAACTAATCTAAAATGTTTTTCCATGTAAGCCACAATTTTTCAAAATTGCGCAGCTTTTGATTTTGGATAGCAGCATATTTTTCTACATGATATTTCATTCTTAAATGACTGAGTAATCCAAGAAAATTTGGCATTTTATTTTGCATTAAGGATATAAAAGTATATTGTTTAACATAAAGAATTATGAAGTTTATAACCCTGTTATTGTTTGACAATGGTAGCTCACCAAGAATGACATTCGAAACATTAAAACCAACTCTTTCAGAGGTTTTTCTTTATATATGAAGACTTAAATCACTCCAGAGTGTTTGTACTTTATCACAAGCAATGAAAACATGTATTATTGTTTCAACATTTTCCATACAAAAACCACAACAATCAGAAGTTTTAATGTTAATTTTCTTAAGGTATTTTCCAACAGGAACAATTCTATGCAAGATTCGAAATTGTAACCACTGGACAGACGAATCACTAGTGGTTTTATAACAAATTTTAAAAACATCTTGCACTGATATTTTGTCTACTCCATATGGCATAAGCTCTGCCTCCCACTTGCTGATTGAGGTTGGAAAAGCCTCATTTTTATTCAAAAAATTATAAAAGATTTCTGAACATTTTTCAGAAGATATGGGAGGTTCAAAAAATAAAGGTACATATGGATTAGGAAGTCTTTTGAAAGAAGACCTATCTATTAACAATGATTTCAAATATTTTGAAATAGCTGTAACAATGCTATTGTATTGCAACACACAACTGTCATATAGATTGTATATGTTTTTAAGAACTCCAAAGTCTAAAAGTCTAAAAGATTACAATCATCACCAAAAAAATCTTGCACAACCGTTATTCCCTTTTCATACCAGGATTTTAAAAAAAAATGGTTTGGTGTTCACTTTTATATTAGAGTTATACCATACTGGAATATAATAAAATTTGTTTTTAAAATGCGGAAAGTAAGTAAAAGATTTCATATAACATGACCAAGCAATCAAAACATCTTTCCAAAATGCGTTATTTTCTTTTAACAAACAATCAAAGGGCTCGGGAGTTAGAATTTTTTTCTACAGTACATGTCAAGCACGCCAATCGAAACTCAAATGTCCAAAAATTCATAACTCTCTTAAAAGTGAACGAATTGGTCTGGTAATTAGTACAGTAATCTAGAATAGTACTAGGTTAAAAATAAAGGTCCAAAATGAAAGATTCAGTCAAATCAGTCCAGAAAAACTAAATGATTTTGTGAATGGGGGGGGGGGGGGGGTCGGTGCGTGTAGTGTGTAAATTGTATTTCCGCGTATAAGCTATAAGCGCCGTTTGATTCTTCTTAATTGTTCAATCCGCTGCATATTTGACAGACAATAAGAATGGGGTCCGAGGTTTATATTCACGAATTTTCATTAGAATTGAGTGAAGGACTCGGGAGTTAGATTTTTTTTGTTCAGTACATGTCAAACACGACGATTGAAACAAAAATGCCAAAAAGTTCATAACTCTGTTAATAATGAACGAATTGGTCTGGTAATTAGTACAGTAATCTAGAATGGTACTAGGTTGAAAATAAAGGTCCAAAATGAAAGATTCAGTCAAATCAGTCCAGAAAAACTTAATGATTTTGTGAATGGGGGGGGGGGGGTCGGTGCGTGTAGTGTGTAAATTTTATTTCCGCGTATAGGCTATAAGCGCCGTTTGATTCTTCTTAATTGTTCAATCCGCTGCATATTTGACAGACAATAAGAATGGGGTCCGAGGTTTATATTCACGAATTTTCATTAGAATTGAGTGAAGGGCTCGGGAGTTAGAATTTTTTTGTGAAGTACACGTCAAACATGACGATTGAAACTCAAATGCCAAAAAGTTCATTACTCTGTTAATAATGAACGAATTGTACTAGTATTTAGTACAGTAATCTAGAATGGTACTAAGTTGAAATTAAAGGTCCAAGATCAAAGATCAAGTAAAATCGGGTCAGAAAAACTAAATGATTTTATGAATGGGGGGGGGGGGTGTCGGTCAGTGACTTCTATATGAAACGGAGAATATTAAATTCTAAATATCACATATTATGCAATTTCTATATAAAATACATATGTAAGAACAATGTATAAGCGTTGTTTTAAAGATGTAACTATTGATTTTTTTCTACATGTTAACTTTATTTCAGTATGAATACATAGCTATGGATCTCAATACACAAATACTGGGAAAAGCGCTATTATTGTAATTTCTTTACAAAATCAAAACGGAAAAGAACAGAATCCATCATTTTAAAGATAAAAAAATCAAATCTAAGCAAAAAGTAGTTAAAAAAAATTTGCGGCACTCGGGGCTTGAACCCGGGTCGCCTGGGCCATGTCCACGACTCTATCGACTGAGCTACTCAGACTCTCGCTTCAGAACTTTGACGCTTAGTTTCTCGAGAATGCCTTGATCGATTTTAAAACAAATTACATATTCTGAATCAGTGAAAGGGTCACTATCATCTTATTGGAAAAAATATATTAAAACAAAAAGTTGAAAATTTTCATTTTTTAAATTTGCTTCCGGTGACGACCGGAAGCGACGGTCACCATTCTCTTGACCGAGGTACACGAGGATATTGCGAGATCTATCATCTCTGAAAATTTCAGTTCTCTATCTTTACTCGTTTTTGAGAAACATCGCCGACAAAATTGACTTTTAAAAATCGTAAAACGACGATAACTTCCGACCGGAAGTGAATTTTTGAAAATTGTTCCGGCGGTATAAAACTCATATCATTGGGCATCAGTCCTGAAAATTTGAAGGAAATCGGACGAGTCATCTCCGAGAAATCGCCTGCACAAAATTTGTAAGACAAAAAAAGAATAATAACTAGACACGATCTCGTTGCGAGCAACGAGGAGGTCTTCCGTGCGATTTTTTGAAGATTATATGAAATTGACTTTGATATTTGACCCTTTATCTCCTTATTGGGGCTACAAAAAAAAAGTTGATGGTTGAATTTTGTTAGGAACATCATTCTCAGCATTTTATTCTATATTGATTTTCAAAATAATGCTTTTTAAAAGATTTGTTCTGTTTGAGGTATGTTATCAAAGTTGTGTACTTCTGGTCCCTTAAAACCCATTAAAACCCCTTAATACGGAACACGTTATAAAATAATTATAATATGTTGTTAAATAAATGTGAATTGAACATTCTTGCTTCCTAAACATATAACAAAATATTTTTCAGTAAAGTGCTATGGAAGAAAGACTTTAGAGCCCTTTTGGTCCCTAAATTGAAGGGTCAGCCCCTTTTTTTTGGCATCATACGAAAGTTCTTTTGATATTAAACTTATTTTGTTCAACAAGTGTTTAGAAATTCTTTGCCGTTTTTGAGCTATATGGGATATGACATTTTAGGGGCCGACCCCTCATCTCCTTATTGGGGCCAGATAACGAAAATTTTATGATTGAATATTGTTTAAAACAGCATTCTAAGCATCTTCTATTCTTTATCGCTTTTCAAAATATTTGTCCTTTTTGAGATATATTCGATCAAAGTTTTGGACTTTTGGCCCCTTAAAACCCCTAATTACGTAACGCATAATAAAAATTTATAATGTATAGTTTTATTAGTAAAAGATGAACATTTTTGCTTCTTAAACATATTACAAAACATTTCTCAGTAAAGTGCTATAGAAGAAAGACTTTAGAGCCCTTTTGGCCCCTAAATTGAAGGGCCAGCCCCTTTTTCTTGGCATCATACATAAGTTCTTTTGATATTAAACTTATTTTGTTCAACAAGTGTTTAGAAATTCTTTGCCGTTTTTGAGCTATATGGGATAGGACATTTTAGGGGCCGACCCCTCATCTCCTTATTGGGGCCAGATAACGAAAATTTTATGATCGAATATTGTTTAAAACAGCATTCTAAGCATCTTTTATTCTATATTGCTTTTCAAAATATTTGTCCTTTTTGAGATATATTCGACCGAAATTTTGGACTTTAGTCCCCTTAAAACCCCTAATTACGTAACGCATAATAAAAAATTTATAATGTATGGTTTAATTAGTGAAAGGTGAACATTTTTGCTTCTTAAACATATTACAAAACATTTCTCAGTAAAGTGCTATAGAAGAAAGACTTTATAGCCCTTTTGGCCCCTAAATTGAAAGGCCAGCCCCTTTTTCTTGGCATCATTCGAAAGTTCTTTTGATATTAAACATATTTTGTTCAACAAGTGTTTAGAAATTCTTTGCCGTTTAAGAGCTATCTGGGATAGGACATTTTAGGGGCCGACCCCTCATCTCCTTATTGGGGCCAGATAACGAAAATTTTATGATTGAATATTGTTTAAAAAAGCATTCTAAGCATCTTTTATTCTATATTGCTTTTCAAAATATTTGTCCTTTTTGAGATATATTCGATCGAAATTTTGGACTTTTGGCCCCTTAAAACCCCTAATTACGTAATGCATAATAAAAAAATTTATAATGTATAGTTTTATTAGTAAAAGATGAACATTTTTGCTTCTTAAACATATTACAGAATATTTCTCAGTAAAGTGCTATGGGAGAAAGACTTTAGAGCCCTTTTGGCCCCTTATTTGAGGGACCAGCCCCTTTTTCTTTTTATCAAACGGAAGATCTTGTAAATATAAATTTTATTTGCTCTATATGTTATTGTAAAATATTTTCAGGAAAGGAGATAAAGAACAAAAACCATTAAAAATTACGTCGTTTTTTTAAACTCGATTTTCGGGTCCAGGCGAGCTTCAAGGCCTTTGAAGCCAGACAACCACAAATGCCTTTAAACACATCTACAATCTTTTGTCTACAATCCCTGAAAATTTAAATTCAATATCTTTTTTCGTTTAGGAGGAGATAGCAGGACAAAATGACCCTCTAAAAATCACTAAAACGTCAATATCTCCCGAACGGAAATGACGTCATCAAAATGAAAAATTATATATTAGGTTTTTGTCAATATCTACAAGATCTGAAATTTTCACGAAAATCGGTCAAGTCGTTTTAAAAAAATCGCTTGTACAAAAAAGCGTAAGAAAAAAAAAATAATAAAAGGGAAAAAGAAACAAAGCAATAACAATAAGGTCTTCCGTTGGAAACGGAAGACCTTAATAAGAAAAGTGAAAAAGAAACATTACAATAATAGAAGGGTCTTCCGCTGAAGACGGAAGACCCTAACCAGACACGATCTCGTTGCGAGCAACGAGGAGGTCTTCCGTCCGATTTTTAGAAGAAAATATGACATCATCAACTTTGATTTTCGACAACAAAACATGATATGGAAAAAGGAGTGAAGTACTAATGCTTTATTGCATCGCTTTTTATAAGTTCTATTACATTGGTTTTTTAAATGCTTGCATTTCCTCCAATGAAGATTGAAAAGATTACTTTTGCTTACATTTTGGTCCCTAAAAACCTGTATTGGGTAATGCAATAGAAAATCATTATATTGTTGGAATATAGAAACGTATTATACCTAATCTAACATTAATAACCTTTCACAAAATGGCTCTCATTTAAGGGCTATAGATGAAAATTTTTAGATCCCTTTGATCCCTTAATTTAAGGGGCCAGCCCCTTTTTCTTGAATCAAATGAAAGGACATTTAATTCTGAAAAAATTTTGTCAACAAGTGTTTAAAAATTCGTTACTGTTCTGGAGATATATAAGAAAGAAGGTTTAAGGGGCTGATCCCTTATTTCCTTATAGGGGCCGTTTAACAAAATTTTGAAGATTGCATATGTTAAAGAACATTAATTTGAACAACTTTTGTTCTGTATTGCATTTCAAAATGTTTTTCCTTTCTGAGATATTGGTGATCGAGATTTTGGACTTTTGGCCCCTAAAACCCTTAATTACGTAATACATGACAAATTCATTACATCGTTAGGATACATAACTGTGAGATAAACATATTTGCTTCTATAACCTATCACAAAATATCTCTCAGAAAAGAACTACAGATTAAAGACTTTAGAGCCCTTTGGTCCCCTTATTTGAGGGGCCAGCCCCTTTTTCTTGATATTAAATTTCAATTTTCTCAATTTTCGGGTCCAGGCGAGCTTCGGCGCCTTTCAAGTCAGATCTAAATGAAAATAAAATTACAAATCTACAATCTTTTGTCTACTATCCCTAAAAGTTTGAACTCGATATCTTTTATAGTTTAGGAGAACGTAGAGGGACAAGCCACCCCTCTAAAAATTGCTAAAACGTCAATTTCTCACAAACGAAAGTGATGTCATCAATAAAATAAAAAACCTATAAGGTTTAGATCATTATCTATCAGATCTGAAAGTTTCATGAAAATCGGTCGAGCCGTTTCTTAGAAATCGCGTGCACAAAATTTGTAAGAAAAAAAATTAAAATAATAATAATAATAGGGAAAAAGAAACCGAAGAATAACAATAAGGTCTTCCGTTGGAAACGGAAGACCTTAGTAATAAGAATAAGAAAAGTGAAAAAGAAACAATAGAATAATAGAAGGGTCTTCCGCTGAAGACGGAAGACCCTAATAATAGGGAAAAAGAAACCGAACGAAAACAATAAGGTCTTCCGTTGGAAAACGGAAGACCTTAATAAAAAGAAACAATAGAATAACAAGAGGGTAGACCCTAAAAAGAAACAATAGAATAACAAGAGGGTCTTCCGTTGGGAACGGAAGACCCTAATAAAAAGAAACAATAGAATCAATATGTTTCCGTTGGAAACGGAAGACCCTAACTAGAGCAAAGCTCGATGCAAAGCAATGAGTGGGTTTTCCGTTAATGTCAAGAGCAAAGCTTGATGTTCCTGCAAGAAGCAGAGTGTTTAAATCAATAACAAGAGCAACTTAAAGTAAAAGATAAAAATAAATACGAATGATACTATGAACAAATTAACAAAAACCTTAACGATTCGAAGAACGACCTAACAAAAAAATAATTCCGAAGGTGTCAAAGTACTTAACAAAATTCGAATTATTTTTGGTACGAGTTTGAACGACTATACGCTATTTTTGAAACCAAAAACGCAGAATCAAAATTTCTGAAAAATCAATTTTTAAACCCCGATATCTGTTATGCATCGTCCGATTTAAAAACGGGTTTTAGTTTTGTTCTCATCATGATATTTAGCGTAGGTTACATATGTTTAATTTTTAATATTGAAAACAATGAAAAACTAAAACAAGAGGCAAATGGGCCACATCGCTCACCTGAGGAACAATAGGTATGAAAAAATCAGCTTAATGGAGTCACAATGCAAACTACCTGGACAATGTACAATAATACATGTAGAGCCTGTATAAATAAAATCCATTTCCCCCCCCCCCCCTAAATATTCTTATGTTTATAATCATTAGTTCCTTTTCTAAAAGGATGATTTTATATTGATTTTATAGTCATATCGCATGTTGAGTATTGCAGTTCTCAAAAAGATCCTTAACAATAGTTTATATATGGGATATAAACCTACATCAAACTCTGAACCTTCTTGTGAGGCCAAAGAACTGTCCTGGGGCCAAAGTCTTAACAATTATAAAGAATCATCTGGCTGATTAGTTTCTGAGAAGAAGATTTTTAAATATTTACTCTATATATTCCTATGTTAAACTTTGACCCCCCCACCCATTGTGGCCCAAAGATATCCCCGGGGTCATGATTTTCACCACTTTGTATCTACACTACCTGAGGATGCTTCCACATAAGTTTCAGCTTTCCTGGTTGATTAGTTTTTGAGAAAAAGATTTTTAAAGATTTTCTCTATTTTTTCCTATGTAAAAATCCATTCCCCCATTGTGACCCCACCATACCACCTGGGACTATGATTTGAACACAGTTGAATCTACACTACCTGAGGATCCTTCCACTTTGATTTGAGCTTTTCTGGCCTAATACTTTTTGAAAAGAAGATTTTCAAAGATGTTCTCTATATATTCCTATGTAAAACTTGATCCCCCTCTTGTGGCCCTCCCTACCCCCGGGGACCATGATTTGAACAAACTTGAATCTACACTACCTGAGGATGCCTCCACACAAGTTTAAGCTTTTCAGGCCGAATAGTTTTTGAGAAGATGATTTTTGAAAAATACCAACAAATTTTCAATAATTCTCAATTATCTCTCCTTTAAAGAGGGTGTGGCCCTTCATTTGAACAAACTTGAATCCCATTCATCTAGTGGTGGTGCTTAGAGCCAAATTTGGTTGAAATCTGCCCAGTGGTTCTTGAGAAGAAGATGAAAATATGAAAAGTTTACAACAACGACAACGACAAATTGTGATCAGAAAAGCTCACTTGAGCCTTTGGCTCAGGTGAGCTAAAAACAAAATAAAAGAAACATAATTGCACACTTTTATTGAAAAACAAATTTTCACAGCTAACAATTGTAAATTACTTTAAACAGCCATAATTTTGTTTGTTATAATTTCTTATCAAACACAAACCACAACAAGGCATGATGCTTTCTTAAAGTTCCATTACAGTAACTGTTCATAAATTATCCGATTTAATTTGAATTCCTGGTAAATAGTCTGTAGAACACATTAAGGAATATGCATGTTGATAAGGTGACAGGTTAACCTCAAGAGCTGAAAAGAATCAACAGGTAAAAACCATGTGGCCACCAATAGCTGAAATTAAAAAAAATCAATAAGCCGTGTTAATACATGTACCGGTACTAATAATAGCTGTGTTTACATTAACATATGCATAGTATTTCTGAAAAAAAAATACACTGACCATGCAGTGTAATTAGTATGACATATCCCGATACGTGACATTAGATGGCACAGGACAGTTTTTTTTATACATTTCATTGTAGCCTGGGGACGTGTGTCTTCGGAACCCTGTAACTAGAATTTCCTCAGTTTCCATTCAGCACAAATACCTTTAATTCACACTTTATAAGGCCAATCACCAATTTCTGAAGAAAATTACTAGTCAAAACCTGTAAAATTGTCTACATACTGGTTTTTATGAGATTTTGACCCTTCCATATTTTGCTTATTTTTCATGATTTTTCAGCTTTTTAGACCTTCCCCAGCCAATTCCCTGCAAAGGGTTGACCTTCCGTACCATGTGCATGTTGCACCATTACATGTCAGAAACTTACCGGTGTATAGTTTATAATACCCCATCCACCTACTTTTCGTGTTATTTACCCTCCCATCTGTAACTTGCATTTTCACTGTCTAAAGTCAAAACAACAGTCATAGCTGCAGGTTTCACATTTTACTTCTGAATCTCATGTACCTAACATATGGGGCCTACATATTGAATATCAATTTCAACAAGAGACATCCCTCTAACTAATGATAATCATTAAAAATCATTTCATGAATTTTAGCAACACTCATAAGCCTTCAAGTACAGCAACACTCAATTTTACAGAAATATTGACGGGTACTTTATCCTAAACTGTCCCTCGCTACCCTTAACTTACACTAACATTCTCTGAAAAGTCATCTTGTCTTACACTTACAAAGCTTATGCTATTCTGAGAAAAAGTATACCTCATTTTGCCAATTCCATTAAGGATTAAGAAAAATATGGCCATTTAAGTGAACCCAGCATTTCCACTTTCCTCTATTTAACACAGATTCATAGGACTCTCCATAAATAAAGCATCTTTACCTATTCTTTTAGAGGTCAACTGTTGTTCAACCTCCCTTAATAAGAAACCTAATTCAAAACTACATACATATACATGATATTATCATGACAAAAGCATTACATCACTTAGAAATACCCTTGCATGTATACCATCCCCCTATATTTTGATTTTCCTAAGAAGCATTAGTTTGAACACTTTAACCAAATATTATGAAATTTAAATGCTTCTATTCTGATCAATTGAATTTTTAAGCAGCGTGAAATTAAAACCATCGCAATTGATACTGTAGTAAAAATCATGAAATTGTAACACGGTGGAATTAAAACGACTTACAGTATTTCATCTGAACAGCCTCAAAGTATAATTTTCTGCTATACTATTTTTTTTAAATGAATTTTACTGGGGTTTTTTTTTCAAATAAATTTAGCGAGGATTTTTTTCTCTTTTCTTATTAATGACAGGTTTTAAAAACAATATTATGTTTAGTATGTATAAAAGTTCGTAAACAATTTTACAAAGCTTTGGATTTTAGTTGCTCAATGAAAAAATGAGGGATTGCACGATAATACATGCTCATTTTGAAATTTAAAGCATTGTTGAATTTTTTTCCTAGATATAGATATGCATAAAAAGATGTTGCTCTGTGATGCTTTGCCAAGATTAAAAGCATGAGAGAGAGAGAGAGAGAGAGAGAGAGAGAGAGAGAGAGAGAGAGAGAGGGAGAGAGAGAGAGAGATCTGAGGCACATGTAGTAAAAATTATTACATACATTTGTCTTACTGTAAAAATTGTTTACAATGTAGATGTGTTCTGCATGTAAAGTTTACCTAAAATGAATCAATAAAATAATCAAATCTTGAGAAGAATGTTTTATAGATATCAGGGAACATTAACCTAAAATCTGAACTTAAAGTTCTTTTCATCTTGCACTCTGTTTTACATGCTCTTTCACAGGCGATAATCATATAATATGTAAACGGTGTGACCGTTGGACCGAGCGCAGATTTAACAAAATGTAGTTTGATTTTTGTAGAACAAAATTTATTTGAAACGCACACAGTAGGATCCATCTGGTTGCCTACTTAAATTTTTAGCCAAAGTTTAACTAAACGTCGCGTGCTCAGTCTACATTATGACGTCATGTTTCAGACGTAAAACGTACACGTTTTGTCTTCGAAAATAGCCGAAGAGAGTTTCGTTATTCCGATCTTATTTTTATTTCTTCTTTCATTGTTTATCAATTTAATTTATATTAATGTCCCGGTAATAAAATTAAATACTTTATTCAGTATCTAAAAGATCAGTTCCTTGATGTTAGTGTTTTTTATTTTCCATCTAATAATTTGATAAGACAAACATAGAACTAGTCGTGTTTCTTGATTGAAGCACAATTGAAACTTATCTGGTGTCCTCTTTTATTTCTTTTCATTAAAATTGCCTTCTTTTGAAACACTTGAACATTTTAATTGAGTTTAAGGGCAATAGACATTGATAAGTACCAGTCAAACAATGATCGAACTAACTTTTTGAAAACAAAATGGCTTCCAATATGGCGGCGCCCAGGGCTGGAAGAAAATTTTTTTGGCCTTAGTACCCCTGATTCAGCTTTCGGTTTTCACTGATTTTCTTATATATACGTATTACCATTAATCCTCGCTTCGCGAGGCGGGATTCGCCCGCCTCTCGCTGCGCTCGGTATAACGGCGAGCCAGACAAAATTTCTAATTTTAATTAGACTGAATATTTACCATGTCAAATATATTTATCTAATCAAGCACAAGCCTGTCTGAGTTCTTTAATTCATTAATTAAGTGGAGGTGATATGGTAAAGATCTGCTATATTTAAATATTTAGGGTAAAGTTATCATCATGCAAACATGCACTCTAATTACAACATTCTACTCTTGTGTGCCTTTGGACCCCCACCCCTTTTAATTGCACTGTTTTACAGTGTGTGGTGTGTTGTTCAATACAAAATAACACATACATATACATAATAAAAAATAGAAATTCAAAAGAGTAGTGTGCAAAACATACACGTGAAAATACATTGAACAGATAATATCCCGAGGTTTCTCTGACTCAAATGCCCGCTTTTATATTGTTACGCACGTCAAAAGCGGAGGTTAGAGTCAGAGGAATGTCGGATTAGATTGAAAAGTGCACAAACACTTTTAAAAGAAAAAGTCAATACGAAAAATATCCTGTATTGAAACATACCTTTATAATCTGTCATACGTTAGTTAAGCTGAAATTTCCACTATCGCCGTCTTGCAGGCCATTCTTCTGACACACCGCTATCAGCTGTTGTTCTAGCAATTCCACCTAAAATTTAAAAATATGAAAAAAAAATAATATTTCTTTGTTTTTAAACAATAATTGTGCAAATACTTGTTGATGATATGTTAAAAATAACATTTTCATAAACATAATGATCAGAAATGAATTTTATTTTAAAAGTGTAATAAAAAATAGTTCAACACAAAGGGAGGTAATCCAAAGAGAAATATGAAACTTTTGGTTGAAAGGAAGGACAACTCAATTTAAGGAAAAGATCACTCTACCTTTATAGTCTGTTTCAAGGTTTGCCATAGCAGTGGTCTAGATCAGTGTTATCTAAAATTATTTAAGAAATATTAATCACTTTACAATATTTAATAAACAGAAGTAATTTAGATAAGTTGCATATAAAAACTTATTCAATTCATTATTGGTTTGTTTCACTTACTTATTATGAATAAATTTCCTTCTCTTAAGTCTGATTTGAATTCTTGCTCTGTCAATTCATATAAATCTTCGTCTCTTTCACAATCGTCTTGCCAATACTGGACCTGTAATAATAATAAATTATTATCATCAATGTAGTACATTCTCTTGTAAAAACAAATTTTAAAAATACTCATTTATAATGATCAGAACAAAACACCCAATCTACACAGACAACACAACACAAAACACTTAGAAAGAGGTTATTTTTTGGATGATTTTATATTGGTTATTATTTTGCTAAATTACTTTACTTAAGAAAAAAAATATTTTAATTATATAATTTTTTTAACATCATAATGACTGTTATTAATATAAAGTTTTTATGATGCATAAAACCTTAATACATTAAATGTGGTTTTCTTATATAATGCTTATTAGATTATAAGTAGTTTATAAACATGCACATTTTGTACCATACCCTGCAACTTTTTACCATACCTTTTTTTTAACTTGTGTTAGTTTTAGTTAAAATAAGTGTTCATTTAAAGTTTAACAGTAAATTACTTTAAATATTCCATTCTTGTACTCAATCATTTGTCCATTCCATTCTATGTTCTCTCCTTCCTCATTGGTCCACACATGGTAGAATAGTTTGGACACTAATTTTTGGGGATTGAAAGATTTTTCACCCTCTGATTTGTCCTGATTGACATGTTCAATGAGAAATTTCAAATTGTCTAAAAGTTTGTCTATACTAAACTGATGTCCCTTTTCACTGAATTTTGTGAAATTTTTAAGATTTTTATCAAGTGCTTACACGTTCTTATATAATGTAATTTGTTCTTTAATTTCACTCATTTTTTCTGATTTTTTCTTTATTTTCCCCACTTCCAGGTCCACTCTCTCCTTAGATGTCCACATACCATCATTGTGCAATATATCAACGGCATCATCAATTTTTTTCTGTTGTTTTTCTTTGGTTTTCTTCACAAAATCTTGTTTTTCTTTAATGATCTTTAAATGTTGTTGTAACAAATGTGTTTTCTTGGTCTTGTTAACAAAAATAATTTCCCTGGTTTTTTTTCTAACATCTTTAATAAATTTTTCTTTCTCTTGCAATGATTTTCTTTTCAGCCATTCATCAGTTTTGTTATCATTAAATATAATAGTACTTTGAAGATTAAAAACATCGTAAGTTGGTACATCATTCATTTTCTTGTCCAACTGACCCATCAGTCTTTCAACAGAGATATTATTTGTAAGACAAGATCTACATTTTTCTAAAACAACATCTGATGGATTAAAAAACTTGCCTGCTGGTAGTAAAAAAGAACTAAAAAGTTTTGCACATTTAACCTTTAAAAGAGAACAAAACCTCTTTATGATGGAACAGGTGATATCGCCATTAAAACTTTCATACAAAATGTCCTCCACATCAGAACATGGTAAGGATGGACCATAAAACAGTGAAATTTCACTCTTTAAAAGTAAATATGGATTTGTTGTACATGAATCTAAAAAATCTAACATTCTTCTATATACAGAACCCATTGTTACAGCATTTTCAACCTCATCTGTCTTTCTCCAGTATGGCTCTGTAAAAGTTTTGCCTAAAATACCCAGAGCTTTTAAAATACATAAAATAAAATTGTTTTGAAGGGCACATAAAATAAAATTCTGAACAACATTCAAAGTGCTTTTTGATGAAGACAGATAAAAAATAACATGCTTTCTTAAAAAATAAATACCTGCAGCATTGTAAAACATTAAAAAGATTCCCTCTTACATTTATGATCGGTATGTTTCTAATACCTTGGTCTTTAATAAAAATTGCTGCTAAAAGAGGGTCACCTGTTCCATCTTTAAAAAATAATTTTGACACACATCTAATAAGATAAAAAGTATAGGATTCTTTACAGAAAAAGTTAGGAAAAATTGATATTAAAATCTTTTTCAAGTTTTAAAATTTCTTTAAGACATTCGTCTGAATACTGTAAAAGTGGGTGTACAGAACACTTAAAAGAATAAAAATCTTTGTTACAATTAAAATCAGTACATTCATTCATTAAAATTTTGTTAACTTTTTCTTTAGTAAAACTTCTGTCTGTCATAAAACAAGTTACATTATTTAAAATTGCACTAGAATGTCCATCACTAATTTCATTCAGAATATCTGTTGTTGTAGAAACATAGGTATCGGCCTTGCCATCACTGACTTCTCTTAAACCGGCAGTAAAAATATCGGAATCTGTAGAAAATTTTACACCATAAAAATGTCTGCCCTTCTTGGTTGTGGCATCACGCAACATGGTCATATTTTCACAATTTAATAACTTTTCTTTAAACTGATTTTGTCCTAAAACACCCATTTCTGTTGTTAAAACAGAATTTGTACTTTTACATGGAATATCTAAAATTTTAAAATTGACAAGAGATAAAACAGCATTAATAACAGGCTTAATATGATTAATTCCGATATTATGTGACCTTAAAATATAAATATCTTCTCTTAGTTTAAAATCATAAGGTTTTCCTCTTGTACTCTCTCTAAATATCAAAAATTTCACACCCTCTTTCTCTTTCTCTTTCTCTCCAACCTCATTCTCACAATATAAAACATCTAACTCCTTCTCCAAATCTTTCAATACAGTTTTAAAAGTATTACATTGAAAACCTTTATCTAAAAATACATTTCCTTGGTTTTCAATCTTCTCCTCCTTCATTGTCTCCTTCCTCTGTTTCTTCTCATTAATATACACTTTTCTTCTTAAGTTTTTAATGATATCGTCCTTTCTTTTTATTTTCTCACTAAGTCTCTGTTTTTTATAGCTCTAAGCTGTTCTTTTAATGAAATGATTTTCTTTTGTAGGTTTGTGATTGTAATGTTTGACTCCGTTGTTGAATGCACTGTTGATGGCTTTATTTTCGAATTGGGGTTTTCTTCAATAGGAATTTTGAATTCTTTTTTTTCAAATTCTTTATATTCGGTTGTTTTTTTTTCCCTTTCAGTTTTCTTAATTTTGATAATCCTCTTTTGATCTTGATATACAGGGCTTTTTTATTCACTAATTTCTTGTTAATTTTCAGGATATGACATATGTCGTTGTGAATGTCATTAATATTTCCTCCTCTCTTCTCAAATATTTCAAATACCAACTTGTGTGTTAACATTTTAACAATATGATGAAACTATATTTACCAAGTATATGCTGGCTGTTTTGACAGAATTTTTAATGGAACACATGTTAGTGAGACAATAAGACAAGACACACACAGCACAAAACATAGACATAACACATACACATAACATATGAAGACACATGACATTATTCATTTTAATAGTACATGTACTTACCTTAATATAGTTGTACAACTGTGTAAATGTTCACATGCACATGAACATCAGAAAAAGTCCACAGGATAAACAAGGGTATCTGAAAATGGTGTTTATAAAGAAATCAAGTTGAGTGCCACAACTGTCACTACTTATGTATTTAGACTCAATATTTTGACTATCAGACAATGACCACTTAACCAGCTTACATAAATTTACACAAGTAAAAGTGTCATTTCAAATGTTAATTAAAATTTACAGATATGACATTGATGAATAACTATTTACCGTAAATACTGTGATCAAATCCAATGATGTACTATATAGTGAACAAATTCAATATCAACAATCTGAAATAAAAATTTGAAACAGACTATGAGAAAAGGGAGATAACTCAAATTTCACAACTGTCTATCAAATTTTACCACTTCAATGTTATTATAAAAATGTGAAACATGCATAAATGTGTTCAATATTGAATGCATTCTTATGAATGATAATTAAATTAAAAAGATAAAACTAAAATTCACTTAAAATAGCATGTATCTTTACTGTTATAAGAGAATTTCGAATTTTTTAGGTCGGTATCCAATGCCACATAATTTTGTAAAATTCAGCAACAGAAATCAACACATCAAAAAACGATGGTTCTTTTTGTAAATACGAAAAAAATACTGTGAAATATCTGTATAAAATGCACTAAAACATTCACAACGTTCATCTCCTTATCACCGCTCATCAATACATTAATGTCATTGTCCAATCCTTTTCTAAAATGAAAAAAAATAAAATGGTACCTGGCGTAGTCATCCGATGTGGTCAAGATGGCCGATTTTGCACAATTTTACTGTATATTGGAGTTATCGTCCTTTGAAAAAATGGCGTCTACTGGAAACGCTAGTTGTTCGCAGTCAAAACATGGCGAGTTGACATGGTGAATCGTACGATAATTATTTCGATTAAAACTAATAAAAGACTAATAAAAACTAACAACGTAATTATCGACCGAATTAACGAAATTGTTTCAGTAAACACTCTAATTAACTATATAAAAAAGGAGTTCGGTTTTATGACCTGTACGAAATCTTTTCAGCAGGAGTTACACTAAGTGTGAATTTTGCACTATTTTTTAAACCAATAACGAGGAATCAACATCTCCGGAAAAATCAATATTTAAACCCCGATATCTCTGCAATGCAGTATCCGATTTTAAAACGAATTTAAGTTTTGTATTTAGCTTTGCAAACTATATAATAATTTTATGTTTTTTATAAAGTTTTATGATCAGTACGAATTGTTACAGTAAAAGTTACTTTCAGTGTGAATTTTGCACAATTTTTGAAACCAAGAACGCGGCATCAAAATTTCCGGGAAAATCAGTTTTTAAACCCCGATATCTCTGTAATGCATCCTCCGAATTTTAAACGGTTTTCAGCATTAGATTCAGCTTAAAAAGTTCTACAAAAAACGTACACGTTTTTTGTTTGATTGAAAAATTTAATTTTTCAAAAAAATTTGATTCGCTTCCAGTTGCGACCGGAAGTGACGGATTTTTATTATATAGCTTTATTACAAAGGTAAATCGACGAAATCATAACCTTTGAAAATTTCAAGCCTCTATCTTAAAGCGTTTTTGAGAAAAGTCCCTGACAAAATGACTTTTTTAAAATTTTAAAAATGACGTAACGTCAAAATGGAACTGACGTTGTCTTTAAAACTTTAACATCTTTGAAGGACGATAACTTGCTAAAATCTCTGGAAGTTTCATTGAAATCTGTTGAAAACGTTTTGAGTTATGAAGCAAAAAAGGAGTCAGAAAAAAAGTGTAATAATAATAAAAAGAAACCGAAGAAAAACAAAAGGGTCTTCCGTTGGAAAACCCTAATAACTAGAGCAAAGCTCGTTGCAAAGCAACGAGTGGGTCTTCCGTTAATGTCGGAAGTAAAGATGGACGTTCCTGTAAGAAGCAGAGGCCTTAAACCAATAACAAGAGTTACTAAAATAAAAAGATGAAAAAAAATCGAATTATTCCTGGTACGACTTAACAAAATCCGAATAATTTTAAGTTCGACTTAACAAAAACCTTTCTGATTTCAAGAACAACTTAACAAAAAATCCGAATGTTTTAAGTACAACTTAACAATTATTTTTGGTACGAGTTAACTTAACTATTTACTACTTTAGCTATCTTTTAAACCAAGGACGCGGAATCAAAATTTCCGGAAAAATCAATTTTTAAACCCCGATATATCTGTAAGGCGTCGTTCGATTTTCGAACGGATTTCAGTTTCGTATTCAGCATAACCAACTCTACAAATCTTAAAAACATTTTTTATTATACGAAAAATTCGAAAAATCGAAAATTTTAAAACGCTTCCGGTTTCGTCTGGAAGTGACGGAATCTAAATTCCAGCCTTATATCCAAATAAAAACGAATAAAGCTTTAACACAGAAAATTTCAAGTCTCTCTCTTCAAGTTTTTTTGAAAAACGCCCTGGACAAAATCACTTTTTTAAAACTTAAAAATTGACGTAACGTAAAAACAGAAGTGACGTTGTAACTAAAAATTTGATATCTTTGAGGGACAATAATGCTTCATAAACCCTGAAAGTTTCATGTCAATCTGTTAAAAACTTTTTGAGATATTAAGCTTTAAAAAAGTCAGAAAAATAAAGAAAAAGAATAATAACAATAACTATAGTGTGTTGCACCAGAAAAACAATAGATCTATCATCTCTGAAAATTTTAGCCCTATATCTTTACTTGTTTTTGAGAAACGTCGCAGACAAAATTCGCTTTTTAAAATCGTTTATCGACAATAACTTCCGACCGGAAGTGAATTTTAAAAAATTAAAGAAAACCGATAAACTTCAGATAAGAACACGATAGTGTTGAAAATTTGAAAGAAATCGATCGAGCCATCTCCGAGAAATCGTCTGCACAAAATCAGTAAGAAAACAAAAGAATAATAACAATAAGACTAGAACAAAGCTCGTTGCAAAGCAACGAGTGGATCTTCCGTTAATGTCGGAAGTAAAGTTGGAAGTTCCTGTAAGAAGCAGAGCTCTTAAACAAATAACAAATGTAACTAAAATAAAAAGATGAAACATCGAATTATTCCTGGTTCGACTTAACAAAATACGAAAGATTTTAAGTACGACTTAACAAACACCTTTCCGATTTCGACGACTTAACAAAAAAAAATCCGAATGTGTTCAAGTGCGACTTAACAATTATTTTTGGTACGAGTTAATTTAACTTTGAAAAGTACGCTATTTTTGAAACCAAGGACGCGGAAACAAAATTTCCGGAAAAATCAATTTTTAAACCCCATTGTCTCTGAAATGCATCGTCCGATTTTCAAACGGATTTCAGTTTCGTTTTCAGCATAACCAACTCTACAAACTTCGTAAACATTTTAAATTGAAACAAAAAATTCGAAAATTCGAAAATTTTAAAACACTCCCGGTTTGGACCGGAAGTGATGGAAACCCAATTCCAGCCTTATGTCCAAATAAAAACGATCAATGCTTCAACACAGAAAATTTCAAGTCTCTATCTTAAAGCGTTTTTGAAAAACGCCCTGGACAAAATCACTTTGTTAAAACTTAAAAATTGACGTAACGTAAAAACGAAAGTTACCTAATAATCCAAAATTTAACATATTTGAGGGACAGGGATTCTCCATAATCCCTAAAAGTTTCATGTAAATCCGTTGAAAACTTTTTGAGTTATTAAGCTTTAAAAAAGTCAGAAAAATAAAGAAAAAGAATAATAATAACTAGAGCAAAGCTCGTTGCAAAGCAACGAGTGGGTCTTCCCACTACTGAATTCAAAATCCACTGATATTCCCAAAAATTGACTGACATTGTCTGACATCTACTGTATAACCACTGTACCCTACTGTAAATCCACTGTACATTCACTGTACAGAGCTACTGTACCACACTGTATCCCACTGTACCCCACTGTACAGAGTCACTGTACTCCACTGTACTCCACTGGACAGCACAGTACCTACCTACTGACCAGCACTGTACCTCACTGTACACCACTGTATGGGGCACTGACCAGCACTGTACCCCACTGTACACCACTGTACAGGGTACTGACAAACACTTTACAACACTGTACACCACTGTAACCCACTGTACCTATGTTTTTATTAATTATTATGTTTAAACAATGAATTGAGTGTTTACTTTATTTGATACCAAAATCTGGATTTGTTTTGATTCTTTCCTATTGCTTTCAAGAGAGAAACTGGGTGTCTATTTCTTTAAGTTCATATATAATTACATGCGCGGTAAGAATTTTTCCAGGGAAAGGCAGGGATATTTCTTCTCTGGGGGAGCTTAGACATATTTTGGATATTTGTATTATGTATTTGAATTGAATTATCCTCTGAACCCCCCCCCCCCCTAATACTCCGATTCGCGCAGGTATTAAAAAGTCAGAATCCAATTATCATACAAAATACAGCAACTTATTCAATTAAAAGGGGAAATGTTTTTATATATTTCGATATCAATGTTTATGTAACTAAATATATAGTTTTGTTTTTTTTCAGTGAATTTAATTTAATCAATATTGTCAAATAAATGTTAGTATATACTAGTATGTTACATTGAAGTTTTAAAAATCTATGTATTACAATTTATAGATACTTTTCATTTTTTTGAATTTTAAAACTTTAATGTAACATATTTGTGGGGGAGGAACAATATTTTCAACGATAAAAAGAATCCGCCATGTTGCTCAACATACTGATTTTTTTTCAAAAGAGAGAAGATAACCGGTCTGGACTTTAACATGTCTTTGAAGTTTTGCTTCACAGGAAAATCAGCGAGGCAGTATCTGTGTATAGTATATATACTTTCAGTAGATCAGAAGGTGTGAATGTCCCAATAATCAACCCTGTAAATTGTCAGTCTGACACCTTGTTCAAGATATTATGTAATTCTTTTATAAGGGTATTTTTGGTCTTTAGATTATTAAATCCATTTGAAATATATATTTTATATATAAATTATAAAAATATATATATTTTTAAAAACATTACATGTATGAATAAACGGTATACTCTAGATCTTTATATTCATCATTTTAGATGCGTTTTTTTATATATAAATATTTATAAATTCTCCCCCCCCCCACCCCCATCACCACCACCAGTCGCGGATATCAAAATAAGTATCGTGTTAATTTAAAAATGAAACGTGGTGATAACAAACAGTGTTCAAATGATATTTCACTCTATTACGGTATTTTTAATTATATACTTTTGAATTTGAACACTGTTCGTTATCACCATCTACATGTATCTTCTCTTGCACAGCGAAGAATGTTGCCATGATATACATGTAGTGACATAGTTTTAATAAGAAAAAAATATATCCCCTCCTACCCTCTCCCCTCTCTCTCTCTCTTTCTCTCTCTCTCTCTCTCTCTCTCTCTCTCTCTCTTTCTCTCTCTCTCTCTCTCTCTCTCTCTCTCTCTCTCTCTCTCTCTCTCTCTCTCTCTGTTATGTTGTACATGTAACTATTCTCCTCTTAAGTCAGAAAGGCATAAGCCCCCCCCCCTTGCAATATTTTTGCTGCATCACAATTTTATTTTAGCATCTCTTAAATTATAAGCGAAACCTCAATTAATAGGGGCAAACATGTTTTTTTCTCATTCCGTAATAAGTGAATTGTGTACGGGTCGGATAAATGAGAAAATTATTTTCACTATTCAGTAATTGAAAATACGCAATTTATTTTTGAATCATGTTGAATGTATATGACCTAATAAATTCCACGATGAATGAACATGCAGCCCAAAACTTGCATACAAAATTTCTGTTTTAAAACAAACTTTTGAGTTATTAAATCTGTATTTACTTGTTATAAACTCAATTGGAACTTGTTGCACGAAAACGTCACTCCATGGAAAAAGAACTCCATTAGTTGCCATCGTATAATGGCTGCCTTTACATTCAACATTTCTTACACAATTATATTTGTTAAAATTAACGTCTTAAACAATGTCAAGTGCTAAACAAAATGTACTGAGTTAAATTTGTAAAGCTGAATTAGTTTATTGAATTTTTTAAATTGTGCTTTACACACGTGCTCTTCATGTTAGAGAAAATTCAGACGACATTTCCGTATAAAACCACTTCGTATGGTCATTAGAACAATAAGATATTCAAACTAAGACCAACGCTGACTAATTTTTTGAGTGATTAGTAGCGTTCACGACCGCAGATAGACCTACAGGCCCGGAGGCTTTCACACCTCAAAAAATTAATCCCCGTCCTCGCCTGAGATTTTCCACTCGTTAAAAATTGTTCAGGCCTTTAAAACAGTCTTTTGTTTTTTCTTCTGTTTTTTTCCCCTTCATTTACTGAAACCAGCATATTATATGATAGCAGACAAGATAATTTCAAATATACTATAAAATCTCTCTCTCTCTCTCTCTCTCTCTCTCTCTCTCTCTCTCTCTCTCTCTCTCTCTCTCTATTTCTCTCATGATAACGTAGGAATATTTCAGTATTTGAATAAAGTACTACCGGTAATATGTAGTAATGCTGACAGCTTCTTAATCTGCATCTTGGCATTAAAAAAGTTAAATTATGTATTTATTTTTAGTTACGGAATAATGTCCATGGTTTCAAATGATTTAAAGTTCGTTATTTAATGATTGTCTTAAAAATTCTTAATGAATGAAAGTCAACGCTAACAATAATTTTTTTTTTATATCGGCGGTGTACTGTCTCCGTCTTTGTCTATGTGTACATAATCTACAAAATCTTTTGTCTGTCTGGGAACAAAGAAAAACTCGGAACTAACAGAAAGGCTCAGACTATACACACGCCCGGTTGACTGCGACAAGGTGTGAAAACTGACCACCTGTGTATATGTGTTGGGGCATAGGAATAAACAAATGTAAACGTCGGGGAAATACACTGTTAAAACAAAAAGTCTGTATTTTCACTTTTGATTAAAAAACTCATTGCCGGGTGCATTTGATAATTTAAAATCTGTCTGAAAAGATTATTATTTACTTTTTACTTACATGTAGGACTACTTGCATGTAATGTTTATACAAAAATGGGATTTATTATATCTATTTAATAGTGATTACACATCGAGGTTAAAATTAAAAAGGCGCATTAATTTCATTAACCGATTGCTTAACATGAATCGTTTCGACATAGCACAGTACTGCAAATAGTATCAAGTGGATTGGGGGAAAAAAAAGGGGGGGGGGTTATTGGGTTATTATCCATGTTACATTTTATTTTTTGACTTAAAGTTTGCAGATATTTTTCTAAAACCCAGGAGTTAGTTGGCAAAGATAAACTTGAGACATAAAGAAAAATAATCGATATGTAAAAGAAGCAGATAGATTAATAGACAAACAAATTCTTAACCCAATCGATTTCGGATTTATCTCTCTCTCTCTCTCTCTCTCATGAATTTTCTAGTGCAAAAACTTGGGGCCCCGAATCAGAATTGTATAAGCACGTTAAAATCCCCTTACGGCATCACAACCGCCAGTTTCAACATATATTTTATAGTGAACTTTTCTACAACTACAAATGACACCAGTACAATATAGTCAGGAAAAGATTTACCTGTAATCTCTCTCTCTCTCTCTCTCTCTCTCTCTCTCTCTCTCTCTCTCTCTCTCTCTCTCTCTCTCTCTCTCTCTCTCTCTCATTATACAAAAATAGTGTGTAGAGTAGGGCATTTTATATCTTATTTCTAAAACATTTAAAGTAAATCATATTTTAAGAAAACAGTACAGCTACGCATATTACAACATGTTACAACCTTTAATATGTCACTGATTATGTTCAAAATTTATAATGTATTTTGCAGTTGGTGTTATTTTGTAAAATTAAAACCCGACATTTGCAATGTATTTTTAAATGTTTTAATCAAAAGAAATCAATTAACAAATGAGCTCGAAACTCGCACGCTATCTTCAAAATGTACCTGTGTAGTCAAGCGGACAGTCATGATAAATGTACACAAAAAACAAGCATAGATATATTTTATGGATTCTGTTCATGTGTTTAATTGACTGTGTTTAGTGACTGAAACACAGCTCATAAGACACAGAGAATAAATAATCCGATCATTTGTCATATATCATTAATAATATTTGTAACCTTGCTGGTTGGGGGGGGGGGGGGGTAATTTTCCAATGACTGGCAGAATAAACATAATCATTATGGCATCGATTTTTTAAATAATCAGATTCAACATTTAAATTCAAAACTTTCATCTTATAGCAAACATTTATCATAATTTTGTGATCGTAACATTCAATAACACGTTAAGACATTAATAAATAAAACGTATTAAATAAATTTAACGACCTGTTGCATTCTTCTGTCAAGTTATCTGTATACATAATATTAATGCCATATATGGCATAATAAAATAAAATATCAAAGAAAAAATATACAGAGTGTATTGAAGATTTAAAAATCTGATTTTTTTTCTCAAATTAATAGTACAGTGGCGTACAGTAGGGTACAGTGATGGTCAGTGCCCGGTACAGTGGCGCACAGTGGGGTACAGTGCTGGTCAGTGCCCTGTACAGTGGCGAACAGTGGGGTACAGTGGAAGTCAGTAGGACTGTACAGTGGCGTACAGTGGGATACAGTTATGTTCAGTAGAAATGTACAGTGGGATACAGTGGGGTACAGTGGAAGTCAGTGAAATGTACAGTGAGGTACAGTCAATGTACAGTGGATGTCAGACAATGTCAGTCAATTTTTGGGAATATCAGTGGATTTTGAATTCAGTAGTGTCCGTTAATGTCAAAAGAAAAGCAGGAAGTTCCTGTAAAAAGCAGAGCTCTTAAACAAATAACAAGAGTAACTAAAATAAAAAGATGAAAAAATCGAATTATTCTTGGTACGACTTAACAAAATCCGAATGATTTTAAGTACGACTTAACAAAAACCTTCCCGATTTTAAGAACGACTTAACAAAAAAAAATCCGAACGTGTTCAGGTACGACTTAGCAATTATTTTTGGTACGAGTTAATTTTACTTTGAACATTACGCTATTTTTTAAACAAAGGACGCGGAATTAAAATTTCCGGAAAAATCAATTTTTAAACCCCGATATCTCTGTAATTCATCGATCAATTTTTAAACGGATTTCATGTTCGTAGTCAGCATAACCAACTCTAAAAAATTTGTAAACATTTGAAATTGAAACGAAAAATTCAAAAATTCGACAATTTTAAAACACTTCCGGTTTGGACCGGAGGTGACGGAAACTAAATTCCAGCCCAATGTCCAAATCAAAACGATTAATGCTTCAACACAGAAAATTTCAAGTCTCTATCTTGAAGCGTTTTTGAAAAACACCCTGGACAAAATCCCTTTTTTAAAATTCAAAAATTGACGTAACGTAAAAACGGACGTGACGTTATAGTTTAAAATTAAACATCTTCGAGGCACGGTAATGCTACATAATCCCTAAAAGTTTCATGAAAATCCGTTGAAAACTTTTTGAGATATTAAGCTTTAAAAATGTCGGAAAAATAAAGAAAAATAAAAATAATAATAACTAGATTCGATCTCGTTGCGAACAACGAGTGGGTCTTCCGTCCGATTTTTGAAAGGATAAGATAAAACTTATCAATTCAAAGATAAAATCGTAGATCTAAGCGAAAAAAAGAGAAAACAAATTTGCGGCACTCGAGGCTTGAACCCAGGTCGCCTGGGTCATGTCCACGACTGGGTCATGTCCACGACTATAACGACTGAGCTACTCGGACTCCGCTTCAGAACTTTGAAGCTCAATTTCTCGATAATACCTTGATCGATTTTAAAACTAATTACATATTCTTAATCCGTAAAAGGGTCACTGTAAGGTGTAAAAATTTCAAAGAAAAATATTAAAAAATAAAAAAGTCGAAAAAATCATATTTTGAATTTTTTTTCCAAAAACGACAGAAAGTGACGGAGGACATTTTGGTGAATGTGTTGCACCAGAAAAACGGTAGATCTGTCTTCTCTGAAAATTTCAGCCCTCTATCTTTTCTCGTTTTTGAGAAACGTCGCCGACAAAATTGACTTTTTAAAATCGTAAACGGACGATAACTTCCGACCAGAAGTGTATTTTCAAAAATGGATAAAAAACAATAAATTTCAGATAAAAACACGTTAATCTTGAAATTTTGAATGAAATCTATCAAGCCATCTCTGAGAAATCGTCTGCACAAAATCGGTAAGAAAAAAAATAATAAGAAGAAGAACTAGAGCAAAGCTCGTTGCAAAGCAACGAGTGGGTCTTCCTTTAATGTAGGAAGTAAAGCTGGAAGTTCCTGTAAGAAGCAGAGCTCTTAAACCAAAAACAACAGTAACTAAACTAAGAAGATGAAAAAAATCGAATTATTCCTGGTACGACTTAACAAAATACGAATGATTTTAAGTACGAATTAACAAAAACCAATTTGATTTCAAAAACGACTTAACAAAAAATACCGAATGTGTTTAAGTATAACTTAACAATTATTTTTGGTACGAGTTAACTTAACTATAAACATTACGCTATTTTTTAAACCAAGGACGCGGAAACAAAATTTCCGGAAAAATCAATTTTTAAACCCCGATATCTCTGTAATGCATCGTCCGATTTTCAAACGGATTTCAGTTTCGTATTAAGCATGACCAACTCTACAAACCTCGTAAACATTTGAAATTAAAACGAAAAATTCGAAAATGCGAAAATTTTATAACGCTTCCGGTCTGGACCGGAAGTGACGGAAACTAAATTCCAGCCTTATGTCCAAATAAAAACGATCAATGCTTCAACACAGAAAATTTCAAGTCTGTATTTTGAAGCGTTTTTGAAAAACGCACTGGACAAAATCACTTTTTTCAAATTAAAAAATTGACGTAACGTTGAAAAGGAGGTGACGTTGTAGTTGAAAATTTAAGATCTTTACGGGACGATGATGCTACAGAATCCCTGAAAGTTTGATGTAAATCCGTTGAAAACTTTTTGAGATATTAAGCTTTAAAAAAGTCAGAAAAATAAAGAAAAAGAATAATAATAATAATAATAATAGAAAGAAACAATAGAATAACAAGAGGGTCTTCCGTTGGAAACGGAAGACCCTAACTAGACACGATCTCGTTGCGAGCAACGAGGAGGTCTTCCGTCCGATTTCTAGAAGAAAATATGACATCATCGACTTTGATTTTCGACAACAAAACATGATATGGAAAAAGGAGTGAAGTACTTATGCTTCATTGCATTCGCTTTTTATAAGTTCTATTACATTGCTTTTTTAAATGCTTGCATTTCCTCCAATCAAGATTGAAAAGATTAATTTTGTTTACAACTGCTCCCTAAAAAACCCTAATTGGGTAACGCAAGAGAAAATCATTACATGTATATTGTTAGGATATAGAAACGTATTATACCTAATCTAGCATTAATAACCTTTCACAAAATGGCTCTCATTAAAGGGATATAGATAAAAAAAAATTAGAGCCCTTTGATCCCATAATTTAAGGGGCCAGCCCCTTTTTCTTGGAAGCAAATGAAAGGACATTTAATTCTGAAAACATTTTGTCAACAAGTGTTTAAAAATTCGTTACCGCTCTGGAGATATATGAGAAAGAAGGTTAAAGGGGCCGATCACTTATCTCTTTATAGGGGCCGTTTAACAAAATTTTGAAGGTTGCATATTGTTAAGAACATTAATTTGAACAACTGTTCTTCTGTATTGCATTACAAAATATTTTTCATTTCTGGAATATGGGTGATCAAAATTTTGGACTTTTGGCCCCTAAAAACCCTTAATTACGTAATACATGACAAGTTCGTTACATTGCTTGGATACATAACTGTGAGATAAACATATTTGCTTCTATAACATTTTACGAAATTTCTCTCAATAAAGGGCTACAGATTAAAGATTTTAGAGCCCTTTGGTTTCCTAATTTTAGGGGCCAGCCCCTTTTTCTTGATATCAAATGAAAGGTCATCTAATTCTAAACAAATTGTGTTCAACATGTGTTTAGAAATTTGTTACTATTCTGGAGATATATGAGAAAGAAGGTTTTAAGGGCCGATCCCTTATCTCCTTATAGGGGCCGTTTAACAAAATTTTGAAGGTTGCATATTGTTAAGAACATTAATTTCAAAAACTTTTTTTTTGTGTTGCATTACAAAGTATTTTTCCTTTCTGAGATATGGGTGATCAAAATTTTGGACTTTTGGCCCCTAAAGACCCTTAATTACGTAATACATGACAAAATTGTTACATTGCTTGGATACATAACTGTCAGATAAACATATTTGCTTCTATAACATTTTACAAAATATCTCTCAGTAAAGGGCTACAGATTATAGACTTTAGAGCCCTCTGGTTCCCTAATTTTAGGGGTCAGCCCCTTTTTCTTGATATCAAATGAAAGGTCTCGTAAATATAAACTTTGTTTGCATTACATGTATTAACAAAATATTTTTCAGAAAAAAAGATAAACTAAGTAAACCATGAAAAATTACGACGTTTTTTTAGTCTCAATTTTCGGTACCGGGCGAGCTTTAACGCCTTTTAAGCATGACAAATATGAATGCAAAATTGCACATCTACAGTCTCTTGTCTACAATCCCTGAAAGTTTGAACTCAATATCTTTTACCGTTTAGGAGGAGATCCCTGGACAAGCCGACCCTCTGAAAATCGCTAAAACGTCATTTTCTCAAGAACAGAAATGACGCCATCAAAATAAAAAAAATTTATATTAAGTTCGGATTAATATTTATTAGATCTGAAAATTTCACGAAAATCGGTTCAGCCATTTTTTGAGAAATCGCCTGTACAAATTTTGTAAGAAAAAAAAATAAAAATAGGGAAAAAGAAACCGAACGAAAACAATAAGGTCTTCCGTTGGAAAACGGAAGACCTTAACTAGATTCAATCTCGTTGCCAGCAACGAGTGGGTCTTCCGTGAGATTTTTGAGTAGAGAAGACGACTTCTAACACGAAATTGTTAATCTATCCAAAAAAATAGGAATTTTTTTTTCGGCACTCGGGGCTTGAACCCGAGTCGCTTGGGCCATGTCCACGATTCTATCAACTGAGCTACTCGGGCTCTCGCTTCAGGAATTTGACGCTTAATTTCTCGAGAACGCCTTGATCGATTTTAAAACAAATTACATATTCTGAATCAGTAAGAGGGTCACTATCAACTGTAAAAAAATAAAAAAGAAATATAAAAAAATAAAAAAGTCGAAAAATTTAATTTTTTACATTTTTTTCCTATGACAGAAAGAAGTGACGGCGGACATTTTCTTGAGTGTGTTGCGCCAGAAAAACAGTAGGTCTATCATCTCTGAAAATTTCAGCCTTATATCTTTACTCATTTTTGAAAAACCTGTCAGACAAAATTGACTTTTAAAAATCGTAAAATGACGATAACTTCCGAACGGAAGTGAATTTCTAAAAAATGTTCCAACGGTACAAACTTCAGACGGCAGGGCATCTTTACTGAAAATTTAAAGGAAATCGAACGAGTAATCGCCGAGAAATCCTCTGCACAAAATGTGTAAGGAAAAAAAGAATAATAATAATAACTAGACACGATCTCGTTGCGAGCAACGAGGAGGTCTTCCGTCCGATTTTTAGAAGAAAATATGACATCATTGACTTTTGATTTTCGACATCAAAACATGATATGGAAAAAGGAGTGAAGTACTAATGCTTTAAAGTATTGCTTTTTAGGTCTATTACATTGCTTTTTAAAATACTTGCATTTCTTCCAAATAAGATTGAAAATATTAAACTTGTTACATCTGGTCCCTAAAAACCCTAATTGGGTAACGCAAGAGCAAATCATCATACTGTTAGGATATGTAGACGTATTATACTTAATCTAGCTTTAATAACCTTTCACAAGATGGCTCTCATTAAAGGGCTATAGATAAAATTCTTTTAGAGCCCTTTGATCCCCTAATTTAAAGGGCCAGCCCCTTTTTCTTGGATTCAAATGAAAGGACATTTAATTCTAAACACATTTTTTCAACAAGTGTTTAAAAATTCATTATCGTTCTGGAGATATATGAGAAAGAAGGTTTTAGGGGCCGATCCCTTATCTCCTTAAAGGGGCCGTTTAACGAAATTTTGAAGGTTGCAATTTGTTAAGAACATTAATTTGAACAACTTTTCTCCTGTATTGTATTACAAAATATTTTTCCTTTCTGAGATATGGGTGATTGAAGTTTTGGACTTTTGGCCCCTAAAAACCCTTAATTACGTAACACATAATGAAATCATTACATTGGTTTGATACATAACTGTGAGAACAACATATTTGCTTCTAAAACCTTTCACATAAAATCAGATAAGGGCTACAGATTAAAGACTTTAGAGCCCTTTGGTCCCCTTATTTGAGGGGCCAGTCCTTTTTCTTGATATCAAATGAAAAGTCATTGAATTCTAAACAAATTTTGTTCAACAAGTGTTTAGAAAACCGATATTGTACTGGAGGTATATGAGAAAGAAGGTTTTAGGGGCCGATCCCTTATCTCCCTATAGGGGCCGTTTAACAAAATGTTGAAGGTTGCTTATTGTTAAGAACATTAATTTGAACAACTTTTCCTCTGTATTGCATTTCAAAATATTTTTCCTTTCTGAGATATGGGTGATCGAAATTTTGGACTTTTGGCCCCTAAAAACCCTTAATTAAGTAACACATAATAAAATCATTACATTGGTTGGATACATAACTGTGAGATAAACATATTTGCTTCTATAACCTTTCACAAAATATCTCTCAGTAAAGGGCTACAGATTTGAGACTTTAGAGCCCTTTGATCCCCTTATTTGAGGGGCCAGCCCCTTTTTCTTGATATTAAATGAAAGGTCATTTAAATTTAAACAAATTTTGTTCAACAAGTGTTTAGAAAACCGATACCGTTCTAGAGATATATGACAAAGAAGGTTTTAGGGGCCGATCCCTTATCTCCTTATAGGGGCCGTTTAACGAAATTTTGAAGGTTGCATATTGTTAAAAACATTAATTTGAACAACTTTTCTTCTGTATTGCATTACAAAATATTTTTCCTTTCTGAGATATGGGTGATCGAAATTTTGGACTTTTGGCCCCTAAAAACCCTTAATTACGTAAAACATATTAAAATCATTACATTGGTTGGATACATAACTGTGAGATAAACATATTTGCTTCTATCACCTTTCACAAAATATCTCTCAGTAAAAGGCTACAGATTAAAGACTTTAGAGCCCTTTGGACCCCTTATTTGAGGGGCCAGCCCCTTTTTCTTGATTTCAAAGAAAAGGTCCTGTAAATAGAAACTTTTTTTACATTACATGTCTTAACAAAATAGTTTTCAAAAAAAGAGATAATTAAAGAAAACCAGAAAAAATTTCGACGTTTTTTCCATCTCAATTCTCGGGTCCAGGCGAGCTTCGGCGCCTTTCAAGACAGATCAAAATGAAAATAAAATTACAAATCTACATTCTTTTGTCTACTATCCCTGAAAGTTTGAACTCGATATCTTTTATAGTTTAGGAGAAGTTCCACGGACAAGCAACCCCCCTAAAAATCGCTAAAACGTCAATTTCTCAAAAACGGAAGTGACGTCATCAATATAATAAAAAACCTATCAGGTTTAGATCATTATCTAACAGATCTGAAAGTTTCATGAAAATCAGCCGAGCCGTTTCTGAGAAATCGCGTGCACAAAAATTGTAAGAAAAAAAAGAAAAATAACTAGACATGATCTCGTTGCGAGCAACGAGGAGGTCTTCCGTCTGATTTTAAAAATTGAGATTTATGTTCGATCTTGATTTTGCTATTTAACAGCTATACATGATTTAAAACAGGAAAAGAGGATCTTCATTTTAAGTGCCTGATACTATTTTGTTTCAGGTGTTTAGAAATTCGTCACCGTTCTTGAGATATTTCAGAAAGAATATTTTAGGGGCCGGACCTTATCTCCTTATTGGGGCCGCTGAACAAAAATTGTAAGGTTGCATGTTATTAGGTACATTATTTTGAGCATCTTTTCTTTTATACTGCATTTTAAAATATTTTTTCTTTTTGAGATATAGGTTATCAAATTTTTGGACTTTTGCCCCTAAAAATCCTTAATTACTTAACACATGAGAAAAATCATTATAATGTTAGGCTACATAACTGTTAGATAAACATATTTGCTTCTATAATCTATTACGAAATACCCCTCGGTAAAGAACTATAGGAAAAAAGACTTTAGAGCCCTCTAGGTCCCTAATATTATGGGCCAGCCCCTTTTTCATGGTATAAAATGAAAGGTCATTTGATTATAAAGACATTTTGTTCAACAAGTGTTCAGAAATCCATTACCATTTTTGAGATATCTCAGAAAGAATATTTTAGGGGCCGGTCCCTTATCTCCTTATTGGGGCCGCTGAACCAAATTTTTTAGGCTGCATGTTGTTAAGGACATCATTTTGAGCATCTTTTCTTTTATACTGCATTTCAAAATATTTTTTCTTTTTGAGATATAGGTGAGCAAAGTTTTGGACTTTTGACCCCTAAAGATCCTTAATTATGTAACACATGAGAAAATCGTTATACTGCTTGGCTTCATAACTGTAAGATAAACATATTTGCTTCTATAATTTATTACAAAATATCCCTCAGTAAAGAACTATAGTAAAAAGACTTTAGAGCCCTCTAGGTCCCTAATATTAGGGGCCAGCCCCTTTTTCTTGGTATCAAATGAAAGGTCATTTGACTATAAAGACATTTTGTTCAACAAGTGTTCAGAAATTCGTTACCATTCTTGAGATATCTGAGAAAGAATATTTTAGGGGCCGGTCCCTTATCTCCTTATTGGGGCCGCTGAACCTAATTTTTTAGGTTGCATGGTGTTAAGTACATCATTTTGAGCATCTTTTCTCTTATACTGCATTTCAAAATATTTTTCTGTTTTGAGATAAAGGTGGTCAAAGTTTTGGACTTCTGACCCCTAAAAACCCCTAATTACGTAACATATGAGAAAATCGTTACACTGCTTGGCTTCATATTTGTAAGATAAACATATTTGCTTCTATAATTTATTACAAAATATCCCTCGGTAAAGAGTTATCGGTAAAAGAATTTAGAGCCCTTTAGGTCCCTTATTTGAGGGGCCAGCCCCTTTTTCCTGATATCAGCAGAGAGGTCTTGTAAATATAAACTTTTTTTACATTACATGTTTTAACAAAATATTTTCCAGAAAAGAGATAAAGAGAGAAAAGCACAAAAAATTACGACGCTTTTTTATTGTCAATTTTCGAGCCATAGCGAGCTTTGGCGCCAGTAGTGCTAAACATACAAAACAACAATCATGCAAAACTTCAATCTTTCGTTTACCAACCGTAGAAATTTAAGCTCAAAATCTCTTATAGTTTAGGAGAACGGCCGCAGACAAAATACCCATATAAAAAATAGAAAAATCTCAATATCTCCAAAACGGATGTGACGTCATCAGTGCAAAAAATTTGCTATCAACTTCAGACCACTATCTATCACATCTGAAAATTTGATGGAGATCGGTTGAGCCGTTTCTGAGAAATCGCGTGCACAAAAATGGGAAGAAAAAAAAAGAATAAAAATAATAGGGAAAAAGAAACCGAAGAATAACAATAAGGTCTTCCGTTGGAAACGGAAGACCTTAATAATAATAGGGAAAAAGAAATCGTACGAAAACAATAAGGTCTTCCGTTGGAAACGGAAGACCTTAATAATAACAAGATTCGATCTCGTTGCGAGCAACGAGTGGGTCTTCCGTCCAATTTTTGAATAGATAAGATTAAACTTATCAATTCAAAGATAAAATCGTAGATCTAAGCGAAAAAAAGAAAAAATTTGCGGCACTCGAGGCTTGAACCCGGGTCGCCTGGGCCATGTCCACGACTATATCGACTGAGCTACTCGGACTCCGCTTCAGAACTTTGACGCTTAATTTCTCGAGAATGCCTTGATCGATTTTAAAACTAATTACATATTCTTAATCAGTAAAAGGGTCACTATAAGGTGTAAAAATTTCAAAGAAAAATATTAAAAAATAAAAAAGTCGAAAAATTCAAGTTTCAAATTTCCTTCCGGTGACGACTGGAAGTGACGGCGGACATTCTCTTGACCGAGGTACATTAGAAAAACATTAGATCTATCATCTCTGAAAATTTCAGCTCTATATCTTTGCTCGTTTTTGAGAAACCCGACAGACAAAATTGTTTTTTTTTAAATCGTAAACGGACGATAACTTCCGACCGGAAGTGTATTTTCAAAAAATAAAAATTATATATCAGGTTTAGATAAAAACACGTTTATATTGAAAATTTGAGCGAAATCGACCCAGCCATCTCCGAGAAATCGTCTGCACAAAATCGGTAAGAAAAAAAAAGAATAATAACTAGATTCGATCTCGTTGCGAGCAACGAGTGGGTCTTCCGTCCAATTTTTGAATAGATAAGATTAAACTTATCAATTCAAAGATAAAATCGTAGATCTAAGCGAAAAAAAGAGAAAAAAATTTTGCGGAACTCGAAGCTTGAACCCGGGTCGCCTGGGCCATGTCCACGACTATATCGACTGAGCTACTCGGACTCCGCTTCAGAACTTTGACGCTTAATTTCTCGAGAATGCCTTGATCGATTTTAAAACTAATTACATATTCTTAATCAGTAAAAGGGTCACTATAAGGTGTAAAAATTTCATAGAAAAATATTAAAAAATAAAAAAGTCGAAAAATTCAATTTTTGAAATTTCCTTCCGGTGACGACCGGAAGTGACGGCGGACATTCTCTTGACCGAGGTACATTAGAAAAACGGTAGATCTATCATCTTTGAAATTGTCAGCCCTGTATCTTTGCTCGTTTTTGAGAAACCCGACAGACAAAATTGACTTTTTAAAATCGTAAACGGACGATAACTTCTGACCGGAAGTGTTTTTTCAAAAAATAAAAATTACATATCAGCTTTAGATAAAAACACGTTTATATTGAAAATTTGGGCGTAATCGTGTCACAAATCTCCGAGAAATTGTCTGCACAAAATTGGTAAGAAAAAAAAAAGAATAATAATAATAACTAGATTCGATCTCGTTGCGAGCAACGAGTGGGTCTTCCGTCCGATTTTTGAATAAATAAGATTAAACTTATCAATTCAAAGATAAAATCGTACATCTAAGCGAAAAAAAGAGAAAAAAAAATTTGCGGCACTCGAGGCTTGAACCCGGGTCGCCTGGGCCATGTCCACGACTATAACGACTGAGCTACTCGGACTCCGCTTCAGAACTTTGACGCTTAATAACTCGAGAATGCCTTGATCGATTTAAAAACTAATTACATATTCTTAATCAGTGAAAGGGTCACTATAAGGTGTAAAAATTTAAAAAAAAAATATTAAAAAATAAAAAAGTCGAAAAATTCAAGTTTTCAAATTTCCTTCCGGTGACGACCGGAAGTGACGGCGGACATTCTCTTGACCGAGGTACATTAGAAAAACGGTAGATCTATCATCTCTGAAAATTTCAGCTCTATATCTTTGCTCGTTTTTGAGAAACCCGACAGACAAAAGTGACTATTTAAAATCGTAAACGGACGATAACTTCCGACCGGAAGTGTATTTTGAAAAAATAAAAATTATATATCAGGTTTAGATAAAAACACGTTTATATTGAAAATTTGAGCGAAATCGACCCTGCCATCTCCGAGAAATCGTCTGCACAAAATCGGTAAGAAAAAAAAAGAATAATAATAATAACTAGACACGATCTCGTTGCGAGCAACGAGGAGGTCTTCCGTCTGATTTTAGAAATTGAGATTTATGTTTGATCTTGATTTTGCTATATAACAGCTATACCTGATTTAAAACAGGAAAAGAGGAATAAACATTTTAAGTGCCTGATACTATTTTGTTTCAGGTTTAAGAGTTTTGTTCAACAAGTGTTTAGAAATTCGTCACCGTTCTTGAGATATCTCAGAAAAATATTTTAGGGGCCGGACCTTATCTCCTTATTGGGGCCGCTAAACAAAAATTGTAAGGTTGCATGTTATTAGGTACATTATTTTGAGCATCTTTTCTTTTATACTGCATTTCAAAATATTTTTTCTTTTTGAGATATAGGTTATCACATTTTTGGACTTTTGACCCCTAAAAATCCTTAATTACGTAACACATGAGAAAAATCATTATAATGTTAGGCTACACAACTGTTAGATAAGCATATTTGCTTCTATAATGTATTACGAAATACCCCTCGGTAAAGAACTATAGGAGAAAGACTTTAGAGCCCTCTAGGTCCCTAATATTAGGGGCTAGCCCCTTTTTTATGGTATCAAATGAAAGGTCATTTGATTATAAAGACATTTTGTTCAACAAGTGTTCAGAAATCCGTTACCATTCTTGAGATATCTCAGAAAGAATATTTTAGGGGCCGTTCCCTTATCTCCTTATTGGGGCCGCTGAACCAATTTTTTTAGGCTGCATGTTGTTAAGGACATCATTATGAGCATCTTTTCTTTTATACTGCTTTTCAAAATATTTTTCCGTTTGGAGATATAGGTGGTCAAAGTTTTGGACTTCTGACCCCTAAAAATCCCTAATTACGTAACATATGACACAATCGTTATACTGCTTGGCTTCATATCTGTAAGATAAACATATTTGCTTCTATAATTTATTACAAAATATCCCTCGGTAAAGAGTTATGGGTAAAAGACTTTAGAGCCCTCTAGGTCCCTAATTTGAGGGGCCAGCCCCTTTTTCCTGATATCAGCAGAGAGGTCTTGTAAATATAAACTTTTTTTACATTACATGTTTTAACAAAATATTTTCCAGAAAAGAGATAAAGAGAGAAAAGCACAAAAATTCACGACGCTTTTTTAATGTCAATTTTCGAGCCATAGCGAGCTTTGGCGCCAGTAGTGCTAAACATACAAAACAACAATCATGCAAAACTTCAATCTTTCCTTTACCTACCGTAAAAATTTGAGCTTAACATCTCTTATAGTTTAGGAGAACAACAGAAGACAAAATACCCATATAAAAATTAGAAAAATCTCAATATCTCAAAAACGGATGTGACGTCATCAATACAAAAAATTTCCAATCAAGTTCAGACCACTATCTATCACATCCTAAAATTTGATTGAGATCGGCCGAGCCGTTTCTGAGAAATCGCGTGCACAAAAAAAAGGAAGAAAAAAAATAATAATAATAATAGGGAAAAAGAAACGGAAGAATAACAAGAAGGTCTTCCGTTGGAAACGGAAGACCTTAATAATAATAAGAACTAGACACGATCTCGTTGCGAGCAACGAGGAGGTCTTCCGTCTGATTTTAGAAATTGAGATTTATGTTCGATCTTGATTTTGCTATTTAACAGCTATACATGATTTAAAACAGGAAAAGAGGATCTTCATTTTAAGTGCCTGACACTATTTTGTTTCAGGTGTAAGAGTTTTGTTCAACAAGTGTTTAGAAATTCGTCACCGTTCTTGAGATATCTCAGAAAGAATATTTTAGGGGCCGGACCTTATCTCCTTATTGGGGCCGCTGAACAAAAATTGTAAGGTTGCATGTTATTAGGTACATTATTTTGAGCATCTTTTCTTTTATACTGCATTTCAAAATATTTTTCCTTTTTGAGATATAGGTTATCACATTTTTGGACTTTTGACCCCTAAAAATCCTTAATTACGTAACACATGAGAAAAATCATTATAATGTTAGGCTACAAAACTGTTAGATAAACATATTTGCTTCTATAATCTATTACGAAATACCCCTCGGTAACGAACTATAGGAAAAAGACTTTAGAGCCCTCTAGGTCCCTAATATTAGGGGCTAGCCCCTTTTTCATGGTATCAAATGAAAGGTCATTTGATTATAAAGACATTTTGTTCAACAAGTGTTCAGAAATTCGTTACCATTCTTGAGATATCTCAGAAAGAATATTTTAGGGGCCGGTCCCTTATCTCCTTATTGGGGCCGCTGAACCAAATTTTTTAGGCTGCATGTTGTTACGTACATCATTTTGAGCATCTTTTCTTTTATACTGCATTTCAAAATATTTTTCCGTTTTGAGATATAGGTGGTCAAAGTTTTGGACTTCTGACCCCTAAAAATCCCTAATTACGTAACATATGAGAAAATCGTTATAATGCTTGGCTTCATAACTGTAAGATAAACATATTTGCTTCTATAATTTATTACAAAATATCCCTCAGTAAAGAACTATAGGAAAAAGACTTTAGAGCCCTCTAGGTCCCTAATATTAGGGGCCAGCCCCTTTTTCTTGGTATCAAATGAAAGGTCATTTAATTATAAAGACATTTTGTTCAACAAGTGTTCAGAAATTCGTTACCATTCTTGAGATATCTGAGAAAGAATGTTTTAGGGGCCGGTCCCTTATCTCCTTATTGGGGCCGCTAAACCAAATTTTTTAGGTTGCATGGTGTTAAGTACATCATTTTGAGCATCTTTTCTTTTATACTGCATTTCAAAATATTTTTCCGTTTTGAGATATAGGTGGTCAAAGTTTTGGACTTCTGACCCCTAAAAATCCCTAATTACGTAACATATGAGAAAATCGTTATACTCCTTTGCTTCATATCTGTAAGATAAACATATTTGCTTATATAATATATTACAAAATATCCCTCGGTAAAGAGTTATGGGTAAAAGACTTTAGAGCCTTCTAGGTCCCTAATTTGAGGGGCCAGCCCCTTTTCCATGATATCAACAGAAAGGTCTTGTAAATATAAACTTTTTTTACATTACATGTTTTAACAAAATATTTCCCAGAAAAGAGATAAAGAGGGAAAAGCACAAAAATTCACGACGGTTTTTTAATGTCAATTTTCGAGCCATAGCGAGCTTTGGCGCCAGTAGTGCTAAACATACAAAACAACAATCATGCAAAACTTCAATCTTTCCTTTACCTACCGTAAAAATTTGAGCTCAATATCTTTTATATTTTAGGAGAACAACAGAAGACAAAATACCCATATAAAAATTAGAAAAATCTCAATATCTCAAAAACGGATGTGACGTCATCAGTGCAAAAAATTTCCTATCAAGTTCAGACCACTATCTATCACATCCTAAAATTTGATTGAAATCGGCCGAGCCGTTCCTGAGAAATCGCGTGCACAAAAAAAGGCAGAAAAATAATAATAATAATAGGGAAAAAGAAACAAAGCAATAACAATAAGATCTTCCGTTGGAAACGGAAGACCTTAATAAGAAAAGTGAAAAAGAAACAATAGAATAATAGAAGGGTCTTCCGCTGAAGACGGAAGACCCTAACTAGATTCGATCTCGTTGCGAGCAACGAGTGGGTCTTCCGTCCAATTTTTGAATAGATAAGATTAAACTTATCAATTCAAACATAAAATCGTAGATCTAAGCGAAAAAAAGAGAAAAAAAAATTGCGGCACTCGAGGCTTGAACCCGGGTCGCCTGGGCCATGTCCACGACTATAACGACTGAGCTACTCGGACTCTCGCTTCAGAACTTTGACGCTTAATTTCTCGAGAATGCCATGATCGATTTTAAAACTAATTACATATTCTTAATCAGTAAAAGGGTCACTATAAGGTGTAAAAATTTTAAAAAAAAATATTAAAAAATAAAAAAGTCGAAAAATTCAAGTTTTCAAATTTCCTTCCGGTGAAGACCGGAAGTGACGGCAGACATTCTCTTGACCGAGGTTCACCAGAAAATCGCTAGATCTATCATCTCTGAAAATTTCAGCCTTTTATCTTTACTCGTTTTTGAGAAACCCGACAGACAAAATTGACTTTTTAAAATCGTGAACGGACGATAACTTCTGACCGGAAGTGTTTTTTCGAAAAATAAAAAATATATATCAGCTTTAGATAAAAACACGTTTTTATTGAAAATTTGAGCAAAATCGATCCAGCCATCTCCGAGAAATCGTCTGCACAAAATCGGTAAGAAAAAAAAAGAAAAATAATAACTAGATTCGATCTCGTTGCGAGCAACGAGTGGGTCTTCCGTCTGATTTTTGAATAGATTAGATTAAACTTATCAATTCAAAGATAAAATCGTAGATCTAAGCGAAAAATAGAGAAAAAAAAATTGCGGCACTCGGGGCTTGAACCCGGGTCGCCTGGGCCATGTCCACGACTATATCGACTGAGCTACTCGGACTCTCGCTTCAGGACTTTGACGCTTAATTTCTCGAGAATGCCTCGATCGATTTTAAAACAAAATACATATTCTGAATCAGTAAGAGAGTCACAATTAGGTGTAAACAATTCAAAGAAAAATATCAAAAAAATAAAAAAGTCGAAAAATTCAATTTTTTGAAATTTCCTTCCGGTGACGACCGGAAGTGACGGCGGACATTCATTTGACCGAGGTGCACCAGGAAATCGATAGATCTATCATCTCTGAAAATTTCAGCCTTTTATCTTTACTCGTTTTTGAGAATCCTGAGAGACAAAATTGACTTTTTAAAATCGTAAACGGACGATAACTTCTGACCAGAAGTGTATTTTCAAAAATTAAAAAAAATGTATCAGCTTTAGATAAAAACACGTTAATATTAAAAATTTGAGCGAAATCGACTCAGCCATCTCCGAGAAATCGTCTGCACAAAATCGGTAAGAAAAAAAAAGAATAATAAGAAAAGTGAAAAAGAAACAATAGAATAATAAAAGGGTCTTCCGCTGAAGACGGAAGACCCTAATAACTAGATTCGATCTCGTTGCGAGCAACAAGTGAGTCTTCCGTCCGATTTTTGAATAGATTAGATTAAACTTATCAATTTAAAGATAAAATCGTAGATCTAAGCGAAAAAAAGAGAAAAAAATTTGCGGCACTCGGGGCTTGAACCCGGGTCGCCTGGGCCATGTCCACGACTCTATCGACTGAGCTACTCGGACTCTCGCTTCAGGACTTTGACGCTTAATTTCTCGAGAACGCCTTGATCGATTTTGAAACAAATTACATATTCTGAATCAGTAAAAGGGTCACTATTATCTTATTGGAAAAAATATATAAAGATAAAAAGTTGAAAATTTTCATTTTTTAATTTTGCTTCCGGTGACGAGCGGAAGTGACGGCCAACAATATCGTGACCGAGGTACACGAGGATATTGCTAGATCTATCATCTCTGAAAATTTCAGTTCTCTATCTTTACTGGTTTTTGAGAAACATTGCCGACAAAATTGACTTTTAAAAATCGTAAAACGACGATAACTTCCGACCGGAAGTGAATTTTTAAAATTTGTTCCGGCGGTATAAAATTCATATGACTAGGCATCAGCCCTGAAAATTTGAAGAAAATCGAACCAGCCATCTCCGAGAAATCGCCTGCACAAAATTTGTAAGACAAAAAAAGAATAATAACTAGAGCAAAGCTCGTTGCAAAGCAACGAGTAGGTCTTCCGTTAATGTCGGAAGTAAAGCTGGGAGTTCCTGTAAGAAGCAGAGCTCTTAAACCAAAAACAAGAGCAACTTAAATAAAAAGATGAAAAAATCGAATTATTCCTGGTACGACTTATCAAAATCCGAATGATTTTAAGTACGAATTAACAAAAACCTGTTTGATTTTCAGAACGACTTAACAAAAAAAATCCGAATGTGTTCAAGTAAGACTTAACAATTATATTTGGTACGAGTTAATATTACTTTGAACATTACGCTATTTTTTAAACCAAGGACGCGGAATCAAAATTTCCGGAAAAATCAATTTTTAAACCCCGACATCTCTGTAATGCATCGTCCGATTTTAAAACACATTTCAGTGTTAGATTCAGTTTAATAAGCTCTACAAAATACATATTCATTTTTGATTTGATCAGAAAATTCATTTTTTCGAAAAATTTGTTTCACTTCCAGTTTCGACCGGAAGTGACAGATTTTCATTTCCAGCCTTATTACAGAGGTAAATCGATTAAATTATAACCATTGAAAATTTCAAGCCTCTATCTTAAAGCGTTTTTGAGAAACGCTGCGGACAAAATGACTTTTTGAAAATTTTAAAAATGACGTTACGTAAAAACGGAATTGACGTTTTGAAAGAAACTTCACAAACTTTGAGGTATAATAAATGCACATAATCTCTGAAAGTTTCGTCAAAATCGGTTGTAAACTTTTTGAGTTATAAAGCCGAGAAGGAGTCAGAAAAAAAAAGAAAAAGTATAATAACTAGAGCAAAGCTCGTTGCAAAGCAACGAGTGGGTCTTCCGTAAATGTCAGAAGTAAAGCTGGAAGTTTCTGTAAGAAGCAGAGCTCATAAACCAATAACAAGAGTAAGTAAAATAAAAAGATAAAAAAATCGAATAATTCCTGGTACGACTTAACAAAATCCGAATGATTTAAAGTACGAATTAACAAAAACCTTTTTGATTTCAGGAACGACTTAACAAAAAAAATCCGAATGTGTTTAAGTACGACTTAACAATTATTTTTGGTACGAGTTAACTTTACGATAAACATTATGCTATTTTTTAAACCAAGGACGCGGAATCAAAATTTCCGGAAAAATCAATTTTTAAACCCCGATATCTCTGTAATGCATCGTCCGATTTTAAAACGGTTTTCAGTGTTAGATTCAGCTTTATAAGCTCTTCAAAACACATATTCATTTTTGATTTGATCAGAAACTTCATTTTTTCGAAAAATTTGTTTCACTTCCGGTTTCGACCGGAAGTGACAGATTTTCATTTCGAGCCTTATTACAGAGGTAAATCGACCAAATCATAACCATTGAAAATTTCAAGCCTCTATCTTAAAGCGTTTTTGAGAAACGCCGCGGACAAAATGACTTTTTGAAAATTTTGAAAATGAAGTTACGTCAAAACGGAAGTGACGTTGTCAAGTAAACTTTAACATCATTGAGCTATAATAGTTTCACATTATCTCTGAAAGTTTCATCTAAATCAGTTGGAAACTTTTGGAGTTATAAAGCCGAGAAGGAGTCAGAAAAAAAAAGAAAAAGTATAATAATAAAAAGAAACCGAAGAATAACAAGAGGGTCTTCCGTTGAAAACGGAAGACCCTAACTAGATGCGATCTCGTTGCGAGCAACGAGTGGGTCTTCCGTCCGATTTTTGAATAAATAAGATTAAACTTATCAATTCAAAGATAAAATCGTAGATCTAAGCGAAAAAAAGAGAAAAATTTTTTGCGGCACTCGAGGCTTGAACCTGGGTCGCCTGGGCCATATCCACGACTATAACGACTGAGCTACTCGGACTCCGCTTCAGAACTTTGACGCTTAATTTCTCGAGAATGCCTTGATCGATTTTAAAACTAATTACATATTCTTAATCAGTAAAAAGGCCACTATAAGGTATAAAAATTTCAAAGAAAAATATTAAAAAATAAAAAAGTCGAAAAATTCAATTTTTCAAAATGTCTTCCGGTGACGACCGGAAGTGACGGCGGACCTTCTCTTGACCGAGGTACATTAGAAAAACTGTAGATCTATCATCTCTGAAAATTTCAGCTCTATATCTTCGCTCGTTTTTGAGAAACCCGACAGACAAAATTGACTTTTTAAAATCGTAAACGGACGATAACTTCTGACCGGAAGTGTTTTTTCAAAAATGAAAAAAATGTATCACCTTTAGATAAAAACACGTTTATATTGAAAATTTGAGCGAAATCGCCCCAGCCATCTCCGAGAAATCGTCTGCACAAAATCGGTAAGAAAAAAAAAGAATAATAAGAAGAAAAGTGAAAAAGAACCAATAGAATAATAGAAGGGTCTTCCGCTGAAGACGGAAGACCCTAATAAGAATAAGAAAAGTGAAAAAGAAACAAAAGAATAATAGAAGGGTTTTCCGCTGAAGACGGAAGACCCTAACTAGATTCGATCTCGTTGCGAGCAACGAGTGGGTCTTCCGTCCAATTTTTGAATAGATAAGCTTAAACTTGTCAATTCAAAGATAAAATCATAGATCTTAGCGAAAAAACGAGAAAAAATTTTGCGGCACTCGAGGCTTGAACCCGGGTCGCCTGGGCCATGTCCACGACCATAACCACTGAGTTACTCGGACTCCGCTTCAGAACTTTGACGCTTAATTTCTCGAGAATGCCTTGATCGATTTTAAAACTAATTACATATTCTTAATCAGTAAAAAGGTCACTATAAAATGTAAAAATTTCAAAGAAAAATATTAAAAAATAAAAAAGTCGAAAAATTCAATTTTTCAAATTTCCTTTCGGTGACGACCGGAAGTGACGGCAGACCTTCTTTTGACTGAGGTACATTAGAAAAACGGTAGATCTATCATCTCTGAAAATTTCAGCTCTATATCTTTGCTCGTTTTTGAGAAACTCGACAGACAAAATTGACTTTTTAAAATCGTAAACGGACGATAACTTCCGACCGGAAGTGTATTTTCAAAAAATAAAAATTATATATCAGGTTTAGATAAAAACACGTTTTTATTAAATGAGCGAAATCGACCAAGCCATCTCCGAGAAATCGTCTGCACAAAATCGGTAAGAAAAAAAAAGAATAATAAGAATAAGAAAAGTGAAAAAGAAACAATAGAATAATAGAAGGGTCTTCCGCTGAAGACGGAAGACCCTAACTAGATTCGATCTCGTTGCGAGCAACGAGTGGGTCTTCCGTCCAATTTTTGAATAGATAAGATTAAACTTAACAATTCTAATATAAAATCGTCGATCCAAGCGAAAAAAAGAGAAAAAAATTTTGCGGCACTCGAGGCTTGAACCCGGGTCGCCTGGGCCATGTCCACGACTATAACGACCGAGCTACTCGGACTCCGCTTCAGAACTTTGACGCTTAATTTCTCGAGAATGCCTTGATCGATTTTAAAACTAATTACATATTCTTAATCAGTAAAAGGGTCACTATAAGGTGTTAAAATTTCAAAGAAAAATATTAAAAAATAAAAAAGTCGAAAAATTCAATTTTTCAAATTTCCTTCCGGTGACGACCGGAAGTGACGGCGGACATTCTCTTGACCGAGGTACATTAGAAAAACGGTAGATCTATCATCTCTGAAAATTTCAGCTCTATATCTTTGCTCGTTTTTGAGAAACCCGACAGACAAAATTGACTTTTTAAAATCGTAAACGGACGATAACTTCCGACCGGAAGTGTATTTTCAAAAAATAAAAATTATATATCAGGTTTAGATAAAAACACGTTTATATTGAAAATTTGAGCGAAATCGACCCTGCCATCTCCGAGAAATCGTCTGCACAAAATCGGTAAGAAAAAAAAAGAATAATAATAATAATAATAATAAGAATAAGAAAAGTGAAAAAGAAACAATAGAATAATAGAAGGGTCTTCCGCTGAAGACGGAAGACCCTAATAAGAATAAGAAAAGTGAAAAAAAAACAATAGAATAATAGAAGGGTCTTCCACTGAAGACGGAAGACCCTAATAACTAGAGCAAAGCTCGTTGCAAAGCAACGAGTGGGTTTTCCGCTAATGTCAAAAGCAACGCTAGAAGTACGTCTAAGAAGCAGAGTTCTTAATCTAGTAACAAAGAAACCTAAGTACAAAAAGATTTTAAAAAATCGAATGATTCTTGGTACAACTTAACATGATCCGAATGTTTTTAAGTACGACTTAACCAAAAATCCTTAACCATTTCAAGAACGACTTAACAAAAAAAAAACCAATGTGTTTAAGTACACCTTAACAAATTTGACTTCATTTTAGGTACAAGTTTACTTTACCTTGAACTAACATCTTTTTTCTTAACCCAGAATGCAAAATTAAAATTTATGTAAAAAATCAATTTTGTTTAAAACATAATTCTGAGCAACTTTTCCTCTTCACTGCTTTTCAAAAGGTTGACCTTTCATACTGTGTGCTCGTTGCGTCATTAATTGTCGGAAACTTATTGATGTAAAGTTTACTTTACTGTACTTCTGTGAATATTTTCTATGTAAAATTACTATGAACCAGACAACATTGAAATGGTAAACATTTCAAAGGGCCCCGCTTATGTTATTTCAGAGAATTCTGCTTTGACCTTGACCTATAACTTGAAATTTTTCCAGCTGGCATAGAACTTTTAATTCAATTTCATTCCCCCTAACATACATGCATTTTTGTTCAATCTGACCAAGATTAAGCATATTTGGAAAATAATCTACTATTTAAAACTAATTTTAGAAAAGATCTGCTATGACCTTCACATTGACAGACTTGGTTCAAGGTCACTGCACGCCATTAACCAATAAACTCTGTAAAGGTAAAATATTAGCCAAATAGGGGCTAAAAGGAGAGTATATCTATGCTCTTAAAATATGGATTTTTGTGTGATCTGATATGACCTTGACTCTTCATCTACAAATATCATTCGAGGTCATTGCATATATTTTGAACAAAGGCATCATGTGGGTGAAGTATGAGGCTGAATGGAGCAAAGGGAGAGAAGATATACTCCGGACAAGGATTTTTAAAAATATAATTCTGGTATGACCTTCACAGTTTCTTTTCACTGAAAATAGGTTCAAGGTCACTACACACCCTTTCACCCTTTACTCAAAAGCTCTGCTTATGTGAAGTCTGAGCCAAATAGGGGTTAGTAGAAATTATATATGCTCTCAAAAAAGGATTTTTGCATGATCCGATATGATCTTCACCCGTTACCTAGAAATTTTATGCAAGGTCACTGCACATCGTTTAACCATAGAGACACTCTGTGAGTATTAGCCAGATTGGACCAAAGGGAAAAAGATATGCCCCAGACAAGGATTTTATATATATAATTCTGCTATGACCTTAACCTTATACCCAAAAACATGGTTCAAGGTCACTGCACATCCTTCAACCAAAGGAACCCTGTGGATGAGGTATGAGCCAGATTGGGCCAAGGGGAGAGAAGCTATGCTCCTGTCAAGCCATCTCGGATGGACAGACGGACAAATTGATCACTAGAAGGCGCCCGCATAAACATGCCTTTTTATCTAATTTAAAATAGTATCCATGCTATCTGCCCATGGTGAATAGTCATCAAAACCATTCATCAGCAGAATTTGATTTCCCTCCTTTTTAAGGTGGTATGGGACATCTGTCGATATCAATGTGGATTAAAGTACTATGTAATTGAAAACTTTTCACGGGTTTAGAATTTTCAAATTTTACAATATTTAACCAAAAAATAGCTTTTAAAAATATTTGAAAAGGTAAAAATTGTAAAAACCCCAGCGGGATTCGAACTCATGACTTACAGGTTTCTAGTAAACCCTCTAACCCACTGTGCTAAGGAGTTAGGTGACCATTTTTGAAAAGAAACTACATGTACTTATATAATTACACTTTATTTTATTGTTTATTTCGATAAACAATACGTCACAACATGGAAGTGTCCCATATCACCTTAAACTCGGAACAACTCTGACCATATAAGATCGCCGCATTAAATACAAAGTTTGATTTAACTCTAATATGTTTATCATCAAGAAATTCTGCATCGCTGACAAATAAAGTTTTCTTCTGTATAATGAAATACCAATTAACTGACTATTCGGACAATACCAAGTTTATTGTCCCATTCCACAGCAACTATTTCCCTTGGCTTTGCCTCATTAAATAGTTGCTGTCTTGGGGGACAATAAACTTGCTATTGTCCTCATACCCAGTAAATACTAAATAGGCATATAATATCCCATCCACCTACATTTCATGTTATATAACCTCCCGTTTGTAACCTTCAATTTCACTGTAAAGTCAACATATCTGTCATAGCCGCAAGTTTCACAATTTATTTCTGCTTCTCATGTACTTAAAATTAGGGGCCTTAATATTGCTTACCAATTCCAACAAGAGACATCCTTCTAACTATTGATAATCATTAAAATTCATTTCATGAATCTACGCAACAATGATAAACCTTCTAGTACAGTCACTCTCAATTTTACAAAAATATTGACGGTACTTTATCCGAACCTGTTCCTTGTATCTTTAACTTAGTACACTAACATTTTTATGAAAAGACGGTTTGTCTTAGAATAAGAAAGCTAATGCAATTCTGAGAAAAAGAATACCACATATTGCCAATTCCATTGAGGTTTAATAAAAATATGGCCATTTAAGTGAACCCACCATTTCCAATTTCCTTTAGTAAACACTGATTTACAGGGTTCTCCATAGTAAAACATCTTTACCTGACCTTTTAGAGGTCAACTTTTGTTCAACCACCTTTAAAAAGAAACCTTATTGAATACAACATATGCCTACATGATATAATCATGATAAAAGCTTCACATCGCTTAGAAATGCCCTTACATGTATACCCCCCACCCCCCAATCTTTTGATTTTCATAAAAAGTCATGGTTTGAAATGTTTTACCTAATTTTATGAAACGTGTGGCAATTTCCTTGAGTCATTTCTCACACATATTTGAAAACAATCATCAATGATTCTAAAATTTGATCTTTATTTGTTTATTGTATGATTTGTACCATTTTAATTAACAAATAGACAGCTGTCCTGCTTGTGATTTCTTGTTTTCATGAAAAAAGTAAGCTAACAATCATATTTAGTGAATATCTAATCTATTCTGATTTCTAGTCTTCTTCTTACCATGCTAAAACAGTAAGTTACAACCTACAAGTTAGACATCTGCCTTAATTTAGAATTAAATTCAAACACACCCAGGTAGCTGGAGACAGATCGAGTTGATTTCCATGAAAAATGTTCAAATTTGACATGTTTTTCTACTTTTTTATGCATATATACCTTAGAAAGGTAGAAATAGGTTGTTTCTTGTTCATTTCAAAAGTAATTATCATAGCAGATGTTATTTCAAAGTCAAATGTACATTTACATATCCTACATGTAATCTTAATGCAGACAATTAAATAGAGGGGGGGGGGGGTTTCAATTATGTAAACACATCTAAATATCTTTATGAAATAAAAAATAAAGGAAACATAATTGTATACTTTTATTGAAAAACAAATTTTCACAGCAATTATGAATTTCTTTAAACAGCCTTAATTTTGTTTTCATAATTTCTTATCAAACACAAACCACAACATGGCATGATGATTTTTTTTAAGTTCCATTTTTGTTCATGCATTATCGGATTTAATTTGAATTACCGGTAAATAGTCTGTAGAACACAAGGAATATGCATGTGGATAGAGGTGACAGGTTAATCTCAGGAGCTGACCCACAAGAATCAACAGGTACCGGTAAAAGCCATGTGGTAACAAGAGTTTGTTTTGAGCTGAAATAAATAAAAAAAATAATTAGCTGTGTTTACATACATGTACTAGTAATAGCTGTGTTTACATTAACATATGCATAGTATTTCTGTAAAAAATACACTGACCATGCAGTGTAATAAGTATGACATATCCCAATACATGACATAACATTTAGGCAGTACAAGATCAAAAATTTGCATATCAAGTCATAATATAATATTAAAAAATTTTCATAGGTATAAACACTTATCAAATTGAGAAAGAGAGAGAGTTTGAGAGAGAGAGAGAGTTTATTACCGTACTAGTAGTGCAACAGTCAATATTTCAATCCGTAAATTACAAACGAATATTACCCACCGAACAGCGTCAAAGTACATGTACTGGTATTAGCTTCTGGTATACCATTTTTTATCAATTCTACTGTGTATTTTTTTTTGCAAATAAATTTAGCGAGGGTTTTTGATTATTTTCTTATAAATTACATGTTTTAAAAACAATACTACGTGTAATAAGCATAAAACATGTATGAGTAAACTTAATGAAGAATTTTTAATAGATTATTTTTCAAAGAATGTGGTACATTACATGTATGTCAATCTTTATAAAACTAGCGTATATTTCGTGCGCCATAAATTGCAAGTTTTTTGTAAATATAATTTACTTGCATGATAGGTATATATGGTCTAGCCAAAATTTTCTTCATAAAGCTACAGCTGTATGTACCACATATATGTTTTGTCACAAGTATACATTTTAAAAAAAAATACCCAAATTCCAACAGTTTAAATAAACTCAACTCATTCTCTGATAAGTTCATTGTGTTTTGTGCGTGCATATCTTATTTGTCTGCTGCAACAGCAGCCAATCAGCGGTAAGCTGAATCCACAAAAAGAAAGTTTGTGTTTTAGGAGCGGGTAAATTGTTTATGCAACACTGTCAAAAAAACCACACCAAATAATAACAAGAAACATAAATATTCACTTAAATGTATTCTGTTGTAAAGTAAAGGTTTTTAACACTTATTGCATCTTGCAAAACATGTGATGACCTTAATCATCTGTCATATATCTGATATACATGTATATGTAAAAGATGGGAGAAATAACGACGGAACAAAGTGGGATTCGAACCTGGCCCTCTGAATCTCTAGTCAAGTGCTCTACCAACTGAGCTACATGTATCTGGCACCGGTATTCAAACCAGTCTGACCCTCACATTCCTCCCCCTTAAATGATCTTCACCCTCGAAGATCATCCCTGGCAGGATCGAGTTAACCTGTTAGTTCCAGGGGTTGGTCACAACACCAATATTGTAACAGGATGGGAGAAATAATGAAGGACCAAACCGGGATTTGAACCTGGGCCCCCTGAATCTCTAGTCAGGTGCTCTACCAACTGAGCTATCTGGCACTGGTATTCAAACCGGTCTGATCGTCACATATATAAAGAATTATTTTAAACAATGTTGTTCAATAAAAAATAACACTCGCAACCTTCAGTTTTTGTCTGTAATTAATCAATATTGGCGTGCGATCAGTTCTCGCCGAGTACCATTTCTCACCAGTGCATTGTTACGTCATTTTATCAACACATACAATAATATACGAAAATATGATGTAACAGTGCACCAGCGAGAAATGGTCCTCGGCGAGAACTGCTCGCACGCCAGTACTGCCAGTAGTCAGATTAAAAAAAGAGAATAAAAAATTACATTTAAAACATTAACAAGGACAATTTAAGTACACATCATAACTGCTAAACAAGAAAAATTATGTGAACTGGTAGAATGGTTGGCATAGTTCTAACTTGTAACCTACATGTACAAGTACATGTACCGGGTACCCGTTGGTCTGCTAAACCTTTCTAATGATACAATGATTGGCATCATAAAGATATTAAAGTCATGTTTTAACTCTGAAGTCTGAAGTATACAATTTTATTTACTTGAAGTTATGTCTACAGGATATTCATGACTACATTTGGAGTCTTCTGCACAAGAATATATGATATGTTTCTAATTAGACCCTGCTTTGAATTTTGAGTTGAAAATTCACAATCTGTTATTTTTTTAAATAGATAAATTCAGTTAGCCTTTCCAGTCCCCCATGAACCTCGAGCGAGTCTAAACACCCATGAAACATGTAAAATTTACACGTTAGTAAACAAACACCCACACCATAACAAAAACAGCTAACAGTGTGCACGTACTTACATGTACATCTATACTATATACTAAATTTTAACCAGTTAACAAGAAACTTTAAAAGGAGTAAAAGCCTCACCTTCTTCAGTAACATCCACATAAATCACACACTTTAATGTCCATCTTTTCTCCTTTATTACTCGTAGCTTATCAACGGCTGATCGTCGACAGAAGTGTGGCTGTCAGAATATCCTCGTAAACGATTCACACGAGAAAAATATCCTCCTTAAACAAATATGTAGTATTGTTCCCTGTGCATGTTCATATGTTTCACAGCAAATTGAAAATGCATGTGTACACCGAAAGAATACACAGCTTCTCTTCTGCATTACGGCTCTCTTTCTACAATGCCGTTCGTTACTGTTTACATTCGGCGCGCGCGCGCGGGGGTTACAAACAGGGGCACCCGACAAATAGTTGCACATAGAACGTTTAAATAATGTGTGTTCATTGAATTAATAAATGATATAGATGAAAAAAATGAAATTGAATCACAACAACTTATCTAAGACGCAACACAACGTAATGCAGTAAATGCCTGGGCCTTAATGTGGCATTTGTTCGCTTGTGTGTCTATGTAGACATATTAACTCGTTCATGTACGATTCTCACATATTTGTTTTATGAAATTTGAAAAAAAAAAATAGCACAGAACTTGTTTAATTTGATACCAAATGACATTATTTAATATATTAACAATAACTGAATTATTATTTTTTCATAAAATGATAACGATTTTTGCTATCAGAAAAATTCGTGTATGAGCTGCTGACCCCTAATTATAGTGGCCAGCCCTTTTTTCTTAATTTTAAATGAAAGCTCTCGTTATTTTTAACAACTTTTGTTCTATATGTATTAACAAAATATTTTTAGTTTAAAGGTTATAATACAAAAAGCAACAAAATTTCAGCCCCGAAAAAATCTTTAACTTTGGCGACAAATAGCTCAAAAACTAACAAAGAAATTACCAAAATTTTCATGCCAGCAAAACTATAAAATGTTACCGACAATTTCGCCAAATTTCATGCACCTATCATCTGTAGTTCCCGAGATCAACTCTGGACAAAAGACCCCCCAATTTTCAATTAAAGGGCAATAACTCATAACCGGAAGTAAATTTTAAAAATTTGAAAAAAAAATCTAGAGATATTAATATCATCTACATACCCTGAAAGTTTCATAGCAATCAGACAAAAAATGTTCGAGAAATCTCGTGCACAAAATTTGCAGGAAAAAAAAAATAATAATAAGAAACAGTAGAATAACAGAAGGGTTTTCCGTTGAAAAACGGAAAACCCTAAGTAGAGCAAAGCTCGTTGCAAAGCAACGAGTGGGTCTTCCGTTAATGTCGAAAGTAAAGCTGGAAGTTCCTGTAAGAAGCAGAGCTCCTAAACCAATAACAAGAGTAACTAAAATAAAAAGATGAAAAAATCGAATATTCCTGGTACGACTTAACAAAATACGAATGATTTTAAGTACGACTTAACAAAAACTTTTTCGATTTTAAGAACGACTGAACAAAAAAATCCGAATGTGTTCAAGTACGACTTAGCAATTATTTTTGGTACGAGTTAATTTTACTTTGAACATTACGCTATTTTCTAAACCAAGAACGCGGAATCAAAATTTCCGAAAAAATCAATTTTTAAACCCCGATATCTCTGTTATGCATTGTCTGATTTTCAAACGGCTTTCAGTTTCATATTCAGCATAACAAACTCTACAAACCTCGTAAACATTTGAAATTACAACGAAAAATTCGAAAATTCGAAAATTTTAAAACGCTTCCGGTTTGGACCAGAAGTGACGGAAATTAAATTCCAGCCTTATTTCTAAATAAAAACGATCAATGCTTGAACACAGAAAATTCCAAGTCTCCATCTTGAACCGTTTTTGAAAAACGCCCTGGACAAAATCACTTTTTTAAAATTTAAAAATTTACGTAACGTAGAAACGGAAGTGACGTTGTACTTAAAAAATTAACGTCATTTAGGGACAGTGATTTGCCATAATCCTTGAAAGTTTTATGTAAATCCGTTGAAAACTTTTTGAGATATTAAGCTTTAAATAAGTCAGAAAAATAAAGAAAAAGAAAAATAATAATAATGAAAAGAAACAATAGAATAACAAGAGGGTCTTTCGTTGACAACGGAAGACCCTAACAAGAGCAAAGCTCGTTGCAAAGCAACGAGTGGGTCTTCTGTTAATATTAGAAGTAAAGCTGGAAGTTCCTGTAAGAAGCAGACCTCTTTAACCAATAACAAGAGTAACTAAAATAAAAAGATGAAAAAATCGAATATTCCTGGTACGACTTAACAAAATACGAATGATTTTAAGTACGACTTAACAAAAACTTTTTCGATTTTAAGAACGACTGAACAAAAAAATCCGAATGTGTTCAAGTACGACTTAGCAATTATTTTTGGTACGAGTTAATTTTACTTTGAACATTACGCTATTTTCTAAACCAAGGACGCGGAATCAAAATTTCCGAAAAATTCAATTTTTAAACCCCGATATCTCTGTTATGCATCGTCTGATTTTCAAACGGCTTTCAGTTTCATATTCAGCATAACAAACTCTACAAACCTCGTAAACATTTGAAATTACAACGAAAAATTCGAAAATTCGAAAATTTTAAAACACTTCCGGTTTGGACCAGAAGTGACGGAAATTAAATTCCAGCCTTATTTCCAAATAAAAACGATCAATGCTTGAACACAGAAAATTCCAAGTCTCCATCTTGAACCATTTCTGAAAAACGCCCTGGACAAAATCACTTTTTTAAAACTTAAAAATTGACGTAACGTAGAAACGGAAGTGACGTTGTACTTAAAAAATTAACGTCTTTAAGGGACAGTGATTTGCCATAATCCTTGAAAGTTTTATGTAAATCCGTTGAAAACTTTTTGAGATATTAAGCTTTAAAAAAGTCAGAAAAATAAAGAAAAAGAATAATAATAATAAGTAGAGCAAAGCTCGTTGCAAAGCAACGAGTGGGTCTTCCTTTAATGTAGGAAGTAAAGCTGGAAGTTCCTGTAAGAAGCAGAGCTCTTAAACCAAAAACAAGAGTAACTAAACTAAGAAGATGAAAAAATCGAATTATTCCTGGTACGACTGAACAAAATACGAATGATTTTAAGTACAAATTAACAAAAACCAATTTGATTTCAAAAACGACTTAACAAAAAATACGAATGTGTTTAAGTATAACTTAACAATTATTTTTGGTACGAGTTAACTTAACTATAAATATTACGCTATTTTTTAAACCAAGGACGCGGAAACAAAATTTCCGGAAAAATCAATTTTTAAACCCCGATATCTCTGTAATGCATCGTCCGATTTTCAAACGGATTTCAGTTTCGTATTAAGCATGACCAACTCTACAAACCTCGTAAACATTTGAAATTAAAACAAAAATTCGAAAATGCGAAAATTTTATAACACTTCCGGTTTGGACCGGAAGTTACGGAAACTAAATTCCAGCCTTATGTCCAAATAAAAACGATCAATGCTTCAACACAGAAAATTTCAAGTCTCTATTTTGAAGGGTTTTTGAAAAACGTAGTGGACAAAATCACTTTTTTTAAATTTAAAAATTGACGTAACGTTAAAAAGGAGGTGACGTTGTAGTTGAAAATTGACGATCTTTACGGGACGATGATGCTACAGAATCCCTGAAAGTTTGATGTAAATCCGTTGAAAACTTTTTGAGATATTAAGCTTTAAAAAAGTCAGAAAAATAAGGAAAAAGAAAAATAATAATAACTAGAGCAAAGCTCGTTGCAAAGCAACGAGTGGGTCTTCCGTTAATGTCGGAAGTAAAGCTGGAAGTTCTTGTAAGAAGCAGAGCTCTTAAACCAATAACAATAGTAATTAAAATAAAAAGATGAAAAAAGTCGAATTATTCCTGGTACGACTTAATGAAATCCGAATGATTTTAAGTACGACTTAACAAAAACCTTTCTGATTTCAAGAACGACTTAACAAAAACAATCCGAATGTGTTCAAGTACGACTTAACAATTATTTCTGGTACGAGTTAATTTCACTTTGAAAATTACGCTATTTTTTAAACCAAGGACGCGGAATCAAAATTTCCGGAAAAATCAATTTTTAACCCCCGATATCTCTGTAATAAATCATCCGATTCAAAATCGGATTTTAGTTTTGATCTCAGAATGAAAATTTCTGTAAGATACGTACGTAAAAGTTTTAAAATTGAAATAAATGAAAATTAAAAAAAAATTGTTTTGCTTCCGGTTTCGACCGGAAGTGTCCGAATTGAGTTTCCAGCCTTATGTCATAAGAAAAAAGGTAGTTCTACCTACTCTGTGAATCTCATAGCTTTATCTGTAATCAAAAATAAGTAAAGCTCCGGACAAAATCACTTTTTAAAACGTGAAAAACGTCAATATCTGATGAAATTGATGACGTCATCAAATAATTTCTTCATATCATAGAGATCTTTTAGATACACATTAAATCTGTTAATTTCAAAACAATCGATGCAAGCGTTTTTGAAATATTTGAGTTGGAAAAAAAATAAAAAGAATAATAATAATAAAACTAGAGCAAAGCTCGTTGCAAAGCAACGATTGGGTCTTCCGTTAATGTCGGAAGTAAAGCTGGAAGTTCCTGCAAGAAGCAGAGCTCTTAAACCAATAACAATAGTAACTAAAATAAAAAGATGAAAAAATCGAATTATTCCTGGTACGACTTAACAGATCCGAATGATTTTAAGTACGACTTTACAAAAACCTTTCCGATTTCAAGAACGACTGAATAAAAAAAAATCCAAATGTGTTCAAGTACGACTTAACAATTATTTTTGGTACGAGTTAATGTTATTTTGAACATTGCACTATTTTTTAAACCAAGGACGCGGAATCAAAATTTCCGGAAAAAATCAATTTTTAAACCCCGATATCTCTTTAATGCGTCGTTCGATTTTCAAACGGATTTCAGATTCGTATTCAGCATGACCAACTCTACGAACCTAGTAAATATTTGAAATTCAAACGAAAAATTCAAAAATTCGAAAATTTAAGAACACTTCCGGTTTGGACCGGAAGTGACGGAAACTTAAGTCCAGCCTTATGTCCAAATTAAAACGATCAATGCTTCAACACAGAAAATTCCAAGTCTCTATCTTGAAGCGTTTTCAAAAAACGCCCTGGACAAAATCACTTTTTTAAAATTTAAAAATTGACGTAACGTGAAAACATAAGTGACGTTGTAGTTGAAAATTTAACATCTTTGAGGGACAGTGATTCTTCATAATCCCTGAAAGTTTCATGCAAATCCGTTGAAAACTTTTTTAGATATTAAGCTTTAAAAAAGTCAGAAAAATAAAGAAAAAAAATAATAATAATAACTAGACACGATCTCGTTGCGAGCAACGAGGAGGTCTTCCGTTCGATTTTTAGAATGAAATAAGACATCATCGACTTTGATTTTCGACAACAAAACATGTAATGGAAAAAGGAGTGAAGTACTAATGCTTTATTGTATCGCTTTTTATAAGTTCTCTTGCTTTTTTAAATACTTGCATTTCTTTCAATTAAGATAGAAAAGACCAAACTTGTTTACTTCTGGTTCCTAAAAACCCTAATTGGGTAACGCAAGAGAAAATCATTATATTGTTAGGATATATAAACGTATTATACCTAATCTAGCTTTAATAACCTTTCACAAAACATATCTCAGTAAAGGGCTACAAATTAAAGACTTTAGAGCCCTTTGGTCCCCTAATTTGAGGGGCCAGCCCCTTTTTCTTGATATCAAATAAAAGGTCATTTAATTCTGAACACATTTTGTTCTACAAGTGTTTAAAAATTCGTTACCGTTCTAGAGATATATGAGAAAGTAGGTTTTAGGGGCCGGTCCCTTATCGCCTTTTAGGGGCCGTTTAACGAAATTTTGACGGTTGCATATTGTTAAGAACATCATTTTGAACAACTTTTTTCCTGTACTGCATTACAAAATATATTTCCTTTCTGAGATATGGATGATCAAAATTTTGGACTTTTGGCTCCTAAAACCCCTTAATTACGTAACATATAACAAAATATTTACACTGCTTGGATACATAACTGTGAGATAAACATATTTGCTTCTATAACATTTCACAAAATATCTCTAAGTAAAGGGCTACATATTAAAGACTGTAGAGCACTTTCGTCCCCTAATTTGAGGGGCCAGCCCCTTTTTCTTGATATCAAATAAAAGGTCATTTAATTTTGAACACATTTTGTTCTACAAGTGTTTAAAAATTCGTTACCGTTCTAGAGATATATGAGAAAGTAGGTTTTAGGGGCCGGTCCCTTATCTCCTTTTAGGGGCCGTTTAACGAAATTTTGACGGTTGCATATTGTTAAGAACATCATTTTGAACAACTTTTCTTCTGTACTGCAATACAAAATATATTTCCTTTCTGAGATATGGATGATCAAAATTTTGGACTATTGGCCCCTAAAACCCCTTTATTACGTAACATATAACAAAATATTTACACTGCTTGGATACATAACTGTGAGATAAACATATTTGCTTCTATAACATTTAACAAAATATTTCTCAGTAAAGGGCTACATATTAAAGACTTTAGAGCACTTTCGTCCCCTAATTTGAGGAGCCAGCCCCTTTTTCTTGATATCAAATAAAAGGTCTTGTAAATATAAACCTTTTTTACATTACATCTTTTAACGAAATATTTTTCAGAAAAGAGATAAACACAGAAAACCTAGAAAAATTACGACGTTTTTTTAAACTCAAATTTCAGGTCCAGGCGAGCTTCGACGCCTTTTTAAACAGACAAATTTGATCGACATCATACACATCTGCAATCTTTTGTCTACAATCCCTGAAAATTTGAATTCAATATCTTTTATAGTTTAGGAGTAGTTCCATGGACAAACTAAGCCTCCAAAAATCGCTATTACGTTAAAATATCAGAAGCGGAAATGACGTCATCAATATAAAAAATTTCCAATAAGGTTCAGATCAATATCTAACAGATCTGAAAGTTTCACGAAAATCGGCTGAGCCATTTCCGAGAACTCGCGCGGACAAAATTTGTAAGAAAAAAAAAGAAAAATAATAATAGGGAAAAAGAAACAAAGCAAAAACAATAAGGTCTTCCGTTGGAAACGGAAGACCTTAATAATAAAAGGAAACAATAGAATAACAAGAGGGTCTTCCGTTGGAAACGGAAGACCCTAAATAAGAAAAAAAAGAAACCGTAGAAAAACAAAAGGGTCTTCCGTTGGAAACGGAAGACCCTAATACCTAGAGCAAAGCTCGTTGCAAAGCAACGAGTGGGTCTTCCGTTAATGTCGGAGGTAAAGCTTGAAGTTCCTGTAAGAAGCAGACCTCTTAAACCAATAACAAGAGAAAATTAAATTAAAAGATGAAAAAAATCGAATTATTCCTGGTACGACTTAACAAAATCCGAATGATTTTAAGTACGACTTAACATCAACCTTCCTGATTTTAAGAACGACTTAACAAAAGAAATCCGAATGTGTTCAAGTACGACTTAACAATTATTTTTGGTACGAGTTAATTTTACTTTGAACATTACGCTATTGTTTAAACCAAGGACGCGGAATAAAAATTTCCGGAAAAATCAATTTTCAAACCCCGATATCTCTGTAATGCATCGTTCCATTTTCAAACGGATTTCAGTTTCGTATTCAGCATAACCAACTCTACAGAACTCGTAAACATTTGAAATTGAAACAAAAAATTCGAAAATTCGAAAATTTAAAAACACTTTCAGTTTGGACAGGAAGTGACGGAAACTAAATTCCAGCCTTATGTCCAAATAAAAACGATCAATGTTTCAAAACAGAAAATTCCAAGTCTCTATCTTGAAGCGTTTTTGAAAAACGCCGTGGACAAAATCACTTTTTTAAAACTTAAAAATTGACGTAACGTAAAAACGGACGTGACGTTGTACTTGAAAATTTTAAATCTTTTAGGGACGACGATGCTTTATAATCCCTGAAAGTTTCATGTAAATCCGTTGAAAACTTTCTGAGTTATTAAGCTTTAAAAAAGTCAGAAAAATAAAGAAAAAGAATAATAATAATAATAATAATAACTAGAGCAAAGCTCAAAAACAAAAGTCACGTTGTACTTAAAAATTTAACATCTTTGAGGCACAATAGTGCTTCATGATCCCTGAAAGTTTCATGTAAATCTGTTGAAAACTTTTTGAGGTATTAAGCTTTAAAAAAGTCAGAAAAATAAAGAAAAAGAAAAATAATAATAACTTGAGCAAAGCTAGTTGCAAAGCAACGAGTGGGTCTTCCATTAATGTCGGAAGTAAAGCTGGAAGTTCCTGTAAAAAGCAGAGCTCTTAAACCAATAACAAGAGTAACTAAAATAAAAAGATGAAAAAATCGAATATTCCTGGTACGACTTAACAAAACCCGAATTATTTTAAGTACGACTTAACAAAAACCTTTCCGATTTTAAGAACGACTGAACAAAAAAATTCCGAATGTGTTAAGGTACGACTTAGTAATTATTTTTGGTACGAGTTAATTTTACTTTGAACATTACGCTATTTTTTAAACCAAGGACGCGGAATCAAAATTTCCGGAAAAATCAATTTTTAAACCCCGATATCTCTGTAATGCATCATCCGATTTTTAAACGGATTTCAGTTTCGTATTCAGCATGACTAACTCTACAAACCTTATAAACGTTTGAAATTGAAACGAAAAATTCGAAAATTCGAAAATTTTAAAACACTTCCTGTTTGGACCGGAAGTGACGGAAACTAAATTCCAGCCAAATAAAAACGATCAATGCTTCAACACAGAAAATTCCAAGTCTCTATCTTGAAGCGTTTTTGAAAAACGCCCTGGACAAAACACTTTTTTAAAATTTAAAAATTAACGTAACGTAAAAACGGAAGTGACGTTGTAATTAAAAATTTAACATCTTTGAGGGACAGTATTGCTTCATAACCCCTGAAAATTTCATGTAAATCCGTCAATAACTTTTTGAGATATTAAGCTTTAAAAAAGTCAGAAAAATAAAGAAAAAGAATAATAACTAGAGCAAAGCTCGTTGCAAAGCAACGAGTGGGTCTTCCGTTAATATCGGAAGTAAAGCTGGAAGTTCCTGTATGAAGCAGAGCCCTTAAACCAATAACAAGAGTAACTAAAATAAAAAATGAAAAAAATCGAATTATTCCTGGTACGACTTAACAAAATACGAATGATTTTACGTACGACTTAACAAAAACCTTTCTGATTTCAAGAACGACTTAACAAAAAAATCCGAATGTGTTCAAGTACGACTTAGCAATTATTTTTGGTACGAGTTAATTTTACTTTGAACATTACGCTATTTTTTAAACCAAGGACGCGGAATCAAAATTTCCGGAAAAATCAATTTTTAACCCCCGATATCTCTGTAATGCATCGTCCGATTTTCAAACGGATTTCAGATTCGTGTTAAGCATAACAAACTCTACAAACCTCGTAAAGATTTTAAATTAAAACGAAAAATTTGAAAATTCGAAAATTTTAAAACACTTTCGGTTTAGACCGGAAGTGACGGAAACTAATTTCCAGTCTTATGTCCAAATAAAAACGATCATTGCTTCATCACAGAAAATTCCAAGTCTTTATCTTGAACCGTTTTTGAAAAACGCCCTGGACAAAATTACTTTTTTAAAAATTTAAAAATTGACGTAACGTAAAAACGGAAGTGACGTTGTAGTTGAAAATTTTATAACTTCGAGGCACAATAATGCTTCATAAACCCTGAAAGTTTCATGTAAATCTGTTGAAAACTTTTTGAGATATTAAGCTTTGAAAAAGTCCGAAAAATAAAGAAAAAGAAAAATAATAATAACTAGAGCAAAGCTCGTTGCAAAGCAACGAGTGAGTCTCCCGTTAATGTCGGAAGTAAAGCTGGAAGTTCCTGTAAGAAGCAGAGCTCTTAAACCAGTAACAAGAGAAAGTAAAATAAAAAGATGAAACAATCGAATTATTCCTGGTACGACTTAACAAAATCCGAATGTGTCTAAGTAAGACTTAACAATTATTTTTGGTACGAGTTAATTTTACTATTAACATTACGCTATTTTTTAAACCAAGGACGCGGAAACAAAATTTCCGGAAAAATCAATTTTTAAACCCCGATATCTCTGTAATACATCGTCCGATTTTCAAACGGACTTCAGTTTCGTATTCAGCATGAACAACTCTACAAACCTCGTAAACATTTAAAATTAAAACGAAAAATTCGAAAATTTTAAAACACTTCCGGTTTAGACCGGAAGTGACGGAAACTAAATTCCAGCCTTATGTCCAAATAAAAACGATCAATGCTTCAACACAAAAAATTCCAAGTCTTTATCTTGAACCGTTTTTGAAAAACGCCCTGGACAAAATTACCTTTTTAAAATTTAAAAATTGACGTAACGTAAAAACAGAAGTGACGTTGTAGTTCAAAATTTTAAAACTTTGAGGCACAATAATGCTTCATAATCCCTGAAAGTTTCATGTAAATCTGTTAAAAACTTTTTGAGATATTAAGCTTTGAAAAAGTCAGAAAAATAAAGAAAAAGAAAAATAATAATAATGAAAAAGAAACAATAGAATAACAAGAGGGTCTTCCGTTGAAAACGGAAGACCCTAATAATAAAAAGAAACAATAGAATAACAAGAGGGTCTTCCGTTGGAAACGGAAGACCCTAATGAAAAAGAAACAATAGAATAACAAGAGGGTCTTTCGGTGAAAACGGAAGACCCTAATAATAATAATAACTAGAGCAAAGCTCGTTGCAAAGCAACGAGTGGGTCTTCCGTTAATGTCGGAAGTAAAGCTGGAAGTTCCTGTATGAAGCAGAGCCCTTAAACCAATAACAAGAGTAACTAAAATAAAAAGATGAAAAAAATCGAAATATTCCTGGTACGACTTAACAAAATACGAATGATTTTACGTACAACTTAACAAAAACCTTTCTGATTTCAAGAACGACTTAACAAAAAATCCGAATGTGTTCAAGTACGACTTAGCGATTATTTTTGGTACGAGTTAATTTTACTTTGAACATTACGCTATTTTTTAAACCAAGGACGCGGAATCAAAATTTCCGGAAAAATCAATTTTTAACCCCCGATATCTCTGTAATGCATCGTCCGATTTTCAAACGGATTTCAGATTCGTGTTCAGTATTACCAACTCTACAAACCTCGTAAACATTTTAAATTAAAACGAAAAATTCGAAAATTCGAAAATTTTAAAACACTTCCGGTTTAGACCGGAAGTGACGGAAACTAATTTCCAGTCTTATGTCCAAATAAAAATGATCATTGCTTCAACACAGAAAATTCCAAGTCTTTATCTTGAACCGTTTTTGAAAAACGCCCTGGACAAAATTACTTTTTTAAAATTTAAAATTGACGTAACGTAAAAACGGAAGTGACGTTGTAGTTGAAAATTTTAAAACTTTGAGGCACAATAGTGCTTCATAATCCCTGAAAGTTTCATGTAAATCTGTTGAAAACTTTTTGAGATATTAAGCTTTGAAAAAGTCAGAAAAATAAAGAAAAAGAAAAATAATAATAATGAAAAAGAAACAATAGAATAACAAGAGGGTCTTCCGTTGAAAACGGAAGACCCTAATAATAACTAGAGCAAAGCTCGTTGCAAAGCAACGAGTGGGTCTTCCGTTAATGTCAGAAGTAAAGCTGGAAGTTCCTGTAAGAAGCAGAGCTCTTAAACCAATAGGAAGAGTAACTAAAATAAAAAGATGAAAAAATCGAATTATTCCTGGTACGACTTAACAAAATCCGAATGATTTTAAGTACGACTTAACAAAAACCTTCTTGATTTTAAGAACAACTTAACAAAAAAAAATCCGAATGTGTTATAGTACGACTTAACAATTATTTTTGGTACGAGTTAATTTTACTTTTAACATTACGCTATTTTTTAAACCAAGGACGCGGAAACAAAATTTCCGGAAAAAACAATTTTTAAACCCCGATATCTCTGTAATGCATCGTCCGATTTTCAAACGGATTTCAGTTTCGTATTCAGCATGAACAACTCTACAAACCTCGTAAACATTTTAAATTAAAACAAAAAATTCGAAAATCGAAAATTTTAAAACACTTCCGGTTTAGACCGGAAGTGACGGAAACTAAATTCCAGCCTTATGTCCAAATAAAAACGATCAATGCTTCAACACAAAAAATTCCAAGTCTTTATCTTGAACCGTTTTTGAAAAACGCCCTGGACAAAATTACCTTTTTAAAATTTAAAAATTGACGTAACGTAAAAACAGAAGTGACGTTGTAGTTCAAAATTTTAAAACTTTGAGGCACAATAATGCTTCATAATCCCTGAAAGTTTCATGTAAATCTGTTAAAAACTTTTTGAGATATTAAGCTTTGAAAAAGTCAGAAAAATAAAGAAAAAGAAAAATAATAATAATGAAAAAGAAACAATAGAATAACAAGAGGGTCTTCCGTTGAAAACGGAAGACCCTAATAATAAAAAGAAACAATAGAATAACAAGAGGGTCTTCCGTTGGAAACGGAAGACCCTAATGAAAAAGAAACAATAGAATAACAAGAGGGTCTTTCGGTGAAAACGGAAGACCCTAATAATAATAATAACTAGAGCAAAGCTCGTTGCAAAGCAACGAGTGGGTCTTCCGTTAATGTCGGAAGTAAAGTTGGAAGTTCCTGTAAGAAGCAGAGCTCTAAAACCAATAACAAGAGTAACAAAAATAAAAAGATGAAAAAAATCGAATATTCCTGGTACGACTTGACAAAATACGAATGATTTTAAGTACGACTTAACAAAAACCTTCTTGATTTTAAGAACAACTTAACAAAAAAAATCCGAATGTGTCTAAGTAAGACTTAACAATTATTTTTGGTACAAGTTAATTTTACTTTGAACATAACGCTATTTTTCAAACCAAGGACACGGAATCAAAATTTCCGGAAAAATAAATTTTTAAACCCCGATATCTCTGTAATGCATCGTCCGATTTTCAAACGGATTTCAGTTTTGTATTCAGCATGACCAATTCTACAAACCTCATAAACATTTGAAATTGAAACGAAAAATTCGAAAATTCGAAAATTTTAAAACACTTCCGGTTTGGACCGGAAGTGACGGAAACTAAATTCCAGCCTTATGTCCAAATAAAAACGATCAATGCTTCAACACAGAAAATTCCAAGTCTCCATCTTCAAGCGTTTTTGAAAAACGCCCTGGACAAAATCACTTTTTTTAAATTTAAAAATTGACGTAACGTAAAAACGGAAGTGACGTTGTAGTTAAAAATTTAACATCTTTGAGGGACGATAATGTTACATAATCCCTGAAAGTTTCATGTAAATCTGTTGAAAACTTTTTGAGATATTAAGCTTTAAAAAAGTCAGAAAAATAAAGAAAAAGAATAATAATAATAATAATAACTAGAGCAAAGCTCGTTGCAAAGCAACGAGTGGGTCTTCCGTTAATGTCGAAAGTAAAGCTAGAAGTTCATGTAAGAAGCAGAGCTCTTAAACCAATAACAAAAGTAACTAAAATAAAAAGATGAAAAAATCGAATTATTCCTGGTACGACTTAAGAAAACCCGAATGATTTTAAGTACGACTTAACAAAAACCTTTTTGATTTCAAGAACGACTTAATTAAAAAAAATCCGAATGTGTTCAAGTACGACTTAACAATTATTTTTGGAACGAGTTAATTTTACTTTGAACATTACGCTATTTTTTAAACCAAGGACGCGGAATCAAAATTTCCGGAAAAATCAATTTTTGAACCCCGATATCTCTGTAATGCGTCGTTCGATTTTCAAACGGATTTCAGTTTCGTATTCAGCATCACCATCTCTACAAACCTCATAAAAATTTTTAATTGAAATGAAAAATTCAAAAAATCGAAAATTTTAAAACAGTTCCGGTTTGGACTGAAAGTGACGGAAACTAAATTCCAGCCTTATGTCCAAATAAAAACTATTAATGCTTCAGCACAGATAATTTCAAGTCTCTATCTTCAAGCGTTTTAGAAAAACGCCCTGGACAAAATCACTTTTTTAAAACTTAAAAATTGACGTTACGTAAAAAAGGAAGTGACGTTGTAATTCAAAATTTAACATCTTTGAGGGACAGTAATGTTTCATAGTCCCTGAAAGTTTTATGTAAATCCGTTGAAAACTTTTTGAGATATTAAGCTTTAAAAAAGTCAGAAAAATAAAGAAAAAGAATAATAATAATAATAAAAAGAAACAATAGAATAACAAGAGGGTCTTCCGTTGGAAACGGAAGACCCTAAAAAGAAACAATAGAATAACAAGAGGGTCTTCCGTTGGAAACGGAAGACCCTTATAAAAAGAAACCGAAGAATAACAAGAGGATCTTCCGTTGGAAACGGAAGACCCTAATAAAAAGAAACAATAGAATAACAAGAGGGTCTTCCGTTGGAAACGGAAGACCCTAATAATAATAAAAAGAAACAATAGAATAACAAGAGGGTCTTCCGTTGGAAACGGAAGACCCTAACTAGATTCGATCTCGTTGCGAGCAACGAGTGGGTCTTCTGTCCGGTTTTTTTTTAGTAAATAAGACAAGTTTTAGGATGAAATTGTTAATTGACATAAAAAAATATGGAAATAAAATTAGGCACTCGGGGCTTGATCCCGGGTCGCTTGAGTACTTTTGCATGATTTAACGACTGAGCTTCTCGAACTCTCGCTTTTAGCAGCAGTTATCCTTTGAATTTCATTGATTTCACAAACACATTCGAAATAAACCCTCCCCCCTTTTTTATGTGTGCCCTTAGACTTTGACCTTGGTCGTTTGATCTTGACCTCTTAGAACTGATGTGTTATAAGTATCTGCAAGATATATATCAGATTCATTGATATGTACAATTAGCTCTTTCGATCCCCTTTCTCCCTATTTTTAGGTTTGACCTTGACCTTTGACCTCTAAGGACTGGTGTATTATAAGTATATGCAACATATATATCAAATTCAGTTATATGTACAATTAGCACCCCCCCCCCCCCAATTTATCCTTTCTTTTGTACAAGAATTGATTTCTAATATGAAAATGACCCTCGATATTTGGACAGGAAATTGTATATTTCTGTTTAAAATAATACCTAACAAAGTGTTATAACCGTTTGTCAAAACTTTTCAAAAGTTTGAAACCTTGTCTGCTTTTTATACCCCAGACCGCGTTTTAGACTACGCCTCCGAATAAAAATTGTAGCTCCAGTAAAACTCTGTAAAACGAAAGGAACCATATTGAAGAAAGTAATCCATCTCCAGCGGCATCACGCTATCATTCAGAGAAACGAAATTTCAACGCTTCGATATTTTTATCTAATAAATTCATGCTCAAATTTCACTGAAAATTTGTGTTTATATTTTTATCAGCAGTCTGTGACGATATTTGTTGAAGATCCAGGTAAGGTAACTCTTCCTTCCCAGACCCCGATTTCTATGTAGTTAGTCGCGACAAGAGTTTGACCTGGGCTGTTGATATCTTAGTCAATGCTATCCGGCACCATTGTTTACAAGCAGCACTGATTTTTATTAACAAATTGAAAAGCATCTGAACCAATCGCTAAGCGTATATGTATTCATAATGCTTCTCAATTCTTTTTTTTAAAACATTTTACGGAATGTAAACACGGCGGATCTAAACCATACGGGTGTGTATTGTTTTGCATCGCATCACATTCATTTAATTGACAGCCTATAGAATTTGAAACACGCACCGTTTAAGAGTGGTTAGTGACTGGAATGCAAAGCTAATGGTCGCAGGTTCGATATCTGTCTTGGCCGACTTTTGTTTCCTTTTTATATTGAGTTGGAAATTGATTTTTTTTATATTTACTCTTTAATTATTACAATTAAACCATTTTGAAAGGTGGAAAGGTCTCTATAATTGTTCCGTTAACAATTAGTCTGCTAGTTATATATTTTACATCTATTATGTATTATTCCTTTTATTTCTTACAGAAATTTATAGTTAATTCATCACTCTATAGAAACAACCATGCTGATATGTACACGACCCGTTAATCGATTTCGGTTGAAATTGTTAGATGTGAAATTGACACGCCCTGTTTATCCATTGGTCGAAACCTACAGCGACCTTACACAGTTAAAAGGTCTCTTTAATGATTTATGCGGAATATGATGGAACATGATGCTAGGAGATGAAATTTACATAACCAGCTTACGCTTGTTGAATATTTTTTTAATGTCGTCATATACTAGTTTATTTTCTCTTTGTATAATTCACAGGGATATTATCGTTTTATGTGCCAGGCATTTTAAGAAAGATAAGAAATAATGTCTAACGCTTACAGTCATTTGAGGTTTAGTTTATTTGGTCAAAAACACGAAACCATTGTAACAAAAGAGACACAGAGAGAGAGAGAGAGAGAGAGAGAGAGAGAGAGAGAGAGAGAGAGAGAGAGAGAGAGAGAGGGAGAGAGAGAGTCTGTATGTATAGAGAAATTAGTGATCAAGTGGTTCAGTAATTTGATAATTATTGTCTGAACAAGTATTCACCGGATGATATTTGGCTCGCTTCGCGTTGTACAATGCGCGGGTAGTAAAAGGGAACATTGTAGCGTCAAAAGATAAGGGCCCTTTTCTCATGACGGCAGTCATATGTCGTATCCTCTATACTCCCAAGCTAAAACATAATTGATGAAAATGCTATATGGGATGTAATAAGCAACAATGAGCAAGAATTTTTAAGAAAAAGGGTTGTTCACCATGCACGTGCGTAATCCTGATTTAAAAATAGATAAGCGATATTTGTACGGCGGAAAGGGGGGGGGGTCATCGCAACAAGTTGTTACATATGTATGTCACGGTACAATATAAGTAATAATTGGAGGTGGATTATCCTCATTACCAAAGAATCATCAGTTTTGATTTAAAAAATATATATTCATAAAGCTGGAATATGTACTGGAGGAACTAAATCGCTGTATAGCGGGGTGTGACCCGATATTCGATCATTGGGCGATTTCAAAAAAGGGTACATAATTCGCCTGTCTTACTAAATGTACATTTAAACAAGTACTAGTCAAGTGTTTATGTTAACTCGATAGATTTCTTCTAAAACATTAGATCCAAAGTATAATATACGTAGCTGATACAAAACAAATATCAAAAAATCTTTTGAGACCCTCCCTATGCCAATGGATGAGTTCGTTCAAACCGTCTGCCGTTGCGTGAATGGTAAAACGGGACTTCGCGCCATAATATGTGTCATTCAAAGTTTCTTTCGCGGCGATTAATGTACGAGTCTAAATTGGGATCAGAGCACACCGTACCTATCAGCCAAGGCTTTACGGTTCACTCCGCTCCCCTTAAATGGGAGCGGAGTGAACCAAAAACCCTTGGCTAGCGAATATGGCCGTAGAGTAAAGACTGGAGTTTCAAGATAAAAACGCTCCGTGTGAACACATCACAGGCACGTAGCATCAGGATGGGGAGGGGGGAGGGAACAGACACTTAATTTTAAATATCAGAAATTGAATATCATAGATTTGCCCCCCTTTCACGTTTGCCGCAGCATGTAATAAATGAAACTGAAAATAGTGAATTTTAATAAAAATGAATTGACGTTAATGGTTTTGAGAATTCATCCTCTTTTAAGTTGCTTGTCAAAATATTTTAGAAGAAGCTGCCCCCACACACTTTCAAAACAATGTTACATGCTTGAATAATTCTTTCTTCTTCCCTCCTTCGAATTTGCATCTTAATATGACAAATACAATTTAAAAATTGACTGTTTTATCTTTACATGAAATTATTTGATACATGTACATTCGTAAAATAATTTTCATTGAATGGAATATTTCAGTTTCAAATGATATACATGTAAATGCACATGATGGAAGACAACCCTGAAATTTCTTTTTAAATCTGCACTTTCCGTTTATGAATTTACGATCAGCAGTTATATTGAAATTAATTTCCTATAAGATAAAATTAATCAACTAATTGATGCATGCTTTCAATGAACAACTTTATTCAGTCAGGCAAGCTTTTTAAAAAGCTATTACTAGTTGATTTTACAGTATATTGGGTAGACATATTTAAATAGATATCGTTCGTCATTTATAAAATTAGCTTGGAAGCGCTTATGTTTAACACATGTATTTCAGCGTTTATTATAATGGCGAAATCCTTCCGATTATAATATACTTTAATCTACATTAATATTTATATGTAACCCATACCACCTTACATAATTATATTTTCTCACGGTCCTGGAAGTCCTACAGTGAAAAAGGGTCGAACCCCCCCCCCCCCCCCTTGACCCCGCTCTAGATTCGCGCATGATTTATTTTTCATCAAAATATTGGGATGCACGTTTCCGCACCTTCCGCACACTGGACGCTGACATGAAGTGAAGCTGACCTTCCTCCGTCTTCACTGCGGTTGAAAAGAATCTACATTAAATCGTCTTCATCATCTGTAAATTCTGAATCTATGGAAACTCGCTATTTAAAATGATGTAGTCGTTCAGGATCTGACTGGGATTCGCCAACCAAATATTACGGAGCACTCTCTTCCGTACATGACTTATACTGGGCCAAGCCTGAAATTATTCCATTGTTGTTGGACACAGCCTCAAAAAACTTCCAACAAGCCAACACGCACATTAGCTTTCAGATTTCTTATAGTCTTTGCATGAGTTTGGTATGCATCAGCACCGAAAGTCTGATTCCAACTGACCATAATTTACAATTCGAAATTATACATAAAGCAATTAATGAATAACACAATCAAGGTTTAAATAACATATTATGCAGAAATGTAATGAAATCATTTATCAAACAACAATTGAGTATAAATCATTACATTTCATATACCAACAGGATTAATAACAGAGTTTCAATAAGCGCAGAAGTCATTTAAAAGATTAACTGTCCATCTCTGACTGCCTCAGCTGGGATAAAGGCTGCACGAAATTTAGTACGTTTTTAAAACAAATGTCGAAATCTGGGAAAAGTTTTTGTATCAAAAAACACAAAATCAGAAAAAATAAATTTACACAATAATTAAAAATAGTCCGAATGATTGAATTTCAAACCGTGACATGTTCATCATTTAAAAATTTAATCAATTTCTGTGTTGATGTTAAATAGTTGATTATAACTATAATTCCTTTTATAACTATTTAGAGTTACTAATACACCATTAATCTTTTGTCTTACGATGCTTAAGATTGGGAATATAAACATTTATAATTATCAAAGTTTATACGAATATTGTGTATCAAATAACCCTGTCCAGCACCGACCGTGGGAATCGATTCCTCGGCCGCGAGCGAGAGATCGCTTACGTAATGGCAAATACACAGAGCTCAGAATCGCAGTTAATGCTTGCAGAACTTAACAGAAATGTCTTATCGTCCACGCGTAAAAACTTTAAGAAAAACATGCATACTGTATAACGTTGTAACATTAAAAAAAAAACTATTTCAGTATTAATACTTATCTATGGAATTCAATGTGCATTACTCTAACGAATGAGCTACGCGGACTATGCATTGCCTGTTACGTAATGTATGACCGTTGCGCTTTACAGCCTGAATCTTTACAAAAGTTTTTCAAAAGTTCACGTGAACGTTACATACCTATATAAATAGTCACCGGACTTTTCAATTTCACACAGCGAGGGTTTTCATTTATTTATTGCGCTATCGTGCAACACCTACCACACGTGTTGTTTTACTGGAACTGCATTTTCTTTCAATGCTTTAATTGAGAGTATTTAATTTAACTTTGAACACCATGCTAAATTAGTGCGTTCATTTTCTGGTTCTCCACCACCTCTTTCTTATTCTATTTTACAACTGATAAGATTAAGAACTACACTATTTTTGTAAGCCGATTTATTTCTATTAAATTCTGTATTGTAGTTGATATTTTGAATACACAATTGGCCTTGCGTATCTGACAATGACTTATTCAATGCTAAATAAATTAAAATTACATCTGTTGTGTAAGATAAAAGAGTGTGTTCTTGAAACAATATATGTAAACAAAATAAATACTGTAGTTAGTATCCAGATTGAATGATGAACGTACAAAGGATCAATGAACATGTATGTGATAAAGTAAAAGCACATGAAGCGAGTGTTATTAGACTTCCGCGGATCGCATGCATGTCAATTTGGCCGGGATCTTCACGGCCATATGCGGGATATGGATTATATAATTGTGTACACAGAGCTCCGTGGCCATGTTCGCTTAAAATATTTGCAGTTTAGTAACTTATTTTATTTAAACAATATATAACTATTTAACAACTTTGAAAATATACAAAGAGCCCCCTTTTCAATGACATATGTCACAATGTCATACATGTATTTACTGAAATATCTACCGTTTTTAATTATGAAGCTAAAGCAGATTAATTTCATCATTTAAAGATTTCATCATTTTTTGTGTTCGTGTTTTGTGTGCATTTTTTTTTTACAATTATGTAGATTTACTTACCCACCATTAATTTTTTGTCTGGCAATGCTTATGATTGAAAATATAAACATTTATATGTTATAGAACTTCTTTGCGAACCCATATATGAGAGACGCAAATCTTGTGTATAATAACCACTGACCACTAGATAGTCCAGCCGCGACCAAAGTGACCGATTTTCTCGGCCGCGAGCTAGGGATCAGTTACGTAATGGTACAGAGATCAAAAACCAGGTTAATGCTTGCAGAACTTAATAAGACTGACATATAGCCGTCACGCAAAAACTTGAAGAAAATAATGTATGCTGTTATGAAACTTTTTCGAATGAATTAAACCATCCCGAATTCAATAATACATTTTCTGTGGTGAATTTATGTCCATTGTACACAATGGTTAAGGTCATTTTAACGCGATTTAAATGAGATTAAAATTTTTGAAGAATTTAAAATTCATCCAATCAATTCAAGAAAAATGACATCAGACGCAGATTGTAAGCGCAACTTAGATATCATCTTTGAAAATTAGTTTGAGGTCATTTTAACGCGATTTAAATGAGATAAAAATATAAAATTCATCGAATCAATTCGAGGAAGATGTCATCAGACGCAGAATTGTAAGTGTAACTTACATATAATGTTTTAAAATTAGCCTGAGTTCATTTTAACACGATTTACTAAAATTTAAATTTTTCCAAAAATTTAAAAATCATCCAATCATTTAGAAAAAGATGACATTAGACGCAAAATTGTAAGCAAAACTTAGATATCATGTTTTAAAATTAGTCAGATGTCATTTAAACACGATTTATTTAAATTTAAAATTTTCAAAAAAATTAAAAATTATACAATCAATTCGAGAAAGATGTCATTAGACGCGGAATTGTAAGTGCAACTTAGATGTTATGTTTGAAAATTAGTTTGAGATCATTTTAACGCGATTTAAATGAAATTAAAATTTTTGAAAAAGTTAAAATTCATCTATTCAATTCGAGGAAGATGTCATTAGACGCAGAATTCTAAGCACAACCTAAATATTATAATTTAAAACTAGTCTCAGCTCATTTTAAAACGATTAAATCGATTTTAAAATTTTCCAAAAATTTAAAATTCATCCAATCAATTCGATAAAGATGTCATTAGATGCAGAATTGTAAGCTCAACTGAAGTATCATGTTTTAAAATCAGTCTGATGTCATTTTAACGCAATTTAAATGAGTTTAAAATTTTTGAAAAATTTAAAATTTATCCAATCAATTCGAGAAAGATGTCATCAGATGCAGAATTGTAAGCCCAACTGAGGTATCATGTTTTGAAATTAGTCTGAGGTCATTTTAATGCGATTTAAATGAGTTTAAAATTTTTGAAAAATTAAAAATTCATCCAATCAATTCGAGAAAGATGTCATCAGATGCAAAATTGTAAGTGAAACTTTGATATCATGTACTTAAGTTGGTCTAATGTCATTTTAACACAATTTAAATGACTTTAAATTTTTTGAAAAATTTAAATTTTATCCGTCCAATTCGAAAAAGATGTCATTTGACGCAGAATTGTTAGTGCAATTTAGATATCATGTTTTAAAATTAGTCTGAGGAAGTTTTTACACGATTTAATTAAATTTAAAATCTTCAAAAAATTCAAATTTCATCCCATCAATTTGAAAAAGATTTCGTTAGACGCAGAATTGTGTGTGCAACCTAGATATTATGTTTTAAAACTAGTCTGAGGTCATTATAACACATTTATTATGAATTTTAAAATTTAGTGTCCCTACTCGGAATTTCCAGACAATGATTTTTCTCGTAATGCTAGTCTATCATATCCTCTTTCATTCCTGAAAATTTCAGCTTTCTATCTTTTTTCGCTTTAAAATACATGTGTGGACAATGAAAACCCATCAAAAGTGTGTTATATATCTTGACCCCGGCTAGCTTCCGCATTCGGAATTTCCGAACCGTAATTTACCCTGTGCGGCTAGATTTGTATATCTTCTACCAATCTGTAAAATTTCAGCTTTCCATCTTTACTCATTTTTGAGGAAATGCGTGGATAACAAATTTCGTCGAAAACGTGTCCTATATATTGACCCTGGCTAGCTTCCGTACTCGGAATTTCCAGACAATGATTTTCCTCGTGAGGCTAGACGTTCATGTCATCTATCATTTCGAACAATTTCAGCTTTCTATCATTGCTTGTTCTTGAGGAAATGCGTGGACAAGGAGTTTTCGTCAAAAACGTGTCCTATATTTTGACCCCAGTTAGCTTCCGTACTCGGAATTTCCGGAAAATCATTTTCCTCGTGAGTCTAGACTATCGTGTCATCTATCATTCCTGAAAATTTCAGCTTTCTATCATGGCTCGTTTTTGAGGAGATGCGTGGACAAGGAGTTCTCGTAAAAAACGTGTCCTATATTTTGATCCCAGTTAGCTTCCGTACTCAGAATTTCCGGACAATGATTTTCCTCGTGAGGCTAGACATTCATGTCCTTTTTCATTCCTGAAAATTTCAGCTTTCTATCATTGCTCGTTTTTGAGGAGATACGTGGACAAGAACTTTTTTAAAAATTACAAAATGGCGGATAAGTCCGAACCGGAAGTGATTTTTACAAAATAAAAAAACGTATATAAGATTTAGAAGATAATAGATAAATGCTGAAAATTTGACAAAAACTGGACCACGCATCTCCGAGAAATCTTCTGCACAAAAATTGTAAAGAAATAAAAAAGTGAAAAAGAAACATTACAATAATAGAAGGGTCTTCCGCTGAAGACGGAAGACCCTAATAATAATGATAACTAGAGCAAAGCTCGTTGCAAAGCAACGAGTAGGTCTTCCGTTAATGTCGGAAGTAAAGCTGGAAGTTCCTGTAAGAAGCAGAGCTCTTAAACCAATAACAAGAGTAACAAAAATAAAAAGATGAAAAAAATCGAATATTCTTGGTACGACTTGACAAAATACGAATGATTTTAAGTACGACTTAACAAAAACCTTTCCGATTTTAAGAACGGCTGAACAAAAAAAATCCGAATGTGTTTAGGTACAACTAAGCTATTATTTTTGGTACGAGTTAATTTTACTTTGAACATTACACTATTTTTTAAACCCAGGACGCGGAATCAAAATTTCCGGAAAAATCAATTTTTAAACCCCGATATCTCTGTAATGCGTCCTTCGATTTTCAAACGGATTTCAGTTTCGTATTTAGCATAACCAACTCTACAAACCTCAGAATTATTTTTAATTGAAACGAAAAATTTGAAAAATCGAAAATTTTAAAACAGTTCCGGTTTGGACCGGAAGTGACGGAAACTAAATTCCAGCCTTATGTCCAAATAAAAACGATTAATGCTTCAACACAGAAAATTTCAAGTCTCTATCTTCAAGTGTTTTTCAAAAACGCCCTGGACAAATCACTTTTTTAAAACTTAAAAATTGACGTAACGTAAAAACGAATGACGTTGTAATTGAAAATTTATCATCTTTAAGGGAAAGTAATGTTCCATTATCCCTGAAAGTTTCATGTGAATCCGTTGAAAACTTTTTTGAGATATTAAGCTTTTCAAAAAGTCAGAAAAATAAAGAAAAAGACTAATAACTAGAGCAAAGCTCGTTGCAAAGCAACGAGTGGGTCTTCCGTTAATGTCGGAAGTAAAGCTGGAAGTTCCTGTAAGAAGCAGAGCTCTTAAACCAATAACAAGAGTTACTAAGATAAAAAAATGAAAAAAATCGAATTATTCCTGGTACGACTTAGCAAAATACGAATGATTTTAAGTACGACTTAACAAAAACCTTTCCGATTTCAAGAACGACTTAACAAAAAAAATCCAAATGTGTTCAAGTACGACTTACCAATTATTTTTGGTACGAGTTAACTTTACTTTGAACATTACGCTATTTCTTAAACCGAGGACGCGGAATCAAAGTTTCCGGAAAAATCAATTTTTAAACTCTAATATCTCTGTAATGCATCGTCCGATTTTCAAACGGATTTCAGTTTCGTATTCAGCATGACCAACTCTACAAACTTCGTAAACATTTGAAATTGAATCGAAAAATTCGAAAAATCGAAAATTTTAAAACACTTCCGGTTTGGAGCAGAAGTGACGGAACCTAAATTCCAGCCTTATGTCCAAATAAAAACGACTAATGCTTCAACACAGAAAATTCCAAATCTCTATCTTGAAGCGTTTTTGAAAAACGCCCTGGACAAAATCACTTTTTTAAAATTTAAAAATTGACGTAACGTTGAAACAGAGGTAACGTTGTAGTTGAAAATTTAATATTTTTAGGGACGATGATGCTTCATAATCCCTAAAAAATTCATGTCAATCGGTTGAAAACTTTTTGAGATATTAAGCATTAAAAAAGTCAGAAAAATAAAGAAAAAGAATAATAATAATAATAATAAAAAGAAACAATAGAATAACAAGAGGGTCTTCCGTTGGAAACGGAAGACCTAATAAGAAAAAAAAGAAACCGTAGAAAAACAAAAGGGTCTTCCGTTGGAAACGGAAGACCCTAATAAAAAGAAACCGAAGAATAACAAGAGGGTCTTCCGTTGAAAACGGAAGACCCTAAAAACAATAGAAAAACAAGAGGGTCTTCCGTTGAAAACGGAAGACCCTAATAATAACTAGATTCGATCTTGTTGCGAGCAACGAGTGGGTCTTCCGTCCGATTTTTGAATAGATTAGATTAAACTTATCAATTCAAAGATAAAATCGTAGATCTAAGCGATAAAAAGAAAAAAAATTTGCGGCACTCGGAGCTTGAACCCGGGTCGCCCGGGCCATGTCCACGACTCTATCGACTGAGTTACTCGGACTCTCGCTTCAAGACTTTGACGCTTAATTTCTCGAGAATGCCTTGATCGATTTTAAAACAAAATACATATTCTGAATCAGTGAAAGGGTCACTAAAAGGTGTAAAAATTTCAAAGAAAAATTTCAAAAAATAAAAAAGTCGAAAAATTCAATTTTTCAAATTTCCTTCCGGTGACGATCGGAAGTGACGGCAGACATTCTCATGACCGAGGTTTACCAGAAAAACGCTTGATCTATCATCTCTAAAAATTTCAGCTCTATATCTTTGCTCGTTTTTTAGAAACCCGACAGACAAAATTGACTTTTTAAAATCGTAAACGGACGATTACTTCTGACCGGAAGTGTTTTTTCAAAAATGAAAAAAAAATGTATTAGCTTTAGATAAAAACACGTTTATGTTGAAAATTTGAGCGAAATCGACCCAGCCATCTCCGAGAAATCGTCTGCACAAAATCGGTAAGAAAAAAAAAAAGAATAATAAGAGGAAAAGTGAAAAAGAAACAATAGAATAATAGAAGGGTCTTCCGCTGAAGACGGAAAACCCTAAAAAGAAACAATAGAATAACAAGAGGGTCTTCCGTTGGAAACGGAAGACCCTAATAATAGAATTGAAAAAGAAACCGAAGAATAATAGAAGGGTCTTCCGCTGAAGACGGAAGACCCTAATAAGAAAAGTGAAAAAGAAACAATAGAATAATAGAAGGGTCTTCCGCTGAAGACGGAAGACCCTAATAAGAAAAGTGAAAAAGAAACAATAGAATAATAGAAGGGTCTTCCGCTGAAGACGGAAGACCCTAATAAAAAGAAACAATATAATAACAAGAGGGTCTTCCGTTTCCAACGGAAGACCCTAATAACTAGACACGATATCGTTGCGAGCAACGAGGAGGTCTTCCGTCCGATTGTAAGAAGAGGAAATGACCTTGCCTTTTATCTTCATCAACGAAACCTATCAAGAAATGTAGATGTCATCTAAAAGAGGGATGGATGAAAGATTATACACCCCGTTGGATCCCTGATTAAGGGACCAGCCCCATTTTATTTCATATCAAATAAGAGGTCTTTTGATTTCGATACATTTAGTGTAAAAAGTTTAGAACTTTGTTAACGTTCTTTATTTATCTGAAAGAGATCGTGGAAACGGATAACAAATAAGTTTTTGTTGCAGATTGTTAACCACATTTTTTAGCGTATTTTGTTCAATATTGCTTCTTAAAATTGATTTTTTTTATTTTGGGACGTTGATTATAAGTTCGGACTTTTGGCCCCTTAAAATCCCTTATTACATAACATAGAAGTTAAGAGTTTTCATGTATAGGTACATAACATTTCGATTAACATAATTGCTTCTCTAATGTATTGCAAAATATTTCACAATTAAAAGTTACGATTAAAAGACTTTAGAGCCTTATCGTCCCCTACTTGAAGGGCCAGCCCATTTTTCTTGATATGAAAAGAAAGCTCTTCTCATTTTAAACACATTTTGTTCAACAAGAGTTTAGAAAGTATGTACCGTTCAAGAGATATCTGGAGAAGATCATTTTAGGGGCCGACCTTTATAACTCCTTTAAGGAAGTGGTTAAGAAAAAAAGTTATAGTTACATATTGTTGAATGCTGCTTTCCAAAATTTTTCTCTATTTTGAGATATTGAAAATCGAAATGTCAAACTTCTGGCCACTTAAAATCTCTAATTAAGAAACATAGGAGTAAACAATGTTCATGTATAGGTACATAACATTTCGATTAACATATTTGCTTCTGTGATGTATTACAAAATATTTCACAATTAAAAGTTATGATTAAAAGACCTTAGAACTCTATTGGCCCCTACTTTGAATGGCCAGCCCTTTTTCTTGATATAGAAAGAAAGCACTTGTCATTTCAAACACATTTTGTTCAACAAGAGTTTAGAAAGTATGTACCGTTAAGAGATATCTGGAAGAGATCGTTTTAGGGGCCGACCCTATAACTCCTTTTATGGACCGGATAACAAAAATATTGTGGTTGCAAATTGTTAACGACATTATTTGGAGCATCTTTTGTTCAACATTGCTTTTCAAAAATTCTCTCCATTTTCAGATATATAAGATCAAACACTGCTGAATTCAAAATCCACTGATATTCCCCAAAATTGACTGACATTGTCTGACATCTACTGTATAACCACTGTACCCTACTGTAAATCCACTGTACACCCACTGTACAGAGCTACTGTACCACACTGTATCCTACTGTACCCCACTGTACAGAGCCACTGTACTCCACTGTACTCCACTGGACAGCACTTTACCTACCCACTGACCAGCACTGTACCCCACTGTACACCACAGTACGGGGCACTGACCAGCACTGTACCCCACTGTACACCACTGTACAGGGTACTGACAAACACTGTACACCACCGAACCCACTGTACCTATGTTTTTATAAATTATTATGTTTAAACAATGAATTGAGTGTTTACTTTATTTGAGACCAAAATCTGGATTTGTTTTGATTCTTTCCTATTGCTTACAAGAGAGAAATGGGTTTCTATTTCTTTAAGTTCATATTTAATTACATGCGCGGTAAGATTTTTTCCAGGGAAAGGCAGGGATATTTCTTCTCTGGGGGAGTTTAGACATATTTTGGATATTTGTATTATGTATTTGAATTGAATTATCTTCTGAACCCCCCCCCCCCCAATCCTCCGATTCGCGGAGGTATTAAAAAGTCAGAATCCAATTATCATACAAAATACAGCAACTTATTCAATTAAAAGGGGAAATGTTTTTTATATATTTCGATATCAGTGCTTAAGTAACTAAATACATGTATATAGTTTTTTTTCAGTGAATTTAATTTAATCAATATTGTCAAAAAATGATAGTATATATGTTACATTAAAGTTTTAAAAATATATGTATTACAATTTATAGATACTTTTAAATTCTTTGAATTTTAAAACTCTAATGTAACATATTTGTGGGGGAGGAACAATATTTTCAACGATAAAAAGAATCCGCCATGTTGCTCAACATACTGACTTTTTTTCAAAAGAGAGAAGATAACTGGTCTGGACTTTAACATGTCTTTGAAGTTTTACTTCACAGGAAGATCAGCGAGGCAGTATCTGTGTATAGTATACATACTTTCAGTAGATCAAAAGGTGTGAATGTCCCAATATTCAACCTTGTAAATTGTCTGTCTGACACCTTGTTCAAGATATTATGTAATTCCCTTATAATGGTATTTGTGGTCTTTTGATTATTAAATCCATTTGAAATATATATTTTTAAAAACATAACATGTATGAATAAACGAAATACTCTTTATATTAATCATTTTAGATGCGTTTTCTATTATTTAAATCAAGTCGGATATTAAACATGTTAAACATTTATAAATCCTCACCCCCCCCCCCCAACCAGTCGCTTAAATCAAAATAAGTTTTGTGTTAAATTAAAAATGAAATATGTGATAACGAACAGTGTTCAAATAATATTTCACCCTATTACGGTACTTTTAAATATATACATGTACTATTGAAATTAAACACTGTTCATTATCAACACATGTAAATAAATACATCTACATGTATCTTCACTTGCACTGCTAAGAATGTTGCCATGATATACATGTATTAACAGTTTTAATAAGAAAAAATATACCCCCTCCTTCCCTCTCTCTCCCTTTCTCTCTCTCTCTCTCTCTCTCTCTCTCTCATGTTGTAACTATTCTCCTCCAAAGTCAGGAAGACATACATAAATCCCCCCCCGCCGCGCACAATATTTTTGCTGCATCACAATTTGATTTTAGCGTCTTTCAATTATAAGCGACACCTTAATTAATAGGCAAACATGTTTATTTTCTCTTTCCGTAATAAGTGAATTGTGTAAGGGTCGGATAAATGAGAAAAATAGTTATATTATTCAGTAATTGAAAATACGCAATTTATTTTTGAATCATGTTGAATGTATATGACCTAATAAATTTCGCGACGATGAATGAGCATGCAGCCCAAAACATGTATACAAAATTTTCTTTTTTATAACAAACTTATGAGCTATTAAAGCTGTATTTACTGATTATACACTCAATTGGAACTTGTTGCACGAAAACGTCACTCCATGGAAAACGAACTCCATTAGTTGTCATCGTATAATGGCTGCCTTTACATTCAAGTGAATATTTTTACTGATCGTATGGTTTTCTTATACAATTATATTTGTTAAAATTAACGCCTTAAACAATGTCAAGTGCTAAACACAATGAACTGACTTAAATCTTTAAAGCAGAATTAGTTTACTGATTTTTTTTAATTGTGCTTTACACACGTGCTAGGACGACATTTCCGTATAAAATCGCTTCGTATGGTCATTGAAACAAAAAGATATTCAAACTATGACGAATTATGACTAATTATTTATATCTTGTGTAATATTTGCTTCCTGTGTATAGTGATTAGCAGCGTTCACGATCGCAGGTAGACTTCCAGCCCTGGAGGCTTTCACACCTCTAGACATTAAGCCCCGTCCTCACCTGAGATTTACCCCCCGGTAAGAAAGTTCGGCCTTTAAAACGATCTTTCGTTTTTTCTTCTGTTTTTTTTCTTCATTTACTGAAACAGTATTTTGTATCATAGCAAACATTTCAAATTTTCTATAAAATCTCTCTCTCTCTCTCTCTCTCTCTCTCTCTCTCTCTCTTTTTCTCTCTCTCTCTCTCTCCATGCTAACGTACGAATATTTTAGTATTTAAATAAAGTACTACCGGTAACATGTAGTAATGTTGACAGCGGCTAAATCTACATATTGGCATTAAAAAAAAATAAAGTATGTATTTATCATTAGTTTCGGGATAATGTCCATGGATTCAAATGATTTGAAGTTCGTTATTCAATGATTGTCTTAAAAATTCTTAATGATTGAAAGTCAACGCTAAAAGTAATATTTTATATCGACAGTGTACCGTCTCCTTCTTTGTGTATGTCTACAGAAAAAAATCTTTTGTCTGTCTGGGAACAACGAAAAACCCGGAACTAACAGAAAGGCTCAGACTATACACACGGCCGGGTGACTGTGTCAAGGTGTGAAAACTGACCACTTGTGTATATGTGTTGAGGCCTAGGAATAAAGAGAGGTAAACGTCGGGGAAATACACTGTTAAAACAAAAAATCTGAATTTTCACTTTTGTTTAAAAAAATCATTATGGTTGCCGGGTGCATTGGATTCATAATCATTTAAAATCTGTCTTAAAAGATTATTATAATTAACTTACATGTAGGACTAGTTTCATGTAATGTTTGCACAAAAGTGGGATTTATTATATCTATTTAATAGTGATTACACATCGAGGTCAAAATTACAAAAAAATGCATTGATTTTTTATAACCGATTGCTTAACATGAATCGTTTCCACATAACACAGTACTGTAAGGGGTATCAAGTGGATTCAGGAAGAAAAAGGGGGGTGGGGGTGATATTATCCATATAATTACATTTCATTTTTCGACTTAAAGTTTGCAGATATTTTTCTAAAACCACGGAGTTGGTTGGCAAAAATAAACGTAAGACATAAAGAAAAATAATCGATATGTGAAAGAAGCAGATTGATAGACAATCAATTTCTTATTATTCTAATCAATTTCTGATAAATGGATCTCTCTCTCTCTCTCTCTCTCTCTCTCTCTCTCTCTCTCGTGAATTTTCTAGTGCTAAAACTTGAGGCCCCGCGTCAGAAAGGTATAAGCACGTTAAAATCCCCTTACGGCATCACAACCGCCACTTCCAACATAGATTTTATTGTAAACTTTTCTACGCTTGCAAATGACACCAATACAATATTGTCACAAAGTGATATACCTGTAATCTCTCTCTCTCTCTCTCTCTCTCTCTCTCTCTCTCTCTCTCATTATACAAAAAAAGAGTGTAGCGTAGGGCATTTTATATATCTTATTTCTTAAACATTTAAAAGTAAATCATATATTAAGAAAACTGTACAGCTACGCATATTACAACATGTTACAACCTTCCTTGATTTAAATCCTGCCTTTTATTTCTTGCTGAAATTAATGATACAGTTAATTACCGCTAAATATGTCAGTGCTTATGTTTAATATTTATAATGTATTCTGCAGTAGGTGTTATTTTGTAAAATTAAAACCCGACATTTGCAATGTATATCTAAATATTTAAATCAAAGAAATCAATCAACAAATGAGCTAGAAACTCGCACGCTATCTTCAAAATGTACCTGTGTAGTCAAGCGGGCAGTCATGATATTTGGACATGTGTACAAAAAAAAACAAGCATGGATATATTTTCTGTGTTTAATTGACTGTTTTTAGTGGCTAAAACACAGCTTATGAGACACAGAGAATTAACAACCCGATCATTTAAACGAGGGCTTGTCATATATCATCAGTAAGAAATGATTATGTAACCTTGCTGGTGGGGGGGGGGGGGTATTTTCGAATGACTGGCAGAATGAACATAATGACATGTACTTTTTTAATAATCAGATTCAACATGTAAAATTCAATACTTTCACCTAATAGCTAGGGAAAATATCATAATTTTATGATCGTAACATTCAATAACAATAGACATTTATTAATAAAGAAAATGTATTAAATAAATTTAACGACCTGCTGCATTCTTCTGTCAAGTTATCTGTATACATAATGATGATGCTACATATATATACAGCATAATAAAAATAAATATCGAAGAAAAAAAAATACTCAAGATTTAAAAATCTGACTTTTTTCTCAAATTAATAGTACAGTGCCGTACAGTGGGGTACAGTGATGGTCAGTGCCCGGTACAGTGGCGTACAGTGAGGTACAGTACTGGTCAGTGCCCTATACAGTGGCGTACAGTGGGGTACAGTGGAAGTCAGTAGGACTGTACAGTGGTGTACAGTGGGATACAGTGCTGTTCAGTAGAAATGTACAGTGGGGTACAGTGGGGTACAGTGGAAGTCAGTGAAATGTACAGTGAGGTACAGTCAATGTACAGTGGATGTCAGACAATGTCAGTCAATATTTGGGAATATCAGTGGATTTTGAATTTAGTAGTGAAAAGTTCGGACTGCTGGCCCCTTAAAATCCGTAATTACATAACAAAGGAGTAAACAATTGTCATGTATAGGTACATAACGTTACGATGAACATAATTGCTTCTATAAAGTATTACAAATTAGTTCACATTAAAAAGATATTATTAGAATACTGTAGAGCCATTTCAGCCCTGAATTTAAAGGGCCAGTCCCTTTTCCATGATGTCAAATGAAAGTTCTTGACTTTTTAAATTTTTTTTGTTCTATAAGTCTTAATAAAATACTTTTGAAAAAAAAGATATTCAAAGAAAACCACAAAAAAATCATGACGCTTTTTATCTCAATTTTTAAGCTCAGGCGAGCTTCGGTGCTTTTTGTCACAGAACAATGAAAATGCTTCTGTCATATCCACAATCATAGGTCTACAAACCCTGAAAATTTGAATCAAATATCTGTTTTTGTTTAGGAGAAAATCACCGGACAAGCCGACCCTCTAAAAATCGTAAAAACGTCAATATCTCTAAAACGGAAATGACGTCATCAATATAAAGAATTTCCAATAAGGTTCAGATCAATATGTGTTAGTTCTAAAAGTTTCATTAAAATCAGCCAAGCCGTTCCCGAGAACATGCGTGTACAAAAATGTGTAAGAAAAAAGAAGAAGAACTAGATACGATCTCGTTACGAGTAACAAGTAGGTCTTCCATTCAATTTTTAAACGATATGATTTAGATTTTAATGAAATTTCAGAATTCCGCTCTCAACCACTCCCTTTCAGATAATGCATACAATTGCAATATCCCTTGAAATGTTTAACAAAGAGTTTTGCTTTTTCACATACAACACATTTACGATTTAAGATGTTAGTCCCCTAAATCCCTAATTACGTCATAAATTGGTTTAGCAATGAGTTTCACAATCTGATACTGCTACGACCAAAAACGTTGTTTCTGTAATGCATTACAAAATCTTGATCGTTTTTAAGATATGTGTAAAAGACTTTACGAGTGTGTTGGCCCCTAATTTAAGGGTCCAGACCCTTTTTCCTAAGTTCATTCAAAAGATCTCACGGATACTAACATGTTTTGTTCTTACACTTTTCTGGAATCGTTGTTCATTTTTAGATACAAATGATGGGATATTATAGGGGCCAGCCCTCTAGATCCTTAATGGGGACAGACAACGGTGCTTTGATTAATGGAATTGATTAGAATCATAAATGCAAACATTTTATCTTCTACAATGCTTAAGAAAATGTGTCTCCTTTTCTAAATATATTGTGTCAAAGTTTCAGTACTCTGGTCCCTAAAAATCCCTAATTACGTAATAAATAGGCGTGGCAATGATGTTTTCTGATAGATAGTGTTACGATCAACAACTTTGCTTCTATAATGCATTACAAAATCTTTATCTTTTTAAGGTATGTGTAATAGATTTTACGAGTGTTTTGGCCCCTAATTGAAGGGGCCAGCCCCTTTTTCTTGAGTTCATTCGAAAGGTCTCACGAATACTAACATTTTTTTGTTCTTACACTTATCTACAATTGTTGTTCATTTTTGAGATACAAATGATTGAATAATTATGGGGCCAGCCCTCTAGATCCTTAATGGGGACAGAATTTGGTGCTTTGTTAAATGTAATCGATTAGAATCATTAATGCAAACATTTTCTCTTCTACAATGCTTAACAAAATGTGTCTCCTTTTCCAGATTTATTGCGTCAAAGTTTTACTTTGGCCCCTAAAAATCCCTAATTACGTAATAAATGGGCGTGGCAATGATTTTGTCTGATAGATATTGTTACGATCAACAACTTTGCTTCTATAATGCATTACAACATTTTTATCGTTTTTAAGTTATTTGTTATAGAGTTTACAAATGTGTTGGCCCCTACAAAAGGGGGCCAGCCCCTTTTTTCTGATTTTGTTGGAAAGAACTTTTGATTATCTACTACTTTTGTTATATATGTCTAAACAAAATATCAACTGATAAAAAGATATAGATCAAAACGTATGAAAATTTTGAATGAAATTTCGTACCCGTTGGAAACGGAAGACCCTAATAATAACTAGAAGAAAGCTCGTTGCATAGCAACGAGTGGGTCTTCCGTTAATGTCGGAAGTAAAGCTGGAAGTTCCTGTAATAAGCAGAGCTCCTAAACAAGAGTGACTAAAATAAAAAAATAAAAAAATCGAATTATTCCTGGTACGACTTCACAATATCCGAATGATTTCAAGTACGACTTTAAAAAAAACCTTTCTGATTTCAAGAACGACTTAACAAAAAAAAATCCGAATATGTCCAAGTACTTCATAACAACTATTTTTGGTACGAGTTAATTTTACTTTGAACATAACTTTTTTTTTAAACCAAGGACGCGGAATCAAAATTTCCGGAAAAATCAATTTTCAAACCCTCATATCTCTGTAATGCATCGTCCGATTTTAAAACGGATTTCAGTGTTAGATTCAGTTTAATAAGTTCTACAAAACACATATTCATTTTTGATTTAATCAAAAAATTCATTATTTAGAAAAAATTATTTCACTTCCGATTTCGACCGGAAGTGACGAATTTTCATTTCCAGCCTTATTACAGAGGTGAATCGACCAAATCATAACCATTGAAAATTTCAAACCTCTATCTTAAAACGTTTTTGAGAAACGCCGCGGACAAAATGACTTTTTGAAAATTTTAAAAATGACGTTACGTCAAAACGGAACTGACGTTGTCAAGAAAACTTTGACATCATTGAGGGATAATAGTTTCACATTATCTCTGAAAGTATCATAAAAATCGGTCGGAAATTTTTTGAGTTTTTGAGAATAACAAGAGGGTCTTGCGTTGGAAACGGAAGACCCTAATAAAAAGAAACGGTAGAAAATAATAGGGTCTTCCGTTGGATATGGAAGACCCTAAAAATAAGAAAAGTGAAAAAGAAACAATAGAATAAAAGAAGGGTCTTCCGCTGAAGACGGAAGACCCTAATAATAATAAGAAAGTCGACAAAAACAATATGTCTCCCCTTTGAAAGGGGGGACATAATTCAAAGCAGAGCAACTTGGACCTCCAAAGATATGGAGGTAGGATCAGGTGCCATGGAGGAGTGAGCATCCTCTGCTGACCGGTCACACCCGCCGTGTGCTCTTTGTCGTAATCGGGGAAAACGGAAAAGTCCGTTGACAATTATGTGATTAATTATGGTCTACCAATTAATATGAAAAAAGTCAGTCAGCATGCGACACAGTGGAAGATTGCATTTGCTGACAAGGTCGTTGTATCGACAATAGATCTTACGAAAAGATGATTTCAAACGAGACTGTTGATAGTCTTGTTTTATCACCTTGTTTGCCAGTAGCTTACCTCGCCTTAGAAACTGATCCCCCTTTTTTTTTTAAATTAACTGAGATACAAAAATACAATGTGTAGGTGATAAAAGGTATATTGCTACATAAGGAGGGAAAGTTGACTATAGAAAAATTGAGGTCATAGCGTTTATCATATTTTTTTTAGGTCACCATCAATGTCCATTTCCAGTAAAATATCAAAATATGAAACAGATGACGCAGACTCAGTAGTATCTTCTATTTCAAGTTCACTGGGATATATCGAGTCGACGTAAGTATGGAAATAACAATTGTTATTTGATAATACGTCGTCAATATACCTGAATGTTGAGTTGAAGACCCCAGCGAGTGATTTATTTTTTTCACGTACAAGTTTTTTTAATAAATTCTGCTTCATAAGAATACAAAATTAGATCTGCTAACAATGGGGCACAATTGGTACCCATGGGAATTCCAACAGATTGTTCGAAGACTTGATTTCCTAAAACTACAAAGATATTGTCTCTCAGAAACTCAAGCATCTTTTTAATATCAACTTCAGAGTACTTGTGTGTACGTCGTTTTTATGCACCATTTTCCTTAAAAAAACAAATTATTTGCGAGGATTATTATATTTATTAAAAAAAAGGTGTATCTAAATTTGAACGAGCTATTTTCCTTGCGATCTGATATCGGTCTGAAATGTTCGCGGTGATCGACTTGGGTATCAGTGTTAAACACACTGCCAATTAAATAATCATTTTAGCTTATAAGTTTGTTTTATAAATTTTAACTGGCTTTTTTGTATATTCCAAAAATGACGAATCGAGGATTAAAAATCAGCGTTTGTTAATAGCAAGAAATTGGGCGTACATCTTGTTTTGTACTTGTCTTTTATCAAATTAAGCTATTATCAGGTTGAGCGTGAATATCTTTACCGCGAGTATAATTTATCCTTATAATGAACATTGTTTATCCTTTCCTCTCATGTATCAATCAAATCGTATGGTTCGTACATGTAATTACTGTTCTGTCTTTCGTTAATCCTATCATACCTTGCGTGAATCCTTTCTTACATGTACTGTAAAAAAAATTAAAATTGCGGGTGTTTCCAAATTTTGTGCACGCGATATCTGGAAAACTATTCCGACTGATCTAAACATTTTTTTTTCACAGATAATAAAAGGTTATCTGAATCTTATATGCTTTTGAGTTTGTTATCCTCTTTTTTTGGTACCGATTAATCGCTGATTTTGTAATTTTGTAAGACCCAGTTTGGGCAAAGATAAACTCTGAAAACTATCGGATATGAACATAAAAGAACAAGGTACAGTTAGTATATCATTTTGGTCTATAAAAATCATAAAAAATGAAGCAGCAGCTAAACTGCCATCATCCCCCAAAGTTAATTTTGGACAAACCCCGTGCTTGAAACATGCATGGGAAATGGCGCCAAAACGTCACACATCCAAATTATAAATTCCAAAATTGACCCGGATTTCACTTTTTGGCAAAAAACTACGAATTTGTACACACGTATGTAAATATTTTGATATGTGCACAGGCAACGCGATAGATAATGCTTGTATATGTCAAAGCTATTGCAATGACAAGTCGAAAAAAACATATTTCGTAAATCGCGTTCGCTGTGCTCATAATGAAATTTAATCTTTTGTCATTTCCGGAACAAGTCCCATGGCTTACATTTTTTATGACAAATCGCGAAATTATGTACCATTGGATCTACAATCGCTGCATTTCAAGTACAAATGTAGCAATAATCCAAATTTTAAAAATATATTTGATTAAATAAATGCAAAATCGTAATCATTGTTATTCGGAATTTTTAATTTCGTTCGGCGGTCTCTGTCGTAGCGTACCAGACGACAAGTTCGACAATCGCAATGAATAGATTAAATGAATAATGGTGCAGTGATTGACGGAACTATACGATACGTAGACATTTTCAACGCAACTGGTGTACCACTGTGGGATTGTATTAGGTAAGGATTGATTGGCGATCTTATGAAAACAATGAAAGCAACAAAATGCATGTTAATCCGAGATTCCTCTGACTTGGAACCCTGACCAGACGCCGCTAATTTTTTGGCGTGTGTTATGGAGATAGGGATGAAAAACAAACAAACTAGTTGCCACTGTATAAAGATATGTCATTTTTCATGTCCCTTTCACCAGAGATATAAATAACATCTTTGCTTTCACATAAAAGGCCTATCTGATTTTGGAAATATGATAAAAATATTTTTTTTCTGTAGGCCCAGTGATGCAATTTTTGATTGTATACATGAATATATTCATGCAAAGCTATCATGTGTGAAAGCACGTATTAAGGCATATGTGGCATGTTTCTGCTAGGCATAAGGGAAACTGCCCAACCACATATGCAGTAGCCAAATCAAGACTATTTCATATAAATTGACCAGAATTTGCAATATGACAATCTACAGATGCGTACTATCGATATTAATACTACAGTTATCGCATGATTGTGAGGGAGACACAGAGATTTATTTATCCAGGGAAAATCATATTTCTCAAGGGCAATGCCAAAGGGAAAAATGGTTTTCTCTGGATGAATGAATCTTTGTATCTCCTGAATGCTCATGCATTTTTATAAATTGTTTATTATACCAAACAACAGGTGATAGTTCTGAACGGTTTTATGCTATTGGAAAGCAATAAGTTGGTAAATGTTACATGTAACTGGTTTCTTTCTGTTAGTTTTCTGATATAAAAGGTATTTGTAGCGAATTTTTAAAAATAATTTTTCACGTTTGATTCCATCGTATGCATGCTCATCCTCAGGATTTTTCATATGTATAGATTAAAAAAATCAAAATAAAAAAAATTGTTATCTTCACTATTGCCACATATAATCTATAATTACAATATAATCACATTTTAACTGAAAATGTAAATGCTAATAAATATATATGAACAGATGTTTGAAGCCATGTAAGTAATAGTAAATTTTTCTACATTCGACAGAAATCAGATGTTCATGTTTGTGGAACTTTGCCAGTGTTCAGAGGTCAAATTAAGTTTATTTCCATAGTGATGATGAAGAAATGGCAATTAATAGAGGTACGATAAAAAATCTTAATAGCAATTATAATTTAATACCTGCAATCCTTGCAAGATTTGATTTTGATGTTTGGATTGAATCCTTATTTAATTTCTTCATAATTTTACCATTTATTTTATATTATTTAAATACCGATATTAAGGTTCCTCCATGCAGCTTGATAAATGTTAATAAAGCAACATAAACCAATGTATAATCATAATGCAAAGATATGGTCTATTCTAATATGCGTACAACTTAATAATGAAAGAAAAAATCATTTTTGGAGGGGGGGATATGACATTTAAAAATTTTGCACAAGTCAATGAAAATATTAGTTCCTGTTGAAGTAGAACCCAATATCTTGGGGTTCAAAGGATTGGCAGTCGGATGACTAATCTTTGGAACTGTCAAGTAATACACTTGAACCGATTGATATTTTATTTAGAACAATATGTTGAATTTGCATGTTGTAATGCGCTTCTAAAAAAGTACAGGTCACTGGGTGTGGAGGAACCTTAAAGATATTAAATTGAATTTCTTTAAAAAATTTCTATAGAAAGTTCTTTCATCATTACAGATATTAAATGTACATCTGTCATAATGTAGCATTATTATACTTGTACAGTAATGTGACTGTGCGTGTTTAATGACTTTTTAATATATTTTTAGAATGCCTAAGTTCTACCCTGCTTGCTGTGCTCCAAAAGAACATCACAACAGGACAGATACAAGATAAAGAAGGAGCATGCAGACTTCATCAAGAGAAGACTCCGTATGGATATTTCTGATGACAGCATGCTGTGTAGAAAATGTCGTCACATGTGTGAAACAAAATCGACAAGGGATTCTATTTGCAACAGCCCCGAGCCAAACAAAATACAGAAAACATTATCAAAGCAGAGTATGAAGAGCCCTCCTTCAGTAACACTGTCCATTCCAAGTACTTCTACAAGTCATGCTAACTGTGTAATATGTAAAAAGCCAGGGACAAAGCTTGTTGTTGTTCCTGAAAACACTCGTGTAAATGTATTCATCCAAAAAGAAACATTTGTTCCACCTGGTTCTAGATGCTGTCTTAAACATATATCTGATGGAGATCTCAACACTGAGGCATTGCATCTGTTGAAACAAACAAGTTCTGTCTCCAATGTCAACAGGACCACCATTGTTGGAGTTTTAAAACAAACCAGGGAGGTAGCAATCCAAAATCAGAACAAGAGACTGAATTTTGATGATCCACATGGAATGGAAAATGAAGATTACTACAATCTAACATGTGTTACAAAGGATCAGTTTGATGAATTGATGACATATTTGGTGGAGACCAACTTAAGATCATACAAGAACAGAAGTACTAGAACATGTGTAGCATTATTGTTGACGAAACTTAGATGTGGTTTAAGTAATCAACTACTTGGAACCTTATTTGGAATGAAAAAATGACAGGTATGGACATGTTAAGTGAGACAATACATTTAAGATTTCTTATTATTTTATCATGCATAAAAAATAAAAACTCGTACGTGATTGAATGTACATTAATTGAAACTGGGTTTTCTATTTCCAGGTTAGACGTGCTGTTATATCTGCGAAAAATGCTTTGATGGAAGATTTTGTGCCAAAGCATTTGGGGTTCTCTCACATATCAAGGGAGGATGTCATTAATCACCATACTCGTCCCCTTGCCAAAGAACTTCTATGCCGCATGTCAGATAATCCAGTCATTCTTGTACTCGATGGGACTTATATATACCTCTAAAAAAGCGGAAACTTTTCTTTCCCACGTCGTTCCTACAGTACTCACAAACACCGGCCATTAGTTAAAGGCCGAACATTTTTACCGGGTGGTAAATCTCAGGTGAGGGCGGGGCTTAATTATTAGAGGTGTGAAAGCCTCCAGGGCTTGCAGTCTACCTGTGGTCGTGAACGCTGCTAATTGCTATACACAGGAAAGCAAATTAATACACAGGAAATAAAGAATTAGTCAGAATTGGTCTTAGTTTAAATATCTTATTGTTCTAATGACCATACGAAGCGATTTTATACGGAAATGGTATGTGTCGTCCGAATTTTCTCTAAGCACACGTGTGTAAAGCACACTTGAAAAAATGCAGTAAATTAATTTTGCTATAAAAGTATAACTCAGTACACTGTGTTTAGCACATGACATTGTTTTAAAAGTTAATTTTAACAATTATAATAGTATAAGAAAACCATACGATCAGTAAGAATGTAGAATGTAAAGACAGCCATTATACGTCGACAATTAATGGAGTTCGTTTTCCATGGAGTGACGTTTACATGCACCAACTTCTTACCAGTAAATATAGCTTTAGTAGCATATTGTAAGTTTGTTGTAAAAAGAAAATGTTATATGTTTTGGAGCTGTCCATGCATTTTCGTGGAATTTATTAGGTCACACACATTCAACATAATTCAAATATAAATTGTGCGTATTTTCAATCACTGAATAATTATTTTTCATAATCAATTTTAATACTGGTAATGTTTAAAAGGAATTTTCAGTTCCCCCCTTTAATTTATGACGGAAGATATCAAAGATAACGTTGTTAATTGCTAGTAAACAGAAATCCGCGGACCTGGCAGGATCACGCTCGGACGATCACGTCAATCAAACTGGGTGCTATTGTTTCAAACTTGATTGACAAGCGGCATCATTTTGAAGTTTGTACAGGTAAAAAAGGGGGCGTTTGTAAAATGTTCGGCCTTTAAACCTATGATGATTGTATCAACTTCTGGATATATAATTTCTGTGTTAGGTCCCTATCTTGCAGATTCCAAAAATTCTGATGCAAAGATTTAAAGTCACATGATCCAGACAAATGTAGAGGACATTAGGAAATGGGTAGAAGAAGACGATATCTTTATTGTCGATAGAGGTTTCAGAGACGCAGAAGCTTTGATAGATGACTTGGGGATACATGTTGAAATGCCATCCTTTCTGACTCGTCATTCAAAGCAACACTCAACAGAAGAAGCCAATACAACCAGATTTGTGACCAAGGTACTTGTATAATATAACATGCTTCAATATAATATTGATTCAATCTGTTTATTTTGTTGCAGGTCACTTGTTTTAAATTTTAAGCTTAAAATGTTATCTCTGTGTTTTAGTACTGTATCATATACATGTGCAGATGTGTTGTGAATCCGAAGATAAAGATATAACAAACTTTTCCTTTTATGTACATTGCACTACAGTAAAACTCATGTTTATATCAAACACACATATATGGATTTCTTAATATAACGAGTTTTTATTTGAGTCCCCAGCACTTATTTTTTTTTAGAAATCGTTATACGTATATTACGATTAACGGATACAACAGAGTGAATTTGTTGCCCCTACGACTTCGTTATAACCGAGTGTTACTGTATATTTAACTTGCATGCATGTGTTACATATCCATAGTATGTGTTGTGTGTTACAGCTTAGATGGGTTGTCGAGTCAGTGAATGGCAGGCTCAAGACATGGAATTATTTGAGCAGGACCATCCCCAATACACAGATACCACATATTGGCGATTATGTCCGCATAGTAAGTGCAATCTGAAACAAGTTTAGACCAGACTTGAGCACTGGAATTGAGGAGGAAGATGTTGCCAAGGCTGCAAAAATGCGATTTCTTGCAAACGGAGTGAATGAGTTAAAGGATTTTGTTGAGACATGTGGTGAGCATCATCTTTTATTTTGATAATGTTTTCTCACAAGGTTGTGGCAGAATTTTCAAATATAAAAATTGGTTGAGAATAAATTGAACGTCCATATGAAAATAATATTTTTAAGGTTTAGAGAAGCGGAGCATGAGATGGAAGAAGATGGACTCCGATGATGTAGTCTTCCCTCATTTGACATAGGAGGAAATACGCCAGTTAACCTTGGGTGTGTACCAAATAAGATTGGCAAAGTCATATGCATATGAACATTTTATGGAAGGAAGGTATGAAATTTTCATCAGTGATGACTTTGATGGAATCCTCTGTGCCAAGATTCAAAGTAGACACATTTCCGCAAAGAAATACTTACTTTGGATAAGACATGATGATATCAGTATCAAATCTTGGTTTTGCAAATGTAAAGTTGGTACAAGAGTTGTGGGCATGTGTGCTCATATTACCAGTGTGATTTGGTTCTTGGGTCTTGCTCGTCATGAGGAAAGTGGTGTCTGTGGTGTGCGCGATTGGTGTAGTTCTGTTGAGGATGCTGCTGCACTCCCAATTGATGAATCAGAGAGTGAGGAAGAAAATGAAGAAAGATGTTCCATAACGGAAGAGGAGTGAATTTCAAAGTGACTCATCAGTCAATAAATGCATAATAATTTCAAACTTTTCAGAACTATTGTCTATTTACATGTAATCTTTTTTATAGGCAATTTCTAGTATAGGCATTGTGAATTGAAATGATCGGCCTTTCTGTTCTTTTTTGATTGATTTACAATGTATTGTTCTGTTATTTAAAGTTTATTGTCAAAATTTAATCAGTTTTTAAGATTAAATTATGTACAGTAAAAGGGCAACTCAAGATGATAATGATAAATGTACAAAACATGTTTGATAGGAGAATTTTTCTGAAATTTAGTGTATAACATTATATCTCTAAAAATTTGTGATGATTACAAAGTACCTGAATGTGTAGATTGCTGTTCCGAGTTCATACTTAAATGCAAGTATATTGTTGATTGATTTATTTCTACAATTATTTTGATTGCAATTTAAGATCTTAAGCAAATCATTTTATGAAGAGTTGCAATATCAAATAATTTATTGTATGAATATTGACAACCATTACATAAAACCATATATGTGTAAAATAAGGATGTCAGAATCACATTGTCTAGAGGCGTATTTAGTAATGACATGCTCTCTGATTTCTAGCTGTATAAAGTATAATGGACGTCCTCTTCAATAGTTGATACTGTATGTATACACAAAATATTTTCAAACACTGTATACATTTTGTTCAATTCATAATTGTGTCTCATTGTCTGGTATTGAAGAAATGCAATATTGGGATCACCTGATTTTCTGTTACCCCACTATTTATATGCTTGTCTATCTTTTAACTTGTGAAGTATACTACTCTCCTAAATACATAGCTTATCTTTACTATAAAATTAAAGATATTTTAAAGTTAAATATTTTCAAAACAATTCATATCAATATTACCTATTTTGGAGGCATTGTAGCACTGTATTTGAGATCAAACTGTAAAAATGAACAATGTGTTATACTTTGAAAAAAATATTTTAATTAAACCTCCATGGAGTCCAGAACACTATCAATTTATTTTAGTTTTGTTTTATTGTGATTACAATCATTGCATGTAATAATTTAAACCAATACTTCACACCAGCTTTCATTGAATATTATCGACAAATGTTAAGTAATAGGAAATTTTGTATTTAAGTGCATAAAGGTCAAATATGATGTGTATAAATACAAGTGTTTCTCTTTTTAATTTAACAATAAATATATACCGGTATAAGGTCTTTGATAAAAATACAGAACTGTTCATGGGATACTTTTATCAATGCAAATATAAGCCAACTCGTCAAATAAAGTACATTGATCTGTCCTAAGTTCTCTTGTAAAATGCGCCATGGATTTGGTGAGCTACTTCAGCAGACATTAACAACTAAGGAAATTGCAATATTTGCAAGCAAATGTTATATAATCATACAATGTATAAATATTTTTAAAAAACCCATCTATTTCAAGTTTTTAAAAGTCAAAGGAATCAATCTACAACTCTTGATTATGGTCCTTTTTACCCCCCCCCCCCCACACTTTGGACTGTGAATAGTTAACTCCTTGGGTAGCCAAATGAAAACATGTACAGTTTTATATTGTAGTTAAAACTGCACAATTGTGTAATGTGCACCCAGGTATCAATTTATTAAAAAGTTTTTAATTTAATTTATTTTGTTGAATATTTGAGAAGAAAGCGAATTTTATTGCCATTTGGGGCATTAACGTTACATAACGTCATAATTTTGCATGTAATCTTTCTTTCCGGGTATCTCAAAAACTATTAGTGATACAAAGATAATATTACTATATATAGAGAGCCCATGTCCTAGAGAGTATTTGGACCAAAATTTGTTAACCTCTGAATATAGGCCAAATATGGCCCTAAGTGTACCTTGTTCTTTGTTGGAGCTCGCCTAGGCACGAAAATAGTATTAGAATTCTTACAATAGCATGAAAACACCATGTTTGTAAAGACATATATAACACAAGTGATAGAGTATTAAGTTATGAAAAATCACTCAACCAAATTAATCGTAAATTTATTATCACCCAATAGTCTAGCCTACGTTATAATTATTCATTAAGCAAAATATATTAGATTTTCTTTTTGAGTCACTTCACTTTAAAAAATAGCGACCTGTTATATTTGTTCTTACCTACTTTGGACCTAAGATAAGTTAAGATTCTGAGATCTCACAAAGATATTCCTAACAATTAACTCCCACTTAATGTAAGAAATATAGTTATTGCTGTACTGCACAGAAAAAAACTCAACAACGAAATAATGTTTCAAAAAATACTACTTAAGCGATCTGTAAAATATTGGTAAATCATTCTACATTATGGCTGCTGCACAGACACAGACGAACAAGTTCTTTCATGAACAATTAATTTACAAATCAAATACTGCTGATAAGCACATAATTCAAAAGTTGCTTTATACATGTACGAAGAAGACAAAAAGCACGCAGTTAGGTAATTTACACTGTCACAATGATTTTGTTTATATATAGTTTTTAACCAGATGAACTGGGGTGGGGGGGGGGGGGGTAATGAAAGTGCATAGAAACACGTTTCACATAAAACTTTAATCACCAACCTTTTTCGTGTATTCCCATATTTTCATTATAGCACAATTCCACCAAGGACGTTTTCTGTATATTAGGAAGACACATGTAGAGATTGTTGCCCTGTGTGTCATTGCCACATCCAGCAATTCTAGATGCCTCCAAATATTCCATCTCATTTTTTGGGCAAGAACTTACTAAAGACATGCCTTTAAAAAAAAGTAATATAGTTGTAAGATTGTTTTCTTTTCTTTCGTACTGTTATATTTATGGGGTTTTTAGGGGGATGGGGGGTTGGGATGGGACGGAAATGAAAGTATAAACGAAAATTCTGTCTTAAAGTGGCCCAATCTTCTAGTTTTCTACTGCTAATAAATATAACGTTTATCAACATTTTAGAGTTCTGCACTGCGGGTGTACTTCACGCAGTACAGTTAAGGCGGTCAATAAAAATATGGGCAAATTTTTGTGATGAAAACACGTATACTTTAGTTAAACTGGCATGTCCTTTTTAAAATCAATAACAGTCACTCAAATGCAATATATTTCTAAAATATATATATAACAGTACAATATTTTATGTTCATAGTGGTCACGTGATATGGCAGTCGCATGGTACAAGCAGATGTATTTGTGGTTTTGAGGTCATTTAAAAAATTCAATATTGCAAGGGCATAATCATGTCAAAATTCACAACTGAATTATGAAATAACTTGATGTTATATCGTAGATTTTGAAAAACGGTGCGAACTTTTTAAGATAAGAATATTTGTTAGTAGAAACCGTAATTTATAATGCATATGTTGAATAATTTTGAAGGTCACAGGGTTAATTTCATTAAAAAATAATTAATTTGTAAGATTTTACAAGAATCGTAGAAGTTTTTATGTTACATAGCATATTTCAAATTCACATGTAAAAGTTTGTCGGGATCAGGTAAGTGTATGCCCTTGCAATTAAGTGATTTATTTAGGTACTCAGATTTTAGATATACGATATTTTATACAAAACCGAGGTGGCTTCTTTATACGATGCATACTTTTAACAAAATGAAAATAAGACTACATAGGTAGCATTCTACTAATAATAATTTTTAACAAAATATTCATTTATACTTTTCCGTTAATGTATGACATTTATTTTTCTTCGCTATAAAACTGCACAATAGCCTTCAATGATTTAACTTAATGCGTCATTTTGAAGCATATGACGTCATATTTTGTAGTACAGCGAGAACGACATCTCGCTTATTTTTCAGTGTGTACGTTATAACGGACATCAAAATTGTAAGTAATAGCATTTGTTGTTTTTAATTAAAAGATTAGTATAAGTTAATTTTACTAATAAATAGATTAATAAGTACTTTCGAGGTTTGTAATATACTGTGATGGCATAATGCACATTTCCCGTACTTTTTGTCTGGACGGAGTTTATTGACAGCCTTAACTGTGCTGCGCAGTGAAAAGTTCGTCCATTCGTCTGTAGGTCTGACCGCCTAATAATATTGTCTTTCGGCCATTGCTACTTTGCGGAACGGAACGGAACCAGCTATGAGACCCCAGCAGGGAATGGGGATATTTTTAAAAAGCATCATTATTTCAATTAATAAAACATATCGTTAATGAAAGATTGTTTTTCAATTGTTGATGTTTGAATGCAGTATGCATACATGAACTGTATTAATCATTGCTTTTTAAGTCATAACTCGTTCCTATCCCGAAAAAAAAACCTTATGTCATTAAAAACGACCTACAAATGTGACCGTCGTATAAATCAAAACTCGATACAACTTTTAAGAGTATATGTTAATTATAACTCTAGTTACCACTGACCAATGTGTTCGACATACATGTGCATGCAGAGTCATCACGTGTCTATCGCGTGACATTGATATCTATTTCAAAAATAACTAGGTCACAAACATTTTTGAATATTGCAAGGGCGTACCCCCTTTGCATATTAACTAATTGTGCATGTATTATTTCAATGTGATCTTCTCCACCGAAAAATCACAACTTCTCTATTGTAAACGACTTAATTATTACCCTACACCCCCCCCCCCCCCCCCAAAAAAAAAAACGCCCGACAATCCATCATTTACTGGTGTATCACGTCATTTTTCATCAACAATACGGCAACACCGGAGAATAAAACAAAGCAGCAGCATTTTTCATTTACCTCTAAATCTCCGTTAAGACAGCGTAAAATCAAAATCAGGCATGCAGGTTATGCACTTGCAAAAGTGCGTTGCAGATGATATACTGTATACTGGGATATATTTGCCCCGATTTATTTTCGCCCTTGTCGCCTGTGGGCGAATTTATGACTGGGGAAATTTCATTGTCTCAAATTATCTCTCTTTATACACAACTGTGTCAGGGCAAATTCAAGACGGGGCGTATCTGTTTGCAAGTGTAATGGGGGGGGGGGGGGGGGGGCAAAATTACACGGGGCGAAAACAATCTTGTATACAGATGTTGACTAAGGGAAATAACTCTGTGGATATAGTGTTGCAGGAAATTTGAATATCATTACGAGTATTTTGCGATATTTTCAAATTCGGTGTTTATAACTTCAAAATCAGTTGAACAGAGTGAAAAATTAAGTAAATTTCAAAGTCATGTCTTGGATACGGTGTAACCAATTTCTATTCATTTTTACGGGGGGGGGGGGGGTCATTTTTCTATGGGGGTCATTTTTCTTCATGTTTAACATGAAGAAAAATAACCCCTGGGTCTTTTTTCTTCAGAAAAATTCAATTATTCTTCAGCTAGGGGGGGTCATTATTCTACGTAGAAATAATATCATTATTCTTCATTACACCGGCGCGAAGCGAGCTCTACCGACAAGGCCTGTGTGAATAGAAAATTTGGACTAGATGTACATTCATTCAATGGATTTTTTTGGCGTCAGTAAATCGGACCAGTAATGCATTGTTTTAATCGTCCCAGTAGTTCTCTGTAATCATGGCAATTTTCACCACTTCACACTCTCACGAGAATCAGCAAGACAATAAAAACAATAACGATGTATACGACATACAGTCAATGGTACCTCTAAAGTTCACCTCAGTACACTCTCAATCAAGGATAATAACAAGGTGACGTCAAAAAGGTTTACAAATTGATCCGATACATTTTTTCGGCGTCAGTAAATTTTGACCCACAATTCATAGTACCAATGGTTTCCAACCTCACTTTCTCGCGAGATTCGAAGTACATATAAATGTGTAATTTTAAGAACATCATGCTTTTTAAGTAAATAAAACAGTTTACTCCGCGTACTTTTATTTCTCAGTGGAGTTTTAATTTACAAAGTCAGACGACACTTCACCAACGTGAACTTTGACGTCACAATAAGGGGAAATTACTCTAACTGAAGTTATTGTAAATCTGCTGAAAATCCTCTCAAAATCTTGCAAAGCTAAAGAATGATGACATTTCTTCAGATATAGGATACAGTTGTAACTTGCACTCATTTAAATGAATGCTAACATTTTATTCACTATAATTACAGCAACGTTAATTTTCAGGAACGTACACAAAGCATCGTTTTTTTAAAGGGGGTGGCTGGATATTGATGGTAGCCTCATCCAAAAAAACTTTACAAGTAAAAAGAAAAAAAAAAGATTATTCTAAAAATCTGAAAATTCTAATCCTTCTGCTCTTTAGCAGTTGAATGGTTTCTTTTAATAATTTTCACTTTCATTTATTACAAGCTCCCAATTCCATGGTGGGGGGGGGGACTCTATTTTCTTTCTATTTTATGATAAGCAAATTTTTTAAAGCGTAAATCAAAAAAAAAAAATTGAAATTATTTTTTTTTAAAGTGGAGGGGGCAACTCCATGATAAGTAGATTTTCTATGTGTAAATTTAAAAAATGTATTATTTTCTTTAACATGGGGGTGGGGCTATGATAAGTCAATTTTTGTATGCAAGTTTAAGAAAAAATTTCTACTGCAAAAAAAGGGGATGAACTGACGTACTTTACAATCATTTTAAAAGAGGAGATAAAGTGCAATAAACATTTACATTTATCATCTTTATCATTATACAACATTATATCTGAGATTGACCTAATGTTCTACTTATAAATAAATAACAAATCTTATAAACTATAAATAATGTAAATTTACTGAAAAATAATTATGTTTTATTTTATTTGCAATCAAATTTATTGAAGTTGTTAATTTTATTGATTTATCATAATTCATTGTTTGATCACATGCTGCGCTCGCCCCAACGGTCGCACCGTAAAACATATTAATATATACATAAGCATGTTAATATTTCTAATTTGACGTTATAAATGCCCATCATAAATTGCTTTGCTTGTACAAAATCATGCCGATGGTCTCCACATAGAAGAATCTGGATAACAGGCAGACGAGGAACAGAGGGAGGTGGAAAAAGGCATTCACCGATGTAGATGATCTTACACATATGCCTACAAAGTTTAACACAACCCAAAGCACACTCATCATACATTTTAGCATTTGAAGTTACAACTGTATAAACTACAAAATGTCAAATGACGAAAAATGAATTTTCACCCTAGGGAGATTTTTGGATGAAAGACAACCCTATGAGCAAAGTATTAGCCTCTAATGTTTATTCAAAGTTCTTGTAAACAATCGTCAATACTTAACACAAAAGATGCCAAATAAGATGGACTTACAATAACATTAAAGAATTGTTCGCGGCTATGTTAAGGTAATGGTCCATACCCCACTAGATAAATAAAATGCGTACAGAATTTTTTCATATTTTTCAAACATGTATCTGAGGATATGTTCTCATCAAATTTTATCCTGTTGGGTGGTCCATCGGTATTATAAAAGCTAGGGTCGTTGCTAAAAATAGAACCGATTGCGGAAAAGGGCGCTTTTTCATACATAAAGAATATAAGCATAAGCCTGAAATTAGAATTTCACAAAATAATTTTTTGACTTATATCCTATGTAAAAAAAAGGAATTATTATTTCAGAACAAAAATTTTTATGTTACACTTGCTTATTTATCAAAAATAGATAAATCTGCATACAAATGAGATAAAATGAAATGAATTTTCAAAGAGAATTTAAGCTCTTATAATCTTATTTACGTACAGAATTCTCTCAAATTTTGATATTATTTACACATTAACGCCCTTAATCAATTGGAAATAAAATTACCCAAAGGACCGGCCTTTTCAGGATCACAATGGGCGAATTTTGGGTAAAAATCATTAAAATATATATTTTGAAAAAAGATCCGTAAAAATTAAATTGTGCATAGGTTTATCTTTTCATCACTCTAAAAAAATGTTTAGATTATTGTTAAATAGAAAACATGATTTAAACAAACTGTTGATCAATCTGTATTATCTAGTCCGCAGAAGATTGTATCTTTGGATATCGGTAAGTATAATGGATCGAGATCGGTATTTAGAAATTGCAGTCCCACGCTTGGATAATGCTAACTACCTGATATATGCCTGTAAGACAAAACCTCTATTCAACTTTTTTTTACTGGTTTTAAAGACTGTTCTTAAAATGAAATAACTTATTCTCGTTGCTAAGCGAATATAGAATATAGATGAAATAAGTCAAATTATTTCCCCTTGTGTATTTATCTCCCTTATGCACTAGAATATAGATCTCGGTCAGGATGCTTATGCACCTTCAGGGATTAACGTTCAAAGAATTGGATTAAGTTCAACCTTGTAATGCATTGATGTTTATGCAGGACAAAAGTAAGCGGTATGTATTTTCAAAACGAGTACTCAATCGGCACAACCCAGTCAATTTCTCATTTCGCTGAGTAATAGGCTAATTGATTGCAGTTTTCAGGATTTTTAATTGATTTGTTTTGAATTAATTTCTAGGTCAGCTTGATTTTTTTGTTTTGAAACACATGTACACTTTTTAGCGTTAGGTCTCGATTAGATCGGGCACGGAAAAGACGTAATAACGCGTGAATTACGTCAGACGTTGTTTTGTGACGTATGGATCATACCTTAAGGCTACCCGATTAATTTCACAGCCGCTTGTCTGTACTTCATAAGATATGACGTCATAGTTAACTTTGACGTCACGACATGCATTCCTTTCGATCGTTCTTAGGGAATGTATCGTAACGTAATAAGTGATATTCATTGTGCATAATAAAACCGTTTCATTCCTTTACATAGACACTGTTGTAAATACTAGTGATACTAAATTCAATATCACCGATATGGAGTATAAAAAATCAACAGTTTTAAAGCTTCGTAATAGGTAAATAACTATTCATAAACTAATGGTTTTGAGACTCCCCCTGCTACGTGTAATCTAATAAATGGTGATATGTATGTATATGCATATAAAAACCGGCTTGGCGCAAGTGAAAGATAAAAATAATCTTAGTATATTTTACGTGAAATCGGGAGAGAAAATAAGTACCAATGTGAATCTTGCTGGGGGAAACCTACCGAATGACCCGATTTTGTGTAAATCGAGCCTAAACGGTAAAAATGTGCCCAATTTCGATGGCGGTGCGAAATGTTTTGACAATATTTCAAATAAACGAAATATTTATATGAACCCCTAGCAAGAACTGCAAAATACATTACTTATCAAAGGATTTTTCATAAAAATATTTTTGATTTAATGTCATTATTCACTTGTGCCGATGCAATTTTTAAAGATTATTAAAGCCATATACGCTGTCATTTATTTGAATTTTTAGAATTAGTGAATTAGGGCTAGAATGGTTTAATTCCACAAAATATACCATATAAAAATTGTCAGTAACATGTTACACTGTTTTATAAGTTTTTTAAGGCCCGTGTACATCGGTTAAAAATTTTTGTCTTAATGCAAGACAAAATTTTGTAATGAGCGTGGAGATATGCAAGTGACCTGGGGTCAACAAATCGGAGATTGAATTGCGCATCCTCAGTGGATACAAATATGTCGGAAAAGCGAGGCAGAAAGTCGGATAAGTTAACGGACTCTGCTCGAAAGCGTCACAAAAAAGAGGCTAACGCATAATTAAATAAATTCAAAATTTACATCGGTGACCAATTTGACAGATGGACGGACCTCCGGACAAAACTGACGATAAAATCGAACATCGAACTGTCCAAGATTCTGATGGATATGTAAGTCACAGTGCTGTGCATATCTAAATATAGTGATTTTGGAAGATCTTTAGACTATTATTTAACGAATATGAATTTAAACTTTTTTCTGGTAAATAAAAACATGTAAGCTTAATTTAATTGCTCTCTTAAATACACGAAATCTGTCATTCAATCTCTCCGTTATCGTCTGTAAATTTAAAGATGGGGTACGGAAGGGGTAACGCAACATAAAAATAAATGCATGCTTTTTTATCTGTTTTAGATATGAAAGTAAATCCGAGTCATTTCTGCCCCAAATTACTTCAACACCTGGACCATCAATGGTGTGTAATCACCTTGAAGTTGAATCCGAGTCGGATAGTATAACATCTGAATGGTAACTTAACGTCTCTCTCTCTCTCTCTCTCTCTCTCTCTCTCTCTCTCTAAAAAAATGCGTTTTAGTTTTTATGTTCGACATTATCATGATGAAAGATGCATGTATTAGTTTATGGATAATAAACTGATAAAGCAAGAATTACATGTGACAGCATTATGATTATTTTAGACTGCTCTCATTTCAAGAGATGACTGCAGTTATTTTTTTTTTTAATTTTTAGTGACAACACTGAGATGTCAAACGACTATGAAGAGTAAGAGTGGACATGCTTGTAAAAAATTATATGACAGTTTTTTGGATCCATTTGAGTAAGTTGTTCATAAAAAATGATTTATGAACTTCGCCTATTAATTGTTTAGTGAACCTATTACAATTTGGGTTAACATTTTTTAATTGCTGGTACATGTATTCGTCTTCAATGATCTTTTTTAACTTTTAGCAACTCATCTCCAATAAAATGACTTTAAAATTATGAGAAATGTAACATTACATACAAAGTTTAAAAACATTTAAAAAGTTCCAAGTGCAATGTAAATGCTATTTGTGAAAAGTTCAGACTATTCACTATGAGCAAGTCTAAGCAAAACTATATCACAGACAGTATAGATGTTGGAACTTGTTTAGATGAACAAGTTTATCTAACCCTTCTTATAGAGATCAATATACTAAGAAGTATAATAAACATGCATATCTTATACATGCATGGATATATTAAATATAAAACCTACTCCACTGAAAAAAGATATAATACATGTACAAAGATGCATTATTAATTGTGTAAATAACTAAGTTATGTGTTTCAATTTCTAATAGATTGTCAATGACACCTTCGGAACTTGAATTGCAAGGACAGGGGGATAATTCTTCTGAAGATGAGAATTATGAGCCAAGCTTCAATTTATCCTTAAGGTAATATAATGGTATGTAACAGTCAGACCGGTTTAATTACTGTTGTCAGATAGCTCAGTTGGTAGAGCACCTGACTAGAGATTCAGGGGGCCCAGGTTCGAAACTCGGTCTGGTCTGTCATTGGCATTAGTTCAGTATAACTGTTTGTGCAAACCTTGTTTACACTAAACCTGAGTTTAGTGTAAACAAGTTTTCAATACTTGTGGTCAAACTTTTAAATAAAATTTGCTGCCTTTGAACTACATGTATATTTAATTGTAAAGCTTTTCCTTGAATGAAAGTATTACCTATGCCATTTAATTTACTACTGGTTTCAGCAGGATGCTTTAAACTAAAAAATATACACCCATCTTTATATCTTATGCATGTATTTTAGACTAGATCATGGCCTTCTATCTAGTTAATCAGAGGAAGAGGATTGCAATGATGACATGTAAGAAGAGCATGACATCGAGCCTTATCCCTGTATTAAAGTAGTAACGACAAATGCAGAAGTAAACGAACTGTTATCAGATAGACCAGTCATTGTGTACATGGATGCTCTTCTTTCCCTGGCCAGAGCAAATGTCCATCATGTTTGTGGCGTGAAAGGATGTGGACAAGACATCCACATCACTTCAGAATTTGTCTCCTCAGCTGTATATTTGAAATGGGTAATTGTTATTAATTTTAAAATTTTGAATCTAAAGTTTGACTTGAATGTAAGCATTAATTATCAATTTATGTAATTACCCTTATATACATATATATATAAGAGGGGGGTATACTGTTTTACCCATGTGTGTCTGTGCAAGTGGCTCTGTATATCCGTAACACATTTTCAGAGCATTTAAAAAAAATTTCCTTAACATTGAATTCACATTTCTTGTTTATGTTGAAGTTTCCTCCACTCTTCTTGAAAAATGTTATCTAAGCAACGCAAACTAATGAATATTATGTAAAGATCGGATATTCAAAAAAATAAAGTTTCAAAACTTGAAAATGAAAGAATAAAATGTATTAATTTTTTGAAGAAAGAATTTTGCACAAGTCAACGAAAATGAAAGCTCCTGATGACTTGAACCCCCATACCTGGGAGTCAGCAGTCACTTAATTATGTCAGGTGACTAACCTACTAAGCTACAAAGTAATACACTCGGATTGATTAATATATTAGCCAGAACAATACATGTGATACATGTATACTTCTAAAAAATAGGTACAAGTCAAAAGGTGTGGAGGAAACTTTTTTAAAATAATCATAATAATAAAAACATTTTGTCTTGTAGAGCTGTTCAAATAATCACATCGCTCATAAATGGTGCTCGCAATCGCTCTTCAATAGAAGAGTCCACAGTGGTGATGTTTTAATGGCTGTTTCTCTGTTGGCCTCAGGTGGCAACTTTCATCAGTCTACCCTTTTTTCAAAATTTTTGAAGTTGCCATTTCTCTCTTCTTCCTCTTTTACTAAAATTCAAAGAAGATACGTCATTCCAGCAATTGAGGAAGTATGGGAAAACCATCAGGGTCATATTTTGGAAGAATTCAGAGACAAAGATGTTGTTATTCTTGGTAAGTTTGTGCTACATTTACATGTTGAACAATATTCAATTTAACTATCATACGTTTTATGGATATCTATGTAACAAAGAAAATTTTAATTCCCAGGGGATGGTCGTATGGATAGTCCGGGCCATTGTGCGCAATATTGTACATACACCTTTATGGAAAATGAAAGCAAGAAAATATTGTGCATATTAACCATATTAACCATGGACAAGAGGATGACAGGGAAAAAAAGGTTTACAGAGCGGGATACATGTTGTAGAGGTTGTCACCGACGCACATGTACAAATTGAATCTTTGATGAGTAAGCACATGTATAATGATTTTAACTTCTATGTAATAAGATACTGCTGTATTATTCTGACACTTTAAATTTTAATGAGTGGATTTTTCAGTGAAAAAAATAATTTAATTTTTTTTTCCAGAAAATAACTATCCTGCTATCAAACATTCCTTCGACATCTGGCATGGGTCCAAGAATCTAGGCAAAAAACTGTTAAAGGTACTTGCTGCATTGCACATATTTATATTTATTTTAATGGTTACTTTGACAAATTTACTGATCTGGTATTGGCTTATAACTGCTAACTAAATTCCAAACCCAGTGTGACAGTAATTATTACTAAACAGATATTTTGCATACTGACTATGCTTAGCCTTAGCATGTATGGTACGAACTTTACAGTATTCCAGATTATGTCTGCACAATCACATTTCCAATACATGTACAACATTCTGTGATGCCCATGTGGAACATAGGGAATGAAGTTTTTACCTCCTCACATTAAGAATAAAATCCAATAATTTAGAAATTTAACCATATTTTTTTGAATTGTAAATATATTTTCAGAATTAACTTATCAATTCACCTTATTTCCAAGATCAGAAAATCAGATGTATTGGTTTTCTTGGGGTTTGATAAGGAAAATTTTTGTGGGTTACACCGTTTGTAGAAATACATCAAATTGTTTGTCTTATTAAATGACAAATCTTTTAAAAATTTCACTTGTGTTTTAGGCTGGCCAAGAGAAGACCAAGAAACCTCTTCTGCAGTGGACAAGAGAGGTGGTGAACCACTTCTGGTATTGTTCAGCTTCTGCCAACACAGTTGAAGAGTTCATTGTAAGTATTTTTTCTTTGCATGCCCCCTATGCAATACAATACTTGCATTATTCAGTGAGTAAAAGGTAACCATTGTGCTTGTTTACAACAATACATATTAATATGTACACATAGTTTTCATGTTTAATAATACATATAGTAGAAGACATTTGTCATAGACAATAATTTATTCTCAGTCACATCTTATTCATTCTTGTTTTACAGGGCATATGGTGTGTAGTTATACATCACGTAATTGGAGAGCACGAGTGGATTCTACCTTACAGGATTGGAGGGAAAAGCTGTTGTGAGCACGGTCCTTTGACTGAGGAGGGAGACAAGGACTACCTAGTGGCAGGCTCTCCCGCACATGTGGCACTGCGAGAAATTGTGTTGGACAAGTACCTTCTAAAGAAAATACCATATGTTCTGCATTGCAGGTATCAACCAAGCAGTAATGCAAAATTCTATGTCAATTAATACTATATACTATATGAATAGTGCCTGTTTGGGAGGTTAACACCCAAGGGGTGTAAATTTCAGCTGTTATCTACCAAACGGGCACTATTTTTAGAGATTTTTTTACTGCTTTTATATAGAAATGACGTGAATTTCACGGCAAATCGTACGCGCATGATTTACGCGCATGTAACAATTCATTGTGTTACCCGTTGCTAAGTGTGTTGCTAACGCTGAGGGTAATTATTAATAGAACGGATTATCAACTGCGTCTGAACCAATCAGATTTCAGTATTTAACATGAAAGTATTGTAAAAGTTATGCACAAGTTAATGACATATTCATCGATATACATGTACATTGATGCAGACTATTACACAGGGTTTTTTTAACTACAGAAGCACTGCTGCGTTAGAGTCATTTCAAAATCTTATTTTGAAATACTCGCCAAAAAGACTATCCTACACACCACATGTGTACACGGCCAGAACGCTACTAGCAGCATTGGACCATAATGCCAACTGTGATAGGCCAGCTGCAGTGAAAAAGGATGGCTCTCTCAGGTTTATATTGAAAAAGAAAAAGTTTCAAAATGATGTGCATGATACTCAACTGTACACAGACTGGGAAGTTTATGTTTTTACCATGTTTTTTAGACAGCAGAGATATTATAGTAAGAAGATATTATAGTAAGAAGAGTGGGCACTGGTCAGTTTGTCATGTAAAGGAGGAGAAGACATATCCATATGTCAGTGACATCATTTCGTCCTGTATTGAAAAGCGCCTGGTAGATCCCATTGGAATGAACAGGCCAGTCGTACTAGATGCTGACGATCCCAGGCGCATTTCCAAGACACTGGCTTCTGTTGAACCCCCTCCAACAGCGCAGCTTGTGGAAGATAAGAAATCAAGATTTCCTGTGGAAAAGGACATTAAGCCCAAGGTCTGAAAAATTAATTTAAATACATACTAAGAACACAATGCACTGGTTTTGTGTTTTTTATTAAAACCCAAGAACACCTTCAATGTAACCAATGTAATGCCCTGATGGATCTGGATATCGATCTCTGATCCTTAGAACACAGCAACTGGGAATCACTTTTCGATTTCCAGCACCAAGATGACCATGCATCCACATAACATACTGTCTATAAGCAGCATGTCTGTGTGCTTTGTTATAGTCGATGTCCCTTGGTTCAGCTAATGCATCATTTCTGCTTCTTATTGCCACCTCCAATACAAGTTCATCTAAGACAATAGCGTAGAAATCCTGTAAAGAAAGCACTTTATTATTTCCATATATACGCTTCATTAACTGCTCAGTGTGTATATCGTTAGGTTAAAAGCTTACTGCAAGCTGGGAATGGCAGTTTTGTGGAGTCTTTCCACAACACACATTCTCTTGCATTGTAGGCATCTCCCTACAAAAACTACATGTACACCAGCTAGGTGCTGTGGTCATGTGTTCTTGTGCTGGATTGGTATCTTGAGGAGAATCCAAGATGTCCAGCAGCAGAGAAGGCTCTCTTTTGCACACTAATGCCAGGGTCTTTCTTAGGGACTCGACATCCATACTAGATATACGCTCCTAAAGTCACAAGAAAATAGTTTTTCCATTATTAAAGAAAATATAGAGTTACATACATGTATCGTGTCTTATGAAATATATTTTTTGTCATGTTTTTCTCTTTTTAAATATCACTTTGAAGTATTAGTGAATGGTGTTGTGAATAATTTCAGATAGTTTCATGGTCTCAAATTTTATTCAGCAAATATGTTCCAGGCATGTTATAAATTTATTTTTTATCAAGGATCGAGTTGTTCTCTCTTTGGTATAAGTGTAAGGCAGAGAGACATATTTTAAATCATGTACAGTGGTAACAACGTTATTGTTGACAAACGACACGCACGTTTCTGATACACGAACGATCACGCACGATACACGAACGATCACGCACGTTACACGGACGATCACTAACTTACTGAATTTTCACGATACACGAACAAAAACGATAAAACACGCAACCAAACGATTCTACACCATTAAACACGCAAAATCAAAATTAATTTTTAAGATTAGCATTAAGAAAACGTATTGCTTTAATTTGTAATGCTTTATGTTTGTGTTATATTAAAAAGCGGCATGTACAGTAGCAAAGCACTGTTTTATATTTTACGAGTAAACAATTTACACATCCATACCAAAAAAAAAATGATTTATACACAAATATTTTTTTTTGTCTCCATAACGAATAATAACTTACGTGTAAATAAAATGAAGATAATGCATTAACTATACGAAATTATTTACATACGAGTTGACTGTTTATGTAATCCAGTTCCCTTACGTACGATTTGATTATGCGGGATAGAGGTAAATTTGTTACCTTGTTCCATAGAATTTCGATTTTACACAATGAATATTTTCATTATTTACAGTACATATATAATTAACTTCTTTTTTTTTAAATTTTAAAGCGTCTATAAATTTTTTATTTCAAACAAATGTTTACAAAATGTACATGTACCAGATAGGAATGCGTATCGAATTCTCATTTGAAAGAAAGACGTTGGGGATAATCGTTTAGTTTAAAACGGGGAGTGGGTAAGCTTGACCGCTTTCATTCAACGTGTCGCTCTCGCTAATATGATTAAAATTATGTGTCAAGACACAATGGATGCTTGATATAGGCTGACTATAATATCATGCAAAACTAACTCGACCGAACAAAGGATTGAATGAGCTGTGGAAATACTTGATAAATGTATTTAACATCAAAAGAGAGAATGACTGTTAACAACTGTCAATGTTCTTCTATAGAAAAAAAGTTTAAAATTCACATTGTTTTACAAAAATTACGTGTCGTTGTTTTCAGAATAAATCCTGACATTCCGTAAAAAAAGTTACAAAACGAAAAAAACGCACGATCACGCACGAACACGCACGGTAAAAAACGCAAACTATTTTTCCTGATACACGCACGATCCCGCACGTTACACGAACGATCACCCACGTTACACGAACTTTTAAACACGATTGGCTTGTCAACAATAACGTTGTTACCACTGTACCTCTATTTGTGTCTGGCGATTCTGTCTAGCTTGCATGGCCCGCTCAATTCTATTCTGACCAGCTGCTGCTCTTCCTCTTCCACCCTGACCCCTACCTCTGCCTCTAGCAGCAGCTCTTCGACCCTGACCCCTAGGCCTACCTCCACCTTTACCTTTAGATCCATGTGTCTTTATAAATGAAATGGTCTTGAAGGAAATTTTAATGGTAAACAACCTGATATGCTTATGATATTTACATGCATTTCTCCTGTCGGACAGGAGCTTTGGTTCATCGTATACTAAGTAATGTGCTCGGTAAATAAATGACTTACTAGAATATAATACCGATATATACATTTATGTATGGATTCAACATTAGTCATTTCTGACTCTATGGACACAAAATGAGAATAGACTTAAAAATTGCTTACATATTACGAAACTAGTATAGTATATATAGATACATGTATGTACAGTATACATGCAGTAAGTCGTGCAAAATTTATCAGTCTTTTTTTCGGCCAATGTCTGTGAACCAGATTCAATTTGTTTATGCCAAAATAATTTTATTATAAGGCAAAAACTGTTACCAACACACTATACATATACAGTCATATACATCGAAAGCATGTATAGCCCCCCCCCCCCCCCCCCCCAATGCATTTTTCTTTTATTGTTTTGCCCCTTGTGATTCCATGACTGGCAAATAAACACTATATATTATCCAGAAATAAAAAGACCAAAATTTATGTGTAAATATATTTTCTTCTAGGTATTCGTCGACCTCAAAATGTACACAATTTAATTCATCTAGAAATTTCCCCGTCTGGTACCCCATTCTACGTCAGCCATAATGCAAATGACCGTAGTTTTGCCTCCGTGAGCTCAGTTCGATATTTTGATCATGTTGTAGTTTAAAAACATGACAATATGAATGAAAATTTATTTTCTATGTCAAAAGAAATCAATTGGACACTTACTTGCGACTCCATTTGCAGCATTCAACTTTTTATCAGCGTGTAGCATCAACTCATAAATACTCGGTAATCTCCGTAAACAGTCGCAATGGCGGTCGGTTCAAATAATCAGACGTGCGTAGGGAACGTTTTAAGTAAGTATTTCTTACTTTGTAATCAATATTTATTGTGTATTCAGTGGTGTTTGTTTATATTTTTCCAAAATATCGTCATTTAGTATACCCAAAAATTTACCGCAAATGACAGCGTATATGGCTTTAACAGTGTTTTACGTGCTTTAGAAAAATATATGACGTCACAAAAATACATCAAATATAGTGTTGGATCTCACTGTTAATTTATGTAATAAAAGTTTAAAGAAACTCGCTCGGTTAAAGTATTTTTCGATAATTAAAAAAGTATCATTTTTCGACATATATTTAGCTTCGGACAGCCTTAATATAGCCGCGTTGGAAATGCTTCTTTACATTACATTAAAGAATGGTTGGAAATGCCACTTGGGCATAAATATACATGTACATGTACTTTGTGTTTTTTCTTCCTAGATTTTAATTGTTTTCTATATATATTAATATTAACATTACATATTTTCTTGCTGCAATATTTAACAAATGTTCCCAATATATCTACTGAAATAAATCAAAAGACAACTTCATATTTTAAGATAATTAAATGTAAACAGATAGCCATGCTATGACCTTGAATTGCTAGTATTACATAATGGTCACTATGATATTTATGTGTACCTAGATACTGCGCACTGAATGGTGTTAATGATAATTAATAGAATGAACTCTTTGACTCTTGTAGCAATGCATAGTATTCCTAAATAATGTTATTAAACAAGGTGCATAATACGGGCATAATAATATACAAATTGAGAGTTTAACAACAAGAGACATATTTGGCGATTCTGTGTCTGCAACAATAGCTCTGGTACTCTATATTGAGTCATGTATTGTGTATTCTATATATTAACCTTTGTAACCTTTTATGCCATGTATGAATGAACGTATTATGAGTAAGTGATGCCTCATACTAGGTGGGGGACTCCGAGACCCAGGATTCGGAGACTCAAATCCTGCATCCAGACTCTTTGATTGGCAGTTTTTACGGTTTTGTTACTTAATTTAGGAATAAAATATTAATCTTAATTTTGAACACTAAATGTTCACTCATGATCGTCGTATATGGGCCGAACTGTCCATCATATGTAAAATGTTATATATACCCATGTAAAATGATGTTGAGTAGAAAGATTCCGCTTATAGAGATTCTTAGACTCTTGATTTTGGCTGCTTTTAATTGTTGCAACTATACGATCACGCTTAATAAAACCGCTTGAGAAAGAAATGCTGTACTTGTGATCACTAAGTTTGAGCTGATCCTCAATTGGATCCGTAAGACAAAAGGCTTACATGAACTTACTTGGTGCCAGTGACCAGGACTTAGCGAAGTTCAAAACAGAATAGGGTAAGAACCATTTCTATATGTCTCTTATAGCTATCTCGAAGTAAACAACTTTGTCTAAGCAACCAATATGGCGACAGGTGATGAATTTTATAAAAAAGAATTAAAAATTCAAATAGAGCAATTAGAAAAACAATTCGCGGGGTTGGGTCAGAACAAAGAAAATAAAGGGCAAGAAACAGGTCAAAAGTCCTCAGAAAAAAGAACAGATTAAACAAAATACTTTTGAAACATATCATGATGCTAGGCCGTATGAAACTCGTGAACCTCGACACCGAGTCCCAGATCAGGATTATGATAAAGATTTTTTCATTGGTCAAGTTAAAGCTATAACAGCCGCACTCTCAGTGCCCCTATCTTCTGTGATAACATCTTTTGAGGGAGATGCTCACAAATTTAAACAGTGGATAAAAGAAGTTGAAAAGTACAGTGTTATGTCTCGGAAACAAGGTCATGAGATCCCCATGTTTGCATACATAACGAGTAAGGGTTCAGTTGGGGATTATATTAAAAGGTATTTTGATGAAACGGATGCGTCTGAAGAAATCCCATCTTGGAACGATCTTAAGGAATCCCTTAAAAATAGATTTGCAGAAATAACAGTTCCCCAACACGCGTTAGTATTAATGTGTAGGACTCGACAAAATTCAAATGAAAGTGTTCAGTTGTTCGCCGAGAGACTACTGCAAATCGCAGAAGACGCCTACAGTAATGACAGACTAAAAGAGCCTTTGGTGCAACAACAGTTAGTAGATATCTTTTGTGACGGGTTGACATTCGACTACCTCAGAATGAAAATTTTGCGAGAAAACCCTAAAGATTTAGAATCAGCAATTCAAATAATAATGCGAGAACAAAATCTGAGACAGAGTCTAGCGATAAGAGGGTCAAAGTGATAAAGTAGGTCATGTGCGTGCAGATTGTTGGAGCTCGCATATGTATCAACAGCGCAGCAAAATCGTGGCAGACCATCAAATCGTCAAGGCCGAACATATGAATCAAGCGACCAAGTAAATAGGGGATCGTCTCAAAATTTCAAATCTCGCTCTTATTTTGACAAACAAAAACAGGAAAACTAAGATGTTCTTCCTTCGTTGAAGCCCGAAAAAAGAACTTTAGACATAGACCTACATATGAAATTAATTTTACTAACAACCCCAGTAGCTGTCTATTAAAAGTAGGAAAAAATAAATTTAGAGCTTTGGTAGATACAGGTGCAGCCGTATCTCTAATTAGTAAGAAAATGTATGATAACCTATTTCCTCGCCCCAAGTTGTTTAATAATGACATCCCCTCTTTACAAGCAGCAAATGACAATTCTTAAATTGCGGTAGGGTATGTAAATATTTCCTTTAAGATTTCAGGATTCACTTTAGACCACAAACTCTAACTGACAAAAGGACTCAACCGAAACATGATTCGTGGTCGTGATTGGCTCAAGAAAAACTATGTTCGTTTATACTTTGATCTTGGACTCATGCGTATTGATGGCAAAGTATACGCGGGACTTAAAGAAGATTTACACATCTCAACTCTTGTAAGAACACATAAAAAACGTATTATGAGACCAAACACGGTGACTGTATTTTATGGAAAAATAAATAACAATTTTCCTCTGGAAAAAAGTGACTTGGTTGAAGTGAACAGCATAGACAATAACTGCATTATGGAAGACCCAGGACTATATTTAAAAGACGCCGTTTGTATAGTTCGAAAGATAAGAAAGTTCCAATGATCTTCGTTAACCAAACTAACAAAAATTATAAAATTCCAAGAGGCTACATAGTAGGACGAATTACCGCATTAAAACAGAAGGAAATCCCAGAAATACAGACTATTCAAGACACAAAAGAAGAAATTGATGTACCTAAAAGATTTTAACACTCAATCAAAAGACTTGTGAGTAAAAACAATGATTTATTTGCAAAGAAAGACAATGATCTTGGAGTGATTAATACTGTTAAAATGAAGATAGAAACTGGAGATCACCACCCAATAAAGAACAGACCCTACCGTGTACCTCTAAATAAAAGACAGATAATTGACACGGCCATACTGGAAATGATGGACGCGAAGATTTTTGAGAGATCACAATCGTCTTTGTCATTAGTAGTGGTGAAGAAAAAGGACGGATCAGACCGGATGTGCGTTGATCTTAGAAGCTTGAATAAGATAGTGAAATCAGTATCATTCACGCTACCGTTGATTGATGACATCCTATGTTTACTAGGTAAGGCAAAATATTTCACTGCACTAGACTTAAAGAGTGGATATTGGCAAGTGAAATTAGAAGATTCAAGTAAAGAAAAAACGGCCTTTGCATGTCACAAAGGACTATTCCAATTCAACCGGATGCCATTTTGGTTGAGTAATGCACCGGCAGTCTTTCAAGAACTGATAAACATAGTTCTTCAAGGACAAGAAGAGTTTGCCATCGCATACCTGGATGACATTCTTATATTCTCAGAGACACCGGATGATCATCTTCGTCATTTTCAAGACGTTTTCAATCGCCCAAGAAAGCATGGACTAAAAATGAAGCTAAAGAAATGTAGTTTCTTCAATGAAGAGACTGAATATCTTGGTTTCATCATTGATGAACATGGCGTTACACCTGATCCAAAGAAAGTCCAAGCTATAAGAAAGTTACCAGCGCCCACTACAGTCCGAAAAGTTCGTGGCTTTATAGGTATGTGTAGTTATTACAGGAGATTCATACCGAACTTCTCTGAGATTGCAGAACCATTGATTGACTTAACCAGAAAATATGCAAGGTTCAAAGGACACCATGTTGCCAAAAAACGTTTGACTTTATTAAAGAAAGTTTAACGGTAGTGCCTTTACTAGCATATCCAGATACCAATAAGCCGTACATCCTGTACACCGATGCCAGCGACATTTGTATTGGAGCGTGCCTTACTAAAAAGACAGAGGAGGGAGAAGATAGCCAATATATTACTTATCCCACAAGCTGAGTAAAACTGAAGAAAAGTGGTCAACCATAGAAAAGGAGGCATTTGCAATATATTACGCCCTTCAGAAGTTAGACCATTATTCACACGGTGTTCAGTTTACAATAAGAACAGACCATAAGCCGCTCAAGTATATCTTAGAATCTCCAATGCAAAATATGAAAATTCAACTATGGGCGTTAAGTATTGCAGGATATAACTGTAAGGTAGAGTACATAGAAGGAAGATTTAACTGCTGTGCAGATCTCTTATTCAGATTACCGACAGTCAACCTCGAGTGTGAAGAGGAAGAACAATCTGAGCATGATGAACCAGATGTTAAGAGTGAACGTACTTAGCTCCAATGCCTTTTCGCCTAAGAGATTGGCCAGATGTGAAGTTAAGCAACACGACGAATTGGTCAAACCCTTTATTGATCTACCAGAAGAAATCAACATCAAAGAAAGTCAACAACACGATGAGCAGATCAAGAAACTGACGAATATGTTAAATAAAGGGACAGTAACGGCAACCGAAGAACAGAAGTTTCTGGAAATTGATAGTTAAATGTTCTATCTTTCAGATGGAGACTCGGAAGGCCCAAGACGTCGCCTGTATGTACCACGTGAGTTAGAACGTTTAGTAGTGCAGCAATATCATGACGGACTTGGACATATGGGAGTGGACAAAACATATGACGTAATCAGACAAAAGTACTACATACCAAATTTGTACAAAAGGTTATTCTCTTATATAGAAGGATGTGTGGTATGCCAAACGAGGAGCAATAAGAAAAATCAACCTCCACTTCAAGAGACAGATATACCACCTTTTCCAATGGCTAAAGTAGGGCTTGATCTATCAGGACTATATCCAACATCCTTGTCGGGAAACAAGTACATAGTTTCTTTTATTGACATTTACTCTGGTTGCCCAGAAGCTTTTCCCGTTCCTGATAAGTCAGCTGACAACATAGTACATCTTATCCTAGAAGAAATTTATCCAAGATATGGCTGTCCTCTTCAAATCCTCACAGACAACGGAACAGAAAATGTGAACAAGAAAGTGGAAGAAACCTTGAAAGAATTGAATATCAATCATATCAAAACATCGTATTACAGCCCTCAAGGTAATGGTAAAGTAGAAAGATTTCATAGAACTCTTCATGACGTGATGGCTAAGAAAATAACAGACAACGCTCAAACATGGGATATTCATCTTAATCAGACGTTGGCAGCCATTCGTTTCCATCCTAGCGATTCGTCAAAGTTTTCTCCATATTACCTTGTGTACAACAGAGATGTCGTATTACCTCTTGATACGTTGATGAAACCTCGAAAGAGATATGCGGGAGAAGATCAACACAAGATCGCCCTTCAAGAACATCATAAAGCTTTCCTGCTAGTACATCGTAATATGAAGGAAGCCAAGAAAAAACAGAAAGCTCAGGCCGATAAGAAAAGCAAAGACGAAAATTTTCAGCTATGTGACCCTGTCTACCTTAAGAACAACAGAAGACAAAATAAGTTAGATAAAAAGTGGCTATTATATTATCGAATCATAGAACAGAAAGGACCAGTTCGTTTCGTGGTGAGAGATCAATTGACTGGATTAACCACCAAATGCCACGCACGACAATTAAGACTGGCAGACATTTCGCACTGGCCCCTTTCATCAACTGCTGAAGATGGTGGAAGAACTCTAAGAAAAACTAACTATGTGGTGCCACAAGAAGATAAATCGTCGTCAGAAAATGAAGACATGCAACCAGACCCATTGGAAAGAGCTAAACAGTCCAAATAATGGGAAAGAGAAGGATCTTAAGACGAGGAGGATATTCCCCTAGCAGAACTTCAAAGACGTATAAGAGCTAAGAAGATCATGGATGATCAGCAGTATAAATACGAGAACGATCAGGCCGTAGATTCAGAATCGGATGAGACCCATGAGTCAAATCAATGTGATGAAAATAGTGGTCAAGACTATGAAATACCCTTAGATAACCCAAATGTACCCTTAGATGAAAATATGGAAATAGATGAAATAGTCCCTAAAGTAGGTCTAGGCATCAAACCAATCCCTAAACCGTGTAAACTAATTCCTAAGCCCCGTAGGGAAAATAGCAAACAAAAGTTTGCTGTAGATTGTTTGGCTATTATGAAGGAATTAGCCAAAATAATAAACTAAATAAATTGTATTATTGAATATTGTAGATGTAGATAATCTTGAATAAGCTTAGCTTTGTATATATTGCACGCTTTTAAAAAGGTATGACAGGATGACCCCTGTGACATAAAAAACATATATTGAGATACGCCGACTAGCAAACGCAGACTCAGCACCTCGGTTAGTTGTATGTATATGCGGAGTTAAAGAGATTTAACATATATACCAAATACGTGAAACAGCGACTAATTAAGAAACTAGAAGACTCATTTTTGTAAGTGATTTAAGATTATTTGTAAAAACGATTAAATATTTCGATTGACATCTTGAGTATGGGAAAAGGTTGCTCAGGTTTTCATGGTTCAGTGTCTTAAGACTAAAACATATTAAAGTTTTCCCTATGAATGCACTAATGGCGGAATTGCCTGTAACAAATTTGAAACCCATGAAATCCTCGTCTTGGGTGGGAAGCCCCTGGTTTTATGTGTGTTTAATTTTGGCTGTAATAATAACGATAGGACTTTGTATTAATAAGCGCAAAACTATTAAAAAGTGGGGTGGTATATGCTGTGGTAGTTGATGGACAGGTTGTCGAAAAAGGGTAGTGACGGAGATAAGAAAGGATCTTCCAAAGACACTGTATTTTGTTGTGTGAATCCAGAAAAATGAACCTCTAATGACATTATTGAACTTGAACCAATCCCGAAAGACACTACAGAAATCCAAGAGAAACCCCGACGGAACGGAAGACTCGAAACTCGCAAATTGACCAGTACCACGGGGACAATTTCGACCAAACAAGCACAACAATTACCTGGAGAGGAGAAAAATGAAGAATATCCATGGACCAAATACTATAGACCGGACCCATAGCTGGCACGTAAATACCTGGAAAAGAAGGCCGCAATGTCTACGCAACAGAGGAACGCAGGAGACGCTCCGCGAGAAGTCGCCTCGCTATCTGCGCCGACCCTTTATCCACGGGTGCCGATGATTTATGAATAATTAAGCTGCAGCCGTAAAGAAGTTGTGCATTCAATATAAAGGAATGATGAAAGTTTAGTGAAAATTAAAAATGTGAATTGTGTAAAATATGTTTAAAGTAGAAATGTGCGTTATCTTGTGCTAATATAAATCTTGTATTTGGTGATTCACTCTGGAGAACTTCAGGAAGAAACCGATGGACTCCGAACCTATGACGCTAACCTCGCCCCTAAGAAGGAAGCATTATTTTGTGAACTTACAAGCATGCATTGACTTTGTATATAAATGTGACATTAAGCTTAACCATATTTAGTATTACTTTGATGATGAATTATGATTATATTCAACTATAGTTATTTCATCTTGGTCATTATTGTCATACTTTATTCATTATTGTTTTCATGATTGTAATGCGATATAATCAAGCTATATGATTTTATGTACATATATACATCCTGGTTATAGATTTGATTTTGTAGATGAATGATGTTCCAAGCCGGAGGTGGAAACATGTCACTTGTTACTATCTCTTAACATAGATGTTCTGACTGGTATATCACTAGGAAGTTCATCTGATCAAGGGTAGATCAAGGACGCTTTCCTATTTCGGGCGCCAGGCATGAGAAATTTCCCTTCGGGATATTTAGTTTGCTTGGGGGACGTATGTAAACAGATAACCATGCTATGACCTTGAATTGCTAGTATTACATAATGGTCACTATGATATTTATGTTGACCTAATACTGCGCACTGAATGGTGTTAATGATAATTAATAGAATGAAGTCTGTGACTCTTGTAGCAATGTGTAGTATTCCTAAATGATGTTATTAAACAAGGTGCATAATACGGGCATAATAATACACAAATTAAGAGTTTAACAACACGTGACATATTTGGTGATTCTCTGTCTGCAAAGATAGCTCTGGTACTCTATATTGAGTCATGTAATGTGTATTCTATATATTAACCTTTGTAACCTTTTATGCCATGTATGAATGAACGTATTATGAGTAAGTGATGCCTCATACTAGGTGGGGGACTCCGAGACTCAGGATTCGGAGACTCAAATCCTGCATCCAGACTCTTTAACCACCATAAGGGGATGGGAGGTTGGCTTTGAATTTTCTCAGGTTGGGATACATAAATCCTATAAGTTAACTTTCCCATTTATTTATTTGACTTAGTTTTGCATTAAAACGAATAAATTCACTTATATAAGCCTATAATGAAATATGTATGTATATTTATCATTCCATCGTGATATTTAGGACATTAGGAAACTCGGAAATGAAAAGTCCCCAAGATGTTTGGGCCTTGGGACTTGGGAACGATAACTCTTACCTAAGGAACTTTCATACCAAATAAATTTTAAAATATTTTTTGTGTTTATTTGCAATGATTTTTATTCAAATTTTTGAATTCTTTTAAAATACCTATAGTATCCCTATCATCATTTTAATATTTGATAAGTATATGTTTTGTGGTCTTTTATTGAAAATTGGAATAAACTGTGGGTGTATAGAACCACCTGAAGGCGATATTATTTGAATCATTGCAAAAATACTTTGACCGGGGGCATTTCTTAAAATCTATGTAACATTTATTGACAACGATGTTAAACATTATATTTGATGCCTTTTTGGGACGTCCTTTGTACTTTGTAATCACGTGACGTTCGAATCCTTATATTGCAAATGATCTATTTAAATCGCATCGGCGCAGGTGATTGATGACATTAATTCATTAATGTTTTTAAGAAAAATCCTTTGTTATGTCATATACTTTGAAGTCCTTGCTTGGGCTTGAAATAGATATTTCGTTTACGGAAGATATTCGCAGGTAGGTTAAGGGAACTCCGAGTTAAATGACCGTCAACATTATGATCAATTTAAGAACTGTTTATTTTTATGAAAACAATACGGAATATTAATACCATTTGAATGTGTTCACCAAGATAATATTTTTCTACTTCGGAATCGACTTGATCTTTGAAGCTGCCGTACCATGGTATCACGTGACAGTTAAAAATAGATCACTATTTTACCTTAACAAAAAATCAAAAAGTGTAACACTACCCCGAAATTCATTTGTGTGCTTGCTACAATAATTCGATTGACAATTAGTTCATGTTTATTAGTATTTCTGGTAGAATCCTATTGTTAATCGCATTAAACAAATATTGTAAATATTAATCAGAAACCCTCTCAACTTCTATAATTTCATTGAAAATACTACGTATTTTTCATTTAAAACAACGAAGCACAAGATTCTAGCAGCACTTTTCAAGTAGTTTAGGTCATATACCGTTGATATTTACCAAAGTCATCTTTCATAATATCCGGGGTACTGTTACACTTTTGCCTTTTTTTGTACATACTGACAGAGGAAAGGCTGGTCAAGCCATATAAATGTCGATCTGCTTACCTTATAAAACTCGCTGATAAAACAAAACATCTATGCCAGTATTATCCTGATTATATCCTAACTGACATTTATCTAAATCTTAGGTATCTGTATTAAATAAGTCTTATTTCGACATTGTTTACACTGCATTCCGATGATTTTTCTCTCGACATGATATTCTCTAATAAACATGCTTGTGACGTCAACAATGATAATTATACGTAATAGAGGGAAATCGAAAATATATTCAGTTAGAAGAGTTTCTAGTGATATTTAATGCCTGTAGTTTTTATAATTTAAACCAGAGATAAAGTAAAAATCGACAAGTTTCTGAGAAAAATGTGACATCATGCTGCTTATTGTGACGTCATATCGATCAGAGGAATTTGATCGCTGAGAGTTGCCTTATCATACCCGCGTTGTTGAAACATTCCACAAAATCATCAAAATAATGCACATTTAAATTTACTTATCAAAAGCGATTTACAAAAAAATGGGGTAAATCCGTAGATTTCCCAAGAACGATTCACATTCAATTTGGTACTTATATTCTCTACCAATTTTACGTAAAATATTCTAAAATTCTGTTGATCTTTCACCTGCGCCAAGCTGGTTTTTACATGCACTAAACTTTCTTCATTTACTTGGAGATGTTTACATGTAGCAGGGAGAGTCTCCAAACCACTAGTTTATAAATAGTATTTTACTTAAAACGAAACTTAAAAACTGCCTATTATTAGGTCTTTCCACCTTTCAGGTGAAATACCTCTTGTTAGGTCTTTCCACCTTTCAGGTGAAAGACCTCTTGTTTTCTTTATGTTTTTAGGTCTTTCCACCTTTCAGGTGAAAGACCTTTTGTTTTCTTTATGTTTTTTATTCTTATTTTTTTTCTCTATTTTCCAAGGGACAGCTTTTTTATTATAAGACATATTGAAACAATTTTTCCTTCATGTAATTGACCATTTAAAGTTATGATACCAAATGACCCTGTTCCTGATAACCCCACGAACTTACAAAGTTATTGCCCTTGTTTACGAAAAACTTGTTATCGCTACTGCTTTGAAACCATAAGAGATATAATCTTGGAATTTTTACCAATGTCTTCAGTACACTTAGAGGGTTCTTTAAACTATCATACCGAAATGATCTGAGGCCCCCTTCTAGTAGTTATTGCCCCTGAAAGTATTTGAATTTCTATAAAATCACTTCCAACTTTTTTATTATTTGTCACAGAGACTTCGGACCACTTGGGATGAAAGCGTCTACCTTGGCCGATCAAAATGACATCAAGGTCAAAAGTCAAGGTCATTTGGAAATCCGTTAATTTATGAGTTATTAGATCTCTTTTGTCTAGTGTGGTAGAGAAAAACTTTTTCATGAATGAAATAGGACATCTTAAGACATTTTAAAATATAGCCCCTTGGCTTTTTCTTTTAAATGTTAACAGAGTTATTGCCCCTATTGTACAAAATGCTTGTTATCGCTACTCCTCATTAATCGTATGAGATAGAGACTTGAAACTTTTACCAATGTCTTCAGTACACTTAGAGGGTTCTTCAATCTATTCATTCCGAAAGGATCTGAGGTCCCCTTCTAGTAGTTATTGCCAATGAAAGTATTTGAATTTCTATAAAATCACTTCCAACTTGTTTATTATATGTCTTTAACCATTTGTTTATTAGTATTTCTGGTAGAATCCTATTGTTAATCGCATTAAACAAATATTGTAAATATTAATCAGAAACCCTCTCAACTTCTATAATTTCATTGAAAATACTACGTATTTTTCATTTAAAACAACGAAGCACAAGATTCTAGCAGCACTTTTCAAGTAGTTTAGGTCATATACCGTTGATATTTACCAAAGTCATCTTTCATAATATCCGGGGTACTGTTACACTTTTGCCTTTTTTTGTACATACTGACAGAGGAAAGGCTGGTCAAGCCATATAAATGTCGATCTGCTTACCTTATAAAACTCGCTGATAAAACAAAACATCTATGCCAGTATTATCCTGATTATATCCTAACTGACATTTATCTAAATCTTAGGTATCTGTATTAAATAAGTCTTATTTCGACATTGTTTACACTGCATTCCGATGATTTTTCTCTCGACATGATATTCTCTAATAAACATGCTTGTGACGTCAACAATGATAATTATACGTAATAGAGGGAAATCGAAAATATATTCAGTTAGAAGAGTTTCTAGTGATATTTAATGCCTGTAGTTTTTATAATTTAAACCAGAGATAAAGTAAAAATCGACAAGTTTCTGAGAAAAATGTGACATCATGCTGCTTATTGTGACGTCATATCGATCAGAGGAATTTGATCGCTGAGAGTTGCCTTATCATACCCGCGTTGTTGAAACATTCCACAAAATCATCAAAATAATGCACATTTAAATTTACTTATCAAAAGCGATTTACAAAAAAATGGGGTAAATCCGTAGATTTCCCAAGAACGATTCACATTCAATTTGGTACTTATATTCTCTACCAATTTTACGTAAAATATTCTAAAATTCTGTTGATCTTTCACCTGCGCCAAGCTGGTTTTTACATGCACTAAACTTTCTTCATTTACTTGGAGATGTTTACATGTAGCAGGGAGAGTCTCCAAACCACTAGTTTATAAATAGTATTTTACTTAAAACGAAACTTAAAAACTGCCTATTATTAGGTCTTTCCACCTTTCAGGTGAAATACCTCTTGTTAGGTCTTTCCACCTTTCAGGTGAAAGACCTCTTGTTTTCTTTATGTTTTTAGGTCTTTCCACCTTTCAGGTGAAAGACCTTTTGTTTTCTTTATGTTTTTTATTCTTATTTTTTTTCTCTATTTTCCAAGGGACAGCTTTTTTATTATAAGACATATTGAAACAATTTTTCCTTCATGTAATTGACCATTTAAAGTTATGATACCAAATGACCCTGTTCCTGATAACCCCACGAACTTACAAAGTTATTGCCCTTGTTTACGAAAAACTTGTTATCGCTACTGCTTTGAAACCATAAGAGATATAATCTTGGAATTTTTACCAATGTCTTCAGTACACTTAGAGGGTTCTTTAAACTATCATACCGAAATGATCTGAGGCCCCCTTCTAGTAGTTATTGCCCCTGAAAGTATTTGAATTTCTATAAAATCACTTCCAACTTTTTTATTATTTGTCACAGAGACTTCGGACCACTTGGGATGAAAGCGTCTACCTTGGCCGATCAAAATGACATCAAGGTCAAAAGTCAAGGTCATTTGGAAATCCGTTAATTTATGAGTTATTAGATCTCTTTTGTCTAGTGTGGTAGAGAAAAACTTTTTCATGAATGAAATAGGACATCTTAAGACATTTTAAAATATAGCCCCTTGGCTTTTTCTTTTAAATGTTAACAGAGTTATTGCCCCTATTGTACAAAATGCTTGTTATCGCTACTCCTCATTAATCGTATGAGATAGAGACTTGAAACTTTTACCAATGTCTTCAGTACACTTAGAGGGTTCTTCAATCTATTCATTCCGAAAGGATCTGAGGTCCCCTTCTAGTAGTTATTGCCAATGAAAGTATTTGAATTTCTATAAAATCACTTCCAACTTGTTTATTATATGTCATAGAGACTTCGGATTACTTGGGATGGAAGCGTCTACCTTGGCCAAACAAAATGACATAAAGGTCAAAGGTCAAGGTCAAGCAATAAAAAAATTGCAAACTTTATCGTTTGACACTTTTTTTGTGAAGTAACGCAGGAAAAATACTTTAATCTATTAAAGCAATCTTATTTCAAACATAAAAAAACAATGAGGTGGAAAGACCTCTAATTGTTCGAGAACAATTAGTCTACTAGTTTCTTCTTCTTCTTCTTCTTTTTTTCTATTTAGCTCGGGGTGACTTTATTATTATTAGAGTTATCCAAATAATTTAAACTTTATGTAATTGCACATTAAAAGTTATGGTACCAATTGACCCTGTGTCAAAGAACTCCCAGAACTTGCAGAGTTATTGGCCTTTGAGAAGGAAACGCTTGTTATCGCTACTCCTCTGAAACCATAAGAGATAGAAATTGGGAACTTTTACCAATGTCTTCATTACACTTAGAGGGTTCTTCAATCTATTCATACCAAAAGGATCTGAGCCCCCCTTGTAGTAGTTATTGCCCCTGAAAGTATTTAAATTTCCATAAAATCACTTCCAACTTTTTTATTATTTATCATAGAGACTTCGGACCACTTGGGATGGAAGCGTCTACCTTGGCCGAACAAAATGACATAAAGGTCAAAGGTCAACGTCATTTGGAAGTCTGTTAATTGATGAAATTTCATATTATTTAAAATACAGAATTATAGTAAGGGTTTCAATAGCTTGCTGGATTGCACAATAAGGTATTAAATTGGGTCAGCCAGGTATCACATTAAGTCCTGTGGTTACTCAAGTGGAACTTGTTTTTACAGTCAACCCATTCATTTTGTACAAAGACAGCTAGCCTCTAGAATACTCTCTTCTATTGTTAGGTTTACTGTTTATATGATTGTGTAAAGAATATTCACTTGGCTCAGTTTTGTTCATAGTAAGTGGAAAAAAATTCAGAAAAGTAATTTAATAAATCTTTACGATATATACAACATGGAATTCTTAAAGAAATGGCTTGATAATAATCTTTAAAAACCATTTATCAATTAATGGCTTCGTGGTTTTCCCATTTTATAGTACAACATGTATCATAGGTATAATAATGTTTTGTATACCTTATTGAGCAATCTAGCAATTCATTAAAAATATTAGGTGGAAAGACCTCTAATTGTTCTCGAACAATTAGCCTACTAGTTTTCTTTATGTTTTTTATTAGGTCTTTCCACCTTTCAGGTGAAAGACCTTTTGTTTTTCTTATGTTTTTTATTAGGTCTTTCCACCTTTCAGGTGAAAGACCTTTTGTATTTCTTATGTTTTTTATTAGGTCTTTCCACCTTTCAGGTGAAAGACCTTTTGTTTTCTTTATGTTTTTTTATTATTCTTATAATTTTTCTTTTCTATTTTCCTTGGGACAACTTTTTTATTTCAAGAGATATTGAAACAATTTTTTCTCTATGTTATTGGCCATTAAAAGTTATGGTACCAAATGACCCTTTGCTTGATCACTCCCAGAACTTACAAAGTTATTGCCCTTGTGTACGAAAAGCTTGTTATCGCTACTCCTCTGAAACCATAAGAGATAGAGACTTCGAACTTTTACCAATGTCTTCAGTACACTTAGAGGGTTCTTCAATCTACTAATACCGAAAGGATCTGAGCCCCCCTTCTATCAGTTATTGCCCCTGAAAGTATTTGAATTTCCATAAAATCACTTCCAACTTTTTTATTATTTATCATAGAGACTTCGGACCACTTGGGATGGAAGCGTCTACCTTGGCCGAACAAAATGACATAAAGGTCAAAGGTCAAGGTCATCTGCAAATCTCTTAAAAAATGAGTTTTTAGATCTCTTTTGTTTAGGATGGAAGAGAAAAACTTTTTCATGGATGTAGTAGGACATCTTAAGACATTTCAAAATATATCCCCTTGGCTCCTTCTTATAAATAGTTACAGAGTTATTGCCCCTTTTGTACGAAAACCTTGTTATCGCTACTCCTCTGAAACCATGAGAGATAGAAACTTAAAACTTTTATCAATGTCTTCAGTACACTTAAAGGGTTCTTCAATCTATGCATACCAAAAGGATCTGAGCCCCCCTTCTGGTAGTTATTGCCCCTGAAAGTATTTACATTTTTATAAAATCACTTCCAACTTTTTCATTACTTATTATGGAGACTTCGGACCACTTGGGATGGAAGCATCCACCTTGGCCGAACAAAATGACATAAAGGTCAAAGGTCAAAGTCACTTGGAAATCTCTTAATTAATGAGTTTTTGTGTCTTTTTTGTTTAGGATGGTAGAGAAAAACTTTTTCATGGATGTAGTAGGACATCTTAAGGCATTTCAAAATATCACCCTTTGTCCCTTACCATGTAACAATTATAGAGTTATTGCCCCTATTGTACAAAATGCTTGTTATCGCTACCCCTCATTAACCGTTAGAGGTAGAGACTTGAAACTTTTAATAATGTATTCAGTACACTTAGACGCTCGTTCAATCTATCATACCGAAAGGGTCCAAAGTTCCTTTTATAGCAGTTATTGCCCCTGAAAGTTTGAACAATCAATAAAAACATAAATAACTTTTGAATCAATAATCATAGATAGATCGGACCACTTGGTATTGAAGCGTGTACCTTGTCAGATCAAAATGACATAAAGGACAAAGGTCAAGGTCAAGCAATAAAAATTTGCAAACTTAATCGTTTGACTCTTTTTGTGAAGTAACGCAGAGAAATACTGTATTCTATCGAAGCAATCTTATGTCAAAAAAAAAAACAATGAGGTGGAAAGACCTCTAATTGTTCGAGAACAATTAGTCTACTAGTTAAGGTCTTCCGTTTCCAACGGAAGACCTTCTTGTTATTGCTTTGTTTCTGTTTCCCTTATTATTAGGGTTTTCCGTTTTTCAACGGAAAACCCTTCTGTTATTCTACTGTTTCTTATTATTATTTTTTTTTTCCCGCAAATTTTGTGCACGAGATTTCTCGAACATTTTTTGTATGATTGCTATGAAACTTTCAGGGTATGTAGATGATATTAATATCTCTAGACGTTTTTTTCAAATTTTTAAAATTCACTTCCGGTTATGAGTTATTGCCCTTTAATTGAAAATTGGGGGGTCTTTTGTCCAGAGTTGATCTCGGGAACTACAGATGATAGATGCATGAAATTTGGCGAAATTGTCGGTAACATTTTATAGTTTTGCTGGCATGAAAATTTTGGTAATTTCTTTGTTAGTTTTTGAGCTATTTGTCGCCAAAGTTTAAGATTTTTTCGGGGCTGAAATTTTGTTGCTTTTTGTATTATAACCTTTAAACTAAAAATATTTTGTTAATACATATAGAACAAAAGTTGTTTAGAATAACGAGAGCTTTCATCTAAAATTAAGAAAAAAGGGCTGGCCCCTATAATTAGGGGTCAGCAGCTCATACACGTATTTTTCTGATAGCAAAAATCGTTATCATTTTATGAAAAAAAATTAATTCAGTTATTGTTAATATATTAAATAATGTCATTTGGTATCAAATTTAAAAAGTTCTGTGCCCTATTTTTTTCAAATTTCATAAAACAAATATGTGTGAATTGAACGTTACATGAACGAGTTAATTTGTCTACATAGACACACAAGCGAACAAATGCCACTTTAAGGCCCAGGCATATACTGCATTACGTTTTGTTGCGTCTTAGATAAATAGTTGTGATTCAATTTCATTTTTTTCATGTATATCATTTATGAATTCAATGAACACACATTATTTTAACGTTCTATGTGCAACTATTTGTCGGGGCGCCCCTGTTTGTAACCCCCGCGCGCGCGCCGAATGTAAACAGTAACGAACGGCATTGTAGAAAAGAGAGAGCCGTAATGCAGAAGAGAAGTTGTGTATTCTTTCGACGTACAAATGCATTTTCAATTTACTGTGAAACATATGAACATGCACAGGGAACAATACTACATATTTGTTTAAGGAGGATATTTTTCTCGTGTGAATCGTTTACGAGGAAATTCTGACAGCCACACTTCTGTCGACGATCAGCCGTTGATAAGCTACGAGTAATAAAGGGGAAAAGATGGACATTAAAGTGTGTGATTTATGTGGATGTTACTGAAGAAGGTGAGGCTTTTACTCCTTGTAAAGTTTAAAAAAGTTAAAGTTAAAATTTAGTATATAGTATAGATGTACATGTAAGTACGTGCACACTGTTTGTTTTTGTTATGGTGTGGGTGTTTGTTTACTAGGCTAACGTGTAATTTTTACATGTTTCATGGATGTTTAGACTCGCTCGAGGTTCATGGGGGACTGGAAAGGGTAACTGAATTTATCTATTTAAAAAAATAACAGATTGTGAATTTTCAACTCAAAATTCAAAGCAGGGTCTAATTAGAAACATATCATATATTCTTGTGCAGAAGACTCCAAATGTAGTCATGAATATCCTGTAGACATAACTTCAAGTAAATAAAATTGTATACTTCAGACTTAAGTTAAAACATGACTTTAATATCTTTATGATGCCAATCATTGTATCATTAGAAAGGTTTAGCAGACCAACGGGTACCCGGTACATGTACTTGTACATGTAGGTTACAAGTTACAACTATGCGTACTATTCTACCAGTTCACATAATTTTTCTTGTTTAGCAGTTATGATGTGTACTTAAATTGTCCGTGTTAATGTTTTAAATGCAATTTTTTATTCTCTTTTTTTAATCTGACTACTGGCAGTACTGGCCTGCGAGCAGTTCTCGTCGAGGACCATTTCTCGCTGGTGCACTGTAACATCATATTTTCGTATATAATTTTATGTGTTGATAAAATGATGTAACAATGCACTGGTGAGAAATGGTACTCGGCGAGAACTGATCGCACGCCAATATTGATTAATTACAGACAAAAACTGAAGGTTGCGCGTGTTATTTTTTATTGAACAACATTGTTTAAAATAATTCTTTATATATGTGATGATCAGACCGGTTTGAATACCAGTGCCAGATAGCTCAGTTGGTAGAGCACCTGACTAGAGATTCAGGGGGCCCAGGTTCAAATCCCGGTTTGGTCCTTCATTATTTCTCCCATCCTGTTACAATATTGGTGTTGTGACCAACCCCTGGAACTAACAGGTTAACTCCTGCCAGGGGTGATCTTCGAGGGTGAAGATCATTTAAGGGGGAAGGAATGTGACGGTCAGACTGGTTTGAATACCGGTGCCAGATACATGTAGCTCAGTTGGTAGAGCACTTGACTAGAGATTCAGAGGGCAAGGTTCGAATCCCAGTTTGTTCCGTCGTTATTTCTCCCATCTTTTACATATACATGTATATCAGATATATGACAGATGATTAAGGGTCATCACATGTTTTGCAAGATGCAATAAGTGTTAAAAACCTTTACTTTACAACACAATACATATAAGTGAATGTTTATGTTTCCTGTTATTATTTGGTGTGGTTTTCTTGACAGTGTCGCATAAACAATTTACCCGCTCCTAAAACACAAACTTTCTTTTTGTGGATTCAGCTTACCGCTGATTGGCTGCTGTTGCAGCAGACAAATAAGATATGCATGCACAAAACACAATGAACTTATCAGAGAATGAGTTGAGTTTATTTCAACTGTTGGAATTTGGGGTTGTTTTTTTTTAAATGTATACTTGTGACAAAACATATATGTGGTACATATAGCTGTAGCTTTGTGAAGAAAATTTTGGTTAGACCATATATACCTATCATGCAAGTAAAATTAATGATATTTACAAAAAACTTGCAATTTATGGCGCACGAAATATATGCTAGTTTTATAAAGATTGACATACATGTAATGTACCACATTCTGTGAAAAATAATCTATTAAAAATTCTTCATTTAGTTTACTCATACATGTTTTATGCTTATTACACATAGTATTGTTTTTAAAACATGTAATTTATAAGAAGATAAGCAAAAACCCTTGCTAAATTTATTTGCAAAAAAAAAAACACAGTAGAATTGATAAAAAATGGTATAACAGAAGCTAATACCAGTACGTGTACTTTGACGCTGTTCGGTGGGTAATATTTGTTTGTAATTTACGAATTGAAATATTGACTGTTGCACTACAAGTACGGTAATAAACTCTCTCTCTCTTTCTCTCTCAAACTCTCTCTCTCTCAATTTGATAAGTGTTTATACCTATGAAAAATTTTTAATATTATATTATGACTTGATATGCAAATTTTTGATCTTGTACTGCCTAAATGTTATGTCATGTATTGGGATATGTCATACCTATTACACTGCATGGTCAGTGTATTTTTTCCAGAAATACTATGCATATGTTAATGTAAACACAGCTATTACTAGTACATGTATGTAAACACAGCTAATTATTTTTTTTTTATTTCAGCTCAAAACAGACTCTTGTTACCACATGGCTTTTACCGGTACCTGTTGATTCTTGTGGGTCAGCTCCTGAGATTAACCTGTCACCTCTATCCACATGCATATTCCTTGTGTTCTACAGACTATTTACCGGTATTTCAAATTAAATCCGATAATGCATAAACAATAATGGAACTTGAAGAAAGCATCATGCCATGTTGTGGTTTGTGTTTGATAAGAAATTATGAAAACAAAATTAAGGCTGTTAATAAAGAAATTCATAATTGCTGTGAAAATTTGTTTTTCAATAAAAGTATGCAATTATGTTTCCTTTATTTTTTATTTCATAAACTTAAGATATTTAGATGTGTTTACATAATTGAAAAATCCCCCCCCCCCTCTATTTAATTGTCTGCATTAAGATTACATGTAGGATATGTAAATGTACATTTGACTTTGAAATAACATCTGCTATGATAATTACTTTTGAAATGAACAAGAAACAACCTATTTCTACCTTTCTAAGGTATATATGCATAAAAAAAAGTAGAAAAACATGTCAAATTTGAAAATTTTTCATTGAAATCAACTCGATCTGTCTCCAGCTACCTGGGTGTGTTTGAATTTAATTTTAATTTAAGGCAGATGTCTAACTTGTAGGTTGTAACTTACTGTTTTAGCATGGTTAGAAGGAGACTAGAAATCAGAATAGATTAGATATTCACTAAATATGATTGTTAGCTTACTTTTTTCATGAAAACAAGAAATCACAAGCAGGACAGCTGTCTATTTGTTAATTAAAATGGTACAAATCATACAATAAAGAAATAAAGATCAAATTTTAGAATCATTGATGATTGTTTTCATATGTGTGAGAAATTACTCAAGGAAATTGCCACACATTTCATAAAATTAGGTAAAACATTTCAAACCATGACTTTTTATGAAAATCAAAAGATTGGGGGGTGGGGGGTATACATGTAAGGGTATTTCTATGTGATATGAAGCTTTTATCATGATTATATCATGTAGGGGTATGTTGTATTGAATAAGGTTTCTTTTTAAAGGTGGTTGAACAAAAGTTGACCTCTAAAAGGTCAGGTAAAGATGTTTTACTATGGAGAACCCTGTAAATCTGTGTTTACTAAAGGAAATTGGAAATGGTGGGTTCACTTAAGGTAGCTCCATACTCGTAAAATTCTCTGAGGAAAGTTGAAAAACCGAACTGATTTCGACTTAATAGACTTAAATGTCATCAATTGTTAGAAAAAATATACATGTCATCACACTTTTTGAGATGCCAGATAAACACAAACTAAAGCATATTTAAGCATTAGAAAAATGTATTTTTTTCTGTTAAAAGTAAAATCTTGTAGGCAGAAATTTGTTTTTCTTGTTTAATTTTAATGTCAACTTTATCAGAAAACTAAAATTACAAAAATATTCTAAAATTAATCGTTGGAATAAGAAAAACTATTGCATTTAGACATACAACTGAGAGAAAAGTCAGAAAAAGAGTTATTTCCCCTTTGCATAGATAAAATATATAAAAATTTGGAAATTAAGTATAAAATTAAGTGCGAAAATATCTTTGACCTACCAGTAATTCTAATTACATCCATGTGATTATATTCACATAAAATAAATAAAACTATCTTGCACAATTTTTAAAGAATTCAAAGTTTTACAAAAAAGTGTGACGTCACAGAACACTGGATCTACTTTAAATGGCCATATTTTTATTAAACCTCAATGGAATTGGCAATATGTGGTATTCTTTTTCTCAGAATTGCATTAGCTTTCTTAGTCTTTTCATAAAAATGTTAGTGTACTAAGTTAAAGGTACAGGGAACAGTTTCGGATAAAGTACCGTCAATATTTTTGTAAAATTGAGAGTGACTGTACTTGAAGGTTTATCATTGTTGCGTAGATTCATGAAATGAATTTAAATCATTTTCAATAGTTAGAGGGATGTCTCTTGTTGGAATTGGTAAGCAATATTAAGGCCCCTGATTTTAAGTACATGAGAAGCAGAAATAAATTGTGAAACTTGCGGCTATGACAGATATGTTGACTTTACAGTGAAATTGAAGGTTACAAACGGGAGGTTATATAACATGAAATGTAGGTGGATGGGATATTATATGCCTATTTAGTATTTACGGGGTATGAGGACAATAGCAAGTTTATTGTCCCCAAAGACAGCAACTATTTAATGAGGCAAAGCCAAGGGAAATAGTTGCTGTGGAGTGGGACAATAAACTTGCTATTGTCCGAATAGTCAGTTAATTGGTATTTCATTATACAGAAGAAAACTTTATTTGTCAGCGATGCACAATTTCTTGATGATAAACAAATTAGAGTTAAATCAAACTTTGTATTTAATGATGCGATCTTATTAGGTCAGAGGTGTTCCGAGTTTAAGGTGATATGGGACACTTCCATGTTGTGACGTATTGTTTATCGAAATAAACAATAAAATAAAGTGTAATTATATAAGTACATGTAGTTTCTTTTCAAAAATGGTCACATAACTCCTTAGCACAGTGGGTTAGAGGGTTACTAGGAACCTGTAAGTCATGAGTTCGAATCCCGCTGGGGTTTTTACAATTTTTACCTTTTCAAATATTTTTAAAAGCTATTTTTTGGTTAAATATTGTAAATATTGATGACTATTCACCATGGGCAGATAGCATGGATACTATTTTAAATTAGATAAAAAGGCATGTTTATGCGGGCGCCTTCTAGTGATCAATTTGTCCGTCTGTCCATCCGAGATGGCTTGACAGGAGCATAGCTTCTCTCCCCTTGGCCCAATCTGGCTCATACCTCATCCACAGGGTTCCTTTGGTTGAAGGATGTGCAGTGACCTTGAACCATGTTTTTAGGTATAAGGTTAAGGTCATAGCAGAATTATATATATAAAATCCTTGTCTGGGGCATATCTTTTTTCCCTTTGGTCCAATCTGGCTAATACTCACAGAGTGTCTCTATGGTTAAACGATGTGCAGTGACCTTGCATGAAATTTCTAGGTAAAGGGTGAAGATCATATCGGATCATGCAAAAATCCTTTTTTGAGAGCATATATAATTTCTACTAACCCTTATTTGGCTCAGACTTCACATAAGCAGAGCGTTTGAGTAAAGGGTGAAAGGGTGTGTAGTGACCTTGAACCTATTTTCAGTGAAAAGAAACTGTGAAGGTCATAGCAGAATTATATTTTTAAAAATCCTTGTCCGGAGTATATCTTCTCTCCCTTTGCTCCATTCAGCCTCATACTTCACCCACATGATGCCTTTGATCAAAATATATGCAATGACCTCGAATGATATTTGTAGATGAAGAGTCAAGGTCATATCAGATCACACAAAAATCCATATTTTAAGAGCATAGATATACTCTCCTTTTAGCCCCAATTTGGCTAATATTTTACCTTTACAGAGTTTATTGGTTAATGGCGTGCAGTGACCTTGAACCAAGTCTGTCAATGTGAAGGCAGGGCTCGACATTAACGCTTGTCCGCTTGTCCGGTACCAGTTAAAAAAATATGCGGACAAGTGAATATTGCTGACCACTTGTCTGACTGGACAAGTGCATTTTTTATAGTAAGAAGTCTCCAACATTTAAAAAAGAAAAGAAAGTTTTGTGATAAGTTTATCTGTAGTCTCGTTATAAGTTTATCGATTAGTTATTTTGAATTTCGATCCCGACATCAAATTGCAATGCAATTGAGTTACTCTTGATCGGGATTGAAGTTCACTAATTTCAAACAACTTTCAAGGTGTGGATCTTAGTTCTTACAAAGTACCAAACACATATGTTAAGAAAAAGAAAGGAAGAAAAGGTAGCAAAGATAAAGGATTATGGAAAGAAATGTAACTTATTTTAGGTTTCATTCATCATTGATAGACTATGATGACATTCCATGTTTAGTTTAAAAAACAGCTGAGAAATCAATATAACAGTTACATGTATTTTTAAACCTGATGCTAAATTTAAGATGTCTTGTAATTTGCCATGACAAAGCTACAGCTGACAAATCATGTTTAATGTTATATAGAACAAATACATGTACATAATTATAGGAAAGATACTTTAAGTTTCCATTTAAAAAGTCAGGTTATTAATTATAGCTAGAGTATTAATCAATAAATGATTTTATTTTAGTAATAGAGTACTGTAGTTCTCAAGTTGACAATATTTGATCTTTAATATTGAAAATTTTTCGGACAAGTGAAGTTGAAGTTCGGACAAGTAAATGTTTTGGTCACTTGTCCGAATGGACAAGTAGGAAAAAAAGTTAATGTAGAGCCCTGGAGGGTCATAGCAGATCTTTTTAAAATTAGTTTTAGACAGTAGATTATTTTCGAAATATGCTTAATCTTGGTCAGATTGAACAAAAATGCATGTATGTTAGGAGGAATGAAATTGAATTAAAAGTTCTATGCCAGCTGGAAAAATTTCAAGTTATAGCTCAAGGTCAAAGCAGAATTCTCTGAAATTACATAAGCGGGGCCCTTTGAAATGTTCACCATTTCAATGTTGTCTGGTTCATAGTAATTTTACATAGAAAATATTCACAGAGGTACAGTAAAGTAAACTTAACATCGATAAGTTTCTGACAATTAATGACGCAACGAGCACACAGTACGAAAGGTCAACCCTTTGAAAAGCAGTGAAGAGAAAAAGTTGCTTAGAATTATGTTTTAAACAAAATTGATTTTTTACGTAAATTTTAATTTTGCATTCTGGGTTAAGAAAAAAGATGTTAGTTCAAGGTAAAGTAAACTTGTACCTAAAATGAAGTCAAATTTGTTAAGTCGTACTTAAACACATTGGTTTCTTTTTGTTTAGTCGTGCTTGAAATGGTTAAGGGTTTTTGGTTAAGTCGTACTTAAAAACATTCGGATTATGTTAAGTTGTACCAAGAATCATTCGATTTTTTTTTATCTTTTTGTACTTAGGTTTCTTTCTTACTAGATAAAGAACTCTGCTTCTTAGACGTACTTCTAGCGTTGCTTTCGACATTAGCGGAAAACCCACTCGTTGCTTTGCAACGAGCTTTGCTCTAGTTCTTCTTCTTTTTTTTTCTTACGCATTTTTGTGCACGCGAGTTCTCGGGAACGGCTCGACTGATTTTAATGAAACTTTCAGAACTAACACATATTGATCTGAACCTTATTGGAAATTTTTTATATTGATGACGTCATTTCCGTTTTAAAGATATTGACGTTTTTACGATATTTAGAGGGTTGGCTTGTCCAGTAATTTTCTCCTAAACGAAAACAGATATTTGATTCAAATTTTCAGGGTTTGTAGACCTATGATGGTAGATATGACAGAAGCATTTTCATTGTTTTGTGACAAAAAACACCGAAGCTCGCCTGAGCCTAAAAATTGAGATAAAAAGCGTCATGATTTTTTTGTGGTTTTCTTTGAATATCTTTTTTCTCAAAAGTATTTTGTTAAGACTTGTAGAACAAAAAAACTCTAAAAAGTCAAGAGCTTTCATTTGACATCATGGAAAAGGGGCTGGCCCTTTAAATTAAGGGCCGAAAGGGCTCTTAAGTATTCTAATAATATCTTTTTACTGTGAAATATTTTTAATACTTTATAGAAGCAATTATGTTCATCGTAATGTTATGTACCTATACATGACAATTGTTTACTCCTTTGTTACGTAATTACGGATTTTAAGGGGCCGGCAGTCCGAAATTTTGATCTTATATATTTGAAAATGGAGAGAAATTTTGAAAAGCAATGTTGAAGAAAAGATGCTCCAAATAATATCGTTAACAATTTGCAACCATAATTTGTTTGTTATCCGGTCCCTAACAGGAGTTATAGGGTCGGCCCCTAAAACGATCTCTTCCAGATATCTCTAGAATGGTATATAATTTCTACATACTTGTTGAAAAAAATGTGTTTGAAATGACAAGAGCTTCCTTTTCACACCAAGAAAAAGGGGCTGGTCCTTCAAATTAGGGGCCGATAGAGTTCTAAAGTCTTTTAATCATAACTAATAATTGTGAAATATTTTGTAATACATTACAGAAGCAATTATGTTAATCGAAATGTTATGTACTTATACATGAAAATTGTTTACTCCTATGTTCCTTAATTAGGGATTTTAAGGGACCAGAAGTCCGACATTTTGATCTTCAATATCTCAAAATAAAAAAAAATTTGAAAAGCAGTATTCAACAATATGTAACCATAACTTTATTTGTTAACCACTTCCTAAAAGGAGTTATAAAGGTTGGCCCCTAAAATGATCTTCTCCAGATTTCTCTTGAACGGTACATACTTTCTAAACACTTGTTGAACAAAATGTGTGTAAAATGAGTAGAGCTTTCTTTTCACATCAAGAAAAGGGGCTGGTCCTTCGATTAGGGGCCGTTAAGGCTCTAAAGTCTTTTAACCATTACTTTTAATTATGAAATATTTAGTAATACATTACAGAGGCAATTATGTTAATCGAAATGTGATGTACCTATACACGAAATTTGTTTACTCCTATGTTCCTTAATTAGGGATTTTAAGGGACCAGAAGTCCAATATTTTGATCTTCAATATCTCAAAATAAAAAAAAAATTGAAAAGCAGTATTCAACAATATGTAACCATAACTTTAGTCCGAATTTATTATCAACGTCCCAAAATAAAAAAAATAAATCAATTTTAAGAAGCAATATTGAACAAAACACGCCAAGAAAAAATGAGGTTAACAATCTGCAACCAAAACTTGTTTGTTATCCATTCCCACGATCTCTTCCAGATAAATCAAGAACGGTAACAAATTTCTAAACTTTTTACACAAAATGTATTGAATTCAAAAGACCTCTTATTTGATATCAAATAAAATGGGGTTGGTCCCTCAAATTAGTGATCCAACGGGGTGTATAATCCTTCACCCAGCGCTCTTTTAGATCACATCTGCATTTCTTGATATGTTTCGTTGATGAAGATGAAAGGCAAGGTCATTTCCTCTTCTAAAAATCGGACGGAATACCTCCTCGTTGCTCGCAACGAGATCGTGTCTAGTTATTATTATTTTTCTTTTTTTTTCTTACAAATTTTGTGCACGCGATTTCTCAGACACGGCTCGACCGATTTTCATGAAACTTTCAGATCTGATAGATACTGATCTGAACCTTATAGGTTTTTGATTTTATTGATGACGTCACTTCCGTTTTTGAGAAACTGACGTTTTAGCGATTTTCAGAGGGGTGGCTTGTCCCTCTAAGTTCTCCTAAACTATAAAAGATATTGAGTTCAAACTTTCAAGAATAGTAGACGAAAGATTGTAGATTTGCAATTTTATTTTCATTTTGATCTAGCTTTAAAGGCGCCGAAGTTCGCCTGGACCCGAAAATTGAGATGGAAAAAACGTCTTAATTTTTCGTGGTTTTTTTAAATTATCTCTTTTCTGAAAAATATTTTGTTAAGACATGTAATGTAAAAATAGTTTCTAGTTACATGACCTTTCCTTTAAAATCAAGAAAAAGGGGCTGGCCCCTCAAATAAGAGGACCAAGGGGCTCGAAAGTCTTTAATCTGTAGCCCTTTACTGAACGATATTTTGTGAAATGTAATAGAAGCAAATATGTTCATCTTACAGTTATGTATCGAAGCAATGTAATGATTTTTCCATGTGTTACGTAATTAAGGGTTTTTAGGGGCCAAAAGTCCTAAATTTCGATCACCCATATCTCGGAAAGGAAAAATATTTTGAAATGCAGTATAGAAGAAAAGTTGTTCAAAATGATGTTCTTAACAATATGCAACCTTCAAAATTTCGTTAAAGGGCCCCTATAAGGAGATAAGGGATCGGCCCCTAAAACCTTCTTTCTCATATATCTCCAGAACGGTAACAGATTTCTAAACACTTGTTGAACAAAATGTGTTTAGAATTCAGTGACCTTTTATTTGATATCAAGAAAAAGGGGCTGGCCCCTTAAATTAAGGAACCAAAGTGCTCTAAAGTCTTTCATCTATAGCCATTTACTGAGAGATATTTTGTAAAATATTATAAAAGCAAATGTGTTTATCTTACAGTAATGTATCCAAGCAATGTAATGATTTTCTCATGTGTTACGTAATTAAGGGTTTTTAGGGGCCGAAAGTCCCAAATTTCGATCACCCATATCTCAGAAAGGAAAAATATATTGAAATGCAATACAGAGGAGAAGTTGTTCAAATTAATGTTCTTTACAATATGCAACCTTCAAATTTTCGCAAAACGGCCCTTATAAGGAGATAAGGGATCGGCCCCTAAAACCTTCTTTCTAATATATCTCCAGAACGGTAACGATTTTCTGAACACTTGTTGAACAAAAATTGTTTAGAATTAAATAACCCTTCATTTAATATCAAGAAAAAGGGGCTGGCCCCTAAAACTAGGGGACCAAAGGGCTCTAAATTCTTTAATATGTAGCCCTTTACTGTAACATATTATGTGAAAGGTTATAGAAGCAAATATGTTGTTCTCACAGTTATGTATCCAAACAAAGTAATGATTTTATTATGTGTTACGTAATGAAGGGTTTCTAGGGGCCAAAAGTCCAAAATGTCTTTCCCCCATATCTCAGAAAGGAAAAATATTTTGTAATGCAATGCAGAAGAAAATTTGTTTAAATTAATATTGTAAACAATATGCAACCTTCAAAATTTCGTTAAACGGCCCCTATAAGGAGATAAGGGATCGGCCCCTAAAACCTTCTTTCTCATATATCTCCAGAACGGTATTGGTTTTCTAAACACTTGTTGAACAAAATTTGTTTAGAATAAAATGACCTGTCATTTAATATCAAGAAAAAAGGGGCTGGCCCCTCAAAAAAGGGGACCAAAGGGCTATAAGTCTTTAATCTGTAGCCCTTTTCTGAGAGTTATTTTGTGAAAGGTTATAGAAGCAAATATGTTTATCTCACAGTTATGTATTCAAGCAATGTAATGATTTTATCATGTGTTACTTAATTATGGGATTTTAGGGGCCAAAAATCCAAAATTTCGATCACCCATATCTCAGAAAGGAAAAATATTTTGAAATGCAATACAAAAAAAAATTGTTCTAAATGATTTTCATAACAATATGCAACCTTCAAATTTTCGTAAACGGTCCCTATAAGGAGATAAAGAATCAGCCCCTTAAAACTTCTTTCTCATGTATCTCCAGAACGGTACCGAATTTTTAAACACTTGTTGACAAAATGTGTTCAGAATTAAATGACCTTTCATTTAATATCAAGAAACCTTTTTCTTGATATTAAATGAAAGGTCCCTTATATTAGGGGATCAAAGGGCTCTAAAAAAATTATCTATAGCCCTTTAATGAGAGCCGTCTTGTGAAAGGTTATTAAAGCTAGATTAGGTATAATACGTTTATATATCCTAAAAATATAATGATTTTCTCTTGCGTTACCCAATAAGGGTTTTTTGGGACCAGATGTCAACAAGTTTAATCTTTTCAATCTTCATTGGAAGAAATGCAAGTATTTTAAAAAGCAATGTAATAGAACTTATAAAAAGCGATACAATAAAGCATTAGTAGTTCACTCCTTTTTCCATATCATGTTTTGTTGTCAGAAATCATAGTTGATGATGTCATATTTCTTTCTAAAAATCGGACGGAAGACCTCCTCGTTGCTCGCAACGAGATCGTATCTAGTTATTATTAGGTCTTTACACCACAGTGTAAAGGCCTATTGATATTGTTCTGTTTCTTTTTATTTTTCTTTTTCTTCCGTAAGCAAAAATGATTTTTTGTTTCGTGACTTATCGAAACGCTTTCATTCACGTCTTACTGCTTTCGGAAAATGATAAGGGCATTTGACCCTGCGTCTTGAAAACACCTCGCGTTTCGCTACTATTGACGCGTGCACGTAAAAGTTTGTTATCGCTACTCCTCTGAAGCCGCTTCACTTGCAAGTTGCAAACCTTCGCGGACGATGTCGGTCAGAAGTGTAGTTGCGTCTCTCCGAAAGACAGAAGGTTTCGCAGTCTCCTCTTAGAACGACTGCCTCTCAATTTTTTTAATTCTCATGAAAAAAAAAAAAAAAATGTAACGACTAAAGGTAGAGCCGCGAAACCTCTTGCGATGGCTTCCAGGAACTTTTTGGCTGCACCTGAGGTCAAGGTCAAAGGTCAAGGTCATCTGAAAATCTGTGCATTCATGAGTTTTCGTATCTCTTTTGTTTAGGGTGATATAGAGAAATTTGATCAAGGATGTAGTAGGACGTCTTAAGACATTTCAAAATGTAGCCCTTCAGCTCCCACCTTGTAATAGTTAGCGAGTTATTGCCCCTTTTGTACGAAACGCTTGTTATCGCTACTCCTCTGAAACCATAACAGGTAGAGACTTGTAACTTTTACCAATGTCTTCAGCACACTTAGAAGTTTCTTCATTCTATTGATCCCAAAAGGGTCCAACGTCCCCTTCTGGCAGTAATTCCCCTTTGAATTTTATTGATTTCACTATCAAATACAAAATAACACCCCCCCCCCCCTTTTCTTTTTTTTTTTGGTTTGACCTTGACCTTTGACCTGACCTTGACCTTTGACCTGACCTTGACCTTTGTCCTTAAGGACTGATGCGATACAAGTATATCAAACATATACATTTCAGATTCATTTATATGTGTAATTAGCTCTTTAAAACACACACACACACACACCTTTTATATTTAGGTTTGACCTTGACCTTTGACCTTGACCTTTGATTTGACCTTGACCTCTTAGAACTAATGAGTAATAAGTGTATGCAACATATATATCAGATTCAGTTATATGAACAATTTGCACACACCCCCCCCCTTCTTTTATACAAGGGTTGAATTCTTATATGAACATGACCCTCGATATTTGAACTTATAATTCAATATTCCTTTTTAAAATAAAACCTAAAAAAGTGTTACAACCGTTTGTCAGAATTTTTTGAAAAGGTGAAACACTGTCTGCCATTTGACCCCAGACCGCGTTTTAGACTACGCCTCCAAATAAAAATTCCAGCTCCAGTAAAACTCTGTAGAACTCGGCGAAAATTCATGGGACTGTTCCTCACACCTGAATCTAATTGCCTGCCAAATCTCAAACGAAATGAACCCTATTTAAGAAAGTTATCTACCTCAGCGGCATCGAACCTTCGTCCCGAGAAACGAAATTTCAACGCTTCGATATTTGTATCTAATAAATTCATGCTCAAATTTCACTGAAAATCTTTGTTTACATTTCTATCAGCAACCTGTGACGACTTGAGTTGAAGTGCAACGAAAGATAACCCTTCCTTCCCAGACCCCGATTTTAGATGAATTTAATTTACATTTTCTTTCAGTTTGTTTATTTCCCGACTTGGCTGAAATACATGACTGGCCTTAATTCAGTTCCGATTTTCCGTACTTGTAATCCACGAATGCAGGACATTTAATAGATTTCTAAGCACGTGCATTTCAAATCACAGGGAGAATTCGCATCAGCTGAGCAAAAGTGACGTTCCCACACCTTCAAATACCCGCCGGCGACCAGAGTTTGACCTGACCTGTTGATTTCTTAGTCAACGCTATCCGGCCACATTGTTTACAAGCAGCACTGATTTTTATGAATAAACTGGTGAACAAATACTGCCCTCCCAACCAATCGCTAAGCCCCTATCTATTCTAAAGGTTCCTCAGCGTTGGGTATCAATTTTAGATGGACAGAAGAACGCTTCATCTCTTCTTTCTATCATCATCCAAATTGACTACACAACTCAACAAATTTTACCTTCTATCAGATAACAAGCGAAATAGCGTAGTGGCAACACTCTCGCCTAGGAATCCAAGGGCACTCGGATCGATACCACTGTGCGGAACCAATTTTTTTTTTTTTTTTTTGTTTTTTTTCCTTCCCTTCAAATTTACAGATGTCCCGCAAATGATTTGAACAAAACAAGAGGGCAAATGAATGGTGTAAAGACCTCCTAATTGTTCCATGAACAATTAGTCTACTAGTTATTATTTTTCTTCTCTTTTTTTCCAGGGACAGCTTTTTTATTTCAAGAGATATAGAAACACTTTTTTCTTTATGTTATTGGCCATTAAAAGTTATGGTACCAAATGACCCTTTGCTCGATAACTCCCAGAACTTACAAAGTTATTGCCCTTGTGTACGAAAAGCTTGTTATCGCTACTCCTCTGAAACCATAAGAGACAGAAACTTGGAACTTTTACCAATGTCTTCAGTACACTTAAAGGGTTCTTCAATCTATCATACCGAAAGGATCTGAGCCCCCCTTCTAGTAGTTATTGCCCCTGAAAGTATTTACATTTCTATAAAACCACTTCCAACTTTTTTATTACTTATCATAGAGACTTCGGACCACTTGGGATAGAAGCGACTACCTTGGCCGAACAAAATGACATAAAGGTCAAAGGTCAAGGTCATCTGGAAATCTCTTAATTAATGGGTTTTTGTATCTCTTTTGTTTAGTATGGTAGAGAAAAAAATTTTCATGGATGTAGTAGGACATCGTAAGACATTTCAAAATATCACCCTTTGACCCTTACCATGTAACAATTATAGAGTTATTGCCCCTATTGTACAAAATGCTTGTTATCGCCACTCCTCATTAACCGTTAGAGATAGAGACTTGAAACTTTTACTAATGTATTCAATATACTTAGACGCTTCTTCACTCTACTCATACCGACAGGGTCCAAAGTCCCTTTCTAGCAGTTATTGCCCCTGAAAGTTTCGAACATTCAATAAAAAATACAAATAACTTTAAATCAATAATCAAAGATACATCGAACCACTTGGTATTGAAGCGTATACCTTGTCAGATGAAAATGACATAAAGGTCAAAGGTCAAGGTCAAGCAATAAAAAATTGCAAACTTAATCGTTTGACATTTTTTTTTATGAAGTAACGCAGTAAAATTACTTTATTCTATTGAAGCAATCTTATTTCAAACATAAAAAACAATGAGGTGGAAAGACCTCTAATTGTTCGAGAACAATTAGTCTACTAGTTATTCTTATATAGGTCTTTCCACCTTTCAGGTGAAAGACCTTTTGTTTTTCTTATGTTTTTAGGTCTTTCCACCTTTCAGGTGAAAGACCTTTTGTTTTCTTTATGTTTTTTATTATTCTTATAATTTTTCTTTTCTATTTTCCTTGGGACAACTCTTTTATTTCAAGAGATATTGAAACAATTTTTTCTTTATGTTATTGGCCATTAAAAGTTATGGTACCAAATGACCCTTTGCTCGATAACTCCCAGAACTTACAAAGTTATTGCCCTTGTGTACGAAAAGCTTGTTATCGCTACTCCTCTGAAACCATAAGAGATAGAAACTTGGAACTTTTACCAATGTCTTCAGTACACTTAGAGGGTTCTTCAATCTATTCATAACGAAAGGATCTGAGCCCCCCTTCTAGTAGTTATTGCCCCTGAAAGTATTTACATTTCTATAAAATCACTTCCAACTTTTTTATTACTTATCATAGAGACTTCGGACCAGTTGGGATGGAAACGTCTACCTTGGCCGAACAAAATGACATAAAGGTCAAAGGTCAAGGTCATTTGGAAATCTCTTAATTAATGAAATTTTGTATCTCCTTTATTTAGGATGGTAGAGAAAAAGTTTTTCATGGATGTAGTAGGACATCTAAAGACATTTAAAAATATAACCCTTTAACCCTTACCTTTTAACAATTATAGAGTTATAGCCCCTATTGTACAAAATGCTTGTTATCGCTACTCCTCATTAACCGTTAGAGATAGAGACTTGAAACTTTTACTAATGTATTCAGTACACTTAGGCGCTTCTTCAATCTATTCATACCAACAGGGTCCAAAGTCCCTTTCTAGCAGTTATTGCCCCTGAAAGTTTCGAACATTCAATAAAAACACAAATTACTTTTGCATCAATAATCATAGATACATCGGACCACTTGGTATTGAAGCGTTTACCTTGTCAGATGAGAATGACATAAAGGTCAAAGGTCAAGGTCAAGCAATAAAAAATTGTAAACTTAATAGTTTGACACTTTTTTTATGAAGAAACGCAGAAAAAATACTTTATTTTATTGACGCAATCTTATTTCAAACTTAAAAAAAAATGAGGTGGAAAGACCTCTAATTGTTCGAGAACAATTAGTCTACTAGTTTATTATTATTATTCTTATTTTTTTTCTTCTCTTTTTTTCCAGGGACAGCTTTTTTATTTCAAGAGATATTGAAACAATTTTTTCTTTATGTTATTGGCCATTAAAAGTTATTGTACCAAATGACCCTTTGCTTGATAACTCCCAGAACTTACAAAGTTATTGCCCTTGTGTACGAAAAGCTTGTTATCGCTACTCCTCTGAAACCATAAGAGATAGAGACTTGGACCTTTTACCAATGTCTTCAGTACACTTAGATGGTTCTTCAATCTATTCATACCGAAAGGATCTGATCCCCCCTTCTAGTAGTTATTGCCCCTGAAAGTATTTACATTTCTATAAAACCACTTCCAACTTTTTTATTACTTATCATAGAGACTTCAGACCACTTGGGATGGAAGCGTCTACCTTGGCCGAACAAAATGACATAAAGGTCAAAGGTCAAGGTCATGTGGAAATCTCTTAATTAATGGGTTTTTGTATCTCTTTTGTTTAGTATGGTAGAGAAAAACTTCTTCATGGATGTAGTAGGACATCGTAAGACATTTCAAAATATCACCCTTTGACCCTTACCATGTAACAATTATAGAGTTATTGCCCCTATTGTACAAAATGCTTGTTATCGCCACTCCTCATTAACCGTTAGAGATAGAGACTTGAAACTTTTACTAATGTATTCAGTATACTTAGGCGCTTCTTCAATCTATTCATACTAACAGGGTCCAAAGTCCCTTTCTAGCAGTTATTGCCCCTGAAAGTTTCGAACATTCAATAAAAACACAAATAACTTTTGAATCAATAATCATAGATACATCGGACCACTTGGTATTGAAGCATCTACCTTGTCAGATGAGAATGACATAAAGGTCAAAGGTCAAGGTCGTCAAGCAATAAAAAATTGCAAACTTAATCGTTTGACACTTTTTTTAATGGAGTAACGCAGAAAAAATAGTTTATTCTATTGAAGCAATCTTATTTCAAACATAAAAAACAATGAGGTGGAAAGACCTCTAATTGTTCGAGAACAATTAGTCTACTAGTTTTTTTCTTCTCTTTTTTTCCAGGGACAGCTTTTTTATTTTAAGAGATATTGAAACAATTTTTTCTTTATGTAAATGGCCATTAAAAGTTATGGTACCAAATGACCCTTTGCTTGATAACTCCTAGAACTTACAAAGTTATTGCCCTTGTGTACGAAATGCTTGTTATCGCTACTCCTCTGAAACCATAAGAGATACAGACTTGGAACTTTTACCAATGTCTTCAATACACTTAGAGGGTTCTTCAGTCTAATTATTTCGAAAGGATCTGAGGCCCCCTTCTAGTAGTTATTGCCCCTGAAAATATTAAGATTCCAATAAAATCACTTCCAACTTTTTTATTAATTATCGTAGAGACTTCGGACCACTTGTGATGCAAGCGTCTACCTTTGCCGAGCAAAATGACATAATGGTCGGAGGTCAAGGTCATTTGGAAGTCTGTTAATTAATGAGTTTTTAGATCTCTTTTGTGAAGGGTGGTAGAGAAAAACTTTTTCAGGGATATAGTAGGACATCTTAAGACATTTTAAAATTTAGCCCCTTGGTTTTTACCTTTCAAGAATTACAGAGTTATTGCCCCTATTGTACGAAATGCTTGTTATCGCTACTCCTCTGAAACCATAAGAGATAGAGACTTGGAACTTTTACCAATGTCTTCAGTACACTTTGAGAATTCTTCATTAAACTAATTAATGAGTTTATATATCTCTTTTGTTTAGTGTGGTAGAGAAAAACTTTTTCATGGATGTAGTAGGACATCATAAGACATTTCAAAATATAATCCTTTGACCCTTATCGTTAAACAATTCTAGAGTAGTTGCCCCTATTGTACAAAATGCTTGTTATCGCTACTCCTCATTAACTGTTAGAGATAGAGACTTGAAACTTTTACTAATGTATTCAGTACACTTAGACGCTTCTTCAACCTCTTCATACCGAAAGGGTCCAAGGTCTCTTTCTAGCAGTTATTGCCCCTGAAAGTTTCGAGCAATAGAAAAAACACAAATAACTTTTGAATCAATAATCATAGATACATCGGACCACTTGGTATTGAAGCGTCTACCTTGTCCGATCAAACCGACATAAAGGTCAAAGGTCAAGGTCAAGCAATAAAACATTGCTTACTTAATCTTTTGACACTTTTTTCTGAAGTAACGCAGATTAAAAAATACTTTTTTCTATTGAAGCAATCCTATTTTAAACATAAAACACAATGAGGTGGAAAGACCTCTAATTGTTCGAGAACAATTAGTCTACTAGTTATTATTATTATTATTATTTTTTTTTCTTCTCTTTTTTTCCAGGGACAGCTTTTTTGTTTCAAGAGATATTGAAGCATTTTTTTCTTTATGTGACTGGCCATTAAAAGTTATGATACCAAATGACCCTTTGGTTGATCACTCCCAGAACTTACAAAGTTTTTGCCCTTTGTGTACGAAGTAATTGTTATCGCTACTCCTCTGAAACCATAAGAGATAGAGACTTGAAACTTTTATTAACGTCTGTAAGTCACTTAGACGCTCTTTCAATCTATTCATACCGAAAGGTTTCGAGACCCTATCAGTTATTGCCCCTGAAAGTATTTCAATTTCCATAAAGTCACTTCCAATTTTTTTACTATTTGTCACAAAGACTTCGGACCACTTGGGATGGAAGCGTCTTCCATGGCCGATCAAAATGACGTAAAGGTCAAAGGTCAAGGTCATCTGAAAACCTGTGTATTCATGAGTTTTCGTATCTCTTTTGTTTAGGGTGATATAGAGAAATTTTATCAAGGATGTAGTAGGACGTCTTAAGACATTTCAAAATGTAGCCCTTCAGCTCCCATCTTGTAATAGTTAGCGAGTTATTGCCCCTTTTGTACGAAACGCTTGTTATCGCTACTCCTCTGAAACCATAACAGGTAGAGACTTGAAACTTTGACCAATGTCTTCAGCACACTTAGAAGTTTCTTCAATCTATTGATCCCAAAAGGGTCCAACGTGCCCTTTCTGGCAGTAATTCCCCTTTGAATTTCATTGATTTAACAAACACATTAGAAATACCTCCCCCCCCTTTTTTTCTGTTAAATGTGTGACCTGGACCTTTGACCTTGACCTTTGACCTTAACCCTTGACATCTTAGGACTGGTGTGTTATAAGTATCCGCAACATCTATAATATCAGATTCATTTATATGTACAAAAAGCTCTTTTAAACACGAATTCACACTCCCACCCCTTATATTTTTAGGTTTGACCTTGACCTTCGACCTTGACCTTTGACCTGAACATGACCTTTGACCTTGACCTTAAAGGACTGATGCGTTACAAGTATATTTTACATATACATTTCAGATTCATTTATATGTGCAATAAGCTCTTTAACCCCCCCCCCCTTATTTTTAGGTTTGACCTTGACCCTTGACCTTGACCTTTGACCTGACCTTGACCTTTGACCTCTTAGAACTAATGAGTAATAAGTGTATGCAACATATATATCAGGTTCAGTTATATGAACAATTTGCCCCCCCCTTTCTTTTATACAAGGATTGATTTCTTATATGAACATGACCCTCGATATTTGAACTTGAAATTTGATATTCCTTTTTAAAATAAAACCTTAAAAAAGTGTTACAACTGTTTGTCAGAATTTTTTAAAAAGGTGAAACACTGCCTGCCATTTGACTCCAGACCGCGTTTTAGACTACGCCTCCAAATAAAAATTCCAGCTCCAGTAAAACTCTGTAGAACTTGGCGAAAATTCATTAGACTGTTCCTCACACCTGAATCTAATTGCCTGCCAAATTTCAAACGAAATGAACCCTTTTGAAGAAAGTTATCTACCTCAGCGGCATCGAACCATCGTCCCGAGAAACGACATTTCAACGCCTCGATATTTGTATCTAATAAATTCACGCTCAAATTTCACTGAAAATCTGTGTTTACATTTCTATCGGCAACCTGTGACGACTTGTGTTGAAGTGCAACGAAAGATAACTCTTTCTTCCCAGACCCCGATTTTAGATGAATTAAATTTACATTTTCTTTCAGTTTGTTTATTTCCCGACTTGGCTGAAATACATGACTGGCCTTAATTCAGTTCCGATTTTCCGTACTTGTAATCCACGAATGCATGACAGTTAGTAGATTTATAAGCACGTGCATTTCAAATCACAGGGAGAATTCGCATCAGCTGAGCAAAAGTGACGTTCCCACACCTTCAAATACCCGCCGGCGACCAGAGTTTGACCTGACCTGTTGATTTCTTAGTCAACGCTATCCGGCCAAATTGTTTACAAGCAGCACTGATTTTTATGAATAAACTGGTGAACAAATACTGCCCTCCCAACCAATCGCTAAGCCCCTATCTATTCTAAAGGTTCCTCAGCGTTGGGTATCAATTTTAGATGGACAGAAGAACGCTTCATCTCTTCTTTCTATCATCATCCAAATTCAATACACAACTCAACAAGTTTTACCTTCTATCAGATAACAAGCGAAATAGCGTAGTGGCAACACTCTCGCCTGGGAATCTAAGGGTACTCGGATCGATACCACAGTGCGGAACCGACTTTTTTTTTCTTCGTAAATTGATTTTTCTCTAATTACTCAATAATTATCAACATTTTCGGGAATTTTTTTGAATCATTATGTAAGGTGGAAAGGCCTCTAATTGTTCCGTGAACAATTAGTCTACTAGTTCTTCTTTTTTTCTATTTAGCTCGGGGTGACTTTTTTGTTATTAGAGTTATCCAAACAATTTAAACGTTATGTAATTGCTCATTAAAAGTTATGGTACCAATTGACCCTGTGTCAAAGAACTCCCGGAACTTACAGAGTTATTGCCCTTTGAGAAGGAAATAATTGTTATCGCTTCTCCTCTGAAACCATAAGTGATAGAGATTTAGAACTTTTACCAATGTCTTCATTACACTTAGAGGGTTCTTCAATCTATTCATACCAAAAGGATCTGAGGCCCCCTTGTAGTAGTTATTGCCCCTGAAAGTATTTAAATTTCCATAAAATCACTTTTAACTTTTTTATTATTTATCATAGAGACTTCGGACCACTTGGGATGGAAGCGTCTACCTTGGCCGAACAAAATAACATAAAGGTCAAAGGTCAAGGTCATTTGTAAATCTCTTAACTAATGAGTTTTTATATCTCTTTTGTTTAGGGTGGTAGATAAAAACTTTTTTATGGATGTTGTAGGACATCTTAAGACATTTTAAAATATAGCCCCTTGGCTCATACCTTTGAATAATTACAGAGTTATAGCCCCTATTGTACGAAATGCTTGTTATCGCTACTCCTTTGAAACCATAAGAGATAGAGACTTGGAATTTTTACCAATGTATTTAGTACACTTGGAGGGTTCTTCAATCAATTCATACCGAAAGGATCTGAGGCCCCCTTCTAGTAGTTATTGCCCCTGAAAGTTTTTAAATGTCTATAAAATCATTTCCAACTTTTTTATTATTTGTCGTACAGACTTCGGACTACTTGGAATAGAAGCGTCTACCTTGGTTGAACAAAATGACATAAAGGTCAAAGGTCAAGGTCTTTTGGAAGTCTGTTAATAAATGAATTTTCATATCATTTGAAATACAGAATTATAGTAAGGGTTTCAATAGCTTGCTGGATTGCGCAATAAGGTATTCAATTGGGTCAGCCAGGTATCGCATCAAGTCCTGTGGTTACTCAAGTGGAACTTGTTTTTACAGTTAACCCATTCATTTTGTACAAAGACAGCTAGCCTGTAGAACACTCTCTTCTATTGTTAGCTTTACTGTTTATATGATTGTGTAAAGAATATTCACTTGGCTCAGTTTTGTTCATAGTAAGTGGAAAACAATTCAGAAAAGTAATTTAATAAATTTTTACGATATGGAATTCTTAAAGAAATGGCTTAATAATAATAAAAAATCTCTTTAAAAACCATTTATCAATTAATGGCTTCGTGGTTTTCCCATTTTATAGTACAACATGTATCATAGGTATAATAATTTTTTGTATATCTTATTGAGCAATCTAGCAATTCATTAAAAATATTAGGTGGAAAGACCTCTAATTGTTCTCGAACAATTAGCCTACTAGTTTGATACTGGTTTTTAATATGAATGGATTTTGTACGTCTAGCATTAACGGTAGCATCTATGTCAAGGAAACATCCGGTTTTATACTGGTTTTATATAATTCTTTTTTATCGAAAAAGATACATTCCCTGAGAACTATCGACAGGAATGCAGATCGTGACGTCAAAGTTGATTGTGACGTCATATCGTATGAAGTACAGACAATTTGAATGGACGACCTCGGAGCTACAGTGCCTCACATTGTAAAAAAAACTGCAATTTACGGCGCACAAAAATTGCGCTAGCTTTGGACTGAATAACCTTGTTTTCACACAAATTCTGTGAAAACAATTAGTACCATTAAATTCTTCAGACAATTTCCTACTGATATTGGTATTATACTTGCCATAGACTTTCTTTGAAACATGCTATCCGACCTCGGAAAATAAAGTATATAAATTCTCGTCGAGATCGAGAGTCGCCATTTTTACATGTAAACAAACTGACCACTTCACTTTACAGGGCTGGTGATCGTGTTTAAAAGAATATCAGAGGCAAGTAAAGTAACGATACCTGTAGTAAATTAAATGTCCGAGGAATATTTTGGAATCAAATATTTGTACAAAATATGTTCGGAAATAAGATTAATCAGTTCAAAACTAGCGCAATTTTTTGTGCGCCGTAAATTGCAGTTTTTTTACTACGGGAGGCACTGTAGCTGCTAGGTCGTCCATCCAAATTTTTTTCAGAACGGGAGCTACAGACCTGCAGCTACCTAAAATGAAGTTTTAAATATGCCGATTATTTGATACTGGTTTTTAATTTGAATGAATTCTGTTCGTCTAGCACTAACGGTAGCATCTAGTTGAAGAAAACATGCGGTATTATACTGGTTTGATATAATTCACTTTTAAAATTAGGATACACTACCTGAAAACTATCGACAGAAATGCAGATCGTGACGTCAAAGTTAATTGTGACGTCATATCGTATGAAGTACAGACAAGTGACTTTCTACACCGCTGTAAAATCAATCGGGAAGCCTTAACATGCCCGCGAAGCAAACAAGCAAAAACAAAAGAAACTTATTCCTAATCCGTACACACAAAAACTATTTAACATATATTGTCATTGCCGTCAAAAATGTGTAGTTATATATATATTGCTGTCGGCAACTTTATTTGCAAAGACGTCACAAAATGTAACATTATAAAATATTTTAGATTTTATCATTCGATATTTTCTTTTCTCTTTGAAGTTTTTCGTAAATTTATATACCTTGGTACATAATTGTCAGTCAGCAACATTATGAACAATGTCTTATTCCTTAATGTAGAGTAAAGGTACGTGGATCAATTGTTCTAATATTCTACAAAGTCAAATTTGAAAGATGATCAAGGTTATTGTCATATGATGAGACCTTTATTGAAAGGATCTTTGCAACATCTCTCCGACTTAAACCAACCATGCACAGAAAGAAAATTAAACCTCTCAAATATCATTTACAATGTATTTGAGATCCTAAAAAGCGTGACCTTAACCAATATTCTAATTGTTTCTGCATTCTGTTATCAACTTACGTGCTTCAAGCTCTACACTTTTTTATGAAACATCGAGCAATTTTGACATTGAAAATTCTTTAAGATGCCAATATTTTTTCTAATTATATCGGTAACGAAAGAATCAGTTTTTCTTGTTAAAGTTTATTGTGCAAATATAGGATCCAAAGTGAATTTCTCAATCAACCTAGGACTTCATAAACACAACTGTGAGGATAACAGAAAAATGATACATTGTTTAATATTTAACGTTGATATATTACACCTGTACAAAATAATAAGTGAATTTAAAAACATTTTTCAAAATCATGAAAAATGCTATGGTGTTTACTAGATAATAAACAACACAGAAGTGCACGCATATTGATATTCTATTGTAGGATTATGCAATTACTTTCAGCTTCCATTCCTTAATTCTCCGGAAATGCCAATCCAAAAAAATGCATCAACATTGCATTCCTGTGAGCTGTATTAAAAAAACTATCCAGTATACATGTAAATTCATGGTGCATTCAAGTTACATAAGGATTAAGACAACCGTGCTTTGGGTAGACGTTTTATATTTCCGCGTATTTTAGCTAGGGTGTTAAAAAAGATCGGTTTGAAACTGACTGCTGACTGACGCTTTTCATACTAATTGATAGACCATAATGAATCACCTAAATGTCTACGGACTTTTCCGTTATTTCCTATTACGACAAAGAGCACACGGCCGTTGTGACCGATCAGCAGAGGAAGATCACTCCTCCTAGGTACCTGATCCTACCTTTATCTATTTGGAGGTCCGTGTTGCTCTGCTTTGAATTTGTATTTCGTTTTATAGATTTTGATGATGGTTGACAGTCTGTTATTCTCATTTGTTTATTCACGATTTTATGGTTTATTGTATGTTCAACATTTTTTCTTTAGCTATTCAGAAGATTTGTGTAGAGATGAAAGAATTTGACATTGTAAGAGGACAAATGCATATGTTTTATGATTATCGACTCACGTTTTTATTACAAATACTATTATTACATTATAAGTTGATATTTTATCAATTTAAACTGTAATAATTAAGTTTCAATTGATAAATTTTAAACTTTTAATGTAACACTTTAATTATATTTTTTCTTTACATGCATCATTTGTTTTTCCTTTTTAGTAGTAGTGGTTTAATCTTTTGATCAAACAAATATATCATAAAAGATATTTTTGATCATTAAAAATAAGGATTTAATTATCTTAAATAATATATAAAGGATTGAGTTTCGTGCTTTTCTTAATTCGGATTTGTTATGAATTTTGAGGAAACAAACATGTAAGCAGTAAGCAATTTATATTGAGTCAATTTGTTTTTCGATTGTTAATTCGATTGAAATTTTATTTTTAAAAAACCCGTGGACAACATGCATGCGGTATTAAAGCAAATCGTTCATTTCAAAATTGTGACACACTTTTTATCAATTTATACTTATGGTGTCCAATTCACCATTTCGTTTTATCAATTATTCCGATAAATATTGTTTTTGAAATAGATAGATTGCACAAAAGAGCAATAAATGATGAAAGAGGATAACAGGGTTGTTATATTTTGAAACATGCATTCAACAAAGCTGCATATTTTTTTTTCATTTAGAAGCTAATTAAGGAATACGTACCTGTATTTTCTAGTCAGAAACAGGAGTGAAGATATTTTTTCAAAGCAAATTTTCAAAATGAAAGTCACGAGATGTTTCGTCCTTCTTTCCTAAAACACAAACGCAAAAGGAAGGGTTTAACACACATGCAAAAGATTTTAAAATCTTCAGCTACTTTCGGTTTGCTGGTACAACATTCCCTAGAAACGACCATCCGTGAATTCCTCTAGAAAAAAAACGCTTTGCAACTAAATATTAAACATTCAGTATCTCATCTGCCAGGTGCTTTTTTTAATGTACAATATCTTTATCTTCTTTGTTGGAACAAACACAAATTCAAATTTTGTATACACTAAAAATTATGAATTTGAAAGCTTATTTTTATGACAATTTATGTGTAATATTTTGGATAGGATTCTGACTCTATGCTCATTTTTTACAAAAAGAACATCACAACGTTGTGATATTTTGTTATAGGTATTCAATTAAGCTGCAAATAATTTTTTTTTAGAAGAAAAACAATATTCATTTTCAAGTTTTATTTATTATGTCCCTAGTTTTCCCGTTCCTGCAACAACATGCAAATACTGTTGGTTGTTTTTTAAAAATGTTTTGCAAGAAAGCTTCTTCTTATAGAATTTTGAGGAGATTTCCCAATCAACTAGAGACTACATTAACACAACTGAGCGGATGACAGAAAAATTATTCAATGTTCAAAGTGTATCGTTGATATAAAATATTGTTACAAAATAACAAGTGAATTTTGAATAAACTGGACAGAAGTAACATTACATTTTTTTTAATCATAAAAAATGGTAAAGTGTCAAGATAACGAAGAACATGCATGTAGCAGTGCACGTAAATTGTTATTCTTTTGTAATATAACGCAATAACTTAAAGTTTTTAATACCATATTCTCAAGATATGACCATCCATATTATTGTATCTACTTTGCATTCCTGTAAGCTGTCTTTAAAACACTATTCAGTATACAGGTAAAATTCGCCGTGTATTCAAGTTACATAAGGATTTAATCAACCGTGCATTGGGTTAAAGTATCATATTTCCGAATATTTTAACTGGGATTATTTAAGGGATGGGTTTAAAACTCATGCTTTTATGGTTTATTGTATGTGTAGTAATTTCACAACCTTTGTTACATGCATTTGCCTCACAGCTATTCAAAATATATGCCTAGTGATGAAAAAAATATTGAAATTATAAAAGGACAAAGGTACATGTTTTATGATTATCGACTCACGTTTTTATTACAAAAACCTTGTTACATTAAAAGTTGAAAAATTGTCAATTTAAACAGTAATAGCTAAGTTAAAGTTTAATCTTTTGTCATCAAACTAACAAATCATAAAAGATATGTTTGATCATTTAAAAAAAGAGCTTAATTATAGTATATAACACTTAAACGATTTAGTCTTGTCTTTTTCTTATTTATAAAAGTAGTGGGCAATCTATACTGAGTCAATTTGTTTTTCGTATTTCTTAATTCAAGTGAACTTTGATTTCGAAAAACGTGATGACAATATGCATGCATTTTTAAAGCAAATTATTTCTCATCTCAAAATTGTGACACACTTTTGTTATTAATTTTTACTTAATACTGTCCTAGTCGTCATTTCGTTTTATCTTTTATTCCCATGAATATTGTTTTTTAAATAAATAGATTACACTAATAAAAATAAGATTAAATGCTTAAAGAAGATAACAGCTTGGTTATATTTTGTAACATGCATTTAATAAAAACAGCATATTTTTTTTTCATTTAGAAGCTAATTAGGGAATACGTACCTTTATTTTCTAGTCAGAAAAAGGAGTGAAGATATTATTTAAAAGCAAATTTTCAAAATAAAAATTCACCAGATGTTTCTTCGTCCTTCTTTCCTAAAACACAAACGCAAAAGGAAGGTTTTAAAATCCTGAATTACTTTCGGTTTACTGGCACAACATTCCTTAGAAACGACCATCCGTGAATTCCTTTCAGAAAAACAAGCTGAAGAACTCAAGTTAAAATACCCAGCATCTAACCTGCCTAGACTTTTGTTTCTCATCTTTTATGTATTTATCTTCTTTGTTGGAAGACGTATTATGCTTTAGGGTATTCGTAAAAAGAATATTACAATGTTGTGATATTTTGTTATATAGATTTAATAAAGCTGCATATTATTTTTATTGGAAACTAATTAATTGCAAAGTTATCAAATAATATTGATTCCGTCACTATTTTTTCCATCCCTGCAATCATATGCATTGCCAAGTACTTTTGGTTGTTCTACGAAAATGTGTTGAATATGCTTCTTGAACCATCCCTAAAACATCAATTTTGTGTTTTTCTATCTTTGAAAAATAAGCTGTCCCAGTTATCGAAAACCGCACTTTAAATACGTTTATAATAGTAAATTGATATTTTTATTAAAACATGAATTATAAATAAAAGACAAGTTGCTGTCCTTTAAAAAAGGACTACAATACGTGGACCATTTGCATGTGTTTCCAACGAAAACGTGAAAGCCTTAAGATTATCAGAGATTCCATCGACTCTAGCCCTCTGCTTTTAACCACTAAATTTGTACGTTGTATTACGTATACATGTATGTATAGCCCTGACAACTTATCTCAGAATTTAAAGGGTTCATACTTCTAAAATGAATAAGCTCTATCTATGAATGAAATTTGCATATATAGTATCAGGCATTCGGTTAATTCTACTATTTGTGCACACATTACGATTCGCGCTACTTAGTTAACTATGCAATGACAGCTTTTTGATAATTAAAAATTTCATATTTTGATGCATTTTTCTTGAGATTTAAACTTTTATACAGTGTCATATACATTATTCAATCATACTTAAATGCTTTTAAAAAATCAATCGGGAAGTTCTCTAGCCTCGGCTACTATAAAAGTAAAGTAAAGTTACATACATGTGTATTAGGAAAACAACAAAACATTGCAAATTATGCCATTTGATGCATGTTGTAGTTTCGGCATAACATTAACTTATTTCATAATACCGACAGATCATATCACATGCCAATCATTTCTTTAAACGTATTACTTTGTTTCTGTACTGTTTACCGACAACTTTACAATTACAGCGCCTTTAAATTTATGTGTGCATATGGCACGGAATCCCGATCTCGATTCAGATAAACGTGTGCTAGCCTGGTTCCCTGAGCTACCCATTACGCACAGGAACCAGGCTAGCTCATGCGCAGGCTGAATTTTCCCCATAGCATCCGGTTTAACCTCGCTTATATATTTTCTGCGTGGACCTCAGGGTCCACGCAACAAACTGTTTTCTTTGATAATTCTTTCGGGCACCAGTGTGTATATCACAAAATGTAAAATAAAGGTTACAAGTTATGGAAATAAACTAGTTAACGCTCTTACGGGAGGTGAACAAAATCTCTATTTCACATATTGTTTAGGCCAACAATATGTGGATGATGGGTAAGTGCATAACGTCGTCGATGTTTTATTTGCGAGATGACTATGTATTGTCACAAAATAGAAATGTGATACGGCCCGTTTCCAGCTTAACCCAACCATGCACATGGAAAATCTTACAACCCTTCAAAAGGTATCTATTTCAGATTTTAAAAAGCCTGTTGTTACTTAGTCTTCTCTTTTTTCTGCATTATCTTACTAACTTTCGAGCTTCAAGTTCTACACCTTTTTTAATAAAACACCCCAGATAGATTGACATTGAAAATATCTAAACATTCCAAACATTGTATATTCTACAGCTTACAAAAGATTCGGTCAATTTTCTTTTTTTTCTATTTTTTTTTGTCAAGGCTGAACCATACATTACCTTTACAAAACATAACCATCTTTTTTCTGAGCAAGTACAATATATGGTAATAACAATAATTATAAATGTTTTTGATTCCATCTGGAAAGGGTACATGTATAAATTGAAGTTTTGCTTTTTTCTTTTCTTTCATGACCTGATAAGAAACCTTGCAATTCAGAAGTAAAAAAGTAATACATTCAGTTTTATCAGCTAATGGCAGACTGTGCATAACTTTCAAAGTTAATAGAGAATGTACAGGTATAACTTAAGCATGATTATGAAGCAGAAATTACAGCTTCCTAACGATGAGATAACGAAAGGAGGTGGTTTACATAAAGGGGATCGAGTGTTGGTAAAGGTTGTAGCCTTTAGCAGCAAGACTGTCGATCGGTGGGATTATAACGTATAAATGTGGTTCAACAACCTACCATCAACGTCCCGGTTATCAAGATTAAAAGGAAAGATGAGGAAGACATGGTTTATAACCACAGAATAGGAATTTTCTGCTTCCAATTTGTTGTAAAATACCATCTCCTAAGCATATGATTCAGCTGAATAAATAACACAGCACTATTAACGCTGAACACTGCTCGTAAATAGGCACCGTCACACATAAACCTGGCATATACGTGTTAATCCTTTGATTCCGTTACACCCGATTGCACACCTGAAACTCGTGGTCGACGTGTAGTATTCCTTTCGTAGTCTTTCGATTTTATGCATTTATTTCTAATTCTATGTGCATATTCTGTAAATAATGCATTGACCAACTTATTTGATGTAAGTTTTCTCCTGGCTAGAAAAAAGTGCGTAAAATTTGATAATATGATCGCGACCGGGTAACATGGCGATTCAAGATTTACGCTTACACAGGTGAGCCTTCTACAGCGAAGTACTTTGGACTGTTTAGACGTCTGTGCCTTCTATAGAGGTTGAAGAGACATCAATGATAAAAGAGAAATATGGTGGACAGTGCCTATTCACGAGTGGTGTTTAGCTTTAAAGGGGCATGGTCACTATTTTAGTCAAAATTTATTTTTCCGATTTTATTGTTTGCAATGCTTTAGTAAGGCATTTTTAACAAGCAACCAAAATCTGATCGTTATTTGTTGAGTTATAAGCAAGTTACAGTCTTTTCTATGTAAACAAAGCGTTTGTTTACATTGTAAAGGTTGAAGTTAAAATTCCAGTCTTAGACCTAAATTGAATGAGTTAAACGGTAGAAACCTTTTATTTATGCTTTATTTATGCTTAAAATGAATACGAAGATAGATTACTCAGCTTGAAAAAGATTTTTTACTGGTATATTGAGCCATGGTAAACAAAAACAAAAAAACTTGTTTACATGACAAAGAATTGTGGGCCATGTATCTTTACAATTGACTTTAAAACTTTGGTTGAGTAATCCTAAAGCATTGTAAATAACACAAACAAAAAATGGAATTTTACCCAAATCGAGACCATGCCCCTTATGGCTGACCATGAAAATATCAAGGGATTTAAGCGTTCGTAAAAATGATGCATCTATTATAATTACAAAATAAATTTTAACTTATTTTATCATGGTAAGAAACTGATTTCAAATGAAACAGCGTAGTAAATGCCACTTTGTATGACATATAGTGTGAATTTACAGTAACTTGATATGTGTTGATATTTCACCCGATTGGAGGTCTAACAAATTTCAATAATGTATGGGCATACCCTTCTTTGAATTAAGATTTTGAAATGATTATTAAAATTGTACTACACTAGTAGATTGTGACAAATGTACCTGCTTTGTATAAAGTTCATTTTTTATTAGAACAAATATCAAAGAAATAGCTTGAAATTTATGACTTAAAGACCTTTGCTTAATACTTTACCTATATCTATTAATTTATTCTATAGATTTCACAAAGCAGCAGCTCTTTTAAATAAATAAAAAAGCCATTACATTATATTAAAAAGATCGTAATCTTACGGTCCAATAAGTGTATGCCTGTGTAAAAAGAGAATGTAGATCGGCATCCTAATGTCAAACAAATCGACATTGCTGTAGTGTTTGTAATTTACATTACGTATTTCAAGAGAGATATCTCTATGCTATCCCCTATTGTGTTTGGTTATTGCCCCTGTATTATGTGTGACGTTGTTCCCGGTTTAATAAAGGTCTTCAATGACGAACTTATTATTTATTGATACACTAAATCCGGCTTATTCCGTAGTGTAGCATGCAAGGACGTTAAATAAAATTGGTGACGTGTATAGTTAAGGCTTAGTGATCACGATGGCAAGTGTTTTGATGAATGATTTGCATGGACTTCCGAATTTCGATGTTTCCAATATGACCGGCAGTGCATCCAAATGGCAGAGATGGCGTCGGGCATTTGAATTATATGCTACAGGGAAAGGGATAGAGGATGCGGCTCAGGTAAAAGCTTTGCTGCTACATACAGCAGGTATTTACGTGCAAGACATTTTCTTTATGTTACCGAAAGGTACGGGTGATAACGTTTACGCAAAAACGCTGAACGCTTTGGACAAATTGAAAATTTGGAAAGCCCCAAGCAAATGTTCCCTATGAAAGATCTGTTTTTCGAAGTATGGCACAGTCCGCACAAGAGACTATTGAACAGTACATTACTCGATTATGTCAGCGTGCAGAAACGTGTGAATTCGGGAACTGTGACGCAATGGACTAGAGGATACGTGACCATATTATCGTGTGTATTAAGTGTGTACGTCAAAACTTGCACCGTAAACTACTTGAGAAGGGTAGAGAACTCACTCTCGGCCAAGTCCGTGAAATCGCCAGAGCAATGGAAGACTCTGAGAGACAAGCCACATCAATTGAAAATCAGCCCCAAGGAGTGAGTAGCAGCGATGTCAACAAGGTAAATGTTCAGAATAAGAAACGTTTTGCGAAAAAGACTCAGTCCATTGTAAATGTTACAGTTGCAGTTATTGCAGTTATGAAGGGCACTCACGGAATGATCCCAGATGTCCTGCTAAAGTGAAAAAGTGTCGTAAGAGTAATGAAGCTGGACATTTTGAACAACAACTATCACAGAGCAGCCAGATCAAGGCAATGAGGACAAGGTTTACGCATTAAGTGTCCGTAATTTTGTGTTAGATGATGGCCTCGTTTTGAATGTTGGGAATGTTGACGTCAGTATGATTATCGACTCAGGAGCAGGTTGGACCTTAACAACTACAGAAAAAATTAATAATAAACGCTTGAAAAATAAGAACATGCTCGATCAAAACAAGATGAGTTATAGGATTTAATGATATAACAATTGTTTAAAAATATTCTCTGGGTTTGTTTATGAAATGTAGATTACCCCGTTAAAAAATGATTAATTGATCTGCCTCTCTATTTACATAAAATGCGTCGATATTTAGAGTATAACTTCACATCGACAAGTGCATCGCTGTCAGTCAATTGTTTATTTTTAAAATTGTTTAATTTATTTAACCAGAAGGATGCGAGCAGATGAATTTCTTTAATGTAATTTAATTTGTACGTACAGATAAGAATCGCAAGTTACTTTATTTTTTGAGCATTTTTTTTTCGACTTGTTGTTTTGTGTGAGGTCAAAGTTAACATTTTTCGCACTTTCACGACAAAAAGACCCTTACAGAGCCGCGAAGATTTTCGGAATACTACAAAAAACGTATTAATTAAGCATTTTATCATTGTTATGTGCGTTCTTTAGATCTAATGGAAATACAAATATACGATCTTTTAGCGCGTTTGTATAAAGTATCAAGTTATGCACTTTTATTCTGTTTAAAAGAGGGAATAATACATTTAAAAAATTGTTATATTCATCAGATGTATGCTTCAATCATTATAAACGTGTTCGCTAATATGTTTTACGGTGCGACCGTTGGGGCGACTGCAGCATGTAATCAAATAATGAATTATGATAAATTGATAAAAATAAAAGTAGCAATGTAACGTAAATGATTTGAATTGCAAAATAAAATAAACATACCTATTTTTTCCCAGTAAATTTTCATTAATCATAATTTATTAGAGTTTTTATATATTTATAGATAGAATTTATCTCTATCTCAGAGACAATGTTGTTGAATACATGTAATAAAGATATTAACAAAATGTTCATTGCAGTTTTATTCCTCTTATCCTGCAGCAGACATTTTCTGAAAGTTACATATAAAGAATTGACTTATCATAGATTTACCCCCCCCCCCTTTAAAAAAATAATAATATCAATAAATAGTAATAATTAATAAATTATGGTGAAAATAAAGATACCATTGAGCAGCTAACGAACTAAAGGCATACTACGCACTCCCCAATCCTCAGCCGGTGTAATGAAGAATAATGACCCCCGTAGAATAAAGACCGGGGGTCATTTTTCGACGTAGAATAATGACCCCCCGGTCATTATTCTACGTAGAAAAATGACCCCTTTGCTTGAAGAATAAGTGTCATTTTCATAAAAATGAGCACACTCCACATGAAGAAAAGTGACCCCTGTAGAATAATGACCCCCTTGTAGATTAAAGATTTTCAGTATATTTTTTTATTATTTGTGAAATAGTCTTTACACTATTGTAATTTTTACTGCTGCAGTTTACAGAAAGTAACAGAAATTTTAATTCATATTCAAATAAACTTAAAGTAAAAGAAGGGTATCTCTTAGAAAATAAAAATCGATAGAGAGCTCCGCAAGTATAAAACATAGGTAATCACATATTACAAAGCTCACCGAGACGAGCCATCACCTTTATCAGGCATCACCTTTATGACACCACCTTTATCATATTATATGAAAACCATCCTTTATGATCTTGGATATTCATGGATTCTGTTTTGATACAATATCGTATATCATCTGTTGAAAAATTGTATGATAATCATATGATCATATGTTAATCAATACAATAATATCAAATTAAAAATTGCATCCTATCATACTTACAATATATATCATACAATACCATAAAATACCGTTAGAAATTCTGAGATATGATATTGTACCGTATGATATGACATTGCATTGTGTTATGCATTATTGTATTTGATCAAATAATACAATATCATAAAACATAATACAATAAAGTATTATATGAAACAATATCATATTGCAATAATACATCATAACTTTGAAACATATGTTATTATATTGAATAATATAGTATGATATTGTATTATATCGTATACTTAAAGAAAATATACCCTTTTCCGCCCTTTACGATATAAACCGAAAATTCGCCTGGGGTGTGATATAAACCCTAGGGGTGTGATATAAGATTTATATCACACCCCTCTCCGGCAATCTTTGGATGTTATATCACACCCCTTTCCGTTAATCATCGGCTATTATGACGTAGAGATCGATATGCGTCGTTCAACTCCGATCTCCGAGTATGACGTCAAAAAGTTACGTCGACGTCAACCTAGTATATAAACAGCTGGCGCAAAAATTTCATGGAGTTTATCAGAGATGGAATATATGGACACGGAGCGATTTGTTAACAATAATCATTCATCACATGATGTTTTTATTGTTTCTTTAATATTTTCTATAAGTATATGATATAAAAATCATAACATGGCAATCTTTATATCGCATCCTATATTAGCCCTCGGTCGCGATATATCAGCCCTCGAGCCTGACGGCTCTCGGGCTGATATACCGCGAGCTCGGGCTAATATAGGATGCGATATAAAAATTGCCATGTAATAATCTATATGTATGATACTGTATCATATTTGATAAATAATATGATATTGTATTATATGATACAATATAATTTGATACAACATTGTATGATATCAAATGATACAATATAATTTGATACAACATTGTATGATATCAAATAATACAATATCGTTGGATAAAATAAAACATCATATAATACAATTAAATTAAACATATTGTATCATATGATACAATAATATATATAACAACATCATAAAATACAATTTCATGTCATATGATAATATATCATATAAACCAATATCATATTATACAATATGATATGATACGATATTTTATAATATTACTATATCATATATACAATTTCATTTGATATAATTCTATATTAGAGAAACCAACATCATATTATACAATACTGTATGATACAATATCATAGAATATACAATATTATATCATAGGATGCAATATTATATATTGCAATATCATATGAAATAGTATCATGTGATTAAATAATTAATTAATAATACAATATAATATTATACAATATTGTGTCCTAATATACAATCCTATACATAACAATATCATGATACAATATCATATCATAAAATATTAAAAAATGATACAATATTATATCGTATCATATAACGTTTAACAATATAACATATGATATTGTATTGTTTCCTATTAAACAATAGTGTTTCATATCATACAATACTATATCATAGGAATCATGTTATATCATTTAACAACAACCACATCTATCTATCGTTTCATTTATAATATACCGTAGTTAAATCATATAGTAGTATCACTTCTTCGTCTTTGCATCTTCACGCTCCGCCGTCGCTTCTTCTATATTCTTCATATTGTTCATGAATTATCCTTGCATTGAGGATTTCCACTTTCACTTTGGATACAATAAAGATCGTGTGATCAAAATCAAGGGGGATATAAACCCCTAACATAGGCCCTAACCTTTTATCAACGCTTCTAGAAACAAACTTTTATTACTATAATCGATCAGTGTTTATTATCTACTAAGATATACTATAGTCAGGTACTCTTCACACATTTGCTATAAAAGAATAAAGTCTATTCATGATCACAAATACCACATCACAACAAATGTTTTGAATATGATGTTTATGTATTACGTAGAAGAAAACAAAACAAACGCAAAATGATTTTTAAAAAATCACTTTCCTCATGAAATGTAAATAAGAAGTATTCATATACCTGCCCCTTAGTATTTTTCCATAAAGATATATACATGTATCATTCTAAGATTGACAATTCATTCACCAATGAAAGTTGCTAATATTATTACAACAATTATTCTTTCATGATTATTGTTCGTTAATTATCACACAATATCCTCATTGTGTATGAATTTTTCTTTATTTGCGTCATTTCCCGCCGTATGTTGACGAGAGAAGTGACGTAACTGTTTAACAATCAATTTGTGGCAATGTAAGAGTGTTTTGTGTGTGCTTGCTACGGATATGAAAAACTGTATACAGCGATTTATTTACGGGGTAACCAATATGGGGGGGGGGGGTGTCATTTTTCTATGGGGGTCATTTTTCTTCATGTTTAACATGAAGAAAAATAACCCCTGGGTCTTTTTTCTTCAGAAAAATCCAGTTATTCTTCAGCTAGGGGGGTCATTATTCTACGTCGAAAAATGACCCCCGGTCATTATTCTACGGGGGTCATTATTCTTCATTACACCGGCGCTCCTTACATGTACACGTAGAACGGCGTACAGTGTAAAGATTATCATGATCTATTTGAATTAAGCACCATACGTAAAGATTCCCATAATAATTAATTGCATGACTGTGTACATTGTAGGCAAATCCCTGTGCGTTAATTACTTTTAAGACCTCTTGTTTTCCGTTAACAGTGGTTTAAATAATTAAAATAATTTCGTGTAAAAATATCTATAATCGGGATTCCAAAGAACTTACTTCCTGCAATTCATAAAAATGATCAGTATGTTTTCTTTCTATGTTTACATTTAATTTTGTTCAAATAATTAATAAATTTTCTATCATTTAAATTGTGTGCTTCATCAAATACTGATTCCGATTACATTGAAGTCATTAATTTTTCCATTGGCTATTGACAAAAAAAGAGACGCTTGACCATCCAATGAAAACAAATACACAGAGTTTGATTGACAGGTTCAGCCAGGTGCAGGTCTCACCCGATGTCCGAGGTTATGTGTGCCGCTTGTACAAAGCCGAATGGTCTTAGTAAGAGTTATCGATGTAAATAAATAATAAAAAAAAAATACATGCTTATCAAAACATGCTCGTGTAAGTTAAAGTTGATTAAGGCTTATTCCAACAGAAATCATGTTTTGCTAATTGTATTTAATATTTTTTATGTATAGCGAATTTTACCGGTAACGAATCAGTATGCGGTTTCGTCGTGCATGCGACTATTATTATCGGAATTCCAAATGTTTTTATTTTATGTTTAAATCGCGTTTCTTTGTCCTTCTAAACTGTAGTATTAAACTTCCGAAAATATAAAGGAAGTAATTTGAACACCCCCTCCATTTTCCTAGTTTTGAGAATTCGTTTCCTAGTATCGAATTAAGCGCCCTTTATCACTTCTGACCGAATATTTTGAGGCGAATTAATTTCAAAAATATACTAGAGGTACATGTTAATGGGCTTATAAATGAAGAAGGAAAAACAATTGTGGGAATATGTCATTTAAACAAATAATATGATCGTTATTTTTTTTCATACCGTTTCCCGTCAAATTAAAACTGGACTTGAACAGTTTTCATTTGCGTTACTTTATAATATTGAATTTTCATAAAAACACTTTTTAATAGTAATTGATGATAATTAGTTGCCATTTTCCTTTGTTTTTCCCGTATATCTATCAAAATATGCAGCCAAATAATACTTCTGTCGCAATGAACCGAAACTAGGAAAACTACACGTGGTTCTATTTGAAGTCGTAATTTCATTCAAAGCTCCATTATTATTTGATATGATGCATTATTTTTGAAAATAAATTATATTTACTAATTATCCACTAAATAGGGATCAATAACAAACTTATTTTCATAGTTAGGCTTAATTGTTTTCACACTTTCGTTTTTTCTGCTTTGAACTTCCGGCAGCTCATATCTGGGTCACATTTTTAATTTGTAAACAATTCGGTAAATAATCGTGCAAATGGCAAACAACTTCACACACTGATAGAATATTTATTTCTGTTTTATAATTACCTAGTTAGGATTTTTTAAAACCTCAACTTCGTCTTCCACTAGTAATTTTTCTAAAAATTATTCGATACTGGCAAATATTCGTTACCGGTAAAACGACTGGACCAGTACTGAAACATCGTATAAAAACGTTATATATACATGTACTCTGTAACTAGTCGTCTTTTAATACCTCTAGAGTTTTTTTTTCCATGAAAATACCTACAAAAGAGTTTTGCCAATTACAAACAGTTTAAAGTACATGTAATGTAAAACACGGGCGCCATTTTGAAACAAATTGTCAGAGAGTTCCGAATGAAATCTGATGAACGTTTCACATGGTTCTCGCACGCTTTGCTCGAAACGATTTACACGCTTTGTCCGAAACTCTGCACGCTTTGTCCGAAACGCTAAACGGTTTACACGAAACGCTTCAAGATTCACACGAAACGGTTAACACGAAACGTTTCTTGCACGTAAGTCGCACGCTTTTTTGGTGTAGTAGTACGTTTCAGGGTCTGTAAATTTTGTCAGCACGCAACAATTCTAAATTGTACATTGTTTTCAAAAATTTAGAAATATTTAAATAAAGAAGTTATCTTAGAGAAAAGGTTACGTGTTTTGTAAACGGGTTCGGTTTAAAAAAAAAAAAAAAACCACAATTCCTGACATGACCCATGAGTACATACTGTTTACAACAATGCTTGCTACCCTCTGAAAATTTAACTCGCCATTAAATATTTCATTTTTTAAATAATGTTTGTTACGATTACATAAACTAAAACATTGTCTTTTTCAATACACATTTCATATGCAGGCTTTCAATCACAACACGTTTTTATAAGAAAAACAGAACTGAAAGTTTAGTAATTATAATCGTTTGACACCACATCACATATATATTCAAATCGCAGCAACAACGGAAGACCTACTCGTGGCTTTGCCAAGAGCTCTGCTCTAGTTTTTAAAATATTTTAGACTTACAAACCAACCATTAATTTATGTCTGACGATGTTTCCGATTTGGAGTAATATCGCTTTTATTCATTTTCAGAACGACTATTTCACTTACACTCAAATGTCTAATTAAATAATTACAGATGGACAAACTTTTATGAAATAAAATGAAAGCAGCTCTTGTATATACGGCTATATAAACTTAAACACGTTCATATACATGTAAGTGTGCGTGTGTGAATCTTGTGTATTAGATAACCGCTTAACGCTAGCACAGGGCGAAAAACAATCTTTAAGCAAGTCCTTAAAGGTGACTAAAGGGTGGCTTAGAGGATATACATGAATTTCTATTGAAACAATTATTATTTTAAAAACAAAATAAGATATTTACCACAACTTTGTTTAAGGGGTCATCTCAAATTTTGTTAAATTTTAAAATAGGACCCTGTGGGATTTTGCTTGAAATGTATCAATTTTGCACATTTTTTTTTTTTTTTTTTTACATTTTTTTTAAAACTTCGGCCCTAGTGATTTTTATATATGTTCAACATATTAAAGTTATTGCTAAAAGGCATCAAATGGTCAAATAAAAAAAAAAAACCCTCTTACCTCCTGGTTTGTTGCGGGGGTCATATCAAAGTTTTTTGTTTTTTTTTGTATGCCCAATTTCCCAGATTTGTCAGATGATGGCTATGTTTTATTTTACAAAGGCGGAAATGGTGATATTTATAGAATCATAAAACATTCAGACATATTTAAGTAATAAATAAGTAATAAATAAATATATAACATCAAATACTAAGGGTCATTAATATAAAATACACGGTTACTGTCTTAAAATATATGAACTAAGCTATATTTAGGCGGGTTAAGAAAACGTGACAGAGGCCAAGGCTTGCTGAACCCTCTTCACGTTTTCGGCCCGAACCCAAATATAGCTTATACTTCGAGACATTTATGTTTATTCTACAATATAATATCAATTTTACGCATCAAACGAGCTATTTTCAACAAATTTTGCTTATTATCTGCAGTTGAAACTATCACTCCATGGCGTAAAACCAAGCAAAAAAGATTACGTCTCAATACAAATGAAATGCTGTGCAAAAGCGTGCGTACTCGATTTGTACTCGGCCTAGTTAAGCTGAGTTTATAGGTCCTTAATGTCTAAACTTCTTTAAGTCACCTGTAATCAATCTTTAAACTACCTTTAAGGATCTTTAAGTGCCATTTACGCTCCCTTTAAGTTGTCTTTACACCATATTTAAGTTCCCTTTTAGTCAAGTTTGATCAAACTTAACAGATTCATCTTGAAAACATATATTAAATGTAAAGTGTCTTTTATTGGAATGGGAGGAGGTGATCCGAATGATGATATAATTTCAAAGGAAAAAAAGGATGGGGGTGGGGTGGGGTGGTGTTCCAGGCGGTTTTAATTTTCACTCCTTTTAAGACATACCGCTATCATCAATACCGCTCCAATGGACACAAATTGCCGTTGTAAAATTCTTATATATATATATATATATATATATATCTGTATCTAAATCTGCGCATGACATTATATTAAAGTATGTTTGTTTCCTATTATAAATTAATCGCTGAAATCGCTCTCTTTCTTTCTCTCCCTTTTTCTCTCTCTCTTTTTCTCTTGGTTCACCAGGTTATTAAGCAAAATGAGAAAATGAACCAATAATGCATGATTTAATTTAATAATCGGTTTAAGATATGATTTTTTGTTCAATTTTAATTATTTCTAGGTCTAATTCTAGATATCCTAGATACATGTTAAAGATGAAAAGACTCTCAACTGCCTTATATTGGGCAGGATATTACTGCTTTGTTTGTCTAGACATAGTTTTGTTCGTTTGTGTATATCTAATTAGGGTCTATTGTTTGTCCAAATTATAATTAAGCAAACCCCTGAACTAAAATAGAATATACAAGATATACACAACAGGTGTGTCGTATGCCTAGATGCACGTCAGGGTTTCTAAAGGCGTTGAAATCTTAGTAAGTACGTCTATACCATAAGTCTAGTGAATGAAAGTTTATTTACATTTGTAATTCATTTTCAAAGTATTATTTCCTAACTCTGGGTTTTAAAAATGTTACGTCTACAAATTAAAGATACATGTATGTAAGAGTAAAGTCCTTTCCTTTGTATCCTATAAACGAAAAATATTTTGTCAAGACATGTAGAATAAAAGTTGTGAAGAATATCATGGGCTTTAATTTGACACCAACAAAAAGGGCTGGCTCTCTAAATTAAAAGGGCGTGGTCACGATTTTGGTCAAAAATTATTTTTTTCGAATTTGATGTTTACAATGCTTCAGTAACGCATTTTAAATAGGCAACCAAAATTTGAGTGTCATTTGATGAGTTACAAGCGAGTTACAGAGCTTACAATTCTTCGTTATGTAAACAAAGCGTTTGTTTACATTTCGAATGCTGAAGTGAAAACTTCAGTTTTAGACCTAAAATAAATGTGTTAATCGTAAGAAACTGTTTATTTACGTTTTAAATGAATAATAAGATAGACAAACCAGCTTTAAAACGATTTTTTACTGGTATATTGAACTTATGTACACAAAAACAGGGCACGAGCCTTGTTTACATGACGAAGAATTGTGAGCCCTGTATCTTGCTTAAAACTCAATGACTGACACCCAAATTTCATTTGATCATTAGAAATGCATTCCTAAAGCATTGCAAATAATAAAAACAGAAAAATAAAATTTGACCAAAATCGTGACCATGCCCCTTTAAGGGCCAATAGCCCCTAAAAGATTTTGCTTCATAACTAAAAAACGGTAAGGATTTCGTTATGGCTGTCGCTAGAAAAGTTGTTTGTTGGGATTACATTAAGGATGACGTTTACTCAGAATGAAAAAAAAATCTACTGATGATAATGGAAAACCATCTATTGTGTGTTATAGACCTTTGCTTGTATTGTTATTTTTCACTTTCAGAAAAGTAGGTCAATGACCTACTTTTTGAGTTAATGACCATTAAATATATATTGAAAAATCAAGAAAAATCCCATAAAATTTTATACTATGATTGCGATTTTCTTAATTATAAAAATATTACAAATAATTAAACACTTTAAAAAATAAGATACAGTTTATGAATGGTAGTGGCACTAAATAAGTACACAGCATTAAGATTCAAGCAGCAATTTTAAAAAATAATTCAGTCCGAATTTTCTCTATCCGTTTTCAAATCCCTACCCATAATTGATCCAATTTTACAAAAAATTGAATGATGATAATACAAACACATTTATAATATTGAACTACTTATATTGACCTTATTTTGTTGCCATAAAATTTATATGAGGTCAATGATCAAAATTTTGAGATATGGTGTCTTTTATTGTTTTTAAGCATTTTTCAATATTTTTATTATCCGTGCCATAAGATTATTTTAATGAATAAGTAAGGTAAAACCAACGGAAAATATGCCAAATTACATAGACATAAATATAAAACCCTAATTTTGAATATTAGACTAGTGCCAAAAAACTTTTAGCAGAAAACAAAATCTGCAAAATTTAGTCCGAATTTCCTCTGTTTGGCTAAAAGTCAATTTTTGTTTGAGCCTAATTCCATAATAATGTAAAACTATTGAATGTTTTGTCAATAATTATACATTTCATAAATACTTTTTGTGTTTAGAACAAATTTTACTCATTACATTGAACTTTATAACAATCGGAATTTGATAACTCAAACCCTGAGTAAACAACACCCTTAAGGTTGTTACAATGTTATTTTGTTAGTGGCTTGTTTAGTAACCTGTTTTCATTTGGCAAGTTAACGAAAGTCTTTGTGTGTACAACTTGCATGAAGTTACCACAGAAAGCATGCCGGTTTATACAGGAGGTATTTATTCATATGATTTTTTTTTTTTAGAAAACATGTTTTTTTAGGAGTTTGAGTCATTGTTGTTAAGTTCTTTTAGTGCAAACCCCCAATAAAAACGGGAATCGGAAAACAAATCATTCTTTTTCTTTTGTAGTAAAACGCAAAATACGGATTTTAAAAAAAATTATGCATTCATTTAAGTTATTAACTGTATGCATTTAAAATCTAACTTGAATCAGAGCTGTGTGTGTGTGTACCATGGCGTAAGCTATCCCTCGCCCATGGCCGAGAAAATCGGTCACACTGGTCGCAGCTGGATTACCTAGCGGTCAGCGGTTATCTAATACACGACAGTTGCGTCTCTCATATTTTAGTTTACTTAGCCGCAAACTAAAGAATTGCTTTAGTTTTGATAACACATAAAAGTTTATGGATTAAACGATCGGGTGTCAATTCTTAAATCGTTCAGTTAATTAATAAAAGCGATGTCATTCTCAATCTAAAGCAATATCAGATATAGGTCAATTGTGGGTTTTAAGTTAAAAAATAAAGAACATCTATTTGATAGAATTTAGTCATTATACTGCGTTCTGAGCTGTGCATGTGTGTGCGTTGTAACTTTACGTAATCTATCATTCGCCCACAGCCGAGGAGATCAGCCACGGCTGCACTAGCGTTAAGTGATCTAATACACAAAATTCGCATACAGTGATACGCACATATATATACATGTATATTATCGCGTTTGAGTTTATACAGCTGTAAATACAGAATTTAGTCCATCTTGTATTTATTTATTTCAACATCTAAGAGTAAATTAAAAAAGTCGTTCTAAAAATTAATATTTATAAGCGATATTACTCCAAATCGGAAACATTGTCATACATAAGTAAATGGTTGGTTTGTAAGTCTTAAATATTTTAAAAACTGTACAAATAATTTTTAAATCACACACACACAAATATTAAACCTTAAAAAATGATCATCTTTTGCACACGGCCGAGGAGATACGGCACGAGTGGACAAGTGACCCGCGGTAGGTTCGTGTTCTTCTACAGGTACCTTATCACGCGTGCATGTTTCATATTTTGTACGGACACAACTATTATTTTGGTTTAAAATATAAAGATTATTTATTTTACTTGTGCAGTTGATTAACTATTGATTTATCAGTGTTAATACGATAGCGTACAAGGTAGTCAGTTTAAAATCAAATCAAATTATAATCAAAATTCCATGTTAATAGTTGCGGTAGGTGCTGGCACGATATACATGTAAGAATGTCTGAATTGATTATTATAAAGAATATTTACATGAGTGTTTAAACAAGTTAAGATTAGATTCTATCGGTCACATATTAAACACTTCTGTAGTTTTTCTAAATGGTCTTTCGTTTCATTATGGAAACAAACTCATTGCTGTCTCTCCCCCCCCCCCCCCCCCCCCCCACCGCCCCGCTGCCAAGTGCTCGGGCTGGATAATTGTTTTCACTTGGCAAAAAGATATCCAGATCTGTCGAAAATCATTTGTTGGTGACTTCTTTCCTATGATCCCACCCGTTTGTTTATTCGGTCAGTCTGAGCTAATTCATTTGCGACGTGCGACCGAAAATCTTGTGTTGCTTCAGCGCACACAGCTTAGAACATCCATATAGCCCCACGTCATCAATTGTTATGTAATTGAGTAACAGTTTAAGGTTGCTTTCACTACAGTGGTCAATTGTTAAAGTCAATCATCTTCACATTAAAGGTGTGAAATCGTAATCTGAGAATGAAGCTAATAAATTAACCTGTTGAACACGCTAAACTTCTATAATTATGAACAGAATAATCTATAATATATTATAACTAGACAATTGTTGCAAAAGCAACAAAAAGGTCTTCCGTTTTGATATACATGTATCAATTTAACTGTAAGACATTGCTTCTCTCACATAGAAAAAGAAGTGGATATGATAATTATTGTGAATGATATATCCAAACGTTACTTACATGTAAAACAACGAGAATGAAAAAGAAATCAATTTTTGAAGAACTTTCTGTGACGACCGGAAGCAACGCCGATCTAAACAAAAATGTTAACCATTTGTACAATCATAAGTTAATCCTTCCTCAGAGTTTGGTTGTTGACGTCTCTGCTAAATCTAAGATCTCTTTGAAACAATAGTTTTTGTCTCGGGACCGGAAACAGACAAACGGAAGTGATTAATAAAAACAAAAGCTGGTATTTTTCGTAAATTTGCTTAGCGTACATTGCTGTTTATCAGGCTATATCAAACACCCAATAAAATCAGTTAAACTTGTTAAAAACATGATTTGTTTGAACCCTTCCGGTAAGAACTGGTTTTTAAAGTTGACAGAATTAAACCCATTAAACACATCCCCAATCAAATTTCTATTAATCATGAAAGCTTCGTGTCTGAATCACTTACAGTGACAAAAATCTCGCGGACATCAAATTTGTAAAAATGAAAGTTACACAGATATATTTGAGATATCTCACCGGAAGTAAAATTTATTTGCTAATTTAACATTATATACATGACATATGTAAGATTATATACTGATATTTTCTTTTTATGTAAAATGAATAATATTTGAAAAAAACCCAAATTTTTGAAGTGCTTCCGGTGACGACCGGAAGTTACGCCGAGCAATACAATATAGTGTAAACACATGTACATACATACTTCTATCATCCCACAAAGTTTGATTATTCAAGTCGTCACTGTTTTTGAGATCTCTAGGAATCAAGGTTTTTTGTTTCGGGACAGGAAACGGACAAACGGAAGTGTTTGATGAAAATGAAAGTTAGTATTTCTTAACCATTACACAACAGGATTTTATTGGCTATCAATTTGTCTTACATTTTTAAACAAAAACAGTTAAACTCTTAACCAACTTGAATTGTTTGAACTCTTCGGGTGTGGACCGGAAGTGACGGTTGACAAAATGAGAGTGGTTAAACACATCTTCTATCAAATCTCTACCAGCCAAGTAAGCTTTGTGTCTTGGTCACTTACAGTTTATGAGATCTCGCTGTAATAATAGTTGTTTAAAAAAGAGTACCTGAGATATTTGAGATATCTCAACGGAAGTAATTTTTTTTTTGTTAATCATCGGATAGATGACATATGAAAGTGCTTATACTTATATTTCAATTTTGTGTTAAAGAAATAAAATGCGTATAAACATAATTTTTGAAGTGCTTCCGGTGACGACCGGAAGTTACGACGAACAAAACAAAATAGTTTAAACACATCTGCAACTATAGGTCTATCATCCCTCAAAGTTTGGAGGTTCAAGTCTTTATCGTTTCTGAGATCTCATTGTCCATAGCTTTTTGTCGTGAGACAGGAAACGGACGACAGAAAGTGAATTTTGAAAAAATGAAAATAAAAACCTGGAGATATTATCATTTTCTATCAGTCCTAAAAATTTCAAGAAAATCCATCTATGCATCTCTGAGAAATCGGGTTAAACTTTTCAAAAACTTGATTTGTTTAACCTCTTCCTGTGTGGACCGGAAGTGACGGTCGACAAAATAAAAACGGTTAAACACATCTTCTATCAAATATCTATCATCCCTGTAAGTTTCGTGTCTTGATCACTTACAGTATCTGAGATCTCGGGGTTCAAACATTTATTTTTAAAAAGGCTTCATGAGATATTTGAGATATCTCAACGAAAGTAGAAATTTTATGCTTATTAATCATCGGATAGATGACATATGTAAGCATTTTTACTTATATTTCAATTCTCCGAGAAATATATTAAATGCGTAAAAGCATAATTTTTGAAGAGCTTCCGGTGACGACCGGAAGTTACGACGAACAAAACAAAATAGTTTAAACACATCTACAACTATAGGTCTATCATCCCTCAAAGTTTGGAGGTTTAAGTCTTTATCTTTCTGAGATCTCATTGTCCATAGCTTTTTGTCGCGGAACAGGAAACGGACGACAGGAAGTGAATTTTGAAAAAATGAAAAAAACGCCTAGAGATATTATCATTTTCTATCAGTCCTGAAAATCTCAAGAGAATCTATCCAGCCATCTCTGAGAAATTTTGTGGACAAAAAACGGACCAAAAAAAAAATAATAATAATAACTAGAGCAAAGCTCGTTGCAAAGCAACGAGTGGGTTTTCCGCTAATGTCGAAAGCAACGCTAGAAGTACGTCTAAGAAGCAGAGTTCTCAATCTAGTAACAAAGAAACCTAAGTACAAAAAGATAAAAAAAATCGAATGATTCTTGGTACAACTTAACATCATCCGAATGTTTTTAAGTACGACTTAACCAAAAACCCTTAACCATTTCAAGAACGACTTAACAAAAAAAAAATGTGTTTAAGTACGACTTAACAAATTTGACTTCATTTTAGGTACAAGTTTACTTTACCTGGAACTAACATCTTTTTTCTTTACCCCGAATGCAAAATTAAAATTTATGTAAAAAATCAATTTTGTTTAAAACATAATTCTGAGCAACTTTTCCTCTTCACTGCTTTTTAAAAGGTTGGCCTTTCGTACTGTGTGCTCGTTGCGTCATTAATTGTCAGAAACTTATCGATGTAAAGTTTACTTTACTGTACTTCTGTGAATATTTTCTATGTAAAATTACTATGAACCAGACAACATTGAAATGGTGAACATTTCAAAGGGCCCCGCTTATGTTATTTCAGAGAATTCTGCTTTGACCTTGACCTAGGACTTGACATTTTTCAAGCTGGCATAGAACTTTTAATTCAATTTCATTCCCCCTAACATACATGCATTTTTGTTCAATCTGACCAAGAATAAGCATATTTGGAAAATAATCTACTATCTAAAACTAATTTTAAAAAGATCTGCTATGACCTTCACATTGACAGACTTGGTTCAAGGTCACTGCACGCCATTAACCAATAAACTCTGTAAAGGTAAAATATTAGCCAAATAGGGGCGAAAAGGAGAGTATATCTATGCTCTTAAAATATGGATTTTTGTGTGATCTGATATGACCTTGACTCTTCATCTACAAATTTCATTCGAGGTCATTGCATATATTTTGAACAAAGGCATCATGTGGGTGAAGTATGAGGCTGAATGGAGCAAAGGGAGAGAAGATATACTCCGGACAAGGATTTTTAAAAATATAATTCTGGTATGACCTTCACAGTTTCTTTTCACTGAAAGTATGTTCAAGGTCACTACACACCCTTTCACTCTTTACTCAAAAGCTCTGTTTATGTGAAGTCTGAGCCAAATAGGGGTTAGTAGAAATTATATATGCTCTCAAAAAAGGATTTTTGCATGATCCAATATGATCTTCACCCGTTACCTAGAAATTTCATGCAAGGTCACTGCACATCGTTTAACCATAGAGACACTCTGTGAGTATTAGCCAGAGTGGACCAAAGGGAAAAAAGATATGCCCAAGACAAGGATTTTATATATATAATTCTGCTATGACCTTAACCTTATACCTAAAAACATGGTTCAAGTCACTGCACATCCTTCAACCAAAGGAACCCTGTGGATGAGGTATGAGCCAGATTGGGCCAAGGGGAGAGAAGCTATGCTCCTGTCAAGCCATCTCGGATGGACAGACGGACAAATTGATCACTAGAAGGCGCCCGCATAAACATGCCTTTTTATCTAATTTAAAATAGTATCCATGCTATCTGCCCATGGTGAATAGTCATCAAAACCATTCATCAGCAGAATTTGATTTCCCTCCTTTTTAAGGTGGTATGGGACATCTGTCGATATTAATGTGGATTAAAGTACTATATAGTTGAAAACTTTTCACCGGTTTAGAATTTTCAAATTTTACAATATTTAACCAAAAAATAGCTTTTAAAAATATTTGAAAAGGTAAAAATTGTAAAAACCCCAGCGGGATTCAAACTCATGACTTACAGGTTCCTAGTAAACCCTCTAACCCACTGTGCTAAGGAGTTAGGTGACCATTTTTGAAAAGAAACTACATGTACTTATATAATTACACTTTATTTTATTGTTTATTTCGATAAACAATACGTCACAACATGGAAGTGTCCCATATCACCTTAAACTCGGAACACCTCTGACCTAATAAGATCGCCGCATTAAATACAAAGTTTGATTTAACTCTAATTTGTTTATCATCAAGGAATTCTGCATCGCTGACAAATAAAGTTTTCTTCTGTTTAATGAAATACCAATTAACTGACTATTCAGACAATAGCAAGTTTATTGTCCCATTCCACAGCAACTATTTCCCTTGGCTTTGCCTCATTAAATAGTTGCTGTCTTGGGGGACAATAAACTTGCTATTGTCCTCATACCCAGTAAATACTAAATAGGCCACACCAATTTGATTTCTTGGTCGCCGGATCCGCGCGCACGTTCCTTATGGCTTTTTAAAAAATAATATTAAAAAATAAATCCCGCATTCGGAAATTTTCGTTCCGTTTTCCGCTCCATTTTTCGGGTTTTATTTTTATATTTTTTTATTTAGTCATGATTGCGCTTGAAATCAAACCTTTTTTATACTGCGTGTGAAAGTCTCGATTTACATTGAACATTTCTTCGAAGTTTCGCGGTTGTTTACAAACGTTCAAGAGTTGAAAAATGCCTGTACTTGTGGTCAGAATAAGTGATCAGGAAGGTACTGACTTATTGGCAAATACAGTCACCAACTTTTCGGGGGGTAAATTCTTGATGTTGTTAGTCAGGTCCTTAATTCCAATCTCACTGTTGACATGTCTACGGGAGATTTACGTAAGGTTAAGAACTTGCAGGTAAATAAGACCATGGTAAATTTACTGAACTCTTCAGGATTTATTTTGTACAGTATCATGTATTCACCATTGATAAAAAAAAAATACATCATAAATAGTGATTAGTAATAATAGTAATTATAGTATATATTAAGAAAAATTTCAAAACCATTACCATGGAATTCTTTATAGTACTTTGATATTTGAAAAATAGCTATCAATGAGTAGAGAAAAAATCCATGGAGAAGTTTAACACTAATATCATCATATTTTTTGCAACACAGTTTTTATAGAGATAAATTATTATATACCAGTAACACCTGCATTATAATTTCAGACCTTCTTGGCAGACCATGGAAAGAGTAGTCACTACATGTTCCAGTTGAAAAAGTGCAATAACTGAAAGTATAATCTGAGACATTGCACAGTGGTTTTAGTACAGTGAAATAATGATTTTTACATGTATTTCAAAGAAAATAATGATATTTTAAAATAAAATGTAATCGCTCGCCTCTTTTTTTTTATGTCGCTCCTAAATTTTCAAATTTCAGTATTTTAATTTTAAAATTATTAAATCGCTCGCTCGCCCCCATATTTTTTTGACTAAAATCCGAAGACCAAGAAATCAAATTGGTGTGGCCATAGGCATATATTATCCCATCCACCTACATTTCATGTTATATAACCTCCCGTTTGTAACCTTCAATTTCACTGTAAAGTCAACATATCCGTCATAGCCGCAAGTTTCACAATTTTTTTCTGTTTCTCATGTACTTAAAATTAGGGGCCTTAATATTGCTTACCAATTCCAACAAGAGACATCCCTCTAACTATTGATAATCATTAAAATTCATTTCATGAATCTACGCAACAATGATAAACCTCCAAGTACAGTCACTCTCAATTTTACAATCAAAGGCCTGAAGGGCCACAATGGCGTCGAGTTAAAGTTAATTTGAAGAATAAAAATCTAAATAATTTTTTTTAAAAGTCAAAATAATCTCGACTATAACAAAAATGCATATATTTTTTATTTGTGTTATTTATGGTTCTCCTTCATTGATCAAATGTACACTTAGGTACTGTAGATTTAAAAAAAATCCTGAAAACAAAGTATGATTTTGTAACTCTTAGTAATGTGTGTACTTATAATGAGACCAACTTTTCTTGTTGTTTGCTGGAGATTATTTTTATAAAAATTGAGTTGGGCGGTCAACTTAGCAAAAATGAAATTTAATATAGATTTTACGCAGTCAACTAAAATAATAGAAATATCAAAATTAAGTGTGATTTTTTTTAATATTTTCAAAAATCATTCTGATTTGGTTATTGACCATTCATTTAGAAATTGGTATCAATTATACTTACTTTTTAAAAACAAATATAAAGACAAATACATTAGTCAACTTTCAAAAATAATTTTAAAAAATTATGTTTTTTATCACATAACTAATTAAATTACAATTCATTACAAATTGACTCACTTAATTCTTAAAAAAAAATTGAATGTTAATTAAAAAACTAAGTTTAGAAATATCTTAGGAGTTAAATTTTTTTTATAGATTTTTTTCTCTTTATTCATATAGAATTAAATAAATTATTTAAATTATGATTGTGTTTCATTCTATATATTGTAATTTGTATACTGCTGATAAACACACTTTCTCTTATTATCAATTTGATTTAAAATTCACATGGGTCCAAATGACACGGGCCGAAAAGATCAGGGGTAGATAAAAGAAAGACACCCATTCACGTTGTTTACAAAGTGAAAGTACTTCACTAGTTGGTTAAAAATAACTTTTGGTTATAGATATACTTATCGCTCAATGTAGGAAGTTTTGTTTCTAAAAGATCAAACTTTTGTGCATTGTCAATATTCGATATGGATACAAAATAATCTGTTTTGCAGGCTGGTATATTTCATAACCAAATTGAGTATGTAGGCCAACTATCGCATGTGTCTCTGTGCAAGTGTATTCGTCCGCTGAAACCCAGACATATTGTTTCCAATAAAATATGAACATTTTCAAAGACATCAACCATTTCGTATCTGCCAACTCGTTTTGTTGACGTACAGCTCTGCTCGAAGTTGAAGTATGTCATCTATTTTTCTTCAAACACATAAGAAAACTTTGCACTCATTTGAGTTGTTTGGCTCCTTAAAAAATTTGCAAACTTCCGGACGTACGATCCCTAGATGGCTTTCGAGCTTCGCTCGACGCCATAAAAATATTGACGGTACTTTATCCGAAATTGTTCCTTGTACCTTTAACTTAGTACACTAACATTTTTATGAAAAGACGGTTTGTCTTAGAATAAGAAAGCTAATGCAATTCTGAGAAAAAGAATACCACATATTGCCAATTCCATTGAGGTTTAATAAAAATATGGCCATTTAAGTGAACCCCACCATTTCCAATTTCCTTTAGTAAACACAGATTTACAGGGTTCTCCATAGTAAAACATCTTTACCTGACCTTTTAGAGGTCAACTTTTGTTCAACCACCTTTAAAAAGAAACCTTATTCAATACAACATATGCCTACATGATATAATCATGATAAAAGCTTCACATCACTTAGAAATACCCTTACATGTATACCCCCCACCCCCCAATCTTTTGATTTTCATAAAAAGTCATGGATTGAAATGTTTAACCTAATTTTATGAAACGTGTGGCAATTTCCTTGAGTCATTTCTCACACATATTTGAAAACAATCATCAATGATTCTAAAATTTGATCTTTATTTGTTTATTGTATGATTTGTACCATTTTAATTAACAAATAGACAGCTGTCCTGCTTGTGATTTCTTGTTTTCATGAAAAAAGTAAGCTAACAATCATATTTAGTGAGTATCTAATCTATTCTGATTTCTAGTCTCCTTCTAACCATGCTAAAACAGTAAGTTACAACCTACAAGTTAGACATCTGCCTTAAATTAGAATTAAATTCAAACACACCCAGGTAGCTGGAGACAGAGTTGATTTCAATGAAAAATGTTCAAATTTGACATGTTTTTCTACTTTTTTATGCATATAGGTTGTTTCTTGTTCATTTCAAAAGTAATTATCATAGCAGATGTTATTTCAAAGTCAAATGTACATTTACATATCGTACATGTAATCTTAATGCAGAAAATTAAATAGAGGGGGGGGGGGGGGTTCAATTATGTAAACACATCTAAATATCTTTATGAAATAAAAAATAAAGGAATCATAATTGTATACTTTTATTGAAAAACAAATTTTCACAGCAATTATGAATTTCTTTAAACAGCCTAAATTTTGTTTTCATAATTTCTTATCAAACACAAACCACAACATGGCATGATGCTTTCTTCAAGTTCCATTATTGTTCATGCATTATCGGATTTAATTTGAATTACCGGTAAATAGTCTGTAGAACACAAGGAATATGCATGTGGATAGAGGTGACAGGTTAATCTCAGGAGCTGACCCACAAGAATCAACAGGTACCGGTAAAAGCCATGTGGTAACAAGAGTCTGTTTTGAGCTGAAATAAATAAAAAAAATAATTAGCTGTGTTTACATACATGTACTAGTAATAGCTGTGTTTACATTAACATATGCATAGTATTTCTGTAAAAAATACACTGACCATGCAGTGTAATAAGTATGACATATCCCAATACATGACATAACATTTACGCAGTACAAGATCAAAAATTTGCATATCAAGTCATAATATAATATTAAAAAATTTTCATAGGTATAAACACTTATCAAATTGAGAAAGAGAGAGAGTTTGAGAGAGAGAGAGTTTATTACCGTACTTGTAGTGCAACAGTCAATATTTCAATTCGTAAATTACAAACGAATATTACCCACCGAACAGTGTCAAAGTACATGTACTGGTATTAGCTTCTGGTATACCATTTTTAGACGGAGGCTCTATGAGCCTCCTCTATTGCTACCGGTCAGCTCACATGTGACGTCGATAGTGGATTTAACGGACACCACCTAGCGGCAAAAATTGCAATATTCGTTTGGGATTCATATTTCAATATTATTATTGAAATAAGCATCTAATTTGCATTTACAACAAACAGAACTATACATATTGCGATCAATAAACATAATTTCTCTCGACAATTTTAGTTTATATATCAAATTCTAAGTAAGTATGAATATGCATCAGTTTATGAATAGCAATGGTGTAATCGTTTAGTGGCTACTTATACTTTTATACAGCTTCCTGTCCGTGACGTCAAATAATGAGGATTCCTCAAGAACCATCTTGTATTGACCGAAATGTTGAATAATTATGAGATTCAATGGATAAACACGGCGTGGTTCTTAGTCTGTATCGTATATTACTTGCGCGTTATCAATTGATCTCCTGCGGAGATATATCTTTCTATATATAGCTACACTCCCGCCCCCGGGATCGACCTAATAAAATGATTATTCAACAAGTGGAACCACTGCTATGTGAACTTGAGTATTCCCCCAATTAAGTACAGACAACCGTGATCGTAGCATGGCACATTCTAGTTTTACTTTAGCTTTACTTGGCATGCATACTAAACCTACTATAAGGATAGTGAAACAAATAAATTAAACATCCAGATTACACCCTTTAACGCACCCCCCCCCCCCCCCACACACACACACACATTCAATGTGTGCATAGGTAGAGTACCCAGGCCATATGTTGTGAAGCTTGATTAATCCTGCATTCTCTGGCCAGCGCTGTCGATTTCAAAGTAAGTTGTGAAGTAAATGTTTTTTGCAAGCTGATAAGAGAATTTCGCGTTAAAAAGGCTAAAAACATTTTAGAGAACGGACATATTTTCTTTTAAAAGTGAAGTACGGGGTATTACAAGATCTACCGCGGTATATTATTTTAAATTTAGCTTTATGGAGATATTACAGCGAATTCTCTTCATCTTGGATGTTTTCCTTTTTAACAATAGTTAGATAAAAGAATAGAAGTCGTGCATATACTCAAAGATTGAACCTTTTTACAGCCAAAAAAGCTCGCAATTGCGTGTTAAATGTTTTTCCGAAATTCTAAATTTATATCTCTAAAATTTTGTTTACCCCACAAGTAAAATCTGTATAAATTCGTAATATTTTCATCCCTTGCAGAAAGTCACGATGAAATGTTTACAGTTGATGGGCTAAGCTGTTGATCAAAAGGCTGAGCTAGCAATATTTACTTTTTGGACCGCCTGAAATGATTAAATTAACGGTAATTTTGAGCAAAATTGAGCAAAATGAGCTGTAGCGTCTCTTATATATATATATTTCACCTTCATAATTTTTTGAAACGCTTAGAAATATATCTGATCACTCTCTGCAATCGAATCGTACATTCTGCAAAAGAAAAAGAACAACAGCTATGCGAGATTGAGATCATGCAAGTATTACCTACATGTAACATTAGGGGTTTTTAAGCATGAACGATTTTTTTCACATGAAAAAAAGTTCACTGTTCAGAAGCTTTTATTGATTATATTTCATAAATTTTAGTATTGTGAATCATTAGGTATAGTACTTACTAACAAAATATTTTTTGTTTGTAATTTGTTTTTGCATATTCCATAAAAGAGCATGTCTTGAATATATTAGCAAAGTAGTGTCTGTCCTGTAGTATTTAGTATTGCAAACTCTTGATACTCTAAACCTTATATACCTTAAAAGAAGAAAAACCCATTATTATTTTTGGGAGTTGATTTTTATCAACTCTTCTATGCAGTTACTCTGGCAAACTGGAAGTGAAACTGTGTTTAGACCTAACCACAGATCATCGCCGCTGACAAGACCTTGTTCTTGAAAATAATCGATAGATTCGATGTAATGCATTCTGAAGCATTAAATATTATTATAGTTAAATATTGCTTGGATCCATAAAATTTTCATGAAATATTTATATCAGTGATTCATAGTTTGATGGAATTTATTCTATCTTAAAATATTACGCAACATGATTCATATGATGTTTTCCTAGAATTCTTAAAATTGTCGAAAAAGCCCGAAAATTCATATTAATAAATATGAGTTATTCAATTACGGATAAGAAACTACTTGGCATGCGAAATTACATATTGTTCATTTTTAGATAAATATCAATCAATGAAATCAACTCCCGTCGGTACTTCGATACTTGGAATTATTAGATTAATCTCCTCCGCAATGATGCCTCCGTCTCTCAGTACTTTGAGTACTTTGATTTATCAATTCTACTGTGTTTTTTTTTTTGCAAATAAATTTAGCGAGGGTTTTTGTTTATTTTCTTATAAATTACATGTTTTAAAAACAATACTAGGTGTAATAAGCATAAAACATGTATGAGTAAACTTAATGAAGAATTTTTAATAGATTATTTTTCACAGAATGTGGTACATTACATGTATGTCAATCTTTATAAAACTAGCGTATATTTCGTGCGCCATAAATTGCAAGTTTTTTGTAAATATCATTTACTTGCATGATAGGTATATATGGTCTAACCAAAATTTTCTTCATAAAGCTACAGCTGTATGTACCACATATATGTTTTGTCACAAGTATACATTTTTAAAAAAATACCCAAATTCCAACAGTTTAAATAAACTCAACTCATTCTCTGATAAGTTCATTGTGTTTTGTGCGTGCATATCTTATTTGTCTGCTGCAACAGCAGCCAATCAGCGGTAAGCTGAATCCACAAAAAGAAAGTTTGTGTTTTAGGAGCGGTTAAATTGTTTATGCGACACTGTCAAGAAAACCACACCAAATAATAACAAGAAACATAAATATTCACTTAACCCTTTAACGCCCATAGACGCCTTTTGACGCCTTTTGGTAGTTATTGATAATAAAATGCTGGCGTTTTGTTAATAACTGATCTGTAGCAAAACGGTTTGTATTTTTAGAAAGTAGAATAGAAAATAAACATTTTTTACTCTTATCATTTTTTTGAACGACGTCTAGAAATTACCGAAAACTTGGATTGCATATCGAATTTTCGAACAGAAATCTCAAAAACTCGCTCTGGGTCGACTGATTCTGTGCTTGGTTCCGTCGGTCGTACTTTTGTTTTAAAACGCCATTGATAAAAATGTTTATCAAAATTTGAAAGCTTGAAATTTTTGCTACATTTGTCTCTACAAGCATTTCGACATAAAAATAACTGTTAATGTGTTATTTGTTTATGGGAATTTCGGTGTTTTAGAAGTCGAACAAAAATGACGCCATTTTCCGGTTGACATATACACGCTGTATAAACAATCTACGCATCTGATATTAAATTGACAATAACGCAAATCAATCAAGTAAATGTGATACTATTTTTTAAATTTAGAATATTTGATATAAAAATAAAATATTTAATTTAAAATTCTGTACTAAAATTCATTAAAAATTGCTTTGAGTCAGACCGTGCCTGCGAGTACAAAGTGCGACATTATTCCACCTGAATCAAGTCAAGTTTTTGTTTTTCCTAAATAAAAGCAAGAGATAAAATAAACGATCTGGGGTTTTTTTCTAGAAAAAAAATATAGACGATATTCAGTATATGACTTTGTATGACAATTCATGAAAGTATACGAATTGCAGGGTAAATCAATATAATGCAGTATATAGTTATCTGTACATCATTTTTATTTTTGATTTTGGGGATTTGCAATGAAACAAATGGTTCTGCAAAAATGTTTATTTCAATTTTTTTTTTATTAATTCCAATGTTTATAAAAGGAATATCATTTTTGTTTATCAACTGCACAATGACCACATCATTTTACACTTGCCGCGTTGTCCGAATGACTTAGCTCCCTTGGCCTGGTTGCTATGACTTTCATGTAAACAGCGCGAAAATTTATCGACATAATGGACGAAAGCGCGGACAGTGACTCGGACGGTTCCCTCTCTGATGGATCAGACATCAATGTAAACGTTTCAGATAACGAGGGATTCTCATCTGACACCGACAGTGAATCCGATTCACAGGAAACACAATCATCGCTGTGCACATTGGACAGTCAGTTGAGCGATATTGGTGACGATTTCTGGTCTAGTGACCTTCATGATGTGGAAATAGCGGAGTTTGGAGAAGATCATGGCCCATGTCATACTCTTGATCCCAAAGATCATGTGTACCGGTATTTCCAGCTAATGCTGCCATCAGCCATATTCTGGAAGATAGCCGAGAAAACCAACAAATATGCAGCACAGACGGCGGAAAATACAGGGCAGCCCGACCCTGACTGGGTTCCAACAGATGAAACTGAAGTCAGGGCATACTTTGGTCTATGGATTCATATGGGGATAAACCAATTACCAGATATCCATATGTACTGGTCTGATAACAAATACATTGGTAAGTATTTTAAAAATTATTTACTGAATTGTATAATATGTATTCATAAGTAGATATTATAAGAATGAAATTGACATGTTAGTGATTTAGCTCTCACGTCATAGGAACCTGGGGGGGGGGGGTCTAGCCCCCCCCCCCCCCCCCCGCATGGAGAGAGAGAAAGAGAGCAAGAGAGAAAAAGAGAAGTCAGTCTGCATTCTCTGTCCACCTCTCAATTCAGATAATATAAAGAACAAAAGCAAATCAGTTTTTGTATATGCACGAACAATCATATTTTATATATATCAACACTGATATTATATTATGAAGATTGTATTCATTATGTTCTAATAGAGTTACCTAGTAAACAAATTTATCTGAATTACTGTGATTTTTCTAATTTGTATAGGAAACCAAGGTTTTAAAGACTGCATGACAAGAAATAGATTTACCATGCTGTCTCGTTATTTACATGTAAACGACAACAGTACACAGGGAGCTCCTGGGTCTCCACAGTATGACAGGTACATACTTTCTTTCAGTCTATGTGATTCTGTTGAGCAAGTGAACTTAGCTTGTTTGAAATCATTCATTTTAGTATGTCGAGCATTCGTTTGAGAACCTTGACCAGATACAGTGAAAGATTGACTGGACAGGTGTACTACACATACTATATTTTTTACACTCTCATAATAACAGTATTGCAATATCATAATATTATTTGGTTTGTTTTTCTAGACTGCATAAGATTCGACCCCTCATAACGTCAACAAGGGGAGCATTCAAAAAATATTACAAACCAGGAAAATGCCAAGGTATTGATGAGGGAATGGTGAGATACAAGGGTCACCATTTTGCTCGACAATATACTCCATGCAAGCCAATAAAAAGGGGTCTAAAGGTACATGTATTGATAATTTGAATTTATACCCAAAGAAATGTTTATATATAATTTATTTACAATTTTTCAGTTTTTTATATTATATGTAAGGCTTATTTTGATTGTCAAATCAAACATGAATTTGAAATTTTAAAATAAGTGTAGCTCTTTATTAGTGTGTGCCTGTTCATAAACTATGTATAATAAGTGAAACAATTAGAATATATGATCAACAATTATTGAAATTACTAATTTGCAACAATAGTATTAAATACTCTGATTAGGAGTTTGAAATATATCTGGTGATTATGTACTCTCTCTCTTTCTCTCTCTCTCTCTTTATTATAAGTCTCTCTCTCTCTCTCTCTCTCTCTCTCTCTCTCTCTCTCTCTCTCTCTCTCTCTATATATATATATATATATAAATAAATGAATAAATAAACCTGATTTCATACTCCATCCAGATACATACATGGAAGACAGTTTTCATATTAGATATATAATTTTTAAAAACTTTTTTCTGTAATTTGATATAATATTGAATTTCATTAGATATGGATGCACTGTGAGCCAAATGGCTACACCCATGATTATCGGCTCTACCTTGGAAAATTTGATGAGATGCAAGGACAAAGCTTGGGAGAGAGAGTTGTGAAACATTTGTGCAAGGACATTAAATGGAAAGGTCATCATGTGTTTTTTGACAGGTTTGTATAAATTGTATTACAATACACGTATCCTTTCATTGTTTGCTTACCAGGATAGATATCTAGCTTTCTTGCAAAAAAATAATTATGTTTTTGAACTATTATTACAACTTACTATATTACAAATTGCAGATTTTTCACTTCAATTCCTTTGGTCCAGTGCCTGGAAAATTATGGAATATATGCATGTGGGACCATCAAGGCAAACAGGAGGGGATTTCCCACTGAACTGAAAAACCCTAATTTAGAACGTGGGGATGCCAAGCAAGTGCAGCATGAAAACATGGTCATTACTGTTTGGAATGATAATAAACCAGTAAGATTTTGTTTATCCTTGTATATACTGTACCAGTATATTTTTGATCAATTTTTTATCACAATAGTTTATGCAACTGCTTATTATGCAGAGGGTTTTAACACCTTCGTTATATGTATAGGCGTGAACCTGATACATCTCTCTGTGTGTTCAACTTGGTAACAATGAGCATTAACTCTGACACAGGTTTCTTGTACTTTATAGGAAAATCTGGAATAAAATTATATGACATAAATGCATGCTTTTTCAGGTACATGTCTTGTCCACTACATCAAACCCACTTGGGGATGAACCCGCCATTCGACACAGGAGGGGTGGTGATCTTGTAGTTCTTCAGCGTCCTCCTCCAATACAACATTACCAGCAGAACTACTCCGGAGTGGACCGCTCCCAACAGTACAGATCAAAGAATCCTGTCGGAAGACCCTCAAAGAAATTCTGGAAGTACTTTATGAATTTCATATTTGAAATCTCTATTATCAACAGCTTCCTTCTGTGGTTGAACACTCCGGGTACAGCAAAGCCTACGAAGCACTATTCCTTGAATGACTTCTCCCTGGATATTGCACAATTCTTGATTGGGGACTTCTCAAGTCGTAAAAGATTATGAAAAGTCCAGCCACATGGTCCTTCAATTTCCAGGGCAGGTATTTCAAGACACGCGAATGTTAAACTTGGTGAAAAAAAGAGGCGATGCAGATGGTGCAGTTCTCAAGGTCAAAGACATGAAACTATATTTGGTTGTAATATTTGCAACATCTACTTGTGTAGAGGTGCCTGTTTTCAAATGTACCACATTCACAATCAATTACCTCATGATTAGTTGTACATGCCTTAGGTTTACATGATTTTGTATAATCACAGTTTTGTATGTGTATTCAGCTATACTTCTGTGTATACACTGTATGTAAATGTAACTAACAGGAACTTAAATCGGCCCCACCCCCCACTATTTTTGCAAAGTTAGACGTAACCACTGGGCACATAGCATCATAGAGGATTCAGCCCGTGCCCCCCCCCCCCCCCAACTTTTTCTCGGAGGAAAGATAATTGTTCTGAAATTTACCTTGAAAAGATGGAAATATTGCGAAATTGGAGTCACAGGTATACTAGCACTAGCTTCCCCCCCCCTCCCCCAAACAGTTTATTTACGAATTTCAAGTTTTGTGGAGAACAATTTTTGGTAGGTGAGAATTTTTTTTTTGAAGTAAATACATGTAACCCCCCCCCCCCCCCCCGATTAGGATTTTCATGATTTGGGGAATAAAGATGTATTTTTTTTTTTTTGCTTGTCAAGATTTCTGAGGATTACTCTAGCCCCCCCCCCCCCACAATCTGATATGCATGTGTGTGTAATGACCATTTTTTGGTTTTATTTATTGTATACAGGGTAATTGTTGTCCCATGTTATTTTTACAATTATTCACTTGCAAACAGTTTCGCTCTATCTTAAATTTGCCCAGACATAATTGTGTTCAAAGAGAGATATTTCAAATATTGGAATTCCCCCAGTTTTAAATTTGACTGCTGACACCAAGGGCGAAAGGGTAGAAAATTGAATAGGAAATATTTCCCTGTATACAGTAGTACTTGGTTTTAGAAATGAAAGTAAAATCTTTAGACAGAAACCCTTTGTGTATCAGTGTACTAAATTAGAATGCAAATAAAAATTATGTAAATTTGTTGACGCAAGTACATATGCAATTTACATGTTTGTCAATGATGATGTCTTTATGACTGTCATTGTGTTACATTCATATTTCTAAAAAGTAAACATTGAAATTTGTACTCTATCACTTATTCATTAACCATGATTACTGATTACTGATTACAAAATTCTTAAATTTCAAACAGATTGTTGTTTTTTCATTTAAAATTAAACTGAAACTAGATGCACCATAAGCAAGCTCACAAACAACACCCCACCCCTGCAAAAACACAATCTAAAAGCGGCACGTCTTTTAACCCCAAGGAACCCCAAGGAACCCCAAGGAAACCCCAAGGAACCCCAAGGAAACCCCAAGGAACCCCAAGGAAACCCCAATGACAGAAATAAATAACTATTGGTACCCAAGGGGGTCTTATTAGAGTGCAAGGGTCACCCCTTACCCTTGGTACCCCAATTATACCCCAAGGAACCCCAAAGATAACCTAATAATACAGATTTATAACTCCTGATACACCATAGAACCCCAAGGAACCTCAAGGATACCCTAATAATACAAATTTTAAACTCTTGGTACCCCTGGGGACTCACTGGTATTCCAGACACACCTCTAAGATCCACAGGGAACCCCAGGAATATCCCAAGGAACTCGAAGAATACCCTAATAATACAGAATCATAACTCTTGATACTCCATAGAACCCCAAGGATACCCTAATAATACAAATTTAAAACTCTTATTAACCCTGAGGACTCATTGGTATTCCAGATACACCTCTAGGAATCCCAGGGAACCCCATGGATATCCCAAGGAACTCCAAGAATACCCTTATAATACAGAATCATAACTCTTAATACTCCATAGAACCCCAAGGATACCCTAATACATTGTAATACAAATGTAAAACTCTTGATAACCCTGGGGACTCATTGGTATTCCAGGTACACCTCTAAGAATCCCAGGGAACCCCAGGGATATCCCAAGGAACTCCAAGAATACCCTAATAATACAGAATTATAAATCTTGATACTCCATAGAACCCCAAGGATACCGTAATACGTTGTAATACAAATTTAAAACTCTTGATAACCCTGGGGACTCATTGGTATTCCAGATACATCTCTAAGAATCCTGCAGGGAACTCCAAGGATATCCCAAAGAACTCCAAGAATACCCTAAAAATACAGAATCATAACTCTTGATACACCACAGAACCCCAGCGATACCTCAAGGAACTTAAAGGATAACTTAATAATACAAATTTAAATTCTTGATACCCGTAGGGACTCATTGGTATCTCAGCCAAACCACGGATACCCCAAGGAACTCTAGGGATACTCTTATACATGTATTGGTTTTATAAATTTTATAACTCTTGATATCCTATGGAACTCCAAGGATACACTATATCTCTTGATACTTTTTGGGTCACTTTGATATCCTAGACAAATCACAAGGTATCCCAAGGAACCCCATGGGTACCCCAAGAAACCTAAAGGATACCCTAATAGTACTCTAATAGTAATAATACAGATACCCCATTGTCATCCCTGACACACCCTATGGATACCTCAAGGAACTCCAAGGATACCCAGTAATATAACTTTTGATACCCAAATGAACCCCAAGGATACCCTAATAACACAATTTTATATCTCTGGATACACCCTCGGGGCTTTTTGATATCCCAGACACCATTAGGTATCCCACGGAACCCCATGGATACCCCAAGGAACTGAAAGGATACCCTTATAATACAGATTCATAAAACTTGATACCCCATAGAACCCAATGGAACCCCAAGGATATAGCCTAATAATTCAAATTAAAAATTCTTGATACCATTGGGGACTCATTGGTATCCCAGACACGCCTCTAAAAACCTCTATAAACCCTAGGGAACCCCACAGAAATCCCAAGGAACTCCAAAAGATACCCTAATCATACAGATTAATTTTTATAACTCTTGATACACCATACAACCCCAAGGATACCCTAATATGTAATACTTTAAAACACATTTGGTCTAGCCGAAAAATTTTTGTCTATAAATTTGTTTCGGACTTGTGATATTGCATTACATTCTAAAATATAATGAAATTCATCGGCTATACGTTTTTTGTAACAGAGAGGACAAAATCTTTCATTTAATGGGATACCTTCCCATCTTCCCACTTCAACTGGTAGATGGTGATTTGAAGTACGAAGAACTATATATATGATATGAGTTAAATTTGGCCCCCATTATTCGCAATTTTTTAAAGTGTTTCAGGTACAATAATATGTTATGTTATATTTTAGAAGAGTTGATGTAAAATTTATTTTTCACCTATTTATTTGGTTTTTTTGCACTCACTGGCAGAAAATGACGTCAGAAGTGACGCTATCTCAATCAAAATCAGTCAAAAATTTACATTTTTCTTATCTTTTTATGAATGGGAAATATAGAGGGCATGCTTGAACAGGGAAAATTTTTTGTCACTTATTAGCCTTGGCTAGATACATCTCTGATTAAAATATTTTGTTTGTTCAAGCATGCTCTCTATTTTTTCTGAAAGAAAAACTGCTTGAAAACAAGCTGTTTTATCATGTTTATGCTAAAAATGCAAAAATGGCAGGAAAAGGTTGTCTTTACGATGTCATATTTCTAAATTCTGGGCAGTTGAATCAAAATGAACATTATGTAAAAACATCACATTTATATTTGTACAAAGAAAAATGATGATGTTCATTTTAGGGGGCCATTTTAGGCCCATATCATATATATAGTCCTTTTACAAGAATTTTTCTGACTTTCATGGGTAAAATATTGAAATAGTTCCATCAGTCTGAAAATGTAGTCCTAAATGTACATGTTGTTGAGCATTTAATTCTTTTATATCATAACCACTATAGCCAAATTGTATGATGTACGTGATAATTCCTCTGCATTTCTTATAAAATTAACATTTATAGTTTTTTTCATTATTAAAATCAACAGCCCAAAACTTGAACCATATAATGTTTATTTTTTCAAGGTTCTTGATAAGGGACATAGAAGGGGTAGTAATGTCATAGTTTTCCTTCTCCTCAAAAGAATGAATATTGAGTAATTTTACATGAAATAAAAATTAGCTTGTACGATCAATCATGATAGAACAAACCCTTTTTCATTATCAAAATTTACTTCTATTACAAGTATCTAATTAATTTTTTTAACTTTATTTTAAACATAATCTAAAAAAACTGCCTGTTATTTTTTTTTTTTTATTAAAAATTTGCTTAAGGTCAATAATTGAACAGACTATAATTTACCTGTAATTAATTTCCTTTGTTCTTTGAAACCCTTACCTGAGCACCATTCCCACTTAGCTAAAATCAGTCACCCATAAAAATTTCAGAATTATAGCAAAGTGGGAAGACACCCAAAATTCACAAGGGTGGTCTACCAATAAACAAGGAGATGTAGGTGTAGGTAGATATATTGCAACAGTGATGGTGAAGCCATTGTGTATACATGTAAAGGGTTATGTTGGCTCTTTAATCCCTGTCCAAGAGCTACCACCAATATACAACGGGTGTCTACCTGCAATTAACAGGTATTTTGGTGCCTCTCAGGTGAACATTCTGCACGCATAATGGGTCAATCCATTGTGTTGTACCCACGAAGGGGAGATAGCCCCACTCCACACTTCCATGATCACTTCTCAAAAGTACTCCAATAAGGGTAACACCCCCTATGTCAATAGTAAAACAAGTTTGGGTCTTTGTAACTGAACAATATCTTTCTCCACTTCATTTGAAAATTTCACCGAAGAAACATTGTCATATTAAGTGTTCATATGAATGGTTCACCGGAAGAATTGCAGACTTCCTTGTGGTGACATAAAATTTAGTGCCCTATTTTCATGAATTTGATATAATTTGTTACTGATTCAATATTGGCTGATCATCAGTTGGTAAGAGACAACAAATTCTGCCATTTAACGGTACTCGATTATGATTTTCAACCGATTTGACAACACTAATTGTTAAATTCATCCAAAGTGAACAGATATTGGAGAAACATTATTTTTATCATACCAGTATGTATTGGGGTATCACAAGTGTTCCTTGGGTTGCCCAGATGTTTTTATGATATTCCATTGAGTAATATAATTGGGTATAATTGGGTATTAATTAGTAATATGTTTTACAGTACAACCATTGGGGTGGTTATTAAATTCTATCAATTGGGTACCTTGCAATTGGGGTTCCTACAGGTATCCTTGGGGTACCAATAGTTGACCTTTGGACTCCAATGAGTATCCTGGGGTATCAATAGTTATCAATTTTTATAATTGGGGTATCCTTGGGGTATCAGGAGTGACCCTTTGATTTTTAATGAGACCGGCCTTGGTCATCAAATTTACTTTCCACCATTGACTTTATTTGAGGTATCTATGGGGTTCTCAAGGGTATCCTTAATGGGTTCTCATTGGTATACTTGGGATTCATTTGGGGTCTTTGGGGTACTTATCACTTTAAATACATATGTATAACAGTAATATATTTACAAATTAATGTATCTGATGATATTTTTTTTTATTTAATTGTTTTAATGAAAAACCAACAAAATGACAATAATCCCACCCTTTGCAGTAAATGGAAATACCGGTAGCCAAGCAATGCTCTTCTGTTGATAAAACTTTGAATATCTTTCTAATAAGAGTCTTAACAGATGCAGTTAGTTGTTTCAAATTTTCCTCACTTTCTGCTATGGCCTATGGTACAATGGAACTCCATATCAGAAAATTGATCCCATAGGACTTTATATATGATTTTCTTTGACAGGCTTTTTAAATTTAATAAACTCCCAAAACATTACCATAATTACCATACTATGTAAAAATATGTAAGACAGAAAATTTAATATTACAAACAATTTTAAAATTGCAGAAACACTAAAATCATATCAGTAATTTTAATAAATCTAATTTAAATTAGATTCCCTATAGGGTCACTTCATCAATTTACTTGCATGACTAATAAATTTAAACAACTTCTAAAAATAGTTCACTTCTTTATTTTAATAATGATATTATTTATTTCCTTTTAAATTAGCCCCAAAGCCACTGCCCATTTTACAGATTATCAATTTTCCATACACACATGTTCCATCTAAACCATGGCTCAGATAATGGCCCCCTTAGGACAAATGAATTCAGCCAGCTCCTAAGAATTTATCATTGACAAACAAAAATTCTGCATTGTCAGTTGATAGAATACTTATAAAAGATAAATTTAGTTAACGCATAAAGACAAAAAACCTCCATTTGAATGTATTTTATATAAATATATTTTAGGGTGTTTTAAGGTGGCTCTATACACCACTTTTTGAAATGCAGTACGCAAAAAAGTAAATCTGGAAGCAGGCAATTCCGGTACAGGCTGATTTAAACTGAGGCGAAATGTATGGGGACCGCTCTTTTGAAAAAGTTGTTAAATGAATAGACTTAATTTGATAATTGGAAAATTCATTACTTAACAGTAATGTGGTATGTGATACCTTCACGTTGTGTGGTATTATTTATCGAAATAAACAAAAAAATCAAGTATAATTTTTTATATATATTCTTTCCCATTTCGTATTTGGTACACGATAGCGCAGTGGTTTCGTGGCTACCCTTCAACCTGTAGGTCATGAGTTCAAATCCCGTTGAGAACAATAATTTTTTTAACTTTCCAAAATTTTCTAAAACGTATTTTTGATTTGAATACAGTGAAAGAAAATTCTAAACAGGTGAAAATGTTGCAATTATAATATACTTTAATGCACATTAATATCGACACCTTAAGGGGATGGGAGGGTTGCTTTGATTTTCTCTGAGGTTGGGATACATAAATCCTATTAGCCTAGTCAATTTTCCCCTTTATTTATTTGACTTACTTTTGCATTAAAGCGAATATATTCACTTATATACAGGCCTATAATGCAGTATGTATGTATTTATCATTCAATCATGATATTTAGGAAATTTTCTTCAACTTAAAAATGAAAAGTTCCCAAGGGCCTTGGGACTTAGAAACGATAACCCTTACCTGAGGAACTTTCATACCAAATAAAATTTAGAATATTTTTTGTGTTTATTTGCAATGATTTTCATTCAATTTTTTATGTTACATTTATTAAAATACATTTTCTTATAACATTACGCAACTTTTTCAGATGATTTGTAAACAGAGTAAGAAAATATGAAAAATTATGTTTTGGGGAAATACTAAAAAAAATTGCAATAATAACATTTTTGAATGCTAAGAAGAGTTAAATTTTTTTTATGTGTCCGAAGGAAATATCCATTATATGACAAAAATTTTTTTCTCAATTTGTTAATAGCTGTCTTTTTAAAAAATATTTTACAAAAACACGAAAAAACATTAAAAAATTCTTTAAAAATACCTATAGTATCCCTATCATCATTTTAATATTTGATAAGTATATGTTTTGTGGTCTTCTATTGAAAATTGGAATAAACTGTGGGTGTATAGAGCCACCTTAATGCTATAAATTAATAAAATCTGTAAGGATTACCTCCCTTACTTTTCAACATCAGTGAACAATATATAGAATGAGGAAAATGAAAACTGTCATAAAATCATTAAATCTTGTCTGATCCTAAAAAAATTACAGGTGCACATCTTCAGATGGTGATCAACATATGTACAAATTTTCAGACTGTTCCATGCAGTAGTAAAAAATTCTATAGGGGGGACAAAGTTGTATCTACAGAGAGACGGACGGACAGGGTGAAACCAATATACCCCCTTAAACTTCATTTGTGGGGGTATAGGGGTATAATGAGACTCCTGGGGTATTACTAGTTACTAATTTCTATTCTTGGGGTTACTTGGGGTTCTAATGAGTATACTTGGGGTTCCTTGTGGTACTACGAGGTGACCCTTGGATTCAAATGAGACCCCTTGGGTATAAATAGTTATTAATTTCTATCACTGGGGTACCTTGGGGTGAGCCTTTGATTCGAATGAGACCCCTGGGGTATCACTGGTTAATAACTTTATCATTTGGGTTCCATGGGGTTCTTACGGGTTTCCTTGGGGTTCCTTGGGGTACCATTGGGGTACTAAGAGGTGACCCTTGAAGTCCAATAAGACCCCTTGGGTATTACAATTTATCAATTTTTGTCATTGGGGTTCCTTGGGGTATCCTTGAGGTTCCTTGGGGTTCCTTGGGGTTCCTTGGGGTTAAAAGATGCACCCATCTAAAAGTCGTCTTGTAAGAAAAAACTGTTACAGTTTCTCCTAAGAAGGATAAAGGCAACACAAAGAACTTCTTCTGTCAGAGACCTTGAAGTCTATGAAATGGCCTTGAGTCAAAGGTCATGTCACTTTTTGTGGTCATAAGCAATCTTTGTGTGAAGTATGAACTACCAGTGATTCTCAATAGCAAAGCTGACTCAAATTATGAATTTGTTTTATTTTGTTAATGACCCTGAACTGCACAAAATGACCTTCAGTCAAGGGTAATTTCACTTATGTGAGTCATAACAATATTTGTGTGAAGTATAATCTACTAGTGATTCTCAATAGCAAAGATATGCCCCTGACTCAAATTTTGAACTTATTTTGTCAGTGACCTTGACTTGTAGGAAATGACCTTCAGTCAAGGGTCATGTCACTTATTTTGGTAATAACAATCTTTATGTAAAATATGAACTTCCAGTGATTCTCCATAGTAAAGATACACAAGTGACAAAAATTATGAACTTATTTTGTCAGTGACCTTGAACTGTACAAAATGACCTTGAGTCAAGGGTCATGTCACTTATTTTGGTAATAACAATCTCCATGTGGAGTGTGAACTTCCAGTGATTTTCCATAGTAAAGATATGCACCTGACACAAATTACGAACTTATATTGTCAGTGACCTTGAACATGACCAATGACCTTGAGTCAAAGGTCATGTCACATATTTTTGTCACAACAATATTTGTGTGAAGTATGAACTTCCAGTGATTCTTGATAAGAAAGATATTGGCCAGACACGATTGCACAGACAAACAGGCGGACCAGTTGATTTACAAGTAACTCCCTAATCTTTTTTTTTTTTTGGGGGGGGGGGAGGTGTTGAATTAAAGTATAACATATTTCCCAGATTGAAGTTGTCTTAGTTAAAGTATCAACTGACTCGTGTAAACAAGGTATAATTAAAATTTCCTACTTTATTAAAGTTATTTTGCAATTTGAATATATTATATGGATACAAATGAGAAAATAGCCTTCGTTTCTATTTAAGCACGTCTTTTTTTGCTATGGCAACGGTGACGTCATGTAACTTTGCATAATTTGATACTTTAACATTTTACCTTTCAGAATATATATATATATATATGTTATATTATGTAAAAGTAGCTAGAAAACATAAAAAAATTGACCTGAAAATTAGTTGTCAGTTTTTAATAAAAATTCTTAAATCTCTGGTAGTTGAAGGGTTAAATGTATTCTGTTGTAAAGTAAAGGTTTTTAACACTTATTGCATCTTGCAAAACATGTGATGACCTTAATCATCTGTCATATATCTGATATACATGTATATGTAAAAGATGGGAGAAATAACGACGGAACAAACTGGGATTCGAACCTGGCCCTCTGAATCTCTAGTCAAGTGCTCTACCAACTGAGCTACATGTATCTGGCACCGGTATTCAAACCAGTCTGACCGTCACATTCCTCCCCCTTAAATGATCTTCACCCTCGAAGGTCATTCCTGGCAGGATCGAGTTAACCTGTTAGTTCCAGGGGTTGGTCACAACACCAATATTGTAACAGGATGGGAGAAATAATGAAGGACCAAACCGGGATTTCAAGTGCTCTACCAACTGAGCTATCTGGCACTGGTATTCAAAACGGTCTGATCGTCACATATATAAAGAATCATTTTAAACAATGTTGTTCAATAAAAAATAACACTCGCAACCTTCAGTTTTTGTCTGTAATTAATCAATATTGGCGTGCGATCAGTTCTCGCCGAGTACCATTTCTCACCAGTGCATTGTTACGTCATTTTATCAACACATAAAATAATATACGAAAATATGATGTAACAGTGCACCAGCGAGAAATGGTCCTCGGCTAGAACTGCTCGCACGCCAGTACTGCCAGTAGTCAGATTAAAAAAAGAGAATAAAAAATTACATTTAAAACATTAACAAGGACAATTTAAGTACACATCATAACTGCTAAACTAGAAAAATTATGTGAACTGGTAGAATGGTAGGCATAGTTCTAACTTGTAACCTACATGTACAAATACATGTACCGGGTACCCGTTGGTCTGCTAAACCTCTTTAATGATACAATGATCGGCATCATAAAGATATTAAAGTCATGTTTTAACTCTGAAGTCTGAAGTATACAATTTTATTTACTTGAAGTTATGTCTACAGGGTATTCATGACTAGATATGTTTCTAATTAGACCCTGCTTTGAATTTTGAGTTGAAAAATTCACAATCTGTTATTTTTTTAAATAGATAAATTCAGTTACCCTTTCCAGTCCCCCATGAACCTCGAGCGAGTCTAAACATCCATGAAACATGTAAAAATTACACGTTAGTAAACTAACACCCACACCATAACAAAAACATCTAACAGTGTGCACGTACTTACATGTACATCTATACTATATACTAAATTTTAACCAGTTAACAAGAAACTTTAAAAGGAGAAAAAGCCTCACCTTCTTCAGTAACATCCACATAAATCACACACTTTAATGTCCATCTTTTCTCCTTTATTACTCGTAGCTTATCAACGGCTGATCGTCGACAGAAGTGTGGCTGTCATAATTTCCTCGTAAACGATTCACACGAGAAAAATATCCTCCTTAAACAAATATGTAGTATTGTTCCCTGTGCATGTTCATATGTTTCACAGCAAATTGAAAATGCATGTGTACACCGAAAGAATACACAACTTCTCTTCTGCATTACGGCTCTCTCTCTTTTCTACACGGCGCGCGCGCGGGGGTTACAAACAGGGGCGCCCCGACAAATAGTTGCACATAGAACGTTTAAATAATGTGTGTTCATTAAATTCATAAATGATATAGATGAAAAAAATGAAATTGAATCACAACAATTAATCTAAGACGCAACACAACGTAATGCAGTAAATGCCTGGGCCTTAATGTGGCATTTGTTCGCTTGTGTGTCTATGTAGACATATTAACTCGTTCATGTACGATTCTCACATATTTGTTTTATGAAATTTGAAAAAAAATATAGCACAGAACTTGTCTAATTTGATACCAAATGACATTATTTAATATATTAAAAATAACTGAATTAATTTTTTTTTCATAAAATGATAACGATTTTTGCTATCAGAAAAATACGTGTATGAGCTGCTGACTCCTAATTATAGGGGCCAGCCCTTTTTTCTTAATTTCAAATGAAAGCTCTCGTTATTCTAAACAACTTTTGTTCTATATGTATTTACAATATATGTTTAGTTTAAAGGTTATAATACAAAAAGCAACACAATTTCAGCCCCGAAAAAATCTTAAACTTTGGCGACAAATAGCTCAAAAACTAACAAAGAAATTACCAAAATTTTCATGCCAGCAAAACTTTAAAATGTTACCGACAATTTCGCCAAATTTCATGCATCTATCATCTGTAGTTCCCGAGATCAACTCTGGACAAAAGACCCCCCAATTTTCAATTAAAGGGCAATAACTCATAACCGGAAGTAAATTTTAAAAAATTTGAAAAAAACGTCTAGAGATATTAATATCATCTACATACCCTGAAAGTTTCATAGCAATCAGACAAAAAATGTTCGAGAAATCTCGTGCACAAAATTTGCGGGAAAAAAAATAACTAGAGCAAAGCTCGTTGCAAAGCAACGAGTGGGTTTTCCGTTAATGTCGAAAGCAACGCTAGAAGTACGTCTAAGAAGCAGAGTTCTTAATCTAGAAACAAAGAAACCTAAGTACAAAATGATAAAAAAAAATCGAATGATTCTTGGTACAACTTAACATGATCTGAATGTTTTTAAGTACGAATTAACCAAAAACCCTTAACCATTTCAAGAACGACTTAACAAAAAAAACAATGTGTTCAAGTACGACTTAACAAATTTGACTTCATTTTAGGTACAAGTTTACTTTACCTTGAACTAACATCTTTTTTCTTAACCCAGAATGCAAAATTAAAATTTATGTAAAAAATCAATTTTGTTTAAAACATAATTCTGAGCAACTTTTCCTCTTCACTGCTTTTCAAAAGGTTGACCTTTCGTACTGTGTGCTCGTTGCGTCATTAATTGTCAGAAACTTCTCGATGTAAAGTTTACTTTACTGTACTTCTGTGAATATTTTCTATGTAAAATTACTATGAACAAGACAACATTGAAATGGTGAACATTTCAAAGGGCCCCGCTTATGTTATTTCAGAGAATTCTGCTTTGACCTTGACCTATAACTTGAATTTTTTCCAGCTGGCATAGAACTTTTAATTCAATTTCATTCCCCCTAACATACATGCATTTTTGTTCAATCTGACCAAGATTAAGCATATTTGGAAAATAATCTACTATTTAAAACTAATTTTAAAAAGATCTGCTATGACCTTCACATTGACAGACTTGGTTCAAGGTCACTGCACGCCATTAACCAATAAACTCTGTAAAGGTAAAATATTAGCCAAATAGGGGCTAAAAGGAGAGTATATCTATGCTCTTAAAATATGGATTTTTGTGTGATCTGATATGACCTTGACTCTTCATCTACAAATATCATTCAAGGTCATTGCATATATTTTGAACAAAGGCATCATGTGGGTGAAGTATGAGGCTGAATGGAGCAAAGGGAGAGAAGATATACTCCGGACAAGGATTTTTAAAAATATAATTCTGGTATGACCTTCACAGTTTCTTTTCACTGAAAATAGGTTCAAGGTCACTACACACCCTTTCACCCTTTACTCAAAAGCTCTGCTTATGTGAAGTCTGAGCCAAATAGGGGTTAGTAGAAATTATATATGCTCTCAAAAAAGGATTTTTGCCTGATCCGATATGATCTTCACCCGTTACCTAGAAATTTCATGCAAGTTCACTGCACATCGTTTAACCATAGACACACTCTGTGAGTATTAGCCAGATTGGACCAAAGGGAAAAAAGATATGCCCCAGACAAAGATTTTATAATATAATTCTGCTATGACCTTAACTTTATACCTAAAAACATGGTTCAAGGTCACTGCACATCCTTCAACCAAAGGAACCCTGTGGATGAGGTATGAGCCAGATTGGGCCAAGGGGAGAGAAGCTATGCTCCTGTCAAGCCATCTCGGATGGACAGACGGACAAATTGATCACTAGAAGGCGCCCGCATAAACATGCCTTTTTATCTAATTTAAAATAGTATCCATGCTATCTGCCCATGGTGAATAGTCATCAAAACCATTCATCAGCAGAATTTGATTTCCCTCCTTTTTAAGGTGGTATGGGACATCTGTCGATATTAATGTGGATTAAAGTACTATATAATTGAAAACTTTTCACCGGTTTAGAATTTTCAAATTTTACAATATTTAACCAAAAAATAGCTTTTAAAAATATTTGAAAAGGTAAAAAGTGTAAAAACCCCAGCGGGATTCGAACTCATGACTTACAGATTCCTAGTAAACCCTCTAACCCACTGTGCTAAGGAGTTAGGTGACCATTTTTGAAAAGAAACTACATGTACTTATATAATTACACTTTATTTTATTGTTTATTTCGATAAACAATACGTCACAACATGGAAGTGTCCCATATCACCTTAAACTCGGAACACCTCTGACCTAATAAGATCGCCGCATTAAATACAAAGTTTGATTTAACTCTACTTTGTTTATCATCAAGAAATTCTGCATCCCTGATAAATAAAGTTTTCTGTATAATGAAATACCAATTAACTGACTATTCGGACAATACCAAGTTTATTGTCCCATTCCACAGCAACTATTTCCCTTGGCTTTGCCTCATTAAATAGTTGCTGTCTTGGGGGACAATAAACTTGCTATTGTCCTCATACCCAGTAAATACTAAATAGGCATATAATATCCCATCCACCTACATTTCATGTTATATAACCTCCCGTTTGTAACCTTCAATTTCACTGTAAAGTCAACATATCTGTCATAGCCGCAAGTTTCACAATTTTTTTCTGCTTCTCATGTACTTAAAATTAGGGGCCTTAATATTGCTTACCAATTCCAACAAGAGACATCCCTCTAACTATTGATAATCATTAAAATTCATTTCATGAATCTACGCAACAATGATAAACCTTCAAGTACAGTCACTCTCAATTTTACAAAAATATTGACGGTACTTTATCCGAAACAGTTCCTTGTATCTTTAACTTAGTACACTAACATTTTTATGAAATGACGGTTTGTCTTAGAATAAGAAAGCTAATGCAATTCTGAGAAAAAGAATACCACATATTGCCAATTCCATTGAAGTTTAATAAAAATATGGCCATTTAAGTGAACCCACCATTTCCAATTTCCTTTAGTAAACACAGATTTACAGGGTTCTCCATAGTAAAACATCTTTACCTGACCTTTTAGAGGTCAACTTTTGTTCAACCACCTTTAAAAAGAAACCTTATTCAATACAACATATGCCTACATGATATAAATGATAAAAGCTTCACATCACTTAGAAATACCCTTACATGTATACCCCCCACCCCCCAATCTTTTGATTTTCATAAAAAGTCATGGTTTGAAATGTTTTACCTAATTTTATGAAACGTGTGGCAATTTCCTTGAGTCATTTCTCACACATATTTGAAAAATATTTGAAAACAATCATCAATGATTCTAAAATTTGATCTTTATTTGTTTATTGTATGATTTGTACCATTTTAATTAACAATCAAAGTACTGATAGTACTGATAGACGGTGGCGTGAAATGTGAGTTTCATAATGTGGGTTCTATACTGCACTTAATTCATCAAACTGAACAATGAAATGAAACATAATTTCATATTATTTTTTTAATACGAGAACACAGGTAGGATATAATGCTTCAACATACGATGCATTTACTGGTGTTGGAATAGAGTTAAATTTGTTAAGAAATGAAATTGTTTGCAACTGAAAGGTGAAGTGCAAGTCTGTATCATTGTGAATGGGGAATTGAACACAGTAATGTACATGACTGACTTCCATTCGTAAGGACATATAGTATTCTTTGAATGATTATTAGTGCTACATCATTCAACAAGCTCCATAACAGAGTGGTCAATATATTGCAAATTTGAACTGTATATCCTTAATTTGAATATTGCTGGTGATTTTGTTTTACTAAATTATTTTTTGCATTATTGCTATTGGGATAAGGATAGGCAAGACTAGTTATACATATTTGCTCTTGTTTTAATCAATGCAGTTTTCACAAGATTTATATTATTTGAACTTGGTCTTTAGCCAGTATGGGCCATACCCATATTATGACATACAACCTATAGAAATTAAACTAAACATATTTGTTTCTTGTTACACTTAAAGGAAATGTCAACATTTAAGCATTAAATAATTATTTTCTGAAAGATGTGGTCTCAAAACTGCAACGGTGTGTGCATGTACAAATTGAATAACGTGCGCTAGCGCATTATGATAATTTGTTTGCATACACCATTGCAGTTATGAGACCACATCTTTCAAGAAATAGTTATTCAATTCTTATGAATATTTACGTGTTTAAACATTTATTTTGTTCCCGCAAGTATGATTTGTTTTTAAAGAAAGTTTGACTTATTAAACGAGTAATGCAAAATTAACGGAAGAGATATTGGAACAGCCGAATTATGCTGACAAAAATAGTGCAAAGCGTTTTAAAGTCTAAGAACACAATTGCATTCTTCTTCCTGTGATTTGATGAGTTTACTTTTAATACACTAAGAAATTAATCAATGAAATTTAATTTATCTGTCAAAACATATTTACATCAATGAAATATTAATCAGCGTAAGTATAATATCAGGTCGTGATCCGGTTTGAAGTTGCGACAAGAGTCAGTTCATGTTCTTTGCATACTAAATGTATTTCTACGCACCAGATTTGGTGGTTGGGTCTTCTGTGTTATGCGTAAATATCACTTAAATCAACCAATGCAATTTAATGGAGGGAAAGAAAGTAAATGTGAATATTGATCGTTGAAATGTTCTCCTCAGATTTTATGGTTTTCTGAACAATGGGGCGTAAGCAACATAAGGAAGAAAATAAGGGGAATGTATTCATTTATTATCATTGATAAACAGAGGAAGTTGGAATGGCACAAAAGGTTTATTATAAATGGAACAATGTGAGGAAAAAGTAAATCATTCGGACATAATGATTGTTTTTGCTTTGGTGCAACAAATTTGAACATGTATATTATGTCAGATATGAAAAGTATAATGACTGCATAGTAAGGAATTGTACATTTAAAACATCGACATGTATTTTATATCAGATTTAAAAAAGTAAGAACAAGTGCATTTCAAAGAATAGTACATCCAAAACATACACATGTGAAAAACTCATGACATCGTGTGACAAATATGGACATGTATATTATGTCAGATATGAAAAGGAAAAAATAACTGCATGGTAAGACATTGTACATTTAAAACTGACACGTGAAAAAAACAAAACACTGTGCAATAAATACTGACATGTATTTTATATCAGATTAAAAAAGTAAGAACAAGTGCATTTTAAAGAATAGTACATCCAAAACATACACATGTGAAAAACTCATGACATCGTGTGACAAATATGGACATGTATATTATAAATAACAGCATTGTAAAGAAATGTACATCCAAAATATTCACAAGTTATAAAACACATTACATTGTGTGACAAATTTTGATATGTTTTAAAGCAGAACTGCATTGTAAGGAATTTAACATAAGAAAGGAAAAAAGTACAGACATATGTGAACAACATTTTACAATGTGCAACAAATTTGGACATGTATGTTATGTTGGATAAGAAAAGGAAAATAACTGCATGGTAAAGAATAGTACATGCAAAACAGAGATGTGAAAAAGACAATGCATTGGGCGAGAAGTATGGACTTGTAAATTATAACTTGTAAAGCAGACACTTGTGTAAAACAGATGATGAACGTAACTAAACACTAGACAAAAAAAACAACTAAGTACAATACTATGAAAAAAAATAATACTGTAAATATGAGGAAGCATAACTGTTAACAGGAAAAACTGAAATATCTCCCTTGTTTGATATAAAATCAAGTTATTGGTATATAATAAGGTAAGTACAAAGTTAACAATCTATCATAGTTTCATTTTGGTTTGGTTTGATAAACCTGAGCACATTTTTATTCAAGGGGAGAAGAATTATTAAAAACAAATGATAGGAATAACAAAACACTTCAACATACTTTATAGTCTAAGCACATCTACTAAAAATATAAACAAGCATCACTAACACAAGATATATTTACAAAAACGTTTAACTTGAAGCAGAATATTTAATACAAAATAATAGGAATTTACATTTTGTGGAGAAATATGGTTACAATATCTGACATGTTTGAGATTTTAAAGAGAAAATAAATATAATTGGCACAAATAGGAGTTGAAATGCATAGTTTAGGAACAATTGCATATATTAAAAAAAACTGTTGCAACATTATAGTGTTTGATGTATAAGAAGATTTTTTTTCATACAAAAAAAAACTGTACATAACATTTTGAACTCAAAAGAATTCTCTCCAGGCATTTAATTTTGATTTGGCACATTTTTTGGAGATATATTTCTGTTTTAAAAAATGAGAAAATTGTGTAAATATTGGCACTCACAAGAAATTATGCATCAGAATTGCAAATTATTTTGAACACTTACCGGTAGTTTCATCACAAATGTAAATGATAGATATTTTCGTAATAAGTTTTAGATCAAGTTCAAAAACAATGAAATTTAGACAATAAACCAAACATTTGGAATATTGGTGGGCATTATTGTTATGCTGAATTTCATGAGTAAATGAATCAGATGTAAGTTTATTTCAAACAATAACTCTGACCATTGCTCTATTCACTTTTTTAGGTTTATTGTGAATTTATATCCAATGTGGAATGTTTGAAGTTAAGAGGAAATTGATGGTTCTGCAATTTGGCATGGCCCAATTTTGGCACTACTCAGGGCATTGTAAAGTTGAGACAATTTAAAGCAGAATACTTTGGACGGACATTCCAATTGCAGTTATTTGTACTTGAAACGGAAGTCTCTGCACAATGACGTCCTCCATCTGCTCGACGGTCATCTGTGACACATCCCCAAAACGTTGCAACTGTCCTCTTTTCATGTCTATATCTACGACATAGTCTCTGAAAATCCCATTCTCCTGAAGACACACCTCACAGGTAGCATCTCCAAATGAAATGGCTTCCACTTGCCCTGTAACTTTTCTCTCTTGTGGTTGTGTCTTCTAAAAAGAGAAATTGAAAAAATGTTAAATTATCAAAATAAATCATATTAACCAAGACAAGTAAGAAATATATTGGGTATGACTTGATTGTTAGGAATTCAGACAGCTTTTATTTGAAGAAGCGATAATGTGGATGTAAAGTGAGGTTTATGATATCAATTTCTTTAATCGTTTTGAATAATTTGAAATCAGTTATTCTGAAAATGTATTTTTAGCTAAGAAGATACCTTCACTACAGTGTTGCGGGTGGAGTTCAGGGTTTTTCTTCTTTGCCACTCTGCAACAACACAGTGTGACACTTCTACATAATCACCAATGGTAATTGGCTGATTTGCCAATTCCCTCCAAAGAGTTAACTCTATTTCCGCATCGCTATCTTGTATCGTAATCGTTCTCACTTTGGTCTCCGTCTGGTTGACTTGTACTGTCTTGATGGCCTCATCCTGTGAAAATTATTTTATGAGTATTATTTCATTTTCTAAATAAAATTATGTACATTAATATTAGAACTTATTTTTCAGAACTTAATTTAGGGTGGAGACATACTTTCCATTTAATAATGCTTATCTCTTAAACAAACATGTATGCTTACTTTCACAACTTCCCCTTGAACAGTGGAGATCGATTTTACTGGGGCATCAAGAATTTCTTTCAGACTCTTCTTTGGTGACTGTGGAGTAATGAGGCCGATTCCCTTCAAAGAGAGTTCTTTTGGAACGGTGACCATTTGTCCTGCCATTATCTTTGTCTGTTTGGATAGAACCAAACGGGTGCCTTTAACCAAGAAATTTCTCAGAGTGAGGGAGCGTCCTTCTCTTATTTGGCTGAACTTCGTCTCGTCACTTAATGTAGCCGTCATGGCTTCAGTAGCATCAGCGACACTGAAGTTCAGCATCTGGCCTTTTTCCCCGTTTGAGCTGTTGAAAGTCGCAGTGTGGCCAACTTTGATTACACATGCTCTCACCATTGTTGTCGGATATGGTGCTGCATCACCGGCCTTGCATGACAGCAACTCCTTTAGAGTCTTGTACTGCATCTAAAAGAATATATGTAAACTATTAATGCATGTAACTGGAAAGACCATTTTAATATTATATTGATGTTAACCGAGTATGATTCCCTGTATTTCTTACTGAAACTTAGTTATAGAGGAACTGCAGAACTGAATATACACGTAAACAAGGGTTGTGTATTTTTCTGCACTCATGTTGTTACCTTCGATCATAATGATTTTCTCCTTAAGTACAGATTTTTAAGAACACATAAATTTACACTGGTATATACGCAACAATAGGTTTGTGGTCAGAATAAAATGATTCTAAAGTAGCAGATGAAATACCCTGAGAATAATTCATTACTGGCCTGTTAGTATAAATGTGATCCAAACAACTACCATAATCAGTGGTACAACTGTGCACTATCTGATAGAGCAAAATTCCAGTTGGGTCTGCTAATGACTTTAGGTCTTTGTGGGAAAAATAATCAAGATTTGTATCACCCATCAAAATGAAGGGTTGTGTAGCATTCAACAGACCCATATAGAAAAGGGATGTGACATAGAGCTGAAAATTGACAATTGTTGCAATCCTTGGTGAACAGTAATAGAATACTAAATTGAAAATTTCATCTTTTACCTCTATGGAGCACACTACTGTTTCAATTCCACATAAACAGAGGTTCTTCAGGTTTTTCAGGGGGAGTTTGGAATAAACAACTATACCATAAAAGGGTCTTTCATTATTGTGATTTACATTTGAATCAAAACGTTGAATGGAAAAACCTGGCAAGTGGTAGTCTTCATTCTTGTCACTAGATTTGAGTCTACTCTCTGCTAAAACAATTATATCTGCTGAAAGCATATTGTTCTCAGTTTGTAAGTCCCTATAATGCAAATGCAAAGACCTTGTGTTGTGATATATTATTTTCACATCAGAGTTCAAGTTTTCAAGCATAGGTAAACAGGCCCATAAAGATGCCTCCAGACGAAGACGATTCATTTCCATTACAACTTGTTCTGACACAGCAATTTTGTTTTCATTCAAGTTCAGGATAAATAAGTCTTGCAATTTTCTGACTCGACTTAACCCTACATAGTGCATATGCTCTTGCTTTCTACTTCCCAAATCTAACACAATTTGTTTGACAGTTGAACCTTGAGCTTTATGGATGGTTTTAGCGCAAGCCATTCGCAAGGGAAATTATCTCCTGGTCACATGACAAGATTTATGTCTACCAGGTGTGAATTTTTTAGACACTTCAAGAACCGGTGTCCAAGTACTTGGAATGTTTTCATTGTACAAATGCCTGTATTTTAATCTTGAAGCATGTCCAATTCTTGGATCCTCAAACAGCACCCATACTATGCTACATCTCTTGGAACCCGCAACTCTGAAGTCTAAATTCTTAACAATGCATGGACTTCCATTAGTTAAACCATCTTCCACGTCAACATTTATACATATTTCAGCAGGGTGCTCAGTTGCTAAATGTAAATCTTTAAACAATCCCATTGTCTTACTTGGATCATTAGGTATTTGTTGGAGAATGCGTTCTTTGATTTCTCCAGCAACATCCCCATTTACCATGTCTAATGCCAATACTATGCATTTACTTTCAGGTAACGCCATTTCAAAGGCTGCATCATTATGAATGTTCACTTGCGCATTTGTTGTATATAGATGAGGAACAAAATTCATGTCAAGAATATCAGCTCTACTGCAAATTCTGCTTTTCAACATGTCAATGTCTGAATCAGTGTGTAGACCCTCCCTTAGTCGATTTAGCAATTTTGCAAAGTCCTGATCATTTTTTTGCCTCATAATTTCTGTTAGTTCATACATCTGAAATAAATCTGTCCAAAGATTAATTGCAAGAGGCCCATATCCTTCAGAAATATCTTCGAACACCCAACCATCAAACACTGTTTTCAGCTGGAATAAATCACCTATAGCTATGATGCTTATTCCCCCAAAAGGGCAATCTTTTTCAAAGATATCCTGTAGTCTTAAATTTATAAAATTGAACATTCTATTTCCAACCATGGAAACTTCATCGATAAAGATAACTTTCAAGCTTCGAAATTTCACTCTCATATTATCAAGTTGCTGAGCATCTAAAGGTTTGTATTTCAAGTTTTGGTTAGCTGGAATGCAGAAAGTGGAGTGTATTGTATGACCTTCAATGTTGTATGCAGCCTTTCCAGTTGGTGCACATAGAATAGCTTTCACCTCATCACAGTTATATGCAACTTTTTTTGAATAAAAACGTGTAATAGCTTGGAATAGGCATGTTGTCAGTAAACGTTTTCCTACACCAGCACCTCCTGTTAGAAAGCAATAGATTGGCAAATCATCTGTTTTGATTTTGTGCAAAACATGATAAAAGAAAATTTTCTGTTTATCATTCAGTGATCTAACAAGGGCATTGTATTCAGAGTTACCCATTGAATTAAATGAGATATCATTTGTCTCCACTTGCTTTCTACTTATTCCCAAGTCCAATCCAAGGTCATATTCCACAGCAGCCAAATCTTGATTGAAACACGCATACTCTGCACAAGCATTGTCATCTTCCTCAGCATCTATTGCTTCATTGTGTTGTATTTCTGCTGCAACAACGTGATCTGGATTGCAAGGAAAATTATCCATTGTTTCCTCTATAACATTGGTAATACCATTGTCCAACTCAAAAGGCATCTTATTTGTCAGAATTATTTCAACATTGTTCTTGTAACATGTCTCGTATGAGCCATCCATATCCCTCAGATCTATTTCTTCTTTTCTCCATGGGTAAAAAAGCATAAGCTGCTCTCTGAAATAATTTTCAGGATCTTGCTCCTTATTGTAGCGTACATATCTTATTATCTTACTAGTCTTTCTTAGTCTTAAAATTGAACCATCATTCATAGGATACTCCTTCTCAAAAATGAGATTATTTTCTTGGGCATCATTTTCATCAGCCTCATCTTCATTCACCTCTTCAAATTCATCTTCTGGTAAGAAATCACTCCTTTGGTTTTGTTTATCCTTTGAAGGTCTAACAACATCAAATGATGACACGAAAGCTGCTAAACAATACTTTTGGAGAAGCCTTGGCCTTCTCTGATAACGTTTAATCCAATTGTCTGTTTCTATATCTGTGGAACCCTCGGGCAATTCTTGTAGTGCTTCAAAGGATTTCAATAAAAATGTGCGTTTTGCTGGTTCACTTGTGTTAATGAAAACCACAGTCCTACTACTGGAACGAAGGGGCATTTGCAATAGTAAATATGCAGCCTCTTGAGCACAAATTTCTACATGAGTAAAGAATTTGTTTCCTATTTGCCGGACTTGCTGTTTTAATGACAAGTTGCCTTTTTTTGCCTCTTCACATGCATCATGGAGTAAATTTGACATACCTTTCTGAGATTTTGAAACATATGAGACAAGATATGAAGCACATGCATAACCATCCAGAATAAACTGAACATCAATATTTGCTTCCCAAGCCCTAAGCAAAAGTTCATTATATGAATTGATCCTAATTTCTTCTATTCCTCGTTTTAGAAACAATTTTGGTGACTTTAAAGATGACCTTATTGCTAAGATGTAACTTTCTTCTGTCAGTTCTAACTTTTGAAGAAGGTCACCAAAAGTTTTTATGGTCTGTAGTAATTGTGCATCATTAAGAAGCTCACATATTTTTTGAAAGTGTTGCTGTACATTTGGATTTTTCTCATAACAGTCATCATTTAGAGGTTCAAGAATAAGTGTTTCTGGCAGAGGAGGTAAAGGGAAATTGAATCGGCAGATATTTTTACCACCTCTCTTGCATGTTCGAGCATGTCGATGCGTTTGATAATTCACAAGCTCTGCAATGTCATCATTCTTTGAACAAGTTGCATGATTGTCAACAAAATGTTGTATCTCTTCATTTTTTGCTTTCCCAAAAATAGGAGCATTTTCAATCCAGAGAAGGAGATGGATATGAGGAGACCCTCTTTGTTGAAATTCAACTCGATAGAAGAAGTCAACAATTTTTCCTAGAGGGAGATTTTTTCCTCTTAAAATTTGAGACATAAACATTCTAAACCGATGGTCAAAATACCTGGAGCATGTTACAGGGTCCTTTTTAATGAGTTCACATCTGTCAATCCAAGACAATTCATCAACATCTTTCTCAGACAAATCAATGTTGTTCAAGCTTTTGCTCAGGATTTGAAGCAAATTTTTCCACTTTGTCTCAGCGGCAGAAAAAGAGCAAAACCATGTTGGAATGCCCAATTGCCTAATCATAGCAAACACATCTTTTTTAGCACCTTCCCAGTATGCTGGTGACCCTCTAAGAGTTCTCAAAACCCTATATCCCTCATTTAGTCTTACAATATTGTCAAAAGTTGTTGGATTTAAAACATGTCCTGCTGTTATTTTCTTTCTTCATTTTTACATTTCCTCATTGCTAGAGTGACTTTGTCTTGTATTTGCTTTATTTGCACCTTTTTGAGTTTGAAAAACAAATTTTGCATTGAACAAGCTGCTCTTCTATCATGAAATCTCAATTCCCATTTGCAAATAGAACTGTATGTGACTGGTACAATTCTGTCTTTGTTTGAAGGACGTGGTTGCCCACAATAAATAGTAGGAAATGCAAGATATTCTGCATGTGGATCTTGATACAGACCAAGAGGGGTTTGGTTTTCTCCAGGAGCAAATGACAATGTTTTTTGAGATGATCGGACATCTACAGGATGTAACAATGTGTCTGTATTTCCTGTGAGCCTACTTTCAATGTTTTCATCTTCTGTCCAGTCATCACCATCAATAACCTCATTTTCATTCTGGTTGGATTGAGAGTCTGACAATGTTTCTTCATTATAACCAAACCAATCTTTTTGTTCCTCCAATATATTCCAGTTCTCTCTTATTGAAATACCCTCATTTTGAAATACAGCACTGTTTCTTAAAAGCCAGTGAAGAGCAACAATGCATTTGAAAGGTCTTACTGATTCATGGTAAACATGATGTTTGAACTGCAATTTTCGTTTCAACTTCACCTGAATTGTTTCAGTTTCTGCTAATGTGCGAGGTAGGGATTTGATAGTTTTATTCACATCAGAGGGAACATTTACAACATTTCCACGCAAACTCTTCTGTCCTCCTCTTGGTTTTTCCATGAGTTGCATAAATGGAATGCGTGGGCTAATTAAACGTTCTTCCATTTCTGTCAATTTCAATTCTGGTGGAATTTCAGGAAATTTACAACCATTTTTAACCGATAACGGAGGTATTTTCCTTAGATTCAAGTATTTCTGACACGTGCAACAAACCCATTCAATGTCTTCATTACTTTTTATGCCCAATAAACAGTTTTTGGTAAACTCTGACATTGGCAAAACATTTGCTTTTCTTACACCATCTCTAAACCATGTCTGTGTACAACAAGAACATATGTATGTTGGAACCATGCTTGCATTTTTCCTGAAGTTCTCAATAGCTACGAATTCATCTGAGTTGAGCGTAGAAGCAGTACTTTTATTGGAATTTTGTGAAGAAATATTCTTAGTTATTGGACTGTCTGGTTCTGTCTCTTGAACAACTTTCTCAGAGCTTGCTTTCTGAATTGCTTCATTGACAGTAGTTGGTTTCCATTTTTTTGGCTTGATGACTTTATCGACCCCAGAGTTTGCAAAATTCACACTTCTTTTTCTTGTGTTAGAATTATGTTCAATGTATATTTCAACACAAGATTTTGTCTTTGGTTTGTGTTTTAAGGACCTTATGCGCATTGCATTCAACTCAAATTGAACATTCTCAAAGGGAATAATGGATACAGAATTGCAAAGAATTCTTAGAAAATAGCACAAATCATCAAAACAATCCAAATTTGTTAAAGTACACACTCCATTTGGATCACACAAGCCATTACTACCTCTACAATGAGAGTCAAACACAAAAAATCTGCCATTCCAAGACATCAAAGCTATTGCGGATGAATGAAAAATCAAGATGCATGCATTGCTGCTAGCAAAAGATTGATTAAGTGCGTGTTCTAAAGAAAGACCCATCTCTGAATGAAACATATTCTCTTCTGCCATATTTCCATAATATGTATTTTGCACAACACTAGAGAAATAGTTCCTTTCAAACTTGACATAGTTTGGCAACTCATTGGCAAGTAAAAATGAATGTTCTTTTACAATTTCATGATACAAATTATCACCAGCCACTAAAACTGAATCCAAATCATTCTTTGTAATTGTACAACTGTTTTGTGCATGACAAAATACAAGAAATGTGAAACTCATACTCATACACTGTTTTCCTCTGGAGCTTAAACGGAAAATGTCTGAACCTTGAGAATAATTTCCTTGAACAACTGTTGGGCAAGTCATTTTCTCTTGATTATCCATATTATTTCTTTTTTTCTTTAGCTAACAAGTCAAAATAGTATTTTACAATAACTTGAGACAATGAGTTATAAAGAATAACTTGAAATGTTATCCTAACTGTTGCTTTCTTCAAGGACTTTAGTAATATGCAGGAGTGAAACGCATAATTATTTCTAATCTAAATTTGTATTTTTTAATTTTTAATACACTGTAAATTATAGCACCTAGTCCTTATTTGTTCAATCAAATATATTAAATTATTGGTCAAGGTAGAAATTTTAAAGATCATACTACAAATAATTCAATTGTTTCACAATATTATCAAAATTTTCTATATAGAAATCGCTCTAATTCAGTCGAAATTTCTCAAATATGCTCAAAAAATATGATGTAAACACTGAACAAAAATCTGAAGTTGTTGCAAATCTCAAAGTGAAGCAGAAATAGTTTTTCAGAATTTTCAAATAAAGAAATTGTACTCATCCATTTTGAAATTTCTCAAATGTTCTCATATAATTTAATGTGAACAAATATCTAAATTTACTGATTTAGTGCATATCTCCAAGTCAAGCTAATATAGTTTCTCAGAACTGTTATATATTGATCTCATTCGATATAAAATTTCTCAAATGTTCTCATGTGATTTGATGTGAAAAAAAATCTAAATTTGGTGCATATCTCTCAGTCAAGCTAAAATTGTTTTCCAGAATTCTCATATAAAATTGCTCTCATTTGATATAAAATTTCTCAAATGTTCTCATATAAATTGATGTTAACAAATATCTAAATTTGGTGCATATCTCCAAGTCAAGCTTATATAGTTTCTCAGAGTTTTTATATCAAATCGCTCTCATTCAATTCAAAATGTCTCAAATGTTCTCATATGATTTGATGTGAACAAAAATGTAAATTTGGTGAATATCTCTCAGTCAAGCTAAAATTGTTTTCCAGAATTTTCATAAAAAATTGCTCTCATCTGATATAAAATTTCTCAAATGTTCTCATATAATTTGATGTAAACAAATATCTAAATTTCGTGCATATCTCCAAGTCAAGCTTATATAGTTTCTCAGAGTTGTTATATAAAATTGCTCTCATTCAATTTAAAATTTCTCAAACATTCTCAGATATTCAGATGTCAACAAATGCATACCTCAAAATTGAGCTGAAACAGTTTCTCAGAATTTCCAAATATAAGAAAACTGATAATTATACCTCAAGAAATATCTCAAGCTGTTGCATATCTCAAAGTCAAACTGAAGTAGTTCGTTATAATGTGCATTAATAAATTGCTTTCATTTGAAATATTCTCAGATTTGGGCGATTAAACTTTGTATGTTCCACTTATGCCTTGTAAATTTCTATTAAAATATTCATTAGTATTCTCAACTTCTGACATTCAGCAGTTCCTACTTTAATTATATTTATTTCAAATATTTCAATCTTATCTTGAATTTGTTCACAAATTCTCAGAAAAATTAAAGAATTTGTGTGAAACTTTGAAATGTCAAAAGGTTTTTCATAAAGCTTTTATCTTATTAATCCTGATTTATCAGAAAACAGATTAAAAAAAACCCACAGATTTTTAAGTTTTCACCAAAACATCCAAAGTCCACAACTACCACAACATGTAAACAACTCCAAATGCGAATTCTAGTACATTTAAACGTTTTCACAAAACGTAAAAATTAATACACCAATTTGTAACATATGTAAGCAGGTAAAAATCATAAAATCAAAATCTAGAGTACAAAAGCAAAGAAGTATGAAAGGCCAAAGTTATATTTCAATCCAACTCCAAGATGGCCGACTTTCGATGTTTGTATACTATCTGTTTACATTCGCTTCGCTATAATTTTGTCACATAAAACAAACAATAATATTCTATTTACGTACAATTCCCTAAATCTTTTACACCCACGTCGTATATATAAGCAGTTCTAAGATACAGTAATGCTTAAAATCTTTATTTCTTAAATACTGATAAAATGCATTAAAGGCAAACTGATCAATATGGCCGCCATCGAAGTGCTCTCTGGTGTTTTGCTTTTTATCTCAAAAATAAACAACGTAAACAAATATGTCTATTTATAAACAACTTCGTGGTATAGTAATATATTCATATTCACCTTGCAACGTCACTCTTCCGATGATTTTCCTTTTGTTCGGGCTTCTTCGTTCTCTCTGCGTAAACTGTCGTCCTTCTCTGCCTTCTTCCTCGCTCAGTCGAAAATTAATACGCGACACCGATGTCGCCTTTTCTTTTCTATATGATTATTTTAATGTAATTTAACAGAAGAAAATCTTTTATTTTACTTTACAAAAGATTTGATTTCAAAGAAAAATGATATTACTTTTAATATACCCTCAATCAACCAGAAGAAAATATTGCACTATTTTCTTCACGCGTAAATAACGATGAGTGTAGTGTCCTTTGCGCGGGAAACCCTGTGATGCCTATCATTAGCTATAGTACGAAATTCCCAACAATTGGTTTGTTTATTTTATTTATTTTTTAACAGTAAAAACCATCGATTTCTTTTAATAAACACAAAATTATTTCAATAACTTACAATATACATGATGGAAGCAGCATTTAGATAGATAAAACGTAGTATAAACATTGCACTATTTTGCAGTTACAGCGTAGGGATTTCTATGATCATGTTGATGCTTCATGAATATTCATGAAAAACAAAATATTTTACACGATCTGTCTCTATCAACAAACCAACAAATATGTATATTTATTTATTTTAAAATCCTTAAAATATGCGAGAGCTGTAAATTGGTTTAAATCTGAAATCAAATCAGAGGTGAACATTGCCTGTTACACTGCATCTGTAACACAGGAAATACCTAACAGAGTTATCGTTCCTTATCCGCTAGGGTCCCTGTGAGCAATACCCTTCCGGTCAGGACCGTAGCAATAGACAGTGGCTATAAATAGCCACCGTCTAAAAAGACAGCTGTCCTGCTTGTGGTTTCTTGTTTTCATGAAAAAAGTAAGCTAACAATCATATTTAGTGAATATCTAATCTATTCTGATTTCTAGTCTTCTTCTAACCAAGCTAAAACAGTAAGTTACAACCTACAAGTTAGACATCTGCCTTAAATTAGAATTAAATTCAAACACACCCAGGTAGCTGGAGACAGAGTTGATTTCAATGAAAAATGTTCAAATTTGACATGTTTTTCTACTTTTTTATGCATATATACCTTAAAAAGGTAGGAATAGGTTGTTTCTTGTTCATTTCAAAAGTAATTATCATAGCAGATGTTATTTCAAAGTCAAATGTACATTTACATATCCTACATGTAATCTTAATGCAGACAATTAAATGGGGGGGGGGGGGGTTTCAATTATGTAAACACATCTAAATATCTTTATGAAATAAAAAATAAAGGAAACATAATTGTATACTTTTATTGAAAAACAAATTTTCACAGCAATTATGAATTTCTTTAAACAGCCTTAATTTTGTTTTCATAATTTCTTATCAATCACAAACCACTACGTGGCATGATGCTTTCTTCAAGTTCCATTATTGTTCATGCATTATCGGATTTAATTTGAATTACCGGTAAATAGTCTGTAGAACACAAGGAATATGCATGTGGATAGAGGTGACAGGTTAATCTCAGGAGCTGACCCACAAGAATCAACAGGTACCGGTAAAAGCCATGTGGTAACAAGAGTCTGTTTTGAGCTGAAATAAATAAAAAAAATAATTAGCTGTGTTTACATACATGAACTAGTAATAGCTGTGTTTACATTAACATATGCATAGTATTTCTGTAAAAAATACACTGACCATGCAGTGTAATAAGTATGACATATCCCAATACATGACATAACATTTAGGCAGTACAAGATCAAAAATTTGCATATCAAGTCATAATATAATATTAAAAAATTTTCATAGGTATAAACACTTATCAAATTGAGAAAGAGAGAGAGTTTGAGAGAGAGAGAGTTTATTACCGTACTTGTAGTGCAACAGTCAATATTTCAATTCGTAAATTACAAACGAATATTACCCACCGAACAGTGTCAAAGTACATGTACTGGTATTAGCTTCTGGTATACCATTTTTTATCAATTCTACTGTGTTTTTTGTTTTTTTTTTGCAAATAAATTTAGCGAGGGTTTTTGTTTATTTTCTTATAAATTACATGTTTTAAAAACAATACTACATGTAATAAGCATAAAACATGTAAGAGTAAACTTAATGAAGAATTTTTAATAGATTATTTTTCAAAGAATGTGGTACATTACATGTATGTCAATCTTTATTAAACTAGCGTATATTTCGTGCGCCATAAATTGCAAGTTTTTTGTAAATATCATTTACTTGCACGATAGGTATATATGGTCTAACCAAAATTTTCTTCATAAAGCTACAGCTGTATGTACCACATATATGTTTTGTCACAAGTATACATTTTAAAAAAAAATACCCAAATTCCAACAGTTTAAATAAACTCAACTCATTCTCTGATAAGTTCATTGTATTTTGTGCGTGCATATCTTATTTGTCTGCTGCAACAGCAGCCAATCAGCGGTAAGCTGAATCCACAAAAAGAAAGTTTGTGTTTTAGGAGCGGGTGAATTGTTTATGCGACACTGTCAAGAAAACCACACCAAATAATAACAAGAAACATAAATATTCACTTAAGGACATGTGAACCTGACATGAAACTAATTGAATAATTGAAAAAATTGTTTAAACAGACTCTAATCCATTTGTTTTTGTCAAAAAAGACATTTCAAGCATATGTTCGTGAGTTCGTTTCCATGGCAACGACCTTCAAACTTACCCGTGTTCAAAAAATTAGAACGAGACAAAAAACCTTAAATGCAAATTTAAAATGTCATAAAAGACATATTTACAATTAACTAGAAAACTTTTCTCACCAAAATATTAAAAAGGTTAATAAAATACTCTATTTATCTGAAAATGGATTATAAGAATTCCTTTTATTTAATCCGCTATTTTAGTTTGAATTTCCTCTGACCACTAAAAAAGTGACATTTTTTACGTGACCCGAGCTAGAAAAATTGCAAAAAATACAATTTCCTATAATTACACTCTAATTTTTTTTATGTAATTTTGAAGATATGATAAATAGCAAAAAATTAGTAAACAATAATTGGCATGTTCGTGAATTAGAAGAAAAGATAATAACGTCTGAATTTCCTCTGACCTCTATTGAAATAGATGGTACAAACCCTACATGCTGTTAAAAAAAGTTGTATAATTCAGTTTTAAATGGCGATTTCTTTCAACTAGTTATACTGTGAACCTGCATAAGTTCTTGTCGAACAAAATTAAAGGAGTTGTGTTGTAAATACTACAACTAATTGAATTAAAAAGGCTGAAAATCCGAATTTCCTCTGATCTGACTTTTACAAAAAATCACTCTGCGCGCTTCATGAAAGTCATCACTGCCATAAATGGTAGTATTTCTAAAAACCAATCATATAAAGAAAAAATGATTCTTTAATTTAACAATTTTTTCACTTCGTAAAGAGTTTATTTTAATGGTAGGCTAATTAACAGAGTGTCATAGTTGTGCATATGATATAATCAAGAAACTCGTCTCTGTACACAAAAAAGAAAAACATGCATGAAAACTTTAATACACACAATCTTTATTAAGCCTTTGTTGAAAGATTTAAAATACAATCAAACCAAATAAATCACAGGTTTCATAAAAATCATATACTGATTGTAATTAATTTGAATTTCCTCTATCAATCTTTAAAAGTTTTGTCTGATTTGTAAGGTATTGCATTAAAATGGGTGTCTGAAAATAGGAGAATCTTTCAAATGATTACAGGTATAAAATGAAATTTGATACTTAATCATGATAATTCTTTAAATCATATTATCTGATTGGACTAAACAACACTGCAGATTCTGAAATGATTTATGATTTGTCCTTATGTATATACATGATTGTATGCAATCCTATAATTCCTTTGAACTTTGAACCCTTCCTTGGTCCCCATATTGGTCTTGATGTTATTTATAATGTATGATTGAGACTTTATCAGAATGATTATGCAGGGTAATATATTACAATGGTTCAGCCTCAATTTGAACTAAAATATAGAAAATGTGGAAGGCCACACCAATTAAATTTCTTTTTTATCGGATCCTGCATGCTCGTGTTTAAATAAAACTTTGCAAATCATATCATTATGGACCGCCTCAAAATTTTGGCTACAAAAAATAATAATCTTATTATTTTATCGCTAGCCCGCTTGTACCCTTTTCCACTTAATGTCCGACAAGCAAGAAATTATATTGGTGTGGCCTAACTAGGATATGTATATTTTTTTTTCATGCAAAAATGATAAAAATATAGATAAGGATAAGTTATAACAAAAAATATTCTTATTCACAAAAATCATTTCAAAAAATATTTAAAATAAAAATTTTACTCAACCATACATTCATAACTCATTCAAAAACTCTGTAATTTAAGAGGACTGATATTTTCTGTGAGGCTTGTTGTATATGTGTCATAATGATGATCTCAACTTGATCTACATCAGTAACCTCATCAGGGTTATAAAATAAAACAGACTTCATACAGATAAATGGATGGACAGACAGACACTAATAGACAGAAATGATGATTTGATATACTATGCAATCATCAAATTAAACATATTAATTATAAACATAAGACATATATTTCAAAAACCAGTTTCTCCACATGAACAGTATATAGCCATTACAAACTTCATTACTGCACTTGGTCAGTATAAACATCTTTTGAATTGATATTTATCAATTGTATTTCTTATAGCATATGCATCATCATAATATATATTCTTTTACAATACTAATTCTTAATTGTATGCATTATATGTCCAAATTATTCATGACTTTTGGAGTTTCAGAAATGGTTTTCAAATCCAAGTAAATGTAATAAATCATAAATGGTAGATTATCACTGGTTTGGTCCAGTTTCATATTTCAGGATATGTTGTGCTGCTTATTAATTGTCTTAATATTATATCATAAATGTTGAAATAAATATTGTCATCCTTAAATTACCAAATAAATGATCCAGGGCATCAATCGGGAAAGGCTTTATCAGGATGAACATAACAGAGACAATAATCTGATTATCAGCTCTTCTCTTCATCACTCATGGTTTCAGTTCTTTACATTAGTCTTATATTTTTCCGCATTGTGTCTTGTATTAGGAATGACCTCGTTAACACATACCAGTGATGTTCTCATCTCTTGGAGGTTTGAAAAGTCTGTATTAAAAAAAAAAACTGATATTACTGGTACTATTACTTATAACATATAAGAAGGACTTATATGAAAGGATGATTTTAAGAATCTACATGTAGAAAAATATATAAAATTCATATAGGCATATCATGAAAGTGTATGCAACATAGACAGACAGAACCTTATATAAATGGATTATTCTATATAGAAATTTGATATCAGGTGAAACTTGTCAACATTTTATTCTAATCTTGAAAATTTAAATTAATGTTACTTAACTTGACAATTTCATATCTTATATAACTGTGTGTATTTAGAAATCTTGCGTTTTAATGATTTGAAAATAATGGGGAAAAAATAAGAATTTGTAACAATAATGAACCCAGCACATGAAATCTAAATACGATGTGAGCAATTCTATCAACCGATAAACCATGATATACTAATTTTTCTTTCAACTGTACTTTGATTTTTACAGTTCAATAAAGGTGAATATCAGTCAGCTGTTCAAATGTTTTCACAGTACAGAGAATCAACATTATCAGTTATTGATAGTGAATAAAAGATTAATTCTTCATGTTATGAACTATCCTGGCGTGCGACCAGTTCTCGCCGAGTACCATTTCTCGCCAGTACATTGTGACGTCATTTTATCAACACATAAAATTATAGACGAAAAATGACGTCACAATGTACTGGCGAGAAATGGTACTCGGCGAGAACTGGTCGCACGCCAGTATGTGCTAAAAAAATCATCAATACAAACATATAACCTATTCCTTACAAATATACTGTTCAAGCTAATGTGCATGAAAGTGTTAGACTAAAAATATTTTGTGAGTAAATGTTGGTAAATAAGCTTGTCATATGCTAGAGTAAACTCAGGGCCCTCTATGCGGTCAACCTTACCATTTATCATCAGATGGTTAATTTCATTTAAGAAAATTCGAACTAAAATTGTGATTATTTTAATTACAAACACTGACTGAATTAACAATGAATAATTTTTATGTTTGAACAAATTAGGATTATTGTGTAGCTATTCTGCATATAGGCTAGGCGATATTGTTTTCACGTGGATAATATACGAGCATAATAATCTGTAACGTTAACATATTACAATATAGCACATGTCATGATAAGACACCTACCATGCTTACTGCTTGCAAATGGCAGGTTTAGATCACAGGGAACTGGTGTATGGTCTCGTCCTTTTTTCCATTCCCTTTTTATGACACCCGACATCAGTTTGTGCTCGCAATATTCGTCATACACTAATAATATCCATCAGTTTTTGTCATTCCGACTTGTTGTTTACATCGAGATTTGGGAAATTACCGGAAATCGGCGCAAGTATGTCGTAAACTTTAAGTTTGTAAATGATTAAAAAAGTAAAACCTCTTGATGTAAATGTTGATATAAATTATATTTTATGCAAATTCATAAGCTTACACATTTTATATCACTGTTTTAAACCTTAGATTAAGCAAATAAACCGTCGATGTGAAATACGATTGCTTGTCGCCAGACGACAGTTCGCGTTGCGCAATGAACTTGTTTTTGTCAGGTTCACATATCCTTAAATGTATTCTGTTGTAAAGTAAAGGTTTTTAACACTTATTGCATCTTGCAAAACATGTGATGACCTTAATCATCTGTCATATATCTGATATACATGTATATGTAAAAGATGGGAGAAATAACGACGGAACAAAGTGGGATTCGAACCTGGCCCTCTGAATCTCTAGTCAAGTGCTCTACCAACTGAGCTACATGTATCTGGCACCGGTATTCAAACCAGTCTGACCGTCACATTCCTCCCCCTTAAATGATCTTCACCCTCGAAGATCATCCCTGGCAGGATCGAGTTAACCTGTTAGTTCCAGGGGTTGGTCACAACACCAATATTGTAACAGGATGGGAGAAATAATGAAGGACCAAACCGGGATTTGAACCTGGGCCCCCTGAATCTCTAGTCAGGTGCTCTACCAACTGAGCTATCTGGCACTGGTATTCAAACCGGTCTGATCGTCACATATATAAAGAATTATTTTAAACAATGTTGTTCGATAAAAAATAACACTCGCAACCTTCAGTTTTTGTCTGTAATTAATCAATATTGGCGTGCGATCAGTTCTCGCCGAGTACCATTTCTCACCAGTGCATTGTTACGTCATTTTATCAACACATAAAATTATATACGAAAATATGATGTAACAGTGCACCAGCGAGAAATGGTCCTCGGCGAGAACTGCTCGCACGCAAGTACTGCCAGTAGTCAGATTAAAAAAAGAGAATAAAAAATTACATTTAAATCATTAACAAGGACAATTTAAGTACACATCATAACTGCTAATCAAGAAAAATTATGTGATCTGGTAGAATGGTAGGCATAGTTCTAACTTGTAACCTACATGTACAAGTACATGTACCGGGTACCCGTTGGTCTGCTAAACCTCTTTAATGATACAATGATCGGCATCATTAAGATATTAAAGTCATGTTTTAACTCTGAAGTCTGAAGTATACAATTTTATTTACTTGAAGTTATGTCTACAGGGTATTCATGACTACATTTGGAGTCTTCTGCACAAGAATATATGATATGTTTCTAATTAGACCCTGCTTTGAATTTTGAGTTGAAAATTCACAATCTGTTATTTTTTTAAATAGATAAATTCAGTTACTCTTTCCAGTCCCCCATGAACCTCGAGCGAGTCTAAACATCCATGAAACATGTAAAAATTACACGTTAGTAAACAAACACCCACACCATAACAAAAACATCTAACAGTGTGCACGTACTTACATGTACATCTATACTATATACTAAGTTTTAACCAGTTAACAAGAAACTTTAAAAGGAGTAAAAGCCTCACCTTCTTCAGTAACATCCACATAAATCACACACTTTAATGTCCATCTTTTCTCCTTTATTACTCGTAGCTTATCAACGGCTGATCGTCGACAGAAGTGTGGCTGTCAGAATTTCCTCGTAAACGATTCACACGAGAACATATCCCTCCTTATACAAATATGTAGTATTGTTCCCTGTGCATGTTCATATGTTTCACAGTAACTTGAAAATTCATGTGTACACCGAAAGAATACACAACTTCTCTTCTGCATTACGGCTCTCTCTTTTCTACAATGCCGTTCGTTACTGTTTACATTCGGCGCGCGCGGGGGTTACAAACAGGGGCGCCCCGACAAATAGTTGCACATAGAACGTTAGAATAATGTGTGTTCATTGAATTCATAAATGATATAGATGAAAAAAAAATGAAATTGAATCACAACAATTTATTTAAGACGCAACACAACGTAATGCAGTAAATTCCTGGGCCTTAATGGGGCATTTGTTCGCTTGTGTGTCTATGTAGACATATTAACTCGTTCATGTACGATTCTCACATATTTGTTTTATGAAATTTGAAAAAAAATATAGCACAGAACTTGTTTAATTTGATACCAAATGACATTATTTAATATATTAACAATAACTGAATTAATTTTTTTTCATAAAATGATAACGATTTTTGCTATCAGAAAAATACGTGTATGAGCTGCTGACCCCTAATTATAGGGGCCAGCCCTTTTTTCTTAATTTTAAATGAAAGCTCTCGTTATTCTAAACAACTTTTGTTCTATATGTATTAACAAAACATTTTTAGTTTAAAGGTTAAAATACAAAAAGCAACAAAATTTCAGCCCCGAAAAAATCTTAAACTTTGGCGACAAATAGCTCAAAAACCAACAAAGAAATTACCAAAATTTTCATGCCAGCAAAACTATAAGATGTTACCGACAATTTCGCCAAATTTCATGCATCTATCATCTGTAATTCCCGAGATCAACTCTGGACAAAAGACCCCCCAAATTTCAATTAAAGGGCAATAACTCATAACCGGAAGTGAATTTTAAAAATTTGAAAAAAACGTCTAGAGATATTAATATCATCTACATATCCTAAAAGTTTCATAGCAATCAGACAAAAAATGTTCGAGAAATCTCGTGCACAAAATTTGCGGGGGAAAAAAATAACTAGAGCAAAGCTCGTTGCAAAGCAACGAGTGGGTCTTCCGTTAATGTCAGAAGTAAAGCTGGAAGTTCCTGTCAGAAGCAGAGCTCTTAAACCAACAACAAGAGTAACGAAAATAAAAAGATGAAAAAATCGAATTATTCCTGGTACGACTTAACAAAATACGAATGATTTTAAGTTCGACTTAATAAAAACATTTCCGATTTCAAGAATGACTTAACAAAAAAAATCCGAATGTGTTCAAGTACGACTTAACAATTATTTTTGGTACGAGTTACTTTTACTTTGAATATTACGCTATTTTTTAAACCAAGGAAGAGGAATCAAAATTTCCGGAAAAATCAATTTTTAAACCTCGATATCTCTGTTATGCATCGTCCGATTTTAAAACGGCTTTCAGTGTTAGATTCAGCTTAATAAGCTCTACAAAACACATATTCGTTTTTGATTTGATCAGAAAATTCATTTTTTCGAAAAATTTGTTTCACTTCCGGTTTCGACCGGAAGTGACAAAATAATTTTTTCTGTACATTTGCTATAAGTCAATCTGCAGATTTACAATCACAGAAAATTTCAAGTCTTTATAAACAACCGTTTACGAGAAAAGTGCTGGACAAAATCACTTTTTGAAAATTTTTAAAATGATGTAACTAGAAACCGGAAGTGACTTAATGACTAAAAGTTTGAAGGCTTCAAGGGACAAGAAATTAAAATAATCCCTGAAAATTTCTTGCAAATTGGTTGAATAGTTTTTTGAGATATAAAGCAAAAAAGAAGTCAGAAGGAAAAACAAGAAGAATAATAATAATAAAACTAGAGCAAAGCTCGTTGCAAAGCAACGAGTGGGTCTTCCGTTAATGTCGGAAGTAAAGCTGGAAGTTCCTGTAAGAAGCAGAGCTCTTAAACCAATAACAAGAGTAACTAAAATAAAAATATGAAAAAAATCGAATATTCCTGGTACGACTTAACAAAATACGAATGATTTTAAGTACGACTTAACAAAAACATTTCCGATTTTAAGAACGACTGAACAAAAAAAATCCGAATGTGTTCAGGTACGACTTAGCAGTTATTTTTGGTACGAGTTAATTTTACTTTGAACATTACGCTATTTTTTAAACCAAGGCCGCGGAATCAAAATTTCCGGAAAAATCAATTTTTAAACCCCGATATCTCTGTAATGCATCGTCCGATTTGAAAACGGCTTTCAGTGTTAGATTCAGCTTAATAGGCTCTACAAAACACATATTCTTTTTCGATTTGATCAGAAAATTCATTTTTTCGAAAAATTTGTTTCACTTCCGGTTTCGACCGCAAGTGACAAAATACATTTTTTTTGGTCAAATGCCATAAGTAAATCCGCAGATTTACAATCAAAGAAAATTTCAAGTCTTTATAAACAACCGTTTACTAGAAAAGTCCTGGACAAAATCACTTTTTGAAATTGTTTTAAAATGACGTAACTAGAAAACTGAAGTGATTTAATGACTGAAACTGTAAAAGCTTCAAGGGACAAGAATTTAACATAATCTCTGAAAATTTCTTTCAAATCGGTTGAATAGTTTTTGAGATATAAAGCAAAAAAGAAGTCAGAAGGAAAAACAAAAAGATTAATAATAATAAAAAACTAGAGCAAAGCTCGTTGCAAAGCAACGAGTGGGTTTTCCGCTAATGTCGAAAGTAATGCTAGAAGTAGCTCTAAGAAGCAGTGTTTTTAATCTAATGATAAAAGTAACTTAAGTACAAAAAAGATTTTAAAAATTAATTGATTCTTAACAAAATCCGAATGGTTTTAAGTACAAATTAACAAAAAAATCACCATTTCAAGACCGAGTTACCAAAAAATCCGAATATGTTTAAGTACGACTTAACAAATTTGACTTCATTTTAGGTAAAAGTTAACTTTACCTGGAACTAACATATAATTTCTTAACCCAGAATGCAAAATCAAAATTTCCGTAAAAAATCAATTTTGTTTAAAGCATAAATCTGAGCAACGTTTCCTCTACACTGCTTTTCAAACGGTTAACCTTTCGTACTATGTGCTTGTTGCATCATCAATTGTCAGAAACTTATCGATGTATAGTTTACTTAATTTTATTATTCCTCTGTGAATATTTTTATTAAAAATTACTATGAACCAGACAACATTGAAATGGTGAACATTTCAAAAGGCTCCGCTGATGTTATTTTTGAGAATTTTGCTTTGACCTTGACCTATAACTTGAAATTTTTCCACCTGGCATAGAACTTCTAATTAAATTTCATTGCCCCTAACATATAGGCATTTTTGTTCAATCTGACCAAGATTAAGCATATCCGGGAAATAATCTACTGTCTAAAACTAATTTTATTAAGATCTGCTATGACCTTCACATTGACATGTTTCAAGGTCACTGCACGCCATTAACCAATAAGCTCTGTTTAGGCAAAATATTAGCCAATTAGGGGCTAAAAGGAGAGTATATATATGCTCTTAAAATATGGATTTTTGTGTGATATGATATGACCTTGACACTTGATCTACAAATATCATTCGAGGTCATTGCATATCCTTTGATCAAAGACATCATGTGGGTGAAGTATGAGCCTGATTGGAGCAAAGGGAGAGAAGATGTACTCCAGACAAGGATTTTTTTAATATAATTCTGCTATGACCATTACAGTTTACCTTGAAAATAGGTTCAAGGTCACTACACACCCTTTACTCAAAAGCTCTGCTTATGTGAAGTCTGAGCCAAATAGGGGTTAATAGAAAGTATATATGCTCTGAAAAAAGGATTTTTGCATGATCCGATATGATATTTCACCCTTTACCTAGAAATTTCATGCAAGGTCACTGCACATCGATTAACGATAGAGACAGTCTGTGAGTATTAGCCAGATTGGACCAAAGGGAGAGAAGATATGCCCCAGACAAGGATTTTATATATGTAATTCTACTATGACCTTAACCTTACACCTAACAACATGGTTCAAGGTCACTGCACATCCTTAACCCAAAGGAACCCTGTGGATGAGGTATGAGCCAGATTGGGCCAAGGGGAGAGAAGCTATGCTCCGGTCAAGCGATCTCGGATGGACAGACGGACAAACTGATCACTAGAAGGCGCCCACACAAACTTGCTTTCTATCTAATTTGAAATAGTATCCATGCTATCTGCCCATGGTGAATAGTCATCAAAACCATTCATCAGCAGAATTTGATTTCCCTCCTTTTTAAACTCGGAACACCTCTGACCTAATCAGATCACCGCATGCGCGCATTAAATACAAAGTTTGATAACTCTAATTTGTTTATCATCAAGAAATTCTGCATCGCTGACAAATAAAGTTTTCTTCGGTATAATAGTATACCAATTAACTGACTATCTGGACAATAGCAAGTTTATTGTCCCACCCCACAGCAACTATTTCCCTTGGCTTTGCCTCATGAAATAGTTGCTGTCTTGGGGGACAATAAACTTGCTATTGTCCTCATACCCAGTAGATACTAAATAGGCATATAATATCCCATCCACCTCCATTTCATGTTATATAACCTCCCGTTTGTAACCTTCAATTTCACTGTGTAAAGTCAACACAACAGTCAAAGCCGCAAGTTTCACAATTTATTACTGCTTCTCATGTACTTAAAATTAGGGGCCTTAATATTGCTTAGACCTAAAAAAAAAAAACGTGTGTGTTTCGGGTAACCCGACCTAACCTACAAAAATGGCCTGATCCTACCATTTTTTGATGCCTGATTTTATCCGACTGTGAATTTTATCTTATTTCCAATAAAAAATACGTTTTTAAAATATGAAACAAACAAACATTCTTAGGATTCAGGCAAACAAAATAGATAAATAAAAATCCCCACCTACCTAACCTAATTTTTTCATCAGTGTTACCCTAAACGCACTATTTTTTTTAGGCCTTACCGATTCCAACAAGAGACATCCCATTAACTATTGATAAACTGATAAACTTGATAAAATTCATTTCATGAATCTACGCAACACTGGTAAATCTTCAAGTACAGTCACTATCAATTTTACAAAAATATTGACGGTTCTTTATCCGAAACTGTTTCTTGTACCTTTAACTGCAATTAGTACACTAACATTTTATGAAAAGACGGTTTGTCTTAGAATAAGAAAGCTAAAGCAATTCTGAGAAAAAGAATACCACATATTGCCAATTCCATTGAGGTTTAATAAAAATATGGCCATTTAAGTGAACCCACCATTTCCAATTTCCTTTAGTAAACACAGATTTATAGGGTCCTCCGTAGTAAAACATCTTTACCTGACCTTTTAGAGGTCAATTGTTGTTCAACCACCTTTAAAAAGAAACCTTATTCAATACAACATACATCTACATGATATAATCATGATAAAAAGCTTCACATCACTTAGAAATACCCTTACATGTATACCCCCCCCCCCCCATCTTTTGATTTTTCACAAAAAGTAATGGTTTGAAATGTTTTACCTAATTTTATGAAACTTGTGGCAATTTCCTTGAGTCATTTCTCACACATATTTGAAAACAATCATCAATGATTCTAAAATTTGATCTTTATTTGTTTATTGTATGATTTGTACCATTTTAATTAACAAATAGACAGCTGTCCTGCTTGTGATTTCTTGTTTTCATGAAAAAAGTAAGTTAAGAATCATATTTAGTGAATATCTAATCTATTCTGATTTCTAGTCTCCTTCTAACCATGCTAAAACAGTAAGTTACAACCTACAAGTTAGACATCTGCCTTAAATTAAAATTAAATTCAAACACACCCATGCAGATAGCTGGAAACAGATCGAGTTGATTTCCATGAAAAATGTTCAAATTTGACATGTTTTTCTACTTTTTTTTATGCATATATACCTTAAAATGGTAGAAATAGGTTGTTTCTTGTTCATTTCAAAAGTAATTATCATAGCAGATGTTATTTCAAAGTCAAATGTACATTTACATATCCTACATGTAATCTTAATGCAGACAATTGGATGGGGGGGGGGGAAGTTCAATTATGTAAACACATCTAAATACCTTTATAAAATAAAAAATAAAGGAAACATAATTGCATACTTTTATTGAAAAACAAATTTTCACAACAATTATGAATTTCTTTAAATAGCCTTAATTTTGTTTTTCATAATATCTTATCAAACACAAACCACAACATGGGATGATGCTTTCATAAAGTTCCATTATTGTTCATGCATTATCCGATTTAATTTGAATTACCGGTAAAAAGTCTGTAGAACACAAGGAAGATGCATGTGGATAGAGGTGACAGGTTAATCTCAGGAGCTGACCCACAAGAATCAACAGGTAAAAAGCAATGTGGTGCCATGTCGGAACAAGAGTCCGTTTTGAGCTGAAATATAAAAAAAAATAATTAGCTTTGTTTACATACATGTACTAGTAATAGCTGTGTTTACATTAACATATGCATATTATTTCTGGAAAAAATACACTGACCATGCAGTGTAATAAGTTTTACATATCCCAATACATGACATAACATTTAGGCAGTACAAGATCAAAAATTTGCAAATCAAGTCATAATATAACATTAAAAAAATTTCTTAGGTATAGACACTTATCAGATTGAGAGAGAGTTTGAGAGAGAGAGAGAGCTAGAGTTTATTTCTTGTAGTGCAACAGTCAAAAATTTCAATTCGAAAATTAGAAAGGAATATTATATATAATTACCCATCTGAACAGCGTCAAAGTACATGTATTTCCTTCTGGTATACCATGTTTTATCAATTCTACCGGGTTTTTTTTTTTTGCAAATAAATTTGGCGAGGGTTTTGGTTTCTTTTCTTTTAAATTACATGTTTTAAAAACAACACTAGGTGTAATAAGCATAAAACATGTATGAGTAAACTTAATGAAGAATTTTTAATAGATTATTTTTCACAGAATGTGTTACATTACATGTATGTCAATCTTTATAAAAGTAGCGTATATTTCGTGCGTCATAAATTTGAAGTTTTAGTAAATATCATTTACTTGCATGGTAGCTATATATGTCTAACCCAAATTTTCTTCATAAAGCTACAGCTGTATGTACCACATAATTATATGTTTTGTCACAAGTATACATTTTTAAAAAATACCCAAATTCCAACAGTTGAAATTAACTCGATGAATTTTTCATTCTCTGATAAGTTCATTGTGTTTTGTGCGTGCATATATTATAAGTCTGCTGCAACAGCAGCCAATCAGCGGTAAGCTGAATCCACTAATAAGAAAGTTTGTGGTTTAGGAGCGGGTAAAATTGTTTATGCATAATGTAGCTGACACTGACTTGAATGCGATGCTGTCAAGAACACCACACCAAATAATATCAAGAGACATAAATATTCACTTAAATGTATTGTGTTGTAAAGTAAAGGTTTTAATACAATTATTGCATCTTGCAAAACATGTGATGACTCTTATAATCATCTGTAATATATTTGATATATATGTACAAGATGGGAAAAATAGTGACAGAACAGATTGGGATTCGAACCTTGCCCTCTGAATCTCCAGTCAAGTGCTCTACCAACTGAGCTACATGTATCTGGCACCGATATTCAAACCAGTCTGACCGTCACATTCCCCCCCCCCCCTTTAAATGATCTTCACCCTCAAAGATCACCCCTGGCTCTTCCACTGGCAGGAGTTAACCTGTCAGTTCCAGGGGTTGGTTACAACACCAATATTGTATAGGGATGGAACGATCCACCGATGCACCGGTGCACATCACGGTATTTATTTTGAGGATATTTGGATCGTTACATTTACCATTAATACATTACGATACCTATGCGGACTTTTTTTATTTTCCAAAAATATCTGAGCTTCATATATCGGCTTTTTTTAGTCTGCACGCCTAATATGAAAGTACAAAGATGGCGGAAAACCTCGTAAAGTTGTCAAACCTGTTAGGAAGCTAAATCTGATGTGGGGACAACTTTTGGATTACTTGTTAATGAAAAAGTAGTGTATATGAGACTTAAGTAATTTGTAAATTGTGCAATGCTCATTTTAAATATATCAAAATAACTTTGGACATGCGGTAATACATCGACAGATTGAATAAATTTTTAACCCTTATTCATGTTTTCATTTAGTTGCAATGTATCGTGATATGTATCGTATCGCATCTCATGTATCGTGATATGTACCGAATCGGCTAAGTACTGCGAGAATCGTCGAAGCCTTAATATTGTAACAGGATGGGAAAAATAATGAAGGACCAAACCAGGAATTAAACCTGGGCCCCCCGAATCTCCAGTCAGGTGCTCTACCAACTGAACATTGGTATTTAAACCGGTCTGACCATCACATATATAAAAAGTTATTTTAAACAATGGTGTTCAATAAAAAATAACACTTGCAACCTTCAGTTTTTGTCTGTAATTAATCAATATTGGCGTGCGATCAGTTATCGTTGAGTACCATTTTTCATCAGTGCATTGTTACGTCATTTAATCAACACATAAAATTATATACAAAAATATGATGTAACATTGCACCAGCGAGAAATGGTCCTCGACAAGAACTGCTGGCATGCCAGTACTGCCAGTAGTCAGATTAAAAAAAGAGAATATAAATGAAAAATTACATTTAAAACATTAACAAGGACAATTCAAGTACACATCAAAACTGCTAAACAAGAAAAATTATGTGAACTGGTAGAGTGGTACGCATAGTTCTAACTTGTAACCTACATGTACAAGTACATGTACCGGGTACCCGTTGGTCTGCTAAACCTCTCTAATGATACATTGATCATAAAAATATTAAAGACTTTTTAGTCATGTTTTAACTCTGAAGTCTGAAGTATACAATTTTATTTACTTGATGTTACATGTATGTCTACAGGGTATTTATGTCTACATTTGGAGTCTTTCGCACAAGAATATGATCATATGTTTCTAATTAGACCCTGCGTTGAATTTTGAGTTGAAAATTCCAAATCTGATTTTTTTTAAAATAGATAAATTCGGTCATCCTTTCGAGTCACCCATGAACCTCGAGCAAGTCTAAACATCCAGTAAACAATGTAAAAATTACATGTTAGTAAACAAACACCCACACCATAACAAAAACATCTAACTCTGTAATTCTTATAAAATTCTTAACCCAGCAGATGTTAAATCATCAAGATATATTTGTAAATTCATACGTGATGCACATAACATAAGAAAATCTATGTACAGTACCAACTACATGTATATTTGTATACTGTATGTATGACTTTCGCCACATGTGGATTTTGTCAATAAATTGAATTGTAATTTACACAAAATTCTGGTAAAAAGGAGAAAAAAACAAGTGAAAGGTAAAACATTTGGGATTCAATTCTGTTAAAAGGATTTATATTGTCTGGACTAGAAAAATAACATACATCAGTGACAGTGACCACGTACTTACATGTACACCTATAGACTAAATGTTAACCAGTTAACATGCTGACATTTTAACCACTATAGACAAGAAACTTTAAAAGGAATAAAAAGCCTCACCTTCTTCAGTAACATCCACATAGATCACACACTTTAATGTCCATCTTTTCCCCTTTATTACTCGTAGCTTATCAACGGCTGATCAATGGAAACATAAACATCCGTCGACATGGTCAACAGAAGTGTGGCTGTCAGAATTTCCTCGTAAACGATTCACACGAGAATATATCCCTCCTTATACAAATATGTAGTATTGTTCCCTGTGCATGTTCATATGTTTCACAGTAACTTGAAAATGCATGTGTACACCGAAAAATGCACAACTTATCTTCTGCATTACGCTCTCTCTTTTCTACAATGCCGTTCGTTACTGTTTACATTCGCGGGTCCGCGACAAACATTGCAAACATTTGTTCTGCGTGGCCGATTAGAACGTGTTAAATAAGTAGTTGAATTCATAAATGATATAGCCTAGATGAAAAAAAAATTAAATTGAATCACAACAATTTATCTAAGACGCAACACAATGTAATGCAGTAAATGCCTGGGCCTTATAACGGCATTTGTTCGCTTGTGTGTCTATGTAGACAAATTAACTCGTTCATGTACGATTCACACATATTTGTTTTATGAAATTTGAAAAAAATAGGGCACAGAACTTTTTAAATTTGATACCAAATGACATTATTTAATATATTAACAATAACTGAATTAATTTTTTTTCATAAAATGATAACGATTTTTGCTATCAGAAAAATACGTGTATGAGCTGCTGACCCCTAATTATAGGGACCAGCCCTTTTTTCTTAATTTTAAATGAAAGCTCTTGTTATTCTAAACAACTTTTGTTCTATATGTATTAACAAAATATTTTTAGTTTAAAGGTTATTATAAAAAAAGCAACAAAATTTCAGACCCCCCTAAACCTTAAACTTTACCTGTAAAAAGCTTAAAAACTAAAACACATTTTGCCAAACTTTTCATGCCAGCAAAACTATAAAATGTTACCAACAATTCTGCTAAATTTCATGCAACTATCGTTTGTAGTTCCCGAGATCAACTCTGGACAAAAGACCCCCCAATTTTCAATTAAAGGGCAATAACTCATAACCGGAAGTGAATTTTAAAAATTTGAAAAAAACGTCTCCAGATATTAACATTGTCTACATACCCTGAAAGTTTCATAACAATCAGACAACAAATGTACGAGAAATGGCCTCCACAAAATTTGCGGATAAAAAAAAAATAATAATAAGAAACAGTAGAATAACAGAAGGGTTTTCCGTTGAAAAACGGAAAACCCTAAAAACAATAGAATAACAAGAGGGTCTTCCGTTGAAAACGGAAGACCCTAAAAAAACAATAGAATAACAAGAGGGTCTTCCGTTGAAAACGGAAGACCCTAATAATAAGAAACAGTAGAATAACAGAAGGGTTTTCCGTTGAAAAACGGAAAACCCTAATAAGAAGAAACAGTAGAATAACAGAAGGGTTTTCCGTTGAAAACGGAAAACCCTAATAACTAAACTCTTGTTGCAAAAGCAACAAAAAGGTCTTCCGTTTTGATATACATGTATCAATTTAACTGTAAGAAATTGCTTCTCTAACAGAGAAAAAAGTGGATATGATAATTATTGTGAATGATATATCCAGACGTTACTTACATGTAAAACAATGAGAATGAAAAAGAAATCAATTTTTGAAGTACTTTCTGTGACGACCGGAAGTAACGCCGAACTAAACAAAAATGTTAACCATTTGTACAATCATAAGTTAATCTTTCCTCAAAGAAACGGACAAACGGAAGTGATTGATAATAACAAAAGCTGGTATTTCTCATATATTTGATCAGCATACATCACTGTTTGTCAGGCTAGATGAAACACCCAAGAAAGTCAGTTAAACTTGTTAAAAACATGATTTGTTTGAACCCTTCCGGTAAATACCGGAAGTGACAGTTGACAAAATTAAACCCGTTAAACACATCCCCAATCAAATTTCTATCAATCATGAAAGTTTTGTGTCTAATTCACCTACAGTGACAAAAATCTCGCGGACATCAAATTTGTGAAAAGGAAAGCTACATAGAGACAATTGAGATATCTCACCGGAAGTAAAATTTATTTGCTAATTTAACATTATATAGATGACATATGTAAGATTATATACTGATATTTTCATTTTATGTAAAATGAATAAAATATGAAAAAAACAAATTTTTGAAGTGCTTCCGGTGACGACCGGAAATAACGCCGATCAAAACAAAATATTGTAAACACATGTACATACATAGGTCTATCATCCCACAAAGTTTGATTGTTCAAGTCGTCACCGTTTTTGAAATCTCTAGGAAACAAGGTTTTTTGTCTCGGGACAGGAAACGGACAAACGGAAGTGTTTAATGAAAATGAAAGTTAGTATTTCCTAAACAATACACAACAGGACTTTATTGGCTATCAACATATCTTATATTGTCAAACATAAACAGTTAAACTATTAAACAACTTGAATTGTTTGAACTCTTCCGGTGTGGACCGGAAGTGACGGTTGACAAAATGAGAGCGATTAAACACATCTTCTATCAAATGTCTATCAGCCATGTAAGTTTTGTGTCTTGGTCACTTACAGTTTCTGAGATCTCGCTGTAATAATATTTGTTTCAAAACGAGTACCTGAGATATTTGAGATATCTCACCGGAAGTAATTGTTTTTAGTGTATTAATCATCGGATAGATGACAAATGAAAGCGCTTATACTTATATTTCAATTTTGTGATAAACAAATAAAATGCGTAAAAATATAATTTTTGAAGTGCTTCCGGTGACGACCGGAAGTTACGACGAACAAAACAAAATAGTTTAAACACGTTTACAACTATAGGTCTATCATCCCTCAAAGTTTGGAGGTTGAAGTCTTTATCGTTTCTGAGATCTCATTGTCCATAGCTTTTTGTCGCGGGACAGGAAACGGACGACAGGAAGTGAATTTTGAAAAAATGAAAAAAAAAACCTGGAGATATTATCGTTCTCTATCAGTCCTGAAAATTTCAAGAAAATCCATCCAGCCATCTCTGAGAAATCTGGTTAAACTTTTCAAAAACTTGATTTGTTTGAACTCTTCCTGTGTGGACCGGAAGTGATGGTCGACAAAAAAAACCCAGTTAAACACATCTTCTATCAAATGTCTATCATCCATGTAAGTTTCGTGTCTTGATCATTTACAGTTTCTGAGATCTCGGGGTTCAAACATTTGTTTTAAAAAAGGCTTCATGAGATATTTGTGATATCTCACTGGAAGTAGAATTTTCATGTTTAGTTAACATCGGAAAGATGACATATGTAAGCATTTATACTTATATTTCAATTCTCCGAGAAATATATTAAATGCGTAAAAGCATAATTTTTGAAGAGCTTCCGGTGACGACCGGAAGTTACGACGAACAAAACAAAATAGTGTAAACACATCTACAACTATAGGTCTATCATCCCTCAAAGTTTGGATGTTCAAGTCTTTATCGTTTCTGAGATCTTATTGTCCATAGCTTTTTGTCGCGGGACAGGAAACGGACGACAGGAAGTGAATTTTGAAAAAATGAAAAAAAACGCCTGGAGATATTATCATTTTCTGTCAGTCCTGAAAATTTCAAGAAAATCCATCAAGCCATCTCTGAGAAATCTTGTGGACAAAAAAATGAAAAAAAAAATAATAATAACTAGACACGATCTCGTTGCGAGCAACGAGGAGGTCTTCCGTCCGATTTTTAGAAGAGGAAATGACCTTGCCTTTTATCTTCATCAACGAAACATATCAGGAAATGCAGATGTGATCTAAAAGAGCGATGGATGAAGGATTATAAACCCCGTTGGACTCCTAATTTAAAGGACCAGCCCCATTTTATTTCATATTAAATAAGAGGTCTTTTGACCTAATAACAGGTCTAACGACCTGTAATAAAAAAAAGAGGGTCTGCCTTTGTAAACGGAAGACCCTAATAACAATAAGAATAGAAGGGTCTTCCGCTGAAGACGGAAGACCCTAATAATACTGTTTTTTGTCTTAATCTTAATTTAAGAGTGTTTTTCAACTTTTACTACAGTCCAACAACCCTTTTATGTTGAATATTTTAGTTAGAAAATTAAATATAAAGGAGAGAAAGAACAAATCTTGGCTCCGGCGAGATTAGAACACACAGCCTTTGCAGGTGTCTCAAAACATGGCTGACGCAAATAAATCCCGAATTTGTGTTTGAATTTTGGGCGTTTCCGCCCGGGAGAGGAGCTGAGTTTTTGTATGAGATGATAAACAACCTGTAAGATGTCTGACTATTCAGATTTGGTAACAGTGCGAGGTCATTTGAAATATTGATGCGTGTTTGTGTCTGGATGGGGGTGAAAAGACCCGAGCTTGATTTTCGTCGTAAATAAATCGAAAATGGAATTTTGAGGTGTGGATCTCGGATTCGGTTAACAACAATTAGGGGAAGTAAAGTCCTAAAACAATGACTGATGCATTTTACACATGTATTTCAGTGTTGAGAATATTTTTTCGTGTCGTTTACTATTATGTTTGACTGTTTTATTTCAGCAGGATTGATAAAATCTTTATAAATGTAGAAATAACGAAATCTGTAACACGTAAATTTATTCGGTAAAAATTTGATGACAGTAATTTTCACAGTTCTAACATTCATAAGTAGTTCACACGCTATCGTAGATACAGACTAAACGAAAAACAAGAAATATACATGCAACAGAAATATTACGCGGCTGCTTACATCCCTTGTACTGTGTAAATTTTAAGTCCCCGTACAGGCTATACTCGCCGTTTGATCCTGGGGATTTCTTCTTAATTGTTCAATCCGCTGCATATTTGGAAGACAATAAGACTGGGGTCCGAGGTACATTTACACAAAATTTCATTAGGATTGAGTAAGGGGCTCGGGAGTTAGAATTTTTTTCTACAGTACATGTCAAGCACACCAATCGAAACTCGAATGCCCAAAAATTCATATCTCTCTTAAAAATGAACAAATAGGTCTGGTCATTAGTACAGTAATCTAGACTTGAACTAGGTTGAAAATAAAGGTTCAAGATGAAAGATCCAGTAAAATCAGGTCAGAAAAACTAAATGATTTTGTGTATAGGAAGGGGGGCGGGGCGGTGGGTGTACTGTGTACATCTAATTTCCACGTATAGGCAATAAGCGCCGTTTAATCTCAGGAATTTCGTCTTAATTGTTCAATCCGCTGCATATTTCACAGACAATAAGAATGGGGTCCGAGGTTCATTTTCACGGATTTTCATTAGGATTGAGTGAAGGGCTTGGGAGTTAGATTTTTTTTATAGTACATGTCAAACACGACAATTGAAACTCAAATGCCAAAAACTTTATAACTCTGTAATTAATGAACGAATTGGTCTGGTAATTAGTACAGTAATCTAGAATGGTAATTAGTTGAAATTAAAGGCCCAAGATCAAAAACCAAGTAAAATCGGGCCAGAAACACTAAATGATTTTATGAAATGGGAGGGGGGGGGGGTCGGTCGGTGACTTCTATATTAAACGTAGAATATTAAATTCTAAATATCACATATTACACAATTTCTAAATAAAATACATATGTTAAAACAATGTATAAGCGTTGTTTGAAAGATGTAACTATTGATTTTTTTTTTACATCTATTTATTCTTAGGCTTAAACTTTCATAAACGGGTGGTCAGTTTTTAAACCTTGTCGCAGTCACCCGTTCGTTTGTATAGTTACGTGTATAAACTTCAGAGATTTTTCTTAATCCCGACAGGCAACAGATTTGTATGAGTATATAGACATGCACAAAAAAAGGAAAAAGTACACCATCTTTAATAAAAATGACTTTTTAGCGTTGACTTCCAATCAGTAAGAAGCCAATCATTAAACAATGAATTTCAAATTATTTGAATCCATAGACATTATCCCGTAACTTGATATAAAATATGTAAACTTTTTGGACGCCAATGTACATTTAGCTTCTATCCAATTTACTCCATGTCACCTGTACTAGTTCTTATTCAAATGCTAAAACTTTTGTACTTGAGAGAGAGAGCGAGATTACATAGTGTTTTATAATGTTCAGGAAATCAATATATAAGCAACCTATATCAAACGCATGTATACATGCATGTGTGTATCTTTATATGGGGCTAAATACTAAGCAGTCCTCCTTTTTAAGCCGAGTAGAATAACGTGGGTGCATTGCTAAATGTTGGGTGCATACAGTCATTGAGATGGCGGCATTTCTTTGATGCCGGCAAAGCGACCCAGCGAACTTGAATGCGGTCGAACTGCAGGGGCACTTCGGCGGCATGTCTTTGATGTCGGCGATGCGACGAGCGTCGGAATTTAGAGAGCTGCTGACAGAAAAGAGCTCTATATTTGTACTGAAAAAAGCCGCTATTTTCTTTTTATTTATGACAAAAATAAAACGGAAAACATTCAAATCCATCATTTTTAAGATAAAACCATTAATCAAAACACAAATAAGAGAGAAAAAAGATTCGGCGATCAGGGACTGAACCCGGGTCGCCTGGGCACATGTCCAACACTCTAACGACTGAGCTACGCGGACCCTCGCTTCAGAACTTTGGAGTCCAAAATCTCAAGAATGCGTGGATCGATTTTAAAATGAATTTCATATTCAGAAGTTTTGAGAGCGTATCTATCGAATGAGAAAATTAAAAAAATTCAAATAAAAATATTAAAAAATTAAGGTTTTTCATTTCCTTCCGGTGACGACTGGAAGTGACGGCAGACGTTCGGATATGCAAAGGGCACTGCGGCCGTTCATTCTCTACCTTCTCTGAAAATTTGAAAGTCCTATCTTGAATACTTTTTTTGAAAAATCGTGAACAAGCAAAAACATAAAATCTTTCATATCTCGGTACCGGAAGTGACAACCAAAAAAACCTCGTGTAATTTTCTTACAAATTTTGTCATAAATAAGATCTGAAAGTTTCATGAAAATCGGCTGAAGCGTTTTTGAGAAAACGTGACAGAAAAAAAAAATAATAATAATAACTAGACCCGATCTCGTTGCGAGCAACGAGGAGGTCTTCCGTCCGATTTTTAGAACAGGAAATGACCTTGCCTTTTATTTATCTTCATCAACGAAACATATCAGGAAATGCAGATGTGATCTAAAAGAGCGATGTATGAAGGATTATACACCTGTAGGATCCTTAATTTTAAGGACCAGTCCCATTTTATTTCATATCAAATAAGAGGTCTTTTGACTTAATAACAGGTCTAATAACCTGTAATAAAAAGAAACCGAAGAAAAAAAGAGGGTCTGCCTTTGTAAACGGAAGACCCTAATAACAATAAGAATAGAGGGTCTTCCGCTGAAGACGGAAGACCCTAATAATAAAAGACTGTTTTTGTCTAAATCTTGAAGAGTGTTTTTCAACTTGTACTACAGTCCAACAACCCTTTTATGTTGATTATTTTAGTTAGAAAATTAAATAAAAAGCAGAGAAAGAAATAGAGAGAAAGAACAAATCTTGGCTCCGGCGAGATTAGAACACACAGCCTTTGCAGGTGTCTCAAAACATGGCTGACGCGAAATAATTCCCGAATTCGTGTTTGAATTTGGGGCGTTTCCGCCCGGGAGAAGAGCTGAGTTTTTGTATGAGATGAAAAACAAAGTGTAAGATGTCTGACTATTTAGGTTTGGTAACAGTGCGAGGTCATTTGAAATATTGACGCGTGTTTTTGTCTGGAGGGGGGTGAAAAGACCCGAGCTTGATTTTCGTCGTAAATAAATCGAAAATAGAATTTTGAGGTGTGGATCTCGGATTCGTGTAACAACTATTAGGGGAAGTCCTAAAACAATGACTGATGCAGTTTACCCATGTATTTCAGTGTTGAGAATTTTTGTTCGTGTCGTTTACTATTATGTTTGACTGTTTTATTTCAGCAGGATTGATAAAATCTTTATAAATGTAGAAATAACGAAATCTGTAACACGTAAATTTATTCGGTAAAAATTTGATGCAGTAATTTCCACAGTTCTAACATTCATAAGTAGTTCACACGTTATCGTATATTCAGACTAAACGGAAAAAAAGAAATATACATGCAACAGAAATATTACGTGGCTGCACAGGGGCCAAGCCCATTTCAACATTAATTTCAATGAAACAATAAATAAAGAAAGAGGTCGAACTCTGACCCAGATAGAAAACTACAGCTCGCTTCAAAATCCTAAAAAATCAATTAATCTTTAAAACACTCGCAACGTGCATGTATTTTTCATAAAATGTTTGAGATACACTCCCGCCGAATTTTAAGTTGATGGGTCTTACAATAGCGGAGATATACGCATTATTCTCTCGAAGTCGCCAGTTTATTTTTACTCGGACATTTACCGGTCCAGAGCTCACGATGGGATTTTGCCTATGACAACAGCAGTATTGCAACAAGTCGAGAAACATTTGCAATAATCTTTTAAAATCTTACATCAAACGCAATTTATGGATTTACTTTTTACTTTTAAAGTTTTCAGAAATAAGATATATAAAATGCCATAACATTTACATGCTAAACACTACATATGTATGATGAGAGAGAGAGAGAGAGAGAGAGAGAGAGAGAGAGAGAGAGAGAGAGAGAGAGAGAGAGAGATTAATCAGAAATCGATTTGATCAGAGACATTAATAACATTTACGTCTCTGATTTGATAAAGAAATTTATAATTGTTTTATCTGCTTTTTCATATGTATTATATTTCTTTTTGTCTCAAGTTTTTCTCTGCCGACAATAACTGCATAATAAAAAAATCTGGTAAGTCAGCAAATAAAATAACCTACATCATTAGAAATATAGTATGATTATTTATTCCCCATTTTCCCGAATCCAAACGATACCCAAGAGTTATGTCTAAATGACCAATGTTAAGCATTCAGTTGATAATAAAAATCGGGTTTTTTTTAATCCCAGACAGTCAATAGATTTGTTATTAAATCATTGAACAGTGAATTTCAAAAAATAACATCCGTAGACAATATCCCGTAACTAGAAAAAAATACGTATTTACTTTTTTTGACGTCAAATGTACATTAGCCTCTAGCCTCATTACTCCATGTTACCTGTACTCCATGTTATCTTTGAGAGAGAGAGAGAGAGAAAGAGAGAGAGAGAGAGAGAGAGAGAGAGAGAGAGAGAGAGTGTTCAGGAATTCAATATAAACGCAACATTTGTCAATAAACGCATGTATACATGCATACATGTACATATCTAAATGTTTGAATAAATACAAAACAACCTTTCTTTTTTAGCCATGTGAAATACTAAAAACGTTGGTGCATTGCTAAATGTTGTGTGTATACAATCATTGAAATGGCGGCATTTCTTTGATGCAGGCAAAGCGATCCAGTGAACTCTAATGCGGTCGAACTGCAGGGATGCTTCGGCGGCATGTCTTTGATGCCGGCAATGCGAAAATCGTCCGAATTTAGCGTGCAGTTGACAGAAAAGAGCTCTATATTTGTACTGACAAAAAGCAGCTATTATTTTTATTTATGACAAAAAGAAAACGGAAAACATTCAAATCCATCATTATAAAGATAAAATCGTTAAACAAAACACAGTTAAGCAAGAACAAATAATCGGCACTCGGGGACTGAACCCGGGTCGCCTGGACACAAGTCCACCACTCTAACGACTGAGCTACGCGGACTCTCGCTTCAGAACTTTGGAGCCCAAAATCTCGAGAATGCATGAATCGATTTTAAAACAGAGTTCATATTCAGAGGCTTTTAGAGTGTCTCTATCGAATAGTAACATAAAAAAAATTCAAGTTCAAAAAATTGAAAAATTAAGGTTTTTCATTTCCTTCCGCTGACGACCGGAAGTGACGGCAGACGTTTGGATATGCGTAGTACACTGCGGCCGTTCACTCTCTACGATCTCTGAAAATTTGAAAGTTCTATCTTAAATACTTTTGGAGAAAACTTGTGAACAAGCAAAAACATAAAATCTTTAATATCTCGGGACCGGAAGTGACGACCAAAAAAATCCCACGTACTTTTCTTACAAATTTTGTCATAAACAAGATCTGAAAGTTTTATTAAAATCGACTGAAGCGTTTTCGAGAAAACGTGGGAGAAAAAAAAAAGAATAATAATAATAGAGGAAAAGAAACAAAGCAAAAACAATAAGGTCTTCCGTTTCGAACGGAAGACCTTAATAATAATAGAGGAAAAGAAACAAAGCAAAAACAATAAAGTCTTCCGTTTCCAACGGAAGACCTTAACTAGACACTTGTTGCAAAAGCAACAAAAAGGTCTTCCGTTTTGATATACATGTATCAATTTAACTGTAAGACATTGCTTCTCTGACATAGAAAAAGAAGTGGATATGATAATTATTGTGAATGATACATCCAGACGTTACTTACATGTAAAACAACGAGAATGAAAAAGAAATCAATTTTTGAAGTACTTTCTGTGACGACCGTAAGCAACGCCGATCTAAACAAAAATGTTAACCATTTGTACAATCACAAGTTAATCCTTCCTCAGAGTTTGGTTGTTCACGGCTCTGCCAAATCTAAGATCTCTTTGAAACAATAGTTTTTGTCTCGGGACCGGAAACAGACAAACGGAAGTGATTAATAAAAACAAAAGCTGGTATTTCTCGTACATTTGCTTAGCGTACATCAGTGTTTATCAGGCTAGATGAAACACCAAATAAAATCAGTTAAACTTGTTAAAAACATGATTTGTTTGAACCCTTCCGGTAAGAACCGGTTCTTAAAGTTGACAGAATTAAACCCATTAAACACATCCCCAATCAAATTTCTATTAATCAAGAGAGCTTCGTGTCTGATTCACTTACAGTGACAAAAATCTCGCGGACATCAAATTTGTAAAGATGAAAGTTACACAGATATATTTCAGATTTCTCACCGGAAGTAAAATTTATTTGCTAATTTAACATTATATAGATGATATATGTAAGATTATATACTGATATTTTCTTTCTATGTAAAATGAATAATATGCGAAAAAAACCCAAATTTTTGAAGTGCTTCCGGTGACAACCGGAAGTTACGCCGAACAATATAATATAGTGTAAACACATGTACATACATACTTATATCATCCCACAACGTTTGATTATTCAAGTCGTCACCGTTTTTAAGATCTCTAGGAATCAAGGTTTTTTGTTTTCGGACAGGAAACGGACAAATGGAAGTGTTTGATGAAAATGAAAGTTAGTATTTCTTAACCATTACACAACAGGACTTTATTGGCTATCAATTTGTCTTACATTGTCAAACAAAAACAGTTAAACTCTTAAACAACTTGAATTGTTTGAACTCTTCGGGTGTGGACCGGAAGTGACGGTCGACAAAATAAAAACGGTTAAACACATCTTCTATCAAATGTCTAACATCCCTGTAAGTTTCGTGTCTTGATCACTTACAGTTTCTGAGATCTCGCTGTAATAATAGTTGTTTTAAAAAGAGTACCTGAGATATTTGAGATATCTCACCGGAAGTAATTTTTTTTGTTTATTAATCATCGGATAAATGACATATGAAAGCGCTTATACTTATATTTCAATTTTGTGTTAAAGAAATAAAATGCGTAAAAACATAATTTTTGAAGTGCTTCCGGTGACGACCGGAAGTTACGACGAACAAAACAAAATAGTTTAAACACATCTACAACTATAGGTCTATCATCCCTCAAAGTTTGGAGGTTCAAGTCTTTATCGTTTCTGAGATCTCATTGGCCATAGCTTTTTGTCGCGGGACAGGAAACGGACGACAGGAAGTGAATTTTGAAAAAATGAAAAAAAAACTTCTGGAGATATTATCGTTCTTTTTCAGACCTAAAAATTTCAAGAAAATCCATCCATGCATCTCTGAGAAATCGGGTTAAACTTTTAAAAAACTTGATTTGTTTGAACTCTTCCTGTGTGGACCGGAAGTGGCGGTCGACAAAAAAAAAAACGGTTAAACACATCTTCTATCAAATGTCTATCATCCCTGTAAGTTTCGTGTCTTGGTCACTTACAGTTTCTGAGATCTCGGGGTTCAAACATTTATTTTAAAAAAGGCTTCATGAGATATTTGAGATATCTCACCGGAAGTAGAATTTTTATGTTTATTAATCATCGGATAGATGACATATGTAAGCATGTATACTTATACCTCAATTCTCCGAGAAATATATTAAATGCGTAAAAGCATAATTTTTGAAGAGCTTCCGGTGACGACCAGAAGTTACGACGAACAAAACAAAATAGTTTAAACACATCTACAACTATAGGTCTATCATCCCTCAAAGTTTGGAGGTTCAAGTCTTTATCGTTTCTGAGATCTCATTGTCCATAGCTTTTTGTTGCGGGACAGGAAACGGACGACAGGAAGCGAATTTTGAAAAAATGAAAAAAAAAACGCCTAGAGATATTATCATTCTCTCTCATTCCAGAAAATTTCAAAAAAATCTATCCTGCCATCTCCGAGAAATCTTGTGGACAAAAAAAAGGAAAAAAAAAAAATAATAATAACTAGACACTTGTTGCAAAAGCAACAAAAAGGTCTTCCGTTTTGATATACATGTATCAATTTAACTGTGAGACATTGCTTCTCTCACATAGAAAAAAAGTAGATATGATAACTATTGTGAATGCTATATCCAGACGTTACTTACATGTAAAACAACGAAAATGAAAAAGAAATCAATTTTTGAAGTACTTTCTGTGACGACCGGAAGCAACGCCGATCTAAACAAAAATGTTAACCATTTGTACAATCATAAATTAATCTTTCCTCAAAGTTTGGTTGTTCACGTCTCTGCCAAATCTAAGATATCTAGATGAAACATCCAAGAAAGTTAGTTAAACTTGTTAAAAACATGATTTGTTTGAAGCCTTCCGGTAAGAACCGGAAGTGACTTTTGACAAAATTAAACCCGTTAAACACATCCCCAATCAAATTTCTATCAATCATGAAAGTTTCGTGTCTAATTAGCTTACAGTGACAAAAATCTGAGAAATCTAGTTAAACTTTTTAAAAAACTTGATTTGTTTGAACTTTTCCTGTGTGGACCGGAAGTGACGGTCGACAAAATAAAAACGGTTAAACACATCTATCAAATAATATATATAAGTTTTGTGTTTTGATCTATCACAGTTTCTGAGATCTTATTTATACTTTGTTTTTAAAAAAGAAGGCTATCTGAGATATATGAGATGTCTCACCGGAAGTAGAACTTTTTTATACCAGGTGTAGATGACTTTTTGTATTTCTATAGCTAAAATGTTACTTCAATGCTAAATAACCAAAATATTTTTAAAAATATCAAAATTGAGTGTTTTTCCTGTGACGACCGGAAGTTTCGCCGGATGAAACAAAATAGTGTTAACACGTGTCCATACACAGGTCTATAATCCTACAAAGTTTGGTTGTTGAAGTCGTAACCGTTTTTGAGATCTTGTCGATATAAGGTTTTTTGTCTCGGGACAGGAAACGGACAAACGGAAGTGCTAAATGAAATTTAAATTTTTTATATCTTGTTACTTTCCTATTTTACATTATTATTCATCGAAGTAGCTAAAACTATCAAATAAAAACAGTTTAACGGATAAAGAGTTTGATTTGTTTGAACTCTTCCGCTGTGGACCGGAAGTGACAGAAGACAAAATGAAACTGTTTAAACACATCTTCAATCAAATGTCTATGATTAGTAAAAGTTTCGTGTCTTGATCACGTACAGTACCTGAGAACTTGCGGGTACAAAATATGTTTTAAAAAAGCTTCCTGAGATAATCGAGATATCTCACCGGAAGTAGAATTTTTTTGTTTATTTTACATTGTATAGATGACATTTGTAAGGATCTATACTCATATCTTTATTCTATGTAAAATAAATTAAATACGTAAAAACAAAAAAAATTGAAGAGCTTCCGGTGACGACCGGAAGTTACGCCGAACAAAACAAAAATGTTTAAACACATCTACAACTATAGGTCTATCATCCCTCAAAGTTTGGATGTTCAAGTCTTTATCGTTTCCGACATCTCGAGGTGACAAGCTTTTTGTCCCGGGACAGGAAACGGACGAACGGAAGTGAGTTTAGAAAATCTTTTCCTAAAAACCTCTAGATGTTTATATTTTCAGTCATTCCTGAAAATTTTAGAATAATTCATCAAGACATCTCTGAGAAATTCATAAGACAAAAAGGGGAAAAAAATAATAATAATAATAAAAAGAAACATTACAATCACTATAAGGTCTTCCGTTGGAAACGGAAGACCTTAATAAAAAACCTTACAATCACTATAAGGTCTTCCGTTGGAAACGGAAGACCTTAACTAGATTCGATCTCGTTGCGAGCAACGAGTGGGTCTTCCGTTTAATAATATATTTTCACATGATTTAAATTTTTTTTTAAATTTTCAAAAAATTTAAAATTCATCTAATCATTTCGAGAAAGATGTCGTTAGACGCAGAATTCTAAGCGCAACTTAGATATTATGTTTAAAAATTATTCTGATGTCATTTAAACACGATTTAATTAAATTCAAATTTATTTAGAAATTTAAAATTCATCCAATCATTTCGAGAAAGATGTCATTAGACGCAGAATTCAAAGCGTAACTTAGATATTATGTTTAAAAATTATTCTGATGTAATTTTAACACGATTTAATTAAATTTAATTTTTTTTAAATTTAAAATTCATCCAATCATTTCGAGAAAGATGTTATTAGACGCAGAATTTAAAGCACAACTTAGATATTATGTTTTAAAATTAGTGTGAGGTCATTTTAACGCAATTTAAATGAGTTTAAAATTTTTGAAAAATTAAACAATTCACCCAATCAATTCAAGAAAGATGTCATTAGACGCAGAATTGTAAGCGTAACCTGAATATTATATTTTGAAATTAGTCTAAAGTCATTTAAACACGAATTACTTAAATTTAAAATTAAAAAAAAAAAAAATAAAAATCATCCAATCAATTCAACAAAGATGTCATCAGACGCAGAATTGTAAGCACAACTTAGATATCATGTTTTGAAATAGGTCTGAGGTCATTTTAACGCGATTTAAATGAGTTTACATTTTTTGAAAAATTTAAAATTCATTCGATCAATTCGAAAAAGATGTCATCAGACGCAGAATTGTAAGCGTAATTTAAATATTATGTTTCTAAATTAATCTCAGCTCGTTTTAACATGATTTAATTAAATTTAAAATTTTCAAAAAATTAAAAATTCATTCAATTAATTCGAGAAAGATGTCATTTGACGCAGAATTCTAAGTGCAACTTAGATATTATGTTTAAAAATTAGTCTGAGGTAATTTAAACACAATTTAATTAAATTTAAAATTTTCAAAAAATTTAAAAACCATCCAATTAATTCAACAAAGATGTCATTAGACGCAGAATTGTAAGCGCAGCTTAGTAATCATGTTTCAAAACTAGTCTGAGGTCATTTTAACGCGATTTAAATAAAATTAAAAATTTTGAACATTTTTAAATTCATCCAATCAATTCGAGAAGGATGTCAATGGACGCAGAATCCTAAGCACAACTTAGATATTATGTTTTAAAATTAGTCTGAGGTCATTTTAACGCGATTTAAATGAGTTTAATTTTTTTTTAAAATTTAAAATTCATTCGATCAATTCAAAAAAGATGTCATCAGACGCAGAATTGTAAGCGTAACTTAAATATTTTGTTTTTAAATTAGTCTCAGCTCATTTTAACATGATTTAATTAAATTTAAAATTTTCAAAAAATTGAAAATTCATTCAATTAATTCGAGAAAGATGTCATTAGACGCAAAATTGTAAGCGCAACTTAGATATTATGTTTAAAAATTAGTCTGAGGTAATTTAAACACAATTCAATTAAATTTAAAATTTTCAAAAAATTTAAAAATCATATAATCAATTCAACAAAGATGTCATTAGACGCAGAATTGTAAGCGCAGCTTAGTAATCATGTTTCAAAACTAGTCTGAGGTCATTTTAACGCGATTTAAATAAAATTAAAAATTTTGAACATTTTTAAATTCACCCAATCAATTCGAGAAGGATGTCATTAGACGCAGAATTCTAAGCACAACTTAGATATCATGTTTTAAAATTAGTCTGAGGTCATTTTAACGCGATTTAAATGAGTTTAAATTTTTAAAAAAATTAAATTTCATCTTATTTATTCGAGAAAGACTTCATTGGACACAAAATTGTAAGCGCAACTTAGATATTATGTTTTAAAATTAGTCTGAGGTCATTTTATTACGATTTAATTGAATTTAAAATTTTCAAAAAAAAATTAAATTTCATCCCATCATTTTGAAAACGATTTTATTAGACGCAGAATTAAAGTGCAACTTAGATAATATGTTTTAAAATTAGTCTGAGGTCATTATTACACATCCATTGAGTTTTAAAATTTAGCTTCCGTACTCGGAAATTCCGGACAATGATTTTCCTCGTAAGGCTACATGTTCATGTCATCTATCATTTATGAAAATATCAGCTTCTTATCTTTGCTTGTTTTTGAGGAAATGCGTGGACAAGGAGAATTCGTAAAAAACGTGTCCTATATTTTGACCCCAGCTAGCTTCCACTGCACGAAAAGTGACGTTTAATCACAAATTATACTCCTATTAAATCCCATATTATACGTGAAATTTAGGCAATTAATGCAGATTTAATTTTAAATTTTATGTGGAGTTTACTTGAAGTTTTCAGTGGCGTAAAATTCTTATTAAACGCCGAAATTTAATGACATTTAATATACAATTAAACGCAAAGTAAACTACAAGTAAAAAGTTATTTAAACTTCATTATGCGCGAAATTTAAAACATGATTTTACACCATTTTACGTCGAGTTTCAAGTTTAATCACTCATTTTACTCGACTTATATTCCACATATAAATGTTTATTATATCGAATTTTACGCCGAGTTTCAAGTTTAATCTAATCATTTTACGCAACTTAAATTCAAGATTTAAATGTTTATTATACCCAATTTTACGTCAAGTTTCAAGTTTATTCACTCATTTTACGCAAATTAAATTCCATATTTAAATGTTTATTATATAGAATTTTACGTCGAGTTTCAAGTTTATTCACTCATTTTACTCGACTTATATTCCACATTTAAATGTTCTTTATACCCAATTTTACGTCGAGTTTTAGTTTAATTTTCCCATTTTACTCAACTTATATTCTACATTCATGTGTTTATTGTACCTCACTTTACATTGTGTTTTAAGAACTACAAGCAAGTACATGCAAGTCATTTTCCAAAATTCAACATTTGTTTAAATTTTTGACTTATTTTAAGGATAGTAACATTGTTTTTTATTATTATTGAAAAGACATATCCATGTAGCAGAGCAGCTTAATTACCAATAGAGTCTAAAGATAAAAGAATATGGAGGATTGTTGTCATAAAGCATGAGCCAATTTATTTGTACAAAGTTCTTCAGTGCATGGAAAATGTAAATCTCATTCACAAAAACACAATAAAACGATGAATGGTTCACCTTTTGAAAAATCTCAACCTGGATTCCCAAAGTATTGCTTTTCAATAAATACAAAGTTTTTAATACATGTATGGCAAAATAATAATTAATGGTATTTAAAGATGCATAATTGGTGCATATAAAATGTTTCTTTTAAAAAAAAAATTGCATTTGAAAACATAAAATCATGAATGCTTATTCCTTATCAACATTAATCAATCTAATCATTTCATATTAAATACACAATTACTTAAACAAAAACCAAAACAATGAAACTGATATAGTCAACATTTTATGTTTATAGACTTATAATTATCAAGAAGTCTCAAAGTAGATAATTATCAATTAAAATCTGTGGGCTTATCCCATACTAAATGGACATGGATTCAAAATTGGATGGCACACTATTCACAAGGAACCTTTAATCAACCATGATTTCAAAATGCCTCATTTAATTATATCATTTTTTAAAGAAAAATCGAGGAGAGGATACATGTAGGTTGTGCATGTTTTCAAATCCTTATTGAAATTGTTAAATGAAATATGATTAAATCCAAATAAAAACTCACAATCATACCAAAGTGATACCAATTTTAAAAAATAATTTCTATATGACATGGGGGAGGATCTGAGAATAGAGAGTGTCTAATCGGGACAAACTATCATCAACAATGTATATATACAGAATATTTCAATACACCAGCTATATAGCTTAGGAAATCAAAATGAAATTTATGTTACATGAATTAAGTTTTAATTTTTTTAATATAAAATTTTCTTTCGTAATGTGTCATATTTTCACATCATTAATTAAAAAAAAAAAATTATAACATTAGAATTGAGTGTATATGACAAAATTGAGGAAAATATTAAACCAGGGAATTGTTTAAGAAAGAAATGTAATTTACATAATGATTTTCTACCCACAAATATTAATCTAATTGAAAACCATTGCTCAAGTTTGTAGAATATCTAATTGAAACAGTACAACAAGATTATAGCAGACCTCCAGGCAGGAAAGATAATGATTCATTGTTACTGTAATAGTTTACATCTTAATATAAATTTATAATGGAATTTACACTGTTAAAGATACGGGTAAGAGGAATAAAAGTAAAACTGGCATGACTTTATTTACAAATTTTTGACTGGAGTATCTGCTCTAACCTTGTTCTACTGTAGGAGCATTTATACAAACACCCACTCATGCCCATCTCTGAGAGTGGGTTTTGGTCTTTCAGAGGGGTTATTGCCCTTGACTCTCTTTATTTTTTGTCTTCGAGAGCGACTTGACTGAGTCTTCTCGAACTTGGAGTCCAGCTCTGCAATAATCCCGCTGAACTCCTCAGATCTCCACGGCAGAGGTTTGACAGTGAAGAAGGAGTCCTCATCACTATTTACCTCTTCCTCCGAGGACATGTACGTAATGTCCATGGCATCACGGACACGCCTCTTTTTCTCTTCATCCCAACCAGTTTTTTTGGAGATCATGGATGTTCTCCACTGCAATTTCTACAAAGAAAAATATAAATGCAATAGGAGGAAAAAATCTACACCTCATGCAAATAATATGAAGACTTCGTTCTCTTTACTATAAAAATACAATTAGTAAATGTACAAGCAATCTTTGTTGACAACTGTAATATGCAATGTTTTCATTAAGCTTAAAATTTTCTTCTTATCTTTGAAATTTTATACACCATATGGCTCAAAAATAAACTTAAATCAACTTATCTATTCAATATAACATAAGCTTCAAGAAATTCATTTACCCTTTTTCTTCTGCTATAATGAAGCATTTTCATTTTGTGCTTGTCTACTTTTCCTGTAGACTCTTTGTGGTTTTTTTGAGATATGGAGTCAAAATACCTCCCCACAGCAGCTAAAAATTGAAATAAAGGGTACATACACACAATGTATATTGAAAGGAAATATAATATAAATACATATATCACTAATCATAATTAAGATCATCATCAAAACCCACAGGTTTTCTCTCCGTTACACTGCTTTCAACCAATGGGCAGTGTGTAGGAGAGAGAGCAATGGGTTTCCATGATGAATTAATACATGTAATTAGAATGAGTATAAGCATAACATTATGTGAAATAAATCTGTATAGAGTAATTTTGGATGAATAAGAAACCATCTCAATACTAAAAGTATGCAGAAGCAATTCATTAAAAAACAAATAGTTTAAAGTGTTGTCAAAATTAATGTATCTTGTATGTATATATTACATGTACTTGAACATCATACCTTGGATTACACCATCCTGAACCTCAGGGTAAAGTCCCTTCACAAAGCGCCTTACCGCTTCAGTTGTCTCCTTATTTTCATCAGATGAGACCCTTTAAGAATTAATATAATTGTGTTAACTCATGATTTTCCCAATGTAATGCTCCAACAATAAAAAATAAAAATGACTAAAGCTTTGTTATAGATATAATTATACATGTAAATAAGAAATTATATATAACAAAGAGATTTGAGAACTTAGTAGCTTAAAATCATTATAATAGAAAACAGTCTTTAACATTCTTTACATTTAAATGGCATTGCTTGTAAAATAGTAAGCACTGACATGGATGATTTGAATTTTTAATAACTTATAAATGTAGATATGAACAAAAAATGCTTTTTACTTCATTTTTTTGTCTGCCATTTTGGTCACCCATTCTTCAGAACCATCCTCTATAGCATGCTTGTATGCATCATGAACTGCTGTCTGTTGGGAAAAATTGTGACAGGTATAAGGACTCAACATTTTAAGTTTTCACATGCATGTAATTTACATGTAAGTCATGTTATCATATCTAATTTTTAAAAAAATAAGAATTATCTGTCTCTTAAAATTGCTTCTCATGTTGACAGAGCCAAAAGTAGGTAGAATGGTGCAATATCAAATGAAAAGAGTGCTTTACCTCTTTAAAGTTTATCTTTTTACTGCATAAATAAATCACATTTACATATAAGCTTACTCTGGTTCTTGGAGGTATGGTAGGTTTCGGGTCTTCCTTCCTTCTACAGTCTTTGCTTGAGGAAATCTCCTCCCTGAGGTTTTTTACTTCTGTCGACAAACAGTCAATCTTCCGATCTATTGACCTGAGGTAGTCAATTATCCGATTCTACAAAAAAATGAAAAGTTGTAAAAATTGTTCAAAGCAATTTAATTTCATGTGTCCCTATATGCTTTTGTATATTTTGCAAATAAAATCTTTTCATTTTGAAAATCTACACTTAATGGTTTTTTTTTTGGTCGACTCAGTTATTATTTACTTAATTAAGTATTGTAAATAATTGAATTTATCGCTGTATATAAATTTACAATAAAGTCAGGGGTCCATGAAAGATATTGCCATGCCCATGACAGATACTGCCTTCATTGTAGTTGTAATTCTTAATAAAAATGTAATTTAAAAGACATGCCTCTTGACCAAGGGATAAATTAGTTCCACTAGTTGTTGGTGTTTCAGGTACATGTAATTCTTGAGAAGCGGGAGTCATTGGTGTAAGCTTGAACATAAAAGATAAACAAATGAAGATGTTACAGGTACACAGGTGTACATTTCAGAAATAGATCACATTCTGCTTTTTTTTTCATTCAATAAATTCCATGCATATTCTGATTCAATATTACTGCCAGAGAAAATGGATTTATAAGCACAACTGCTTGATTTGTACAGGATGCATCTTACTGTATTAAGAAACAGACTAAGGCGAGAGAGAGAGAGAGAGAGAGAGAGAGAGAGAGAGAGAGAGAGAGAGAGAGAGAGAGAGAGAGAGAGAGAAAAAAAAAACTAGTTAATAGTATGCAGAAAAAGAAAAGTTCAAAAACAAATAAATAAATAAAAGACATAAACACCTGTGTTTTTAATTAAGGCATGAGAGAGTGATTAGCATGCAGCATGCATTATAAATTAATATAAACAAAGTTGAAAGTAAACAAATGTATGACTATGAGTAGTGGGAAGAGGGGGGGTTCCATGACCCCCCCCCCCCCTCCTTCTTCTTAAAGTCAGTCAAAGTATCTTACAATTAAGATGTAATAAGTCAATGACCAGACAAAATACTCACTACTCTGCTGCGTCTCTGTTTAGAAGTTTTTGAAGCTGATGGTGTGCTTGTCCTCGGTTTTCGTTTCCTGAGGAATTCTGAATACACAGAATCCTCTTCCTGACTGCTGTCGCTTTCCGATGCATCCGACGGATGGAAACTATCTCCTGAGGAGAATGCTACGGCTTCGGAATTAGACATAACGAATTTCAACTACTGTGAAAACCACGAGATGTTAACACTTTGGGAACACTTTTGCCGCAACTTAGACTTTGCGCCAAAGACTTTGCGCCAAATATTAATGACTATCATTTTCGTATAACTATTAATAATTAAAATACATCCATATTTCGATCATTTTTTACTTCATTTTCAGTTTATGCGTACTGAAATAAACGTTATATATATTGACAGCGTATTTTTCTCTCTCGACTCCCCTTATTCTTTTACTAACTTTGACTATACGAAACTAAATATGCATCACCAGCTTCATCAATATTTTGGCGGAAAAATCAGACCGCGCCCAATGCATTGTCTGCACATCGCACATCAAAACAATGTTATCAACAGTTCCGAAGCGTCAACAGATTTGAAGAGGTAGGATCTCTCTCTCTCTCTCTCTCTCTCTCTCTCTCTCTCTCTCTCTCTCTCTCTCTCTCTCTCTCTCTAGGAACAATTAATTAGATTACTGGTACAGTATTAAAATAATGAATTATGGGTCGAAATATTTGTAGATATGATCATGAGTGTGTGTGTGCATGTGTTTAAAAATCCTTCAAAAACTATGATACTCTCGATCGAATACTATGCATTTTTGTTTTTTGTAATATAGGTGAAACAGCAGTCGTACATGTAGGCCTATACTGAGTGAAGTTCTAGGTGGTAAGTAATATTTTATTTATTATTTCACTTTATAATTATTTAATCATTTGTAACAACGTTAAATTATTCTTTATTAAGCAGTTAAGTCCTTTTAGAAAAACTACAAATGAATTGTTGATGATCATGGTTATGTCCGCTATTCAAAATAACTTATCCACTTCGTTATTTTCACCTTCCCTAACCTCATAAAAATGCCTTTCTAACCATAGCACCCTCATACAGTTCTCCAGACTTGTTAATGACATTTTCATTTGGTCACCACACAGCATAATTATTTATAGAGTCTGCAGACTCTCTTACCCCATGACCTAATTAGCTGCCTCTGACACAACATCCCTTGACCTGATGAACTCTTAACAAGCATTGAGCTGCTCCACATGCTCTCTCTCTCTCTCTCTCTCTCTCTCTCTAACCAAAAAGTGGGGAGAACTCCTTCCAAATTCATTTTTTATTGTAAGGGGCAGGGGGTTCAGCCCACCCCCTTCTGAATCTCTCTCTCTCTCTCTCTCTCTCTCTCTCTCTCTCTCTCTCTCTCTCTCTCTCTCTCTCACAGTCTCCAGTAAACATATAAATAAACAATAATTTATTCAATATAATATATTGGAGGGGATTAGGCAGCAGGCACAGCTTATTATACCCCTCTGGCCCTACATATATTTTTATTGACTGCTGACAATACCATGATGCCTTGAAAATTAATAACAAACAAATAAAATTCCAGTCATAGTGTATAAATGATTGTTGGTTCTGTTATAATTTTTATTATTAATTTCACTAAAGTCATGCTGCGGTCATTAAAGTAAACATTGTTATATTATATTCAGTTCACAATTTAAAATTGAGAGAGAGAGAGAGAGAGAGAGAGAGAGAGAGAGAGAGAGAGAGAGAGAGAGAGAAAGAGAGAGAGAGAGTGTAAATGTAAAAATTGGGGCTACAGCTTTGTGGTCAATTAAATGTGGTAGCCAGAATGTTATCTCATGAAATTAGGTCTATGAACTGCATGGAGGTTACTAGCTGCTAATCAATGGTTGTAAAGAGTTCATCAAGTCAAGGGATGTTGCATCATTAATGTTAGCAGAAGCAGCGAATTAGGTCAGCGAGGTTAGAGAGTCTGTAGACACTGTAAACAATTATGCTGTGTGGTGACCAGATGAAATTGTCATTAACAAGTCTGGAGAACTGTATGAAAAGCTTGGAATTTTGTTATTAGGATCTTTTGTACATTTTTGATTATTAGTTAGCTACATGTAATTAAGATATTAGAATGAAACTTTAAATGCACTTGCGTAAATTGATATTCTGGGAAGAAATTAAACAGTCAGTTGTTACTATTAAAGAAATTCGCATAAGTTATGAAAATGGTCAGTTTCTTTTGGTCAAACTTCGCAGTTACACTTTTGTATCATGTATTTTGTGTCCACTGTCATCGTCTGGAGCCACGGTTTGGAATACCTGATATTGATATAGTTGTTTGCGACAAGGGACCACGAATTACAGAGAGCAATCATTTGCAATACTCAACCGTCCAATATATCAGTGTGTGGGAGGGGGAGGGGTGCTGGTAGCGTGAAGTTCCTTTAAGGTGGTAAAGTCCATGCTGTGACATATTAATTATTGAAATAAACAAAAAAATCAAGTATAATGTTATCAACAGTTTATTTTCCAAAATCGAAATACAACTTTATAACAGCGTAGGGTTCACTGCGGATCTGTAAATCATGAGTTCCAATACCGCTGCCATGGGGATTTAAAAAATTTTCCCTTTCCATAAATTTTTAAAACCTTTTTAGGTTAAATATTGTAAAATTGGAAAGTTCTACACTAGTGAAAGAATTTCAGTTTTAATGTACTTTGATTCACATTAATAGCAACAGGTGTCCCATACCACCTTAAATAATAGGGAAACCTCTTTAAAAATCATGAAAAATGTTTTTTTTTGTGAGGAACTAATAGGGGGGGGGGGGATCAGGCCTCCCCTTACCCCCGATGTTATGCGCTTCTTCAGTCATAAAAAAATGTGCAAACTAAGTACACCTGCATTTTATAAATGTAAATTTGCATATCATAATTGTTCTGGAGACAATACATGTATTTGGTATATTAAATAGATTGCATATTCTCTTTTGACCTAAAAATTGATATTCAGCTGGCTGAATTTCTTAGCTTTTTAAAAAGCTAACCTTGTAATAATTTCCAGTAGGTTGTTTAGTTTTATTTCACATTTATTTGCCATCAAAGGGAAGATCATGCAGACCAGCAAAGAGCAGATCTTTCAGAGTGACTGCATACATTGTCATGGAATCAAAACTTTTTAGTGTGCAGTAAGAACTGAGAATAATAGCTATGTCCTTAAAGAGATAAAATTTCTAACTAGTCTATAGTTATCTAATGTGAACATTATTTTTTATAGATAAAATGGGTCGACATTCCACCAATGAAAAAAGGCAGAAAAGAAGGGAAAAAAGACGTAATAAAAGACTGGAAAAGGCAAGGAAAGAAACTAGCAAACCAGAAAAGTTTGAAACTGTCTCTCCTATGAACTGTAAATATAAATTTTAAATTATAATATATAAATAGTGCCTGTTTGGGAGGGTAACTGTTGAAATTGACACCCCGAGAAAACTATTGTCAACCAACGCGAAGTGGAGGTTGACAATGGTTTTCGAGGGGTGTCAATTTCAAAAGTTACCCTTCCAAACAGGCACTATTTATTTTATTATACTGAATGTCTTATTTTAAAAAAAAGAAATTACTTTTTGTATATAGAAATGAAGTGAATTCTACGGCGAACCGAACGCGCATAATTTACGCGCATGTAACAATTCGTTGTGTTACCCGTTGCCAAGTGTGTTGCTAACGCTGAGGGTAATAGAACGGATTATCAACTGCGTCTAAACCAATCAGATTTCAGTATTTAACATGAAAGTATAATAAAGTTAATTGCTAACTTTATTAAATTATTATTTTGACATGTGAAAAGTAATTTTTTTCAGATTTCAGTAGCACAATGGGATAAGGTTGAATCATCGAGGGGTGTCAATTTCAACTGTTATCCTCCCAAACAGGCACTATTTATTTTGTTATACTGAATGTCTAAATTTTTAAGAAATTTTACTGCTTTTATATAGGAATAACGTGAATGCTACAGCGAACCGTACGCGTATAATTTTCGCGCATGTAACATTTTTTAATGTTACCCGTTGCTAAGTGCGTTGCTAACGCTGAGGGTAATAGAAAATATTATTAACTGTGTCTTAACCAATCAGATTTCAGTATTTAACATGAAAGTATAACAATATATTTTAGCACAATACACATTTTGCAATCCTTCACATTTTAATTATAGTGGACATCGTAGATGACACCTTTGATACCACAGAAAAGGAGATTGAACTGGAAATCAAAGAAAGGGGAATCAGAATTGACGATACATTTGTGGCAAAAAGAAACAGAACAGCTCAAGAACTGTTTGGAGCAGAGGACAGAGAAGTGGTTAAACTTAAGAAGATCCTAGAGGATGAGCAACACAAAAGAGACAAATTGTTAAGATTTACTGATCATTGTATTTTTTTAGTCAAAAAATGTAGAAACTGTAAATTTTGCAGGCCATAGTGTATCCATGGATGTTTCAATTATTTTTACTATGAACTCTGTATTCTTTAAGTGTTGATAGCTATAAAAAATGTCAGAGAAACGTAAACTCTCATTTTTTCACATTGCTCATAGAAAGAAATTGTCTAGAAAGGAATGTCCTGGCTGTAAACAATCTTTTTCTATTAGGTATTTTGAACAGCACACAAAAGAAAATTTTGAGAGTAGTACTAGACTTTGGAAGTGTTCGAAAACAGATTTTGAAAATGAACCAGATGTACAAATGTGTGAGCATATAGATAACCAATCTTCGTCAGATGATAATCTTGCATCATATAGATTATCTGATGTTTTTGCTTCTTATGTTAAGAAAAATGTTTCACAAGATTTTCATGACAATGATATGGACAGTGATGAGGAAGTTTGGAATAACATATCCATCGATGATATAGATTAAGACTTGCAGACAGGTGATACCACAGATAACAATACGCATGTGGAGAATGTTCCAAATAAGAATGTAAAGTTAGGAACACTTTTGATATGGTTTTGTATGTTTTTGTGTACATGGCAAGCTGTATCTGCACTTCCCGATTCTGCTATGAATCATTTGTTATCATTTTTGTGGACATTTTTTAGTCAGCTGGGTGAAGAATCTGTCATTTTTTCAAGTTTTGCTGCAGTTTTTCCTGGATCAGTCTATTTGTTATGGAAAAAGTTAGGTCTTAAAAAAGACAATTTTTTAAAATTTGTTGTATGCAGAAAATGTTTTTCTATATACAAATATGAGGAATGCTTTTTGAATGTTGAAGGGCAAACTATTTCTGGTAAATGTTCTTACAAGGAATTTCCAAACCATACGCAACTTGCGAGAAGAAAACAATGTGGAGAATTGTTGCTAAAGCATGTTACACTGTCAGATGGTACAACAAAACTTTATCCATTTAAATCTTATTGCTATAAGCCATTACAACAATCTCTTCAAAATTTGGTCAGGAGGCCTGGATTTGAAGATAAATGTGAAATATGGAGATCAAGAAAACAACAGCCAGGATTCATGACTGATGTGTATGATGGGAAAATTTGGAAGGAATTTATGACAACCGAAAGAAGTTCATTTTTAAATCATAGAAATAACTATGCACTAATGTTAAACTTAGATTGGTTCCAGCCATTTGAGCATGTGAAATACTCTATTGGAGTAATTTATGCTGTTATTTTAAATCTACCAAGACAAGAAAGATTCAAATTAAAGAATGTGCTGTTGATAGGAGTAATACCAGATCTCAATCATGAACCTTCTGTAAATAGTTTCATTTCTCCATTAGTAGATGAACTAAAGTTAGGTTGGTCAAAAGGATTTCAACTTTTGTCATCCAAAAGTCCTAATGTTAAAAAAACATTCAAAATAGCACTTCTCTGTGTTGGTTGTGATATACCAGCAACTCGAAAACTTTGTGGATTTTTAGGTCACTCAGCATGTTTAGGGTGCTCAAAATGTTCTAAAAAATTTCCTGGAGATTTTGGCAAGAGAGATTACTCTGGTTTTGATGTAAATAGTTGGCCAAAACGCACAATAGAAAATTACATGTCTTCAATCAGAGAACTGAAAAAGGCTAAAACTCAGACAGAAAGAGATAGACTTGAATCTTCTTTGGGGGTTAGATTTTCGAAACTATGTGAAATTGATTATTTTGATCCTGTTCGAATGTCTATTGTCGATCCGATGCATAATTTATTTCAAGGAACTGCCAAAAAAATGATGAAATTGTGGCTAGGATTAAAAGTTATACACCCAGAACAGCTAGTCACAATTCAAGAAAGAGTTGACTCTGTTGATGCAGCAAGTAATATTGAGGCAATTCCTCGGAAAATTGCATCTTCCTTCGGAGGCTTTACAGCTGAACAATGGAAGAATTGGACAAATTTTTTTTCAATTTTTGCTCTTGTTGATATTTTGCCTAAAACTGATCTTGATGTTTGGAGAAAATTTGTAATGGCATGTAGAATCTTGACAACAAAATGTATTTCTTTTGCTGACATTTCACAATTTGATAGATATATCATTGATTTTTGTAAAGGCATTGAGAGGTTATATGGCTCTTCAGTTGTGACACCCAATATGCACATGCATTGTCACCTATCACAATGTGTTTCAGATTATGGCCCTATTTACTCTTTTTGGCTGTTTAGTTTTGAGAGATATAACGGTCATTTAGGGAATATGCCAAATAATAGTAGAGCCATTGAAATGCAACTAATGAGAAGATTTTTAAGAGATTCATTTGTTCATTCATTGGAATTTCCATCTCTTTACAATGATGAGTTTAAAAAACATTTTCCAACTGTAGTATCTGAAACAGTTCATTCTGATGTAGAAATTTTAAAGATCATGTACATGTCAAAGAGAAGTGCTCTCATAATTGGACAAGATTGGCAAATTAGCTCTGTATTTGAATGTAACAAGTCATCATGCCATGTTTTTTGTTCAGAAGATTATGCTATGCTGAAAAAAACATATTGTCATTTGTATCCCAGTGATAATGAACACATTGATTGTATGCCCAAGTCTTTTAGAAAATGTTCTTCAATTACTTTTGGGGGAGAAGTGTTTGGATCCTATAAGTCTCGTCACAAGCGCTCCTCTTATATTATGGCATACTGGCATGATAATGATGGGAAAATTATCAGTGACGTAGGCTCAGGTGACCTTCAACCAGGAATCATTCAGTATTTTGTTCAACACAATCTCCTAATGGGTAATGAAAGTAGAGTCCATTTGTTTGCAAAAGTTTTCTGGCTTATGCCATTTCCAAATGTTTACAGATTTCATTGTGGCAAGCCAGTTGAGATTTGGAAAAAAAATATTTACGACACCTTTGGACCGTCTGCTTTTATTCCTGTACAGAGAATCTTTTGTAGATATATTTGTGCAGAAGGAAAACTGTACAACAAGAGCGTTTCATATATTTGTCCTATTATGAAGGGTATGAATGTGTAGCCACTAGGTAATATTGTTGAAGCTCTTGATATCCATCATATTCAGTATGAATTGAGACTGTGAACGTTTATGGAGTTATTATGTTAAGCACTTTACAAAGAATTTTTTGTAGATAAGTTGTGCAAATGGACTACTGGGCAACAAATATGATTCAAAATGTTTTTATATTGTTGAAAAGCAGAGTCATTTCTATGATGTGAAGTGTTTTACATCTTTTTGATTTAATAAAGCGATAATTTTAAGCTTTGTAAAAACAAATTTTGATCTAGCCATGAAGGTTTGAAAATGGGTGGATGAAATGTGATCTGCGAATTTTTTTTTCTTTGGTTTTGCCCTGTTCTAATTGGAATAGATCATTATTAAAAAAAAAATTAAACCCTCTTCTATTAAGCACAAGCCAAATAGAAGGTTGTTTCGTCCTGTGCCAGTTGGCATCGGCCTTCTTGGAAGGATGTTTCGTCCTGTGCCAGTTGGCATCGGCCATCTTGGAAGGATGTTTCGTCCTGTGCCAGTTGGCATCGGCCTTCTTGGAAGGATGTTTCGTCCTGTGCCAGTTGGCATCAGCCATCTTGGAAGGATGTTTCGTCCTGTGCCAGTTGGCATCAGCCATCTTGGAAGGATGTTTCGTCCTGTGCCAGTTGGCATCAGCCATCTTGGAAGGATGTTTCGTCCTGTGCCGGTTGGCATCAGCCTTCTTGGAAGGATGTTTCGTCCTGTGCCGGTTGGCATCAGCCTTCTTGGAAGGATATTTCCTCCTGTGCCAGTTGGTATATGTCATTTTTAAGGGATTTTTTCCATGTGTTAATTAGCACCATCCTTTGTGGAAGGGAAATTTGCTCTGTTTCTCTCGCATCGATTTATCTCTTAATATACCCTATCATTGCCAGTTTTAAATGATTGAACCAATAGTGAGTTTATAAATGAAGCTATATTATCTGCCTTGATGTAAAAAAAGTGACGTTTTGGTATCAGTTATTTGTTGTTTTTAATTTGAAATTTTTGAATGTGAATTCATGAGGCAGACTTTAAAGTTTTGCAAGCATTATGCAAATTCATGAATGATTGTAATATTTGGAAGAACCTTTTGTTAAAAAGACATGCACGAATTTTAAAAGATCAGGTCACAATACATGTATTCACTACACAGTAGTGTTCTATTCTTTGTTCTTATTTATAGATAGTTAGTATCTGTTCCTTTTCGATTAAAAGTTGCTATTTATAGTTTCTTAACTCATTTGTTTCTGTTGCTGATTATTAAGAAATAAACAGCAAGGTAAACAGTTCCTGGTTAGTCACGTGATCAAATCCTTTGTAGCATGAAGGTATCATCAGAATATTTGATCACGTACCAACCAAGTTCATATCCTGGTGAACTTTATAGCATTGCTGTTTATTACTTATATTTACATTTGAAAAATGAAAATCATTCAGAATTGTTAAAATTACCTAGTTTTTATGTTTACAAAAATCCACCCGGTAAGCGCGTGCTATGATCATTTTGACGCCAGGAAAGTTTACATAGAATTGATAGTTTTCGCTATATTAAAGGTTCATATAAGGAAACATATTTGCAGAAGTGAATATTGGAAAATGAATTAAGTACCGGTAAATGCAAAATTTTAATTTACCTTGCAGCGTAGAAGTACTAGTAATTAACTACATTCATAACAGTTTCAAAACGACAGGAGACCACACATTCAGCTAATATATTGGATACAATTTTGTTTATTACATTAAAAAAAAACGAACGAAATGCGCAATTCAATATGGACATCAAAATTTCAAGAGCATCATAGTAGAACGTAAGATGAACTGCATTTTAAAATTTAAAAAAAAGTATTTCACCAACTGCGCGATTGAGTGTAATACTTATAACTCTTCATGGACTTGATGTTTATTTGCTTATTATATTCTAAGCAATGATTTTGCTGGCATATAATTTACAATATATTCTTTTACTTGTTTATTTTCTTTGTAAACTCCTATTGAATTTGAAATGTCGAGTTTAAGAGAATTTAATTTTAACTAAATGTCATCTTTAATTTTAAATTTTACATTATTATATGTATGAGTATAATTCTATTTTAAACTCGTATTATATTTGAAACTCCGCGTATAATGTAGTTTAAGGGAATTTAATTTGAATTAAAGTTCACATTTAATTCAGAATTATACATCATTATATGTATGAGTATAATTCTATGTTAAACTCGTATTATATTTGAAACTCCGCGTATAATGTAGTTTAAGGGAATTTAATTTAAATTAAATGTCACATTTAATTTAGAATTATACATCATTATATGTATGAGTATAATTCTATGTTAAACTCGTATTATATTTGAAACTCCGCGTATAATGTAAATTTAAGGGAATTTAATATTATTAAACGCCATTTTTCGTGCAGTGTTCCGTACTCGGAATTTCCGGACAATGATTTTCCTCGTGAGGCTAGATGTTCATGTCATCTATCATTTATGAAAATGTCAGCTTCCTTTCTTTTCTCGTTTTTGAGGAAATGTGTGGACAAGGAGTATTCGTAAAAAATGTGTCCTATATTTTGACCCCAGCTAGCTTCCGTACTCAGAATTTCCAGACAATGATTTTCCTCATGAGGCTAGATGTTCATGTTACCTTTCATTCCTGAAAATTTCAGCTTTCTATCTTTGCTCGTTTTTGAGGAAATGTGTGGACAAGGAGTATTCGTCAAAAATGTGTCCTATATTTTGACCCCAGCTAGCTTCCGTACTCGGAATTTCCGGACAATGATTTTCCTCGTGAGGCTAGATGTCCATGTTATCTATCATTCCTGAAAATTTCAGCTTCCTATCTTTGCTCGTTTTTGAGAAAATGTGTGGACAAGAACTTTTTAAAAAATGACAAAATGACGGATAAGTCCGAACCGGAAGTGATTTTTACAAAATAAAAAAAAAGCGTATCAAGTTTAGATGATAATAGATCGATGCTGAAAATTTGACAAAAATCGGACCACCGATCTCCGAGAAATCTTCTGCACAAAAATTGTAAAGAAAAAAAAAAGAATAAAAAACTAGATTCAATCTCGTTGCGAGCAACGAGTGGGTCTTCCGTCCGTTTTTTTTTTCCATGATTTAACGACTGAGCTTCTCGGACTCTCGCTTCTAGCAGTAATTATCCTTTGATTTTCATTGATTTCACAAACACATTCGAAATAAACCCTCCCCCCTTTTTATGTGTGCCCTTAGACCTTGACCTTGGTCGTTCGATCTTGACCTCTTAGAACTGATATATTATAAGTATCTGCAAGATATATATCAGATTCATTTATATGTACAATTAGCTTTTTCGACCCTCTTTCTCCTTATTTTTAGGTTTGATCTTGACCTTTGACCTCTAAGAAATGGTGTATTATAAGTATATGCAACATATATAATATCAAATTCAGTTATATGTACAATTAGCACCCCCCCCCCCCCCATTTATCCCTTATTTTGTAAAAGAATTAGGAACCGGAGTGAGTTATCTTATCTTAGCACCGCGAGGGGTCGCCACAAGATCACGCGGTCCAACATAAACAGCTGATATGGCATCTCTACACGTTATCATGTATATCAGCATCATTATTATAGTAGATTTTAGACGAGGTACATGTATTAAGAAGACAAAACATAGGCAATGGCGAAAAATTATGGATCAATGACAATCCCTCAGCTCAAATTAGAATTAGATAAGTTTGGAGCAAAGAAATCGGGACGGAAAAGAGAACTTGTTGAGAGGTAAATATTCACGTTCATACCTCCTCTTGATCTTGAGTGTTTGCCGTGATATTATGCATATTCTATTCATAAAAACCTAGATGAGATGAGTGGTAATGTAAATACTCTTTTTAAATTAAGTGTGCTTGTATGATCGGTCAGAAAACAAACAAGCAGCACAAAAAACGATGTCTTAGTTTCACTCGAATTTCCTCGCCGATAAACTAGTTTTGACGTTTGCTATCTTTCATTCAAGTTATACTGAGATAATGGGGATTTTATTTAACATATTTAGGAGGTATTTTCTTTGCTGTTTAGAATTAAAATTTGTCATATCTCAAATTTGCATTTACTTAGTGTTCCAAACATTATAATTTACAGACTTGAGGCATATGCGCGTAATGCACATTGCTCTAGAGCAGAACCAGCTGGTCAGGATTACACCATGGATTTACCTGATCCTGATTCCTATCAAGACCTAAATAGCGATAAAAGTTTTCCTGGATCCCCATTGAATGAAATAACCACTTACTTGTCCCAATTCAACAAGAACATTGAATCCAAGGCGAAAAACTTGTATAATGACGGATTTATTAGATACCTCAGGACAACTGAGTACAATTCGCTCTGGTATGTTAGAGGTGCCATAAGAGCAGAAATGTCCAAATCTATTGTGTACATTATAGATATTGAAATCGGTCAAGATGGAAGTGTATTAAAATGCCAATGTGAGTGTTCAGCTGGTATTGGACCATTTGCACATTGTAAACATGTGTCAACAGCGTTATATGCTTGTGCATGTTTTAAGCAGCACGGCTGTATAAAGACAGAACAAACGTGCACCCAAAGATTACAGACATTCCACAGAGTGAAGCCACATAAAGGTTCTCCGATGAAAGTCGTGAATTTAGATATGCCAGGATGTGATGAAGTCTGTAATTTACCAAAGGGGTTCGATCCAAGGCCAGAGGAATTCCTAAACCATCCAGGATACAAGTCTTGGTTTCAAAATGTATGCTTGTCATTTAAGGGCATAAGTAAAACCCCAATTTATCAAACATTTCCTCCAGCCAATATGATAGGATTTGATATTGACCATGATTATTTGCAGTATCAAGGAAGTTTTGAATGTCTCCAACAATTGAATGTTACGAAGATTTCGGAAGAAGAAGCCAGGATTCTGAACATGAAAACAGCTGATCAAGCTTTAAGTAATTTGTGGCATGAGGAAAGGTGCAAGCGCATCCATTCATCAGTCTTTGGGAGAATATGCAAGATGACAGACAGAACGAACCCAGAAAAGTTGGCAGAAAGTCTAGTCACTAAGGCTCTACGGCTTCGTACATCACCAATCCTGCATGGACAGAAATTTGAAAAAGTGGCAGTAAAAAAATTTGAAGAGATTACTGGACAAACAGTACATCCCACCGGTATATGTGTGAGCCTAGCACACCCTTACTTGGCGTCATCTCCTGATGGGATCATAGACGAGGACACCGTTGTTGAAGTTAAGTGTCCGTATGTTGCTAGAAATAGCATAATTACGAGATAGACGTAAAATTCAAAAATTCAAAAATCATCCAATCAATTCGAGAAAGATGTCATCAGACGCAGAATTGTAAACGCAACTTAGATATCATGTTTGAAAATTAGTCTGAGGTCATTTTAACGCGATTTAAATTAGTTTAAAATTTTTGAAAAATTTAAAATTCACCGAATCAATTCGAAGAAAATGTCATCAGACGCAGAATTGTAAACATAACCTACATTTAATGTTTTGAAATTACTATGAGGTCATTTTAACACGATTTAAATGAAATTAAAACTTTTGAAAAATTAAAAATTCATCCTATTATTTCGATAAAGATGTCATTAGACGCGAAATTGTAAGCGCAATTTAGATATCATGTTTTAAAATAAGTCCGATGTCATTCAAACACGATTTCAGTAAATTTAAAATTTTCAAAAAAATTAAAAATCATCCAATCAATTCGACAAAGATGTCATTAGACGCAGAATTCAAAGCGCAACTTAGATATCATGTTCAAAAATTTTTATGATCTCATTTAAACACGATTTAATTAAATTTAAATTTTTTAAAATTTTTTAAATTCATCCAATCAATTCGAAAAAGATGTCATTGGACGCAGAATTCAAAGCGCAACTTAGATATTATGTTTTGAAATTAGTCTGAGGTCATTTTAATGCAATTTAAATGAGTTTAAATTTTTTTAAAAATTTAAAATTCATCCAATCAATTCGAGAAAGATGTCATCACACTCAGAATTGTAAGCGTAACCTAAATATTATGTTTTGAAATTAGTCTGAGGTCATTTAAACACGATTTAATTAAATTTAAAATTTTCAAAAATTTTAAAAATCATTCAATCAATTCGAGAAAGATGCAATTAGAGGCAGAATCGTAAGCACAACTTCAATATTACATTTAAAAATTAGTCACAGGTCAATTTATTAAGATTTAATTAAATTTAAATTTTTTTAAAAATTTATAATTTATCCAATCAATTCGAAAAAGATGTCATCAGACGCAGAATTGTAAGTGCAACTTGGATATTATGTTTTAAAATTAGTCTGAGATCATTTTAACACGATTTAATTAATTTTTAAATTTTTAAAAAAAATAAATTTCATCCAATTAATTCGAAAAAAATTTCATTGGACACAAAATTGTAAGCGCAACTTAAATATTATGTTTTAAAATTAGTCTGAGGTCATTTTAATACGATTTAATTAAATTTAAAATTTTCACAAAATGTAAATTTCATCCAATCAATGGAAAAAAGATTTTATTAGACGTAGAATTAAAGTGCAACTTAGATATTATGTTTTAAAATTAGTCTGATGTCATTATAACACATCTAATATGAGTTTTAAAATTTAGCTTCCCTACTCGGAATTTCCAGACAATGATTTTTCTCGTGATGCTAGACTATCATGTCCTCTATCATTCCTGAAATTTTCAGCTTTCTATCTTTTCTCGCTTTAAAATAGATGTGTAGACAATGAACACTCATCGAATGTGTGTTCTATATCTTGACCCCGGCTAGCTTCCGTACTCGGAATTTCCAGACAATGATTTTCCTCGGGAGGCTAGACGATCATGTCCTCTATCATTCCTGAAAATGTCAGCTTTTTATCTTTGGACGTTTTTGAGGAGATGCGTGGACAAGACGTTTTCGGCAAAAACGTGTCCTATATTTTGACCCCAGCTAGCTTCCGTACTCGGAATTTCCGGACAATGATTTTCCTCGTGAGGCTAGATGTTCATGTTCTCTATCATTCCTGAAAATTTCAGCTTTCTATCTTTGGACGTTTTTAAGGAGATGCGTGGACAATACGTTTTCGTCAAAAACGTGTCCTATATTTTGACCCCAGCTAGCTTCCGTACTCGGAATTTCCAGACAATGATTTTCCTCGTGAGGCTAGACGTTCATGTTCTCTATCATTCCTGAAATTTCAGCTTTCTATCTTTGGACGTTTTTGAGGAGATGCGTGGACAAGACGTTTTCGTCAAAAACGTGTCCTATATTTTGACCCCAGCTAGCTTCCGTACTCGGAATTTCCGGACAATGATTTTCCTCGTGAGGCTAGACGTTCATGTTCTCTATCATTCCTGAAAATTTCAGCTTTCTATCTTTGATCGTTTTTGAGGAGATACGTGGACAAGAACTTTTTAAAAAATGACAAAATGGCGGATTAGTCCGAACCGGAAGTGATTTTTACAAAATAAAAAAAAGCGTATCAAGTTTATATAATAAAAAATCGATGCTGAAAGTTTGACAAAAATCGGACCACCCATCTCCGAGAAATCTTCTGCACAAAAATTGTAAAGAAAAGAAAAAGAAAAAAAACTAGAGCAAAGCTCGTTGCAAAGCAACGAGTGGGTCTTCCGTTAATGTTGGAAGTAAAGCTGGAAGTTCCTGTAAGAAGCAGAGCTCTTTAACCAATTACAAGAGTAACTAAAATATAAAAGATGAAAAAAATCTAATTATTCCTGGTACGACTTAACAAAATATGAATGATTTTAAGTACAACTTAACAAACACCTTTCCGATTTCAAGAACGACTTTACAAAAAAAATCCGAATGTGTTCAAGTACGACTTAACAATTATTTTAGGTACGAGTTAATTTCACTTTAAACATTACGCTATTTTTCAAACCAAGGACGCGGAATCGAAATTTCCGGAAAAATCAATTTTTAAACCCCGATATTTCTGTAAAGCATCGTCCAATTTTAAAACGGGTTTCGGTTTTAAATTAAGCTTAATGAAAGCTTCTTTGCTGCTTGATGATTAATATCAAATTATTGGTCAGAAAAGAGTTATTATGAAAAGACTTAATAGCCCTTCTGGCCCCTAATTTGAGGTGTCAGCCCCTTTTTCTTGATATCAAATAAAAGGTCTCGCTAATATAAACATATTTTGTTCTACAAGTGTTCATGAATTGTAAACCGTTCTCGAGATATCTGTACAAATGCGTTTTAGGGGCTGACCCTTTAACACCTTACCGGGGCCAATAACAACAACATTTTTGGTATCATATTGTTAAGAACATTATTTTGAAGAACTTTTGTTCTACATTGCTTTTAAAAATATTTCTCCTTTTTCAGATATTAATGATCAGAGTTTTGAGTTCTGGCCCCTTGAAACCCCTAATTACGTAATATATGACTTAAGTATGGTAATGTATAGATAAACAGCTGTACAATGAACATTTTTGCTTCTATAATTAAAAACAAAATATTGTTCAGTAAAGAGTAATTGTAAGAAGACATTAGAGCCCTCTTGACCCCTAATTTGAGGGGCCAGCCCCTTTTTCTCGACATCAAATAAAAGGTCTTGTAAATATGAACATATTTTGTTTAACAAGTGTTCACAAAATGTTTACCGTTCTTGAGATATCTGTACAAATGTGTTTTAGGAGCCGACCCTTTAACTCCTAAATGGGGTCATAAACAAAAACATTTAAGGTAGCATATTGTACAAAACATTATTTTGAACAACTTTTGTTCTACATTGCTTTTAAAAATATTTCTCCTTTTTCAGATATTAATGATCAAAGTTTTGAACTTCTGGCCCCTTGAAACCCCTAATTACGTAATATATGACTTAAGTATGGTACTGTATAGATAAACAGCTTTATAATTAACATTTTTGCTTCTATAATTGATAACAAATTATTGTTCACTAAAAAGTTATTGCAAATAGACTTTAGAGCCCTCTTAGCCCCTAGTTTGAGAGGCCAGCCCCTTTTTCTTGATATCAAATAAAAGCCCGTGCAAATTGAAACAGCTTTTGCATTACATGTTTTAACATAATGTTTATACGTCAAAAGATATTACGGAAAATGTGCGAAAATTTTGTGAAAAAATTTGGTGTTAATTTTCAGGTTCAGGCGAGTTTCTAGTCCTTGCACATTTTTCGCAATTGGAAGCATGAAGGGAAATCTACAGACATTCATCTACAATCCCTGCAAATTTCAAGCTTTTATCATGATTAGTTTCAGAGGAGATGCGTGGACATAATGAACCTTAAAAATTTACAAAATCGTCCATATCTGAAACCGGAAGTGACGTAATCATTTGAAATTTTAATAATCAGTAGCGACATTGATGTTTTTTAACTCCTAAAAATTTGGTGTAAATCAGTTTAATCGTTTCTGAGAAATAACGCTCCAAAAAAAGTCAGAAAAAGAAAAAAAAGTATAACTAGAGCAAAGCTCGTTGCAAAGCAACGAGTGGGTCTTCCGTTAATGTCGGAAGTAAAGCTGGAAGTTCCTGTAAGAAGCAAAGCTTGAACCAATAACAAGTGTAACTAAAATAAAAAGATGAAAAAATCGAAATATTCCTAGTACGACTTAACAAAATCCGAATGATTTTAAGTACGACTTAACAAAAACCTTCCTGATTTCAAGAACGACTTAACAAAAGAAAATCCGAATGTGTTCAAGTACGACTTAACAATTATTTTTGGTACGAGTTAACTTTACTTTGAACATTACGCTATTTTTTAAACCAAAGACGCGGAAACAAAATTTCCGGAAAAATCAATTTTTAAACCCCGATATCTCTTTAATGCATTGTCCGATTTTAAAATGGGTTTCAGTGTTAGATTCAGCTTGATAAGCTTTATAAAACACATATTCATTTTTAATTTGATCAGAAAATTCATTTTTTCGAAAAATTTGTTTCACTTCCGGTTTCGACCGGAAGTGATGGATTTTTATTTCCAGCCTTATTGCACATGTAAATTGCCAAATTCATAACCACAGAAAATTTCAAGACTCTATCTTAAAGCGTTTTTGAGAAATGTCGCGGACAAAATGACTTTTTTAAAAGTTTAAAAATGACGTAACGTCAAAACAGAAGTGACGTTGTTATGGAAACTTTAATATCTTTGAGGCATTATATTTGCACAAAATCCATGAAAGTTTCCTTTAAATAAGTTGAAAACTTTTTGAGTTATGAAGCCAAAAAGGAGTCAGAAAAAAAAGAAAAAAAATAATAATAACTAGAGCAAAGCTCGTTGCAAAGCAACGAGTGGGTTTTCCGCTAATGTCGAAAGCAACGCTAGAAGTACGTCTAAGAAGCAGAGTTCTTTATCTAGTAACAAAGAAACCTAAGTACAAAAAGATAAAAAAAAAATCGAATGATTCTTGGTACAACTTAACATAATCCGAATGTTTTTAAGTACGACTTAACAAATTTGACTTCATTTTAGGAACAAGTTAGGAACTGGTACCCTTCCCAAAATTCCGTTCGCGCACTCTCTACATTGTAGAGAGTGCGCGAACGGAATTGTGGGAAGGGTACCAGACTACAAGTTTACTTTACCTTGAACTAACATTTTTTTTCTTAACCCAGAATGCAAAATTAAAATTTACGTAAAAAATCAATTTTGTTTAAAACATAATTCTGAGCAACTTTTTCTCTTCACTGCTTCTCAAAGGGTTGACCTTTCGTACTGTGTGCTCGTTGCGTCATTAATTGTCAGAAACTTATCGATGTAAAGTTTACTTTACTGTACCTCTGTGAATATTTTTTATGTAAAATTACTATGAACCAGACAACATTGGAATGGTGAACATTTCAAAGGGCCCCGCTTATGTTATTTCAGAGAATTCTGCTTTGACCTTGACCTATAACTTAAAATTTTTCCAGCTGGCATAGAACTTTTAGTTCAATTTCATTCCCCCTAACATACATGCATTTTTATTCAATCTGACCAAGATTAAGCATATTTGGAAAATAATCTACTGTCTAAAACTAATTTTTAAAAGATCTGCCATGACCTTGGCTTCACATTGACAGACTTGGTTCAAGGTCACTGCACGCCATTAACCAATAAACTATGTAAAGGTAAAATATTAGCCAAATAGGGGCTAAAAGGAGAGTACATCTATGCTCTTAAAATATGGATTTTTGTGTGATCTAATATGACCTTGACTCTTCATCTACAAATATCATTCGAGGTCATCGCATATATTTTGATCAAAGGCATCATGTGGGTGAAGTATGAGGCTGAATGGAGCAAAGGGAGAGAAGATATACTCCGGACAAGGATTTTTAAAAATATAATTCTGCTATGACCTTCACAGTTTCTTTTCACTGAAAATAGGTTCAAGGTCACTACACATCCTTTCACCCTTTACTCAAAAGCTCTGCTTATGTGAAGTCTGAGCCAAATAGGGGTTAGTAGAAATTATATATGCTCTCAAAAAAGGATTTTTGCATGATCCGATATGATCTTCACCCGTTACCTAGAAATTTCATGCAAGGTCACTGCACATCGTTTAACCATTGAGACACACTGTGAGTATTAGCCAGATTGGACCAAAGGGAAAAAAGATATGCCCCAGACAAGGATTTTATATATATAATTCTGCTATGTCCTTAACCTTGTACCTAAAAACATGGTTCAAGGTCACTGCACATCCTTCAACCAAAGGAACCCTGTGGATGAGGTATGGGCCATATTGGGCCAAGGGGAGAGAAGCTATGCTCCTGTAAAGCCATCTCGGATGGACAGACGGACAAATTGATCACTAGAAGGTGCCCGCATAAACATGCCATTTTATCTAATTTAAAATAGTATCCATGCTATCTGCCCATGGTGAATAGTCATCAAAACCATTCATCAGCAAAATTTAATTTCCCTCCTTTTTAAGGTAGTATGGGACATCTGTCGATTTTAATGTGGATTAAAGTACTATATAATTAAAAAATTTTCACTGGTTTAGAATTTTCAAATTTTACAATATTTAACCAAAAAAAAGCTTTTAAAAATATTTGAAAAGGTAAAAATTGTAAAAACCCCTGCGGGATTCGAACTCATGACTTACAGGTTCCTAGTAACCCTCTAACCCACTGTGTTAAGGAGTTAGGTGACCATTTTTGAAAAGAAACTACATGTACTTATATAATTACACTTTATTTTATTGTTTATTTCGATAAACAATACGTCACAACATGGAAGTGTCCCATATCACCTTAAACTCGGAACATCTCTGACCTAATAAGATCGCCGCATTAAATACAAAGTTTGATTTAACTCTACTTTGTTTATCATCAAGAAATTCTGCATCGCTGACAAATAAAGTTTTCTTCTGTATAATGAAATACCAATTAACTGACTATTCTGACTATAGCAAGTTTATTGTCCCACTCCACAGCAACTATTTCCCTTGGCTTTGCCTCATTAAATAGTTGCTGTCTTTGGGGACAATAAACTTGCTATTGTCCTCATACCCAGTAAATACTAAATAGGCATATAATATCCCATCCACCTACATTTCATGTTATATAACCTCCCGTTTGTAACCTTCAATTTCACTGTAAAGTCAACATATCTGTCATAGCCGCAAGTTTCACAATTTATTTCTGCTTCTCATGTACTTAAAATTAGGGGCCTTAATATTGCTTACCAATTCCAACAAGAGACATCCCTCTAACTATTGATAATCATTAAAATTCATTTCGTGAATCTACGCAACAATGATAAACCTTCAAGTACAGTCACTCTCAATTTTAAAAAAATATTGACGGTACTTTATCCGAAACTGTTCCTAGTACCTTTAACTTAGTACACTAACATTTTTATGAAAAGACTAAGAAAGCTAATGCAATTCTGAGAAAAAGAATACCTCATATTGCCAATTCCATTGAGGTTTAATAAAAATATGGCCATTTAAGTGAACCCACCATTTCCAATTTCCTTTAGTAAACACAGATTTACAGGGTTCTCCATAGTAAAACATCTTTACCTGACCTTTTAGAGGTCAACTTTTGTTCAACCACCTTTAAAAAGAAACCTTATTCAATACAACATACGCCTACATGATATAATCATGATAAAAGCTTCACATCACTTAGAAATACCCTTACATGTATACCCCCCACCCCCCAATCTTTTGATTTTCATAAAAAGTCATGGTTTGAAATGTTTTACCTAATTTTATGAAACGTGTGGCAATTTCCTTGAGTAATATCTCACACATATTTGAAAACAATCATCAATGATTCTAAAATTTGATCTTTATTTGTTTATTGTATGATTTTTACCATTTTAATTAACAAATAGACAGCTGTCCTGCTTGTGATTTCTTGTTTTCATGAAAAAAGTAAGCTAACAATCACTGCACGAAAAGTCGCGTTTAATTTCACCTTAAATGCAATTTAAACGTTACGATTATTTAAAATTTAAGTATGTAGTATTACATATTGTGTGCCCGAAAACGTTTAAAAATAATTAGCATTTAATATGAGTTTACTGGATTCCGTAAAAGAACAAATTTAATAATGTCGGAAAAATTGTAAACTTACTCATACGTACAGATTTAAGTGTTCCGTAAACTAACATTTTACCTCTTGTATATAAAACGTATAATTTTCATTAAACATGCTCAAAAAATTAAGTTTAATGGATATATTAAATTTGTTTGGTTAATAAAATTTAATGTTGAATTTTAATTCATTATTTGTTCTCGTTTAATTTACATTTTACATTATAAAACTGTCAAAAATTAAATTATATACGGATACCTTAAACTTCCTAAAACATTCAAATAAACGCTTTTATCAACTTACATTATACATCTTGTTTATGCGACGATAATATTTTGATTAAACCTGCCAATATAAACTGGATTTGTATATATTTTACGTCATTAATATTTTCGTTTAATTAAATATTATACCACCGCATACATCTTTATATAACTTCAAACATCCAGTTGTTTTCTTTGAAATTGTTTTTGCTATCATTTTTGAAAATTAAAATCACACACAAGTCCACTTAAGATTCGATTTTATTGCATGTTAAAGTCTCAATGATGTAAAAAAATAAATACATGTATTCTTACAGAGCAAAACATTTCAAAGTTTTAAGCATAAAAGTCACAATTTAGAAAATTACAACACGTACGTCATGATCAGATACATATGGAATGGATGCCATTACAATTTCTGATATAGTTCTTACAAAATACTTAGGTAAAATGTCCAAATTTGGAATTGTGAAATGCACATTTGACTTAAGCAAATGCAGGCTAATACACATTAAATGGAAATAATGGAATCTATATGGACTAGTAGGAAAAAAACCCACAACTGAAACAGACCCATAAAAATTGCTGCATGGTCTGCAAATAACAAATTCTAGCTTAACTTGCGTATTTTCATATACAACATAAATTACAACACAAAGTCAGTTTTTCTATATAATGCATGTGGATAAAGAAAAGCAATTGTTGAAAGTTGACAATACTGAAGTGATCAATTTTTTTTACTTATTTACTGGTCACTAAAAAACATACACACGCACACACAAATTCTCTTTCCTAGTACATGTATTTTGAAAATAGCATGTTTTCATAGAAACATACATACTCTATAGTTCATAACTGCAAATAGATAAGAGTTTCCATGAAAACCACTTCAGAGAAGATATATATTAACAATCATATTATATGTAATAGCATTGAAAAACCCCTATATATTTATATATATGATGCATACAAATACCAAATTATACTAAATTGAATGAACAAATTATTCAATAATAGGATGTACATGTGCATCTCTAATTTTAAACACTTCATGTGATTTTAAAAAAAATTCCTTAGGTTTTACATTATAATATTGAAAATTTATTATACAGAAAAGAAAAATACATATTCTAATGACCAGACTCTTCAGTTAACATTTTGGAACTTATATAAAGTAATTTTAATTTACACAAACTTCCAATGCTAACAATAATTGATTATCAAAATTTAGCGAAATGGTAAATTTAAATCATGGAAATTCAATAAAATTCTTCTAGTCTATCCTAATAAGGTCTGGAATAAGATCAAGCATATGCATGTACAAAATTTATAAAAGTTATGACACTATAAAAATTCAACTCAATCTTACTTATCATAAAAAGAAAACAGTTTCCCCAATATTTTACTCAGAAATGTCTTATCAAGTCTTGTGTATCTCTTGCATCTGTAAGAAACTGACAGGGAAGCCTCACTCGCCCACAAGCAAGAGCAAAAGGATCGGTCTGAGACACCACCTTTCTCTTACTTGGGTATCAAGATCTGCAACTTACTGCCAGCATAGCCCTTTCAAAATACTCTTTCATTGTTTCCTGCTTAAAATTCACTTTCAATAGAAATTCTTCTAGTCTATCCTATTAAGGTCTGAAATAAGACCTGGCATATGCATGTACAGAATGTAAAATATAGTTATGACACTATAAATATTCAACTCAATCTTACTTATCATAAAAAGAAAACAGTTCCCCATTATTTTACTCAGAAATGTCTTATCAAATCTTGTTTGTTTATTCCTTGCATCTGTAAGAAACTGACAGGGAAGCCTCACTCGCCCACAAGCAAGAGCAAAAGGATCGGTCAGAGACACCACCTTTCTCTTACTTGGGTATCAAGATCTGCAACTTACTGCCAGCAAAGCCCTTTCAAAATACTCTTGCATTGTCTCCTGTATATTTTTAACAACAAATTTTGTTCACTATAGAGCTAATTCAGCTAATAAATTATATAAGTGAAACTTGTACAAATATGTAGATTAAAATAACTTAATTAAAAATTGTATTTTTTCCGTAAATTTTCTAGTCTACGCCCAAGTTTCAGGAACAAGCTCTGAAAGATATACATACAAAAAGTCCTGTATAACTGCCTAGATGTCCATAAAAACTACTCTTTACTCAATAAATTATCAAAAATCTAGTCTTTAACTCTTTACTTAGAACAAAAGAAACAAATTATGATAAAATATTCATTAAAATAACCACTTTATATCACTCATATATGTGATTAGTTTATAATTTGATCTATGATTTTAAACTTATACAAGCCTTTGACAGGGAAGCCTCACTCGCCCACAAGCAAGAGCAAAAGGATCGGTCAGAGACGCCACCTTTCTCTTACTTGGGTATCAAGATCTGCAACTAACTGCCAACAGAGCTCCCTTTAAAAATAAATAACTTCCTATTGTCTTCAGTCCTATTATGCTATAGAGATGTATGCACTAATTACTGGAAATAAACTTAAACATATTTGTAAATAAATTGAGATAAAAAAAAGTATGACTTGGTTACATGCCAATATGACAAAAATTGAAAATCATAATGGCCAAATTTAATCTGTAATTGATCAGCATAAAAAAAAATTCAACAATAAAAAAATACACAATGAATATTCTTTTATATAACAGTATGAGTTGAACAAGTAATATCAGATCCTGTATTTAAAAAAATACCCAGCATATTTTTAGGTTCATCATACTACAACAATACATCAAGCTATTTTGCAATGATTTTACAGTCATATCACATATTGAGCTTTGCAGTTCTCAAGAAGTGTTAAACAACTCTTTATACATGGATAATAAACCTACATCAAAATATGAACCTCTTACGAGGAACAAAAATTGTTCATGGGACGGAGTTAACAATTTTATACAATCAACAATGTATATGTCAAAATGCTTGCATATCAGTAAAACCATAGAATAACTTTCAGCTCAGGTGAGCTAATTATACATGACAGTTGCAACTCTTTTAAAAATCTCAAATGGCCCATTTCTGTTCATTTGATATATTTGCTGGTTTGTCTCTTGATGATTCATTGTTGGTCCTTACACGTCTTATACTTTGCCTTTTTGAACATTTGGATTTCAGAGCGGAACTTTTGGTGTCCAATTAAACATTCGTCAGAGCGCCACTTTAGAGATGTGATTTCATATATTGTGTCATCTTCCCAATCATTTTCATATTCTGATGACATCATCAAGTACTCGACAAGAAATACAGGTTCTACTTGTTTCTTTTTCTCCTCATCCAGGAGGTCTTTTGTTTAAATACAGCCTGACAGCCTGTCTATAGTATAACTTCCATTTTCTACAAAATATATACACACATAAATACACATGTTTATACACACATATTGTCTTTAAAAAGCCAACATTGTAAAATGTTCAGGCTTTTCTTTTAAATTCCTCAGACAATTTATTTAAGCATTAAATCATTGTTTTTTGAAAGAGGAGTAACAGGCGTGTGTGCATCATGAAAATTTGTCTGCACACACTATTGCAGTTATGAGACTATATATTTCAAAAAACAAGAGATATTTGTGAAACACAATTGTCCCCTTCTTCCTTGGAGACCTCTACAAAGAAATGAACGAAAAAGCAAATAATTGGGATTTTCCCATATCCAAGGGGCATAACTCTGTCAAAAATTGATCAATTAGACTCTAAATCAAACTTGACCAAAATATTATTATGATGAATCTGTGTGTCAAATTTCATATCAATAGGAGCAACCTCTGCGTTAAAGGAAATTGTTGGTGGACCGGCCGATCAACAACAGCAATGTAGTATTCCCTCCCTTGTCTGAAGGGGGCATAATAACAAGTATTTACATTTCTGTTAATTCTTGCCTTATCTGCAAATGCGATTTATACATCAAAACTCCTTATTAATCTTAAAAGGTAAGTTAAACCAATAGAACAGTCACTGTATATAATACAGCATAAATTAGAACTTCAAAACAAGTTCATGATTTTGGCAGTTGTAAACAGGGACATTTGAACATATGTATGGTCTAGACTCTCAAAACATGCAGTGCATATAATTGGGCATACCCTTGTTTCCTTTGATACAGATCCATTCCTTTCTTGAAAGAATCGACTCTCTCCTTCCTTTATCTTGCATAGACAGGAAATATCTGTTTATTGCATCTAAAATATAACATTGCAACAAAAATTATAATATTATTTGTAAAGTTTTATTTAAATACAAGAGCGGGGGATCTGACAAACACAGGGTTCGACACTAACTGTTTGATGCATTAGTCCAGCCGGACTAGTGCCTGTTCATTTTAACTAGTCCGCAGGCAATTTTATGTGCCAGTCAGAAATAAATTAAAAAGCATTACCGTATTTGCCTTATATATAGTATGGAGTTTTTAAATAGCATTTGTAAGAAAGGGGTGCATAATATACACTATAATGTTTTTCTTACAGGTGTTGCACATGTTTAGTTGTATTGTGCTATGCAGTACATAGCAATGAGCTGCGTATTCACTATCTCTGTGTACTAGGTGTATGCCGCCATTACAGATGTTATAAATTAGATCCAGGCTATGAGCTACCTTGTTCTTTTCATTGTCTAAGTTCTTTAAAAATCTGTTTAAAATAATAAGCAATTTATCACAAATTATTTAACGTAAAACAATTCATTTAAATTAAACGACTCACAGGAGATTCGTTTCAACTATATTTTTTAAAAACACATAAGCGTCCCTTTCGAAGCTGTTGTTGTGAACACGTGCGCTTGTAACCTATTAATTTTCTTGGACATCCCCTTACGGCAAAGAAAAAATCAAGTCACCCATAATATCCTGCATACCCTGTTGTTTTGCTCGGTAACTCTATAATCACTGCAATGTATCATATGCTAGATAATAAAAATACAGTCAGTGTTGTCCATTATAATGTCGACAATCACACATCGTTAATTTACACATTTTTGTAAGCAAAACTTTTTATTAGTTTGACCGGACTGACTAGACAGAAATTTTGTTAATCCGTATGAAAATCTTTTAGTCTGTGACTAACTGACTAAGGTTAGTGTCGAACCCTGCAAACAAAAATTTTTATTGGTGTGGTCTAAGTTACTAATTCTTTAAAAAGTTTTACTTCAATATTTGGTTTCCATCATCAGATTTCATTCTTCACTACAATCCTAGGGAAATTCCATGGGAGTATCCATCATGCACAGCAATCTGAAAGTATGCATTCACAAAATATCATACCAAGGCCATACAATTATATAGTTGCTGATATTGAGATAACTCCTCTCAATACGCTCCACATGTACATTACAGTATAAGCCTGTATAATACAATTAACAAAATTTTTAGATGTGTACAAATGATTGAATATATATTGATATACAAGCCAGTCACAACATTTATGCTTATCAAATATATGTATGTTATGTCTCAGCAATATTACATTCAAACATGCAAAAAAAAAAAAATCAGTAAGGTATACAGAACATCATGAGTTTTAGGTGTGGAAATCAGGTGTACAACAAAAATGAAAGGCTTTATCAACCAATTCTTTTATTTATTTTAGCCAAAGCTTTGTATAATGTTGTGTTCAGATGAAGCCTACTGTTTTAATTCCTGTTTTTTGTCAGAGAATGTACCGCATAATCCTCTAATTCTTAGCTCCCCCCCCCAACCCCCACCCAAACAAGATTCCAGCAAAACCTAATTCAAAAAACATTTAAACAAAAAGCTACAATAGATTAATCACTGAAAAAAAAATCTGCAGCTTCAATTCAGTCATGAATTTTTTTTTAGGGCTGGGACGATACTTTACTTAACAGATTTGGTACAAATCACGATACATGAGATGCGATATGATACATATCACGATACATTGCAACTTAATGAAAACATGAATAAGGGCTTAAAATTTATTGAATCTGTCTATGTATTACCACATGTCCAAAGTGATTTCGTTATATTCAAAATGAACGTTGAACAATTTACAGATTACTTTCGTCTTGTATTCACTACTTTTCATAAAAAGTAATCCGAAAGTTTTCCACACTCCAGATTTAGCTTCGATTTGACAACTTTACGAGGTTTTCTGCCATCTTTGTACTTTAATATTAGGCGCGCGGACTTAAAATAGCTGGTATATGAAGCTCGGATATTTTATGAAAATAAAATAGTGGTTCGCTATGGTATTTATGGTATTAATGGTAAATGTATCGATCCAAATATCGTCAAAGTATATACCGTGATGCACTGGTGTATTGTACCATCCCTATTTTTTTTTGCGGTTATATGTTAAATATAGCAAATCAGACCAATATTTTATCGACATCAAATATACTTACATGTACTTGGCTGGGTACACATATTTTAACTTTCTTATTTCCTTTCTTTTGCGATGGATTACTTTCAGAGAGTATTTAGTGATGATTTCCTTCTGCCCCTCCAAGATTTTTTTCTGCTGAAACTCAATCTTTCTCAACTTGAAAAGTGGCCACGATGCTGGTCCTATTCATCAAAATAGTGAAAATAAATCAAAATACAGGCATTGAAGAGTTATTCTAGGCCTCTAAGGGGAATCAAGTCAAGTCGTACCCAAACCGACTCGTATACCCAAGCCGATTCTTAATCAATAGGTCACAGATTGTGACTATAATGGGTAGCAATTCTTGGTTAATAGCTACACTCTGTCCCAAGTTTTTTCTTCGTTCACTTTTTCTTGATATTTTGATAGTCATAAATACCTATGTTCTCAAATTATGTTCATCCTCAAAATAGATATGAAATATCTTCAGATTATCTGTTTTGAAACACCCCTTTGGCTTTTGCCCCTTCAGATCTCAATATACAACTCAAAATAGTCTATGGGGATTTTTCATTGCACCAGCCATGAAATAGCCTGGATAACGAACAATTGTGCAAGGTATATATTCCAAGTGATTTCCAGATGGTGAAAAGATGTAGACAATTCCTATTATAAATTTTCTGTAAGAAATTTATTTACCTTCCTGTGAACTTTTATGAGTGAAAAATGATGTGTCATTGAGTGGAGATATCTTGGATATATTTTCCATTTCATCGATTTCAACTGTACTTCTATTTGAGTGTAGGTGTATTTTTATAAAAAATCATCAAAAAGTGATGGAAACAATAACTTGGGACAAATTATAATCAACATTGATTAAATTTAAAACTTGTGTGTTTAATCATTGCCCCCCCCCCCCTCCATTGTTGGGTTATTTTTTTATCATTTATTTTTAACTATATGTTGATTTATGCTACATTTAAAAAACACAATTAACGCAAAAGCTATGTAGAAATAAAATATATACCCCTGGTATAAAAAGCAAAGAATTTGCAATGTCAGCAGACACCATCTTGTAAAATTTGACACCTCGCTAGGAAATCCTTAAATTATTTATACTTGTTTCTATCATATCGCTGGTTCTATGGTATCGCGGTATTTCTGTTCACTTATAGTAGCACGCGCTGAAATTGACATTTGATGTCGGAATATTTTTAGACACGTAAAACAAAACTGAGGTATATTTAGTTTCTGGAAATATTTTCGTATTGATAGATTTTTTAACAAAATAATATAACTACCGCGATATCATAGGACGGGCTCATAACTGAAAAAGTACTGACCGGCTGGAGATGATGGTTTCTTTAATTTCATAAGGTGTCAAATGGTGAAAAAATAACTTGTGAATGTGGGGGGGGGGGGGTGAATATGGGGGGGGGGGTGAATATGGGGGTTGGGGTCCCGTCCCCAAGCATCTGTGAGTACAAATACTTATACCAGTAGATAATATGGTAATTTGATAATATGACATACCCAACAATATTTATTTAAATGAATATCAATACTAAAAAGTTATGACTGTGGGCATAATCATGTAATTTGAAGTTATTTTTCACTCGGACTATCCGACTATTTGATTACAAATCAGTTTGGTTACGAGTTGACTGTACTTCTTACAAGGGAAATAATCATGTTTACAAGGGGAAGTAACTATAAAATTACAAGAGCATGTGTTAATGGGACGCTTGTTTATCGATACCGTAATCACCACCATACCTATTAAACAACTGGTACTACTGGCCGGCGAACCTATCTCCAAGGTGCTGCTACATGTATGAACAGAAGTTGAGGCAAAGGACTGACGTTGTGGGACTGTTTCGCCATCTTGTTTCTCACGAGCGCTCTACCTGCTTGACATGGTGGTGACTTTTTCTTCCCTTTCGGCACTTGACAATAGTCTTGACAATGGATGATTTCCTAAAGATTTCGTCGATGTACGAATCTGATGATTCATCAGTCCAAGAGCACTAAATTCTGATAGATCTACTTCGCTACTTCACTCGAATCCGACATGTTATCTCCATCGCAGCTTGGCGGGTTCAGAATTCTCTCGATTTTTGATTGGCTTAATTTGATTCGCATGCGCGTAGAGGTTAAACAAACTCTCTCTCTCTCTCTCTCTCTCTCTCTCTCTCTCTCTCTCTCTCTCTCTCTCTCTCTCTCTCTCTCTCATCCTGAATCAATTGTTATAGTCAAATATTTTTTATTTGCTTTGTGATTTTTTTTTTACTACAAATCAAATATTTCCTTGAAGTGATTAATTTAGTGGGTTTTTTTTCGTCCCAAACCCCTTCCACGTACATGTAGTTCAGAGCTGCAGCATATGATAATATTGGATGCTTTATAATATTTTGTCTGTTTGTATCAGTGTATAAACAATATTTTATTCTAAATGAAAGATGTATTAATGACACATTAATTATCACGTATATTTAATGCAAATCAAACTTAGTTAAACTTCAAGTATAAGCAAATTTACATATAAAAATCAAACTAAAGTTATCATAGTTATATATTTTTTCTATTAAACTTTATTATTCTTTTTTGTATATTGTATCTAATCTACTTATACGTGTCTGAAAAAATAATCATTAGGATGTTTTGTGTTTACCGTCTCGAACCCCTCCCATGATTAAATCAGAACATAATGATCAGATATAGTTTGATACATATAGACGATTTTGTGTATTTGCAATAATGAGTACGTAAACAACATTTTATTTTGTATAAAATAACATATTATTGACACATCAATTATCATATATATTTCCTGAATACCAGAAACATTATTAAACTTTATGTATAAATGTATTTACGTATGAATGTCAATTTTCTTAAACGAAACGTATAATTTTTTCTATTAAACTACATTATTCTTGTTGTATATCGCATTAAATCTAATTATACTTTATTATAAAATCCAATCAAGTAAATGACATTATATTTTGCATATAATATAACGTTATACACAAATTATATTAAAAACAAGAAATATAATTTGGTAAACGAATTTATAAAATTATATTAAACGCGACTTTTCGTGCAGTGAATCATATTTAGTGAATATCTAATCTATTCTGATTTCTAGTCTCCTTCTAACCATGCTAAAACAGTAAGTTACAACCTACAAGTTAGACATCTGCCTTAAATTAAAATTAAATTCAAACACACCCAGGTAGCTGGAGACAGATCGAGTTGATTTCCATGAAAAATTTTCAAGTTTGACATGTTTTTCTACTTTTTTTATGCATATATACCTTAGAAAGGTAGAAATAGGTTGTTTGTTGTTCATTTCAAAAGTAATTATCATAGCAGATGTTATTTCAAAGTCAAATGTACATTTACATATCCTACATGTAATCTTAATGCAGACAATTAAATAGAGGGGGGGGGGGTTCAATTATGTAAACACATCTAAATATCTTAATGAAATAAAAAATAAAGGAAACATAATTGCATACTTTTATTGAAAAACAAATTTTCACAGCAATTATGAATTTCTTTATAAACAGCCTTAATTTTGTTTTCATTATTTCTTATCAAACACAAACCACAACATGGCATGATGCTTTCTTCAAGTTCCATTATTGTTCATGCATTATCGGATTTAATTTGAATTACCGGTAAATAGTCTGTAGAACACAAGGAATATGCATGTGGATAGAGGTGACAGGTTAATCTCAGGAGCTGACCCACAAGAATCAACAGGTACCGGTAAAAGCCATGTGGTAACAAGAGTCTGTTTTGAGCTGAAATAAAAAAAAATAATTAGCTGTGTTTACATACATGTACTAGTAATAGCTGTGTTTACATTAACATATGCATAGTATATCTGGAAAAAATACACTGACCATGCAGTGTAATAGGTATGACATATCCCAATACATGACATAACATTTAGGCAGTACAAGATCAAAAATTTGCATATCAAGTCATAATATAATATTAAAAATATAGGTATAAACACTTATCAAATTGAGAGAGAGAGAGTTTGAGAGAGAGAGAGTTTATTACCATACTTGTAGTGCAACAGTCAATATTTCAATTTGTAAATTACAAACGAATATTACCCACCGAACAGCGTCAAAGTACATGTACTGGTATTAGCTTCTGGTATACCATTTTTTATCAATTCTACTGTGTTTTTTTTTTTTTGCAAATAAATTTAGCGAGGGTTTTTGCTTATTTTCTTATAAATCACATGTTTTAAAAATAATACTATGTGTAATAAGCATAAAACATGTATGAGTAAACTTAATGAAGAATTTTTAATAGATTATTTTTCACAGAATGTGGTACATTACATGTATGTCAATCTTTATAAAACTAGCGTATATTTCGTGCGCCATAAATTGCAAGTTTTTTGTAAATATCATTTACTTGCATGATAGGTATATATGGTCTAACCAAAATTTTCTTCATAAAGCTACAGCTGTATGTACCACATATATGTTTTGTCACAAGTATACATTTAAAAAAAAAACACCCCAAATTCCAACAGTTGAAATAAATTCAACTCATTCTCTGATAAGTTCATTGTGTTTTTGTGCGTGCATATCTTATTTGTCTGCTGCAACAGCAGCCAATCAGCAGTAAGCTGAATCCACAAAAAGAAAGTTTGTGTTTTAGGAGCGGGTAAATTGTTTATGCGACACTGTCAAGAAAACCACACCAAATAATAACAAGAAACATAAATATTCACTTATATGTATTGTGTTGTAAAGTAAAGGTTTTTAACACTTATTGCATCTTGCAAAACATGTGATGACCCTTAATCATCTGTCATATATCTGATATACATGTATATGTAAAAGATGGGAGAAATAACGACGGAACAAACTGGGATTCGAACCTGGCCCTCTGAATCTCTAGTCAAGTGCTCTACCAACTGAGCTACATGTATCTGGCACCGGTATTCAAACCAGTCTGACCGTCACATTCCTTCCCCTTTAAATGATCTTCACCCTCGAAGATCACCCCTGGCAGGAGTTAACCTGTTAGTTCCAGGGGTTGGTCACAACACCAATATTGTAACAGGATGGGAGAAATAATGAAGGACCAAACCGGGATTTGAACCTGGGCCCCCTGAATCTCTAGTCAGGTGCTCTACCAACTGAGCTATCTGGCACTGGTATTCAAACCGGTCTGATCATCACATATATAAAGAATTATTTAAAACAATGTTGTTCAATAAAAAATAACACGCGCAACCTTCAGTTTTTGTCTGTAATTAATCAATATTGGCGTGCGATCAGTTCTCGCCGAGTACCATTTCTCACCAGTGCATTGTTACGTCATTTTATCAACACATAAAATTATATACGAAAATATGATGTAACAGTGCACCAGCGAGAAATGGTCCTCGACGAGAACTGCTCGCAGGCCAGTACTGCCAGTAGTCAGATTAAAAGAAGAGAATAAAAAATTACATTTAAAACATTAACAAGGACAATTTAAGTACACATCATAACTGCTAAACAAGAAAAATTATGTGAACTGGTAGAATAGTACGCATAGTTCTAACTTGTAACCTACATGTACAAGTACATGTACCGGGTACCCGTTGGTCTGCTAAACCTTTCTAATGATACAATGATTGGCATCATAAAGATATTAAAGTCATGTTTTAACTCTGAAGTCTGAAGTATACAATTTTATTTACTTGAAGTTATGTCTACAGGATATTCATGACTACATTTGGAGTCTTCTGCACAAGAATATATGATATGTTTCTAATTAGACCCTGCTTTGAATTTTGAGTTGAAAATTCACAATCTGTTATTTTTTTAAATAGATAAATTCAGTTACCCTTTCCAGTCCCCCATGAACCTCGAGCGAGTCTTAACATCCATGAAACATGTAAAAATTACACGTTAGTAAACAAACACCCACACAATAACAAAAACAAACAGTGTGCACGTACTTACATGTACATCTATACTATATACTAAATTTTAACTTTAACTTTTTTAAACTTTAAAAGGAGTAAAAGCCTCACCTTCTTCAGTAACATCCACATAAATCACACACTTTAATGTCCATCTTTTCTCCTTTATTACTCGTAGCTTATCAACGGCTGATCGTCGACAGAAGTGTGGCTGTCAGAATTTCCTCGTAAACGATTCACACGAGAAAAATATCCTCCTTAAACAAATATGTAGTATTGTTCCCTGTGCATGTTCATATGTTTTACAGTAAATTGAAAATGCATTTGTACATCGAAAGAATACACAACTTCTCTTCTGCATTACGGCTCTCTCTTTTCTACAATGCCGTTCGTTACTGTTTACATTCGGCGCGCGCGCGGAGGTTACAAACAGGGGCGCCCCGACAAATAGTTGCACATAGAACGTTAGAATAATGTGTGTTCATTGAATTCATAAATGATATAGATGAAAAAAATGAAATTGAATCACAACTATTTATCTAAGACGCAACACAACGTAATGCAGTAAATGCCTGGGCCTTAAAGTGGCATTTGTTCGCTTGTGTGTCTATGTAGACAAATTAACTCGTTCATGTAACGTTACGATTCACACATATTTGTTTTATGAAATTTGAAAAAAAATAGGGCACAGAACTTTTTAAATTTGATACCAAATGACATTATTTAATATATTTACAATAACTGAATTAATTTTTTTTCATAAAATGATAACAATTTTTGCTATTAGAAAAATACGTGTATGAGCTGCTGACCCCTAATTACAGGGGCCAGCCCTTTTTTCTTAATTTTAAATGAAAGCTCTCGTTATTCTAAACAACTTTTGTTCTATATGTATTAACAAATTATTTTTAGTTTAAAGGTTAATATACAAAAAGCAACAAAATTTCAGACCCCCCAAAACCTTAAACTTTACCGGCAAATAGCTTAAAAACTAAAAAACATTTTGCCAAAATTTTCATGCCAGCAAAACTATAAAATGTTACCAACAATCCTGCTAAATTGCATGCAACTATCTTTTGTAGTTCCCGAGATCAACTCTGGACAGAAGACCCCCCAATTTTCAATTAAAGGGCAATAACTCATAACCGGAAGTGAATTTTAAAAATTTGAAAAAAACGTCCCGAGATATTAACATTGTCTACATACCCTGAAAGTTTCATAACAATCAGACAACAAATGTAAGAGAAATGGCCTACACAAAATTTGCGGATAAAAAAAATAATAATAAGAAACAGTAGAATAACAGAAGGGTTTTCCGTTGAAAAACGGAAAACCCTAAAAAGAAACCGAAGAATAACAAGAGGGTCTTCCGTTGGAAACGGAAGACCCTAATAATAAAGAAAAAGAAACCATAGAATAACAGAAGGGTTTTCCGTTGAAAACGGAAAACCCTAAAAAGTGAAAAAGAAACATTACAATAATAGAAGGGTCTTCCGCTGAAGACGGAGGACCCTAAAAAAGTGAAAAAGAAACATTACAATAATAGAAGGGTCTTCCGTTGAAGACGGAAGACCCTAATAACTAGATTCGATCTCGTTGCGAGCAACGAGTGGGTCTTCCGTCCATTTTTTGAGTAAATAAGACAAGTTTTAGGATGAAATTTTTAATTGACATAAAAAAATATGGAAATAAAATTGGGCACTCGGGGCTTGATCCCGGGTCTTTTGAGTACTTTTGCATGATTTAGCGACTGAGCTTCTCGGACTCTCGCTTCTAGCAGCAATTATCCTTTGAATTTCATTGATTTCACGAACACATTCGAAATAAACCCTCCCCCCATTTTTATGTGTGCCCTTAGACTTTGACCTTGGTCGTTTGATCTTGACCTCTTAGAACTGATGTGTTATAAGTATCTGCAAGATATATATCAGATTCATTTATATGTACAATTAGCTCTTTCGATCAGCTTTCTCCCTATTTTTAGGTTTGACCTTGACCCATGACCTCTAAGAACTGGTGTATAATAAGTATATGCAACATATATATCAAATTCAGTTATATGTACAATTAGCACTCCCCCCCCCCTCAATTTATCCTTTCTTTTGTACAAGAATTGATTTCTAATATGAAAATTACCCTCGATATTTGGACAGGAAATTGTATATTTCTGTTTAAAATAATACCTAACAAAGTGTTATAACCGTTTGTCAAAACTTTTCAAAAGTTTGAAACCTTGTCTGCTTTTTACCCCAAACCGCGTGTTAGACTACGCCTCCGAATAAAAATTGTAGCTCCAGTAAAACTTTGCAGAACTAGGCGAAAATTCATGGGATTGTTCCTCACACTTGAATCTAAGTGTTTTCCAAATATAAAACGAAAGGAACCATATTGAAGAAAGTAATCCATCTCCAGCGGCATCAAGCTATCATTCAGAGAAACGAAATTTCAACGCTTCGATATTTTTATCTAATAAATTCATGCTCAAATTTCACTGAAAATTTGTGTTTATATTTTTATCAGCAGTCTGTGACGATATTTGTTGAAGATCCAGGTAAGGTAACTCTTCCTTCCCAGACCCCGATTTCTATGTAGTTAGTCGCGACAAGAGTTTGACCTGGGCTGTTGATATCTTAGTCAATGCTATCCGGCACCATTGTTTACAAGCAGCACTGATTTTTAATAACAAATTGATAAGCATCTGAACCAATCGCTAAGCGTATATGTATTCATAATGCTTCTCAATTCTTTTTTTTTTAAACATTTTACGGAATGTAAACACGGCGGATCTAAACCATACGGGTGTGTATTGTTTTGCATCGCATCACATTCATTTAATTGACAGCCTATAGAATTTGAAACACGCACCGTTTAAGAGTGGTTAGTGACTGGAATGCAAAGCTAATGGTCGCAGGTTCGATATCTGTCTTGGCCGACTTTTGTTTCCTTTTTATATTGAGTTGGAAATTGATTTTTTTTATATTTACTCTTTAATTATTACAATTAAACCATTTTGAAAGGTGGAAAAGTCTCTATGATTGTTCCGTTAACAATTAGTTTATTAGTTATATATTTTACATCTATTATGTATTATTCCTTTTATTTCTTACAGAAATTTATAGGTAATTCATAGCTCTATAGAAACAACCAGGCTGATATGTACACGACCCGTTAATCGATTGCGGTTGAAATTGTTAGATGTGAAATTGACACGCCCTGTTTATCCGTTGGTCGAAACCTACAGCGACCTTACACAGTTAAAAGGTCTCTTTAATGATTTATGCGGAATATGATGGAACATGATGCTAGGAGATGAAATTTACATAACCAGCTTACGCTTGTTGTGTATTTTTTTAATGTCGTCATATATATTTTCTCTTTGTATAATTCACAGGGATATTATCGTTTTATGTGCCAGGCATTTTAAGAAAGATAAGAAATAATGTCTAACGCTTACAGTCATTTGAGGTTTAGTTTATTTGGTCAAAAACACGAAACCATTGTAACAAGAGAGAGAGAGAGAGAGAGAGAGAGAGAGAGAGAGAGAGAGAGAGAGAGAGAGAGAGAGAGTCTGTATGTTTAGAGAAATTAGTGATCAAGTGGTTCAGTAATTTGATAATTATTGTCTGAACAAGTATTCACCGGATGATATTTGGCTCGCTTCGCGTTGTACAATGCGCGGGCAGTAAAAGGGAACATTGTAGCGTCAAAAGATAGGGGCCCTTTTCTCATGACGGTAGTCATATGTCGTATCCTCTATACTCCCAAGCTAATTGATGAAAATGCTATATGGGATGTAATAAGCAACAATGAGCAAGAATTTTTAAGAAAAAGGGTTGTTCACCATGCACGTGCGTAATCCTGATTTAAAAATAGATAAGCGATATGTGTACGGCGGAAAGGGGGGGGGGGGGTCATCGCAACAAGTTGTTACATATGTATATCACGGTACAATATAAGTAATAATTGGAGGTGGATTATCATCATTACCAAAGAATGATCAGTTTTGATTTAAAAAATATATATTCATAAAGCTGGAATATGTACTGGAGGAACTAAATCGCTGTATAGCGGGGTGTGACCCGATTTTCGATCATTGGGCGATTTCATTCATCTTGAAAGGGGTACATAATTCGCCTGTCTTACTAAATGTACATTTAAACAAGTACTAGTCAAGTGTTTATTTTAACTCGATAGATTTCTTCTAAAACATTAGATCCAAAGTATAATATACGTAGCTGATACAAAACAAATATCAACAAATCATTTGAGACCCTCCCTATGCCAATGGATGAGTTCATTCAAACCGTCAGCCGTTGCGTGAATGGTAAAACGGGACTTCGCGCCATAATATGTGTCATTCAAAGTTTCTTTCGCGGCGATTAATGTACGAGTCTAAATTGGGATCAGAGCACACCGTACCTATCAGCCAAGGCTTTTCGGTTCACCCCGCTCCCCTTAAATGGGAGCGGAGTGAACCAAAAACCCTTGGCTAGCGAATATGGCCGTAGAGTAAAGACTGGAGTTTCAAGATAAAAACGCTCCGTGTGAACACATCACAGGCACGTAGCATCAGGATGGGGAGGGGGGAGGGAACAGACACTTAATTTTAGATATCAGAAATGGAATATCATAGATTTGCCCCCCTTTCACTTTTGCCGCAGCATGTAATAAATAAAACTGAAAATAGTGAATTTTAATAAAAATGAATTGAAGTTAATGGTTTTGAGAATTCATCCTCTTTTAAGTTGCTTGTCAAAATATTTTAGAAGAAGCTGCCCCCACACACTTTCAAAACAATATTACATGCTTGAATAATTCTTTCTTCTTCCCCCCTTCGAATTTGCATCTTAATATGACAAATACAATTTAAAAATTGACTGTTTTATCTTTACATGAAATTATTTGATACATGTACATTCGTAAAGTAGTTTTCATTTAATGGAATATTTTAGTTTCAAATGATATACATGTAAATGCACATGATGGACGACAACCCTGAAATTTCTGTTTAAATCTGCACTTTCCGTTTATGAATTTACGATCAGCAGTTAAATTGAAATTAATTTCCTATAAGATAAAATTAATCAACTAATTGATGCATGCTTTCAATGAACAACTTTATTCAGTCAGACAAGCTTTTTAAAAAGCTATTAATAGCTGATTTTACAGTATATAGGGTAGACATATTTAAATAGATATCGTTCGTCATTTATAAAATTAGCTTGGAAGCGCTTATGATTAACACATGTATTTCAGCGTTTATAATAATGGCGAAATCCTTCTGATTATAATTTACTTTAATCTACATTAATATTTACATGTAACCCATACCACCTTACATAATTATATTTTCTCACGGTCCTGGAAGTCCTACAGTGAAAAAGGGTCGAACCCCCCCCCCCCCCATTTTTCATTAAAACGTTGGGATGCACGTTTCCGCACCTTCCGCACACTGGACGCTGACATGAAGTGAAGCTGACCTTCCTCCGTCTTCACTGCGGTTGAAAAGAATCTACATTAAATCGTCTTCATCATCTGTAAATTCTGAATCTATGGAAACTCGCTATTTAAAATGATGTAGTCGTTCAGGATCTGACTAGGATTCTCCAACCAAATATTACGGAGCACTCTCTTCCGTACATGACTTATACTGGGCCAAGCCTGAAATTATTCCATTGTTGTTGGACACAGCGTCAAAAAACTTCCAACAAGCCAACACGCACTTTAGCTTTCAGATTTCTTATAGTCTTTGCATGAGTTTGGTATGCATCAGCACCGAAAGTCTGATTCCAACTGACCATAATTTACAATTCGAAATTATACATAAAGCAATTAATGAATAACACAATCAAGGTTTAAATAACATATTATGCAGAATTGTAATGAAATCATTTATCAAACAACAATTGAGTATAAATCATGACATTTCATATACCAACAGGATTAATAACAGAGTTTCAATAAGCGCAGAAGTCATTTAAAAGATTAACTGTCCATCTCTGACTGCCTCAGGTGGGATAAAGGCTGCGCGAAATTTAGAACGTTTTTAAAACAAATGTCGAAATCTGGGAAAAGTTTTTGTATCAAAAAACACAAAATCAGAAAAAATAAATTTACACAATAATTAAAAATAGTCCGAATGATTGAATTTCAAACCGTGACATGTTCATCATCTAAAAATTTAATCAATTTCTGTGTTGATGTTAAATAGTTATAACTTTTCCTTTTATAACTATTTAGAGTTACTAATACACCATTAATCTTTTGTCTGACGATGCGTAAGATTGGGAATATAAACATTTATAATTATCAAAGTTTATACGAATATTGTGTATCAGATAACCCTGTCCAGCACCGACCATGGGAATCGATTCCTCGGCCGCGAGCGAGGGATCGCTTACGTAATGGCAAATACATAGAGCTCAGAATCGCAGTTAATGCTTGCAGAACTTAACAGAAATGTCTTATCGTCCACGCGTAAAAACTTTAAGAAAAACATGCATACTGTATAACGTCGTAACATTAAAAAAACAAACTATTTTAGTATTAATATTTATCTATGGAATTCAATGTGCATTGCTCTAACGAATGAGCTACGCGGACTATGCATTGCCTGTTACGTTATGTATGACCGTTGCGCTTTACAGCCTGAATCTTCACAAAAGTTTTTCAAAAGTTCACGTGAACGTTACATACCTATATAAAAAGTCACCGGACTTTTCAATTTCACACAGCGAGGGTTTTCATTTATTTATTGCGCTATCGTGCAACACCTACCACACGTATTGTTTTACTGGAACTGCATTTTCTTTCAATGCTTTAATTGAGAGTATTTAATTTAACTTTGAACACCATGTTAAATTAGTGCGTTCATTTTCTGGTTCGCCACCACCTCTTTCTTATTCTATTTTACAACTGATAAGATTAAGAACTACACTATTTTTGTAAGCCGATTTATTTCTATTAAATTCTGTATTGTATTTAATATTTTGAATACACAATTGGCCTTGCGTATCTGACAATAACTCATTTAATGCTAAACAAATTAAAATTACATCTGTTGTGTAAGATAAAAGAGTGTGTTCTTGAAACAATATATGTAAACAAAATAAATACTGTAGTTATTATCCAGATTGAATGATGAACGTACAAAGGATCAATGAACATGTGTGTGATAAAGTAGAAGCACATGAAGCGAGTGTTATTCGACTTCCGCGGATCGCATGCATGTCAATTTTGCCGGGATCTTCACGGCCATATGCGGGATATGGATTATATAATTGTGTACACAGAGCTCCGTGGCCATGTTCGCTTAAAATATTTGCAGTTTAATGACTTATTTTATTTAAACAATATATAGCTATTTAACAACTTTGAAAATATACAAAGAGCCCCCTTTTCAATGACACATGTCACAATGTCATACATGTATTTACTGAAATATCTACCGTTTTTAATTATGAAGCTAAAGCAGATTAATTTCATCATTTAAAGATTTCATCATTTTTTGTGTTCGTGTTTTGTGTGCATTTTTTTTTTACAATTATTTAGATTTACTTACCCACCATTAATGTTTTGTCTGGCAATGCTTATGATTGAAAATATAAACATTTATATGTTATAGAACTTCTTTGTGAACCCATATATGAGAGACGCAAATCTTGAGTATGAGATAACCGCTGACTACTAGATAGTCCAGCCGCGACCAAAGTGACCGATTTTCTCGGCCGCGAGCTAGGGATCAGTTACGTAATGGTACAGAGATCAAAAACCAGGTTAATGCTTGCAGAACTTAATAAGACTGACATATAGCCGTCACGCAAAAACTTGAAGAAAATAATGTATGCTGTTATGAAACTTTTTCGAATGAATTAAACCATCCCGAATTCAATAATACATTTTCTGTGGTGAATTTATGTCCATTGTACACAATGGCTGAGGTCATTTTAACGCGATTTAAATGAGATTAAAATTTTTGAAGAATTTAAAATTCATCCAATCAATTCAAGAAAGATGACATCAGACGCAGAATTGTAAGCGCAACTTAGATATCATGTTTGAAAATTAGTTTGAGATCATTTTAACGCGATTTAAATGAGATAAAAATATAAAATTCATCGAATCAATTCGAGGAAGATGTCATCAGACGCAGAATTTGTAAGTGTAACTTACATATAATGTTTTGAAATTTAGCCTGAGGTCATTTTAACACGATTTACTAAAATTTAGATTTTTCCAAAAATTTAAAAATCATCCAATCATTTCGAAAAAGATGTTATTAGACGCAAAATTGTAAGCAAAACTTAGATATCATGTTTTAAAATTAGTCTGATGTCATTTAAACACGATTTATTTAAATTTAAAATTTTCAAAAAAATTAAAAATCATCCAATCAATTCGAAAAAGATGTCATTAGACGCGGAATTGTAAGCGCAACTTAGATGTTATGTTTGAAAATTAGTTTGAAATCATTTTAACGCGATTTAAATGAAATTAAAATTTTTGAAAAAGTTAAAATTCATCTATTCAATTCGAAAAAGATGTCATTAGACGCAGAATTCTAAGCACAACCTAAATATTATAATTTAAAACTAGTCTCAGCTCATTTTAACACGATTTAATCGATTTTAAAATTTTCCAAAATTTAAAATTCATCCAATCAATTCGAGAAAGATTTCATTAGATGCAGAATTGTAAGTTCAACTGATGTATCATGTTTTAAAATCAGTCTGATGTCATTTTAACGCAACTTAAATGAGTTTAAAATTTTTGAAAAATTTAAAATTTATCCAATCAATTCGAGAAAGATGTCATCAGATGCAGAATTGTAATCGCAAGTGAGGTATCATGTTTTAAAATTAGTCTGAGGTCATTTTAATGCGATTTAAATGAGTTTAAAATTTTTGAAAAATTAAAAATTCATCCAATCAATTCGAGAAAGATGTCATCAGATGCAGAATTGTAAGGGAAACTTAGATATCAGGTACTAAAGTTGGTCTAATGTCATTTTAACCCAATTTGAATGACTTTAAATTTTTTGAAAAATTTATATTTCATCCGTCCAATTCGAAAAAGATGTCATTTGACGCAGAATTGTAAGTGCAATTTAGATATCATGTTTTAAAATTAGTCTCAGGAAGTTTTAACACGATTTAATTAAATTTAAAATTTTCAAAAAATTCAAATTTCATTCCATCAATTTGAAAAAGATTTCATTAGACGCAGAATTGTGTGTGCAACTTAGATATTATGTTTTAAAACTAGTCTGAGGTCATTATAACACATTTATTATAAATTTTAAAATTTAGTGTCCCTACTCGGAATTTCCAGACTATGATTTTTCTCGTAATGCTAGTCTATCATGTCCTCTATCATTCCTGAAAATTTCAGCTTTCTATCTTTTTCGCTTTAAAATACATTAGTGGACAATGAAAACCCATCGAAAGTGTGTTATATATCTTGACCCCGGCTAGCTTCCGCATTCGGAATTTCCGAACCGTAATTTACCCTGTGCGGCTAGATTTGTATATCTTCTACCAATCTGTAAATTTTCAGCTTTCCATCTTTACTCATTTTTGAGGAAATGCGTGGACAACCAATTCCGTCGAAAACGTGTCCTATATATTGACCCTGGCTAGCTTCCGTACTCGGAATTTCCAGACAAAGATTTTCCTCGTGAGGCCAGACGTTCATGTCATCTATCATTTCGTAAAATTTTAGCTTCCTATCTTTGCTCGTTTTTAAGAAAATGTGTGGACAAGAAGTATTCGTCAAAAACGTGTCCTATATTTTGACCCCAGCTAGCTTCCGTACTCGGAATTTCCGGACAATGATTTTCCTTGTGAGGCTAGATGTTAATGACATCTATCATTTCTGAAAATTTCAGCTTCCTATCTTTGCTCGTTATTGAGAAAATGTGTGGACAAGAACTTTTAAAAAAAATACAAAATGGCGGATTAGTCCGAACCGGAAGTGATTTTTGCAAAATAAAAAAAAGAGTATCAGCTTTAGATAATAATGGATCGATGCTGAAAATTTGACAAAAATCGGACCACCCATCCCCGAGAAATCTTCTGCACAAAAATTGTAAAGAAAAAAAAAAGAATAAAAAACTAGAGCAGAGCTCGTGGCAAAGCCACGAGTATGTCTTCCGTTGTTGCTGCGGGTTGAAAATATATGTGATATGGTGTCAAACGACTATAATGACTAAACTTTCAGTTCTGCTTTTGTTATAAAAACGTGTTGTGATTGAAAGCCTGTATATAAAACATGTTTTGAAAAGAAAAGAAGAAAATGCTGTATGAAAACTATTTGTTGAACACAGTTTGTGTAATCATTTCAAAAATTCTTTAAAAAATGAGACATCATGTTAAATGGCGAGTTAAATTTTCAAAGGGTAGCAAGCATTGTTATAAACAGTATGTACTCATGACTCATGTCAGGAATTGTATTTTTCTTTTAAAACCGAACACGCCTACAAAACACGTAACCTTTTCTCTAAGATAACTCCTTTATTCAAATCTTTCTAAATTTTTGAAGACTATATGCAAGTTTAGAATTGTTACGTGCGGACAAAATTTAGTAATTAGTCAAAATTGATGGCATCTCTGAACTTTTCTATAGGGAAATGTGTGTCGTCTGATATCATTTAATGATACGAGTAGACTTGGACATTCAAAATAATATATAATCAGCTAAAAAAAAGATCAGCGGGAGAATTTATGCAAAAGCGAGCATCTAAATTTTACACCAGATGGTTCTGTTTCATAAAGACACCGCTATGTAACGTAATGTAATTAAATAACCTTATTTACAGAATGAATAGTACCTCTCTCGACGATGTAATAATATGCAAAATCCTTATTTTTATGTCAGTGGGTTGATTTATAAAATTGAAAAAAAAACTTCAATTGCGCTTGCGTAAATTAAATTCTGGGAAGGAATTAGACAGTCCGTGTTAGAGAAATTCGAAGTTTTTTCTAGATCAAACTGCGCATTGATGTATTAAAAACTATTATGTGTATCGTCTTGTAGCCACGGTCCGGAATCCGTATGTGCTGTCATACATTGTATGTATATCGATACACCTTTACCTCCTCACCTACATCCATACAAATGAGGGTGCAACCTTCATATACACATGCATAGTATTATAGTTCTGGAAACTATTTATCTTGTATTTTAATATATTGGGTATTCATTGTTCACCTAAAATTATTATTCCACTGGCTGTAGCTAACCTTGTAAGTAAATTAAGTTGCATTACAACCTCATAATACACAACTTCAATTAATTTTTTTATATCAATTTTCATATAATTAGCAATGAATAAAATCCCCAATAACGCACTTAAGTGTAACTTTTAGAAGCGCATATATTTTTTGGAGGCAGATATGTCGCTATATTATAGTCTGCAAGTCAAGTGAACAATTATGGTCTCTCAAAGAAATAAGAAATCTGTCGACACTTGCAGTACTTTGATGATTTCTATGGCGATCGACTGCATTGCATAATGTAGTCGTATTTCTAAAGAACAAAATTTCCTTTGACTTCCAACTTTCAATTATAATATATTATGAATTATTCTGTTCATAACTATAGAAGTTTAGCGTGTTTAACGGGTTAATTTATTAGCCACACTCTCAGGTTACGATGCCACATCTTTAATGTAAAGATGATTGACTTCGAATAATAGTCTTATTGTTAATAAAAGCACCTTCCAACTGTTACTCAATTATAATGTTCTTAGCTTTGTGTGCTAAAGCGACACAAGATTTTCGGTCGCACGTGGCGATTGAATTAACACAGACTGACCGAATAAACAATCGGGTGGGAAAGTGAAACACGTTGAATAGAAATTGTTACACATAAGAAGAAGTTACCAAAAATGATTTTTCGACAGATCTGGATATCTTTTCGCCAATTTAAAAAAAATCCAGCGCGAGCACTTGTCAGCGGGGCGGGAGGAGGGGGTGGGGACGCAGCAATGAATTCGCTTCCACACTCAAACGAACAGCCATGTATTAGAAAAACTACAGAGTGATTGATATGGTACCGATAGAATCTAATCTTCAGTTGTTTAAAACTCATGTGAATATTCTTTCAAATAATCATCAAATGCCTCAATTCAGGACAATTTGGGACATCCTTTTATCGTGCTAGCACCTACCGCAAACATGTAACATGGAACTTTGATTATAATTTGAGTTGATTTTTAAACTACCTTGTACGCTATAGTATAATTAAATCAATGCTCAATCAGCTGTACAAGCAAAATGAATTTATCTTTTCATCTTAATCCTATATAATAGTTGAAAACATAATAAGTATAGTTTTGTCCGTGCAAAATATGAAACATGAACGCGTAATAAGGTACATGTAGAAGAACACGAGCCGACTGCGGATCACTTGTCCACTCGCGCTATATCTCCTCGGCCATGTGCGAGGGATGATCATCATTTAATATTGGGGAGGGGGGGTTAAATTTTTTTAGATATACAAACCAGCCATTAATTTATGTCTGACAATGTTTCCGATTTGGAGTAATATCGTTCATTAATTTTCATTTGCACTCAAATGTTTAATTAAATAAATACAAGATGGACAAACTTTTATAACATAACATTAAAACAGTTCTTGTATTTACGGCTATATAAACTCAAACACATTCTTATTCATCTAAGTGTGCGTCGCGGTGTGCGAATCTTGTGTATTAGATAACCGCTTACCGTTAGGTAGTGCAGCCGTGGCTCATCTCCTCGGCCGTGGACGAAGGATAGATTACGTTAAGGTTCAACGCACAGACACGCACAGCTCAGAACCCAGGACGATTTGAAAAATTTGCAGTATAATGACCATATTTTATCAAATAAAAGTTCTTTATTTTAAACTTAAAACCCACAATTGATCTATGTCTAATATTGCTTTAGACTGAGAATGACATTGCTTTTATTAATTAACTGAACAATTTCTTAATTGACACCGAATCGTTTAGTCGATAAACTTCTATGTGTAATCAAAACTAAAACAATTCTTGAGTTGGCGGCTAAATAAACTCGTATATGAGAGACGCAACTCTCGTGTATTAGATATCCGCTGACCGCTAGGTAGCCCAGCCGCGACCATGGTGACCGATTTTCTCTTGGCCGCGGGCGAGGGAGAGTTTCGTTAACTTGGCCAAATTGCCGCGAGTACTGGTCAACACGTATTACTTTTTCCCTCATATTATGCAATACCCGAACACAAAAACAGTTTTATGAGATCAATAAAGTCACAAACAACATTTTTTGCAGCGACGCCCATATCGAAAAACTTACCGTTTTAGAGTTATGAAGTAAAGACTTTTAAGAGATATAGACCCCTCATTTTAGGGGCTAGCCCCTTATTTATGGTATCAAATGAAAGCTCTTAATATTCTGCACAACTTTTGTTCTATATGTGTCTAGGAAAAATTTACAACTAAAAAGTTATTGAGCAAAGATATAAGCAAAATTTAACATTTTTTGAAACATTAATTTCGATGTAATTTTTTAAGAAGTATACGTGGGTTAATCAAACTTTTAAAACTAGGAGGACAACGTTCAAGATGTCTACATTAAGGATTTGTAAATTAAAACTACTTGCTACGGATCAACTCGGAGCCTTTGCAGGTACACGAGACCCACTAAAAAATATTCAAAGGGGAATAACTCAAAACCGGGAGTAGCAATTTCCAATTTTTTTGTGCTATAGTAAGCTATTGTCATTGCCAATAAACCCTGAAAATTTGAATAAAATCTAATGACAAACAAGCGAGATATTACAGTTTAAAGAAACGTCTAGAAGAAAAAGAAGAAGAACTAGATTCGATCTCGTTGCGAGCAACGAGTGGGTCTTCCGTTCAATAATTCATTTTCACATGATTTAAATTTTTTTTAAATTTTCAAAAAATTCATCCAATCATTTCGAGAAAGATGTCGTTAGACGCTGAATTCTAAGCGCAACTTAGATATTATGTTTAAAAATTATTCTGATGTCATTTAAATACGATTTAATTAAATTTAAATTTATTCAAAAATTTAAAATTCATCTAATCATTTCGAGAAAGATGTCATTAGACGCAGAATTCAAAGCACAACTTAGATATTATGTTTAAAAATTAGTTTGAGGTAATTTAAACACGATTTAATTAAATTTAAAATTTTCAAAAAATTTAAAAACCATTCAATCAATTCAACAAAGATGTCATTAGACGCAGAATTGTAAGCGCAACTTAGTAATCATGTTTCAAAATTAGTCTGAGGTCATTTTAACGCGATTTAAATAAAATTAAAATTTTTGAAAATTTTTAAATTCATCCAATCAATTCGAGAAGGATGTCAATGGACGCAGAATTCTAAGCACAACTTAGATATCATGTTTTAAAATTAGTCTGAGGTCATTTTAACGCGATTTAAATGAGTTTAAATTTTTTGAAAAATTTAAAATTCATTCGATCAATTCAAAAAAGATGTCATCAGACGCAGAATTCTAAGTGTAACTTAAATATTTTGTTTTTAAATTAGTCTCAGCTCATTTTAACATGATTTAATTAAATTTAAAATTTTCAAAAAATTGAAAATTCATTCAATTAATTCGAGAAAGATGTCATTAGACGCAGAATTCTAAGCGCAACTTAGATATTATGTTTAAAAATTAGTCTGAGGTAATTTAAACACGATTTTATTAAATTTAAAATTTTCAAAAAAATTAAAAATCATATAATCAATTCAAAAAAGATGTCATTTGACGCAGAATTGTAAGCGCAACTTAGTAATCATGTTTCAAAACTAGTCTGAGGTCATTTTAACGCGATTTAAATAAAATTAAAATTTTTGAAAATTTTTAAATTCACCCAATCAATTAGAGAAGGATGTCATTAGACGCAGAATTCTAAGCACAACTTGGATATCATGTTTAAAAATTAGTCTGAGGTCATTTTAACGCGATTTAAATGAGTTTAAAATTTTTAAAAAATTTAAAATTCATTCGATCAATTCGAAAAAAATGTCATCAGACGCAGAATTGTAAGCACAACCTGGATATCATTTTTTAAAATTAGTCTGAGATCATTTTAACACGATTTAATTAAATTCTAAATTTTTTAAAAAATTAAATTTCATCTTATTTATTCGAGAAAGACTTCATTAAACACAAAATTGAAAGCGCAACTTAGATATTATGTTTTAAAATTAGTCTGAGGTCATTTTATTACGATTTAATTAAATTTAAAATTTTCAAAAAAATTAAATTTCATCCCATCATTTTGAAAACGATTTTATTAGACGCAGAATTAAAGTGCAACTTAGATAATATGTTTTAAAATTAGTCTGAGGTCATTATTACACATCCATTGAGTTTTAAAATTTAACTTCCGTACTCGGAATTTCCGGACAATGATTTTCCTCGTAAGGCTAGATGTTCATGTCATCTATCATTTATGAAAATATCAGCTTCTTATCTTTGCTTGTTTTTGAGGAAATGCGTGGACAAGGAGAATTCGTAAAAAACGTGTCCTATATTTTGACCCCAGCTAGCTTCCGTACTCGGAGTTTCCGGACAAAGATTTTCCTCGTGAGGCTAGATGTTCATGTTATCTATCATTCCTGAAAATTTCAGCTTCCTATCTTTGCTCGTTTTTGAGGAAATGTGTGGACAAGGAGTATTCGTCAAAAATGTGTCCTATATTTTGACCCCCGCTAGCTTCCGTACTCGGAATTTCCGGACAATAATTTTCCTCGTGAGGCTAGATGTTCATGTTATCTATCATTCCTGAAAATTTCAGCTTCCTATCTTTGCTCGTTTTTGAGAAAATGTGTGGACAAGAACTTTTTAAAAAATGACAAAATGGCGGATAAGTCCGAACCGGAAGTGATTTTTACAAAATAAAAAAAAGCGTATCAGGTTTATATAATAATAAATCGATGCTGAAAATTTGACAAAAATCGGACCACCCATCTCCGAGAAATCTTCTGCACAAAAATTGTAAAGAAAAGAAAAAGAAAAAAAAAAGTGAAAAAGAAACATTACAATAATAGAAGGGTCTTCCGCTGAAGACGGAAGACCCTAAAAATAATAATGAAGAATTTCCAACAGAATCAGTATAAGGTCTTCCGTTGGAAACGGAAGACCTTAATAAAATGAAAAAGAAACATTACAATAATAGAAGGGTCTTCCGCTGAAGACGGAAGACCCTAATAACTAGACTCTTGTTGCTATAGCAACAAAAAGGTCTTCCGTTCCTCATGTATTAATCTGCACAAAAAATCCAGTTATCTTGTAAACAGAAAATGGATATAATATATATAAGCTTTGTGTCTTGATCTATCACAGTTTCTGAGATCTTATTTATACTTTGTTTTTAAAAAAGAAGGCTATCTGAGATATATGAGATGTCTCACCGGAAGTAGAACTTTTTTTTACCATGTGTAGATGACTTTCTGTATTTCTATAGCTAAATGTTACTTCAATGCTAAATAACCAAAATATTTTTAAAAAATCAAAATTGGGTGTACTTCCTGTGACGACCGGAAGTTACGCCGGATAAAACAAAATAGTGTTAACACATGTACATACATAGGTCTATCATCCCACAAAGTTTGGTTGTTCAAGTCGTTACTGTTTTTGAGATCTCGTCGAAATAAGGTTTATGGTTTTTGGACAGGAAACGGGCAAACGGAAGTGTTCAATGTAAATTGTATTCAATATTTTTTGTATACTTGCCATTTGTACATTATTTTTCATTTATCTAACTAAAAAATATCAAAGGAAAACAGTTAAACTGATAAACAGCTCGATTTTTTTAACTCTTCCGGTATGGACCGGAAGTGACGGAAGACAAAATGAAACCGTTTAAACACATCTTCAATCAAATGTCTATCATCCATGAACGTTTCGTGTCTTGATCGCGTATAGTTTCCGAGATCTCGCGGGTACACATTGTGTTTTTAAAAAGCTACCTGAGATAATTGAGATATCTCACCGGAAGTAGAATTTTTTTGTTGATATAACATTGCATAGGTAACTTATATTATATAGTATTATAGTTTTATGTTTATTCTATGGAAAAGAAATTTAATGCGTAGAAATTATAATTTTTGAAGTGCTTCCGGTGACGACCGGAAGTTACGACGAACAAAAAAAATAGTTTAAACACATCTACAGCTATAGGTCTATCATCCCACAAAGTTTGGGTGTTCAAAACTTTACCGTTTTTGAGATCTCGAGGTGACAAGCTTTTTCAACGCGGGACAGGAAACGCACGACCGGAAGACGAGGAGGTCTTCCGTCTGATTTTAGAAATTGAGATTTATGTTCGATCTTGATTTTGCTATTTAACAGCTATACATGATTAAAACAGGAAAAGAGGATCTTCATTTTAAGTGCATGATACTATTTTGTTTCAGGTGTAAGAGTTTTGTTCAACAAGTGTTTAGAAATTCGTCACCGTTCTTGAGATATCTCAGAAAGAATATTTTAGGGGCCGGACCTTATCTCCTTATAGGGGCCGCTGAACAAAAATTGTAAGGTTGCATGTTATTAGGTACATTATTTTGAGCATCTTTTCTTTTATACTGCATTTCAAAATATTTTTTCTTTTTGAGATATAGGTTATCACATTTTTGGACTTTTGACCCCTAAAAATCCTAAATTACGTAACACATGAGAAAAATCATTATAATGTTAGGCTACACAATTGTTAGATAAACATATTTGCCTCTATAATCTATTACGAAATACCCCTCGGTAAAGAACTATAGGAAAAAGACTTTAGAGCCCTCTAGGTCTAGGTTTTCATGGTATCAAATGAAAGGTCATTTGATTATAAAGACATTTTGTTCAACAAGTGTTCAGAAATCCGTTACCATTCTTGAGATATCTCAGAAAGAAGATTTTAGGGGCTGGTCCCTTATCTCCTTATTGCGGCCGCTGAACCAATTTTTTTAGGTTGCATGTTGTTAAGTACATCACTCTGAGCATCTTTTCTTTTATACTGCATTTCAAAATATTTTTCCGTTTTGAGATATAGGTGGTCAAAGTTTTGGACTTTTGACCCCTAAAAATCCCTAATTACGTAACATATGAGAAAATCGTTATACTGCTTGGCTTCATAACTGGTAGATAAACATATTTGCTTCTATAATTTATTACAAAATATCCCTCAGTAAAGAACTATAGTAAAAAGACTTTAGAGCCCTCTAGGTCCCTAAAATTAGGGGCCAGCCCCTTTTTCTTGGTATCAAATGAAAGGACATTTAATTATAAAGACATTTTGTTCAACAAGTGTTCAAAAATTCGTTACCATTCTTGAGATATCTGAGAAAAAATATTTTAGGGGCCGGTCCCTTATCTCCTTATTGGGGCCGCTGAACCAAATTTTTTAGGTTGCATGGTGTTAAGTACATCATTTTGAGCATCTTTTCTTTTATACTGCATTTCAAAATATTTTTCCGTTTTGAGATTTAGGTGGTCAAAGTTTTGGACTTCTGACCCCTAAAAACCCTAATTACGTAACATATGAGAAAATCGTTATACTGCTTGGCTTTATATCTGTAAGATAAACATATTTGCTTCTATAATTTATTACAAAATATCCCTCGGTAAAGAGTTATGGGTAAAATACTTTAGAGCCCTCTAGGTCCCTTATTTAAGGGGCCAGCCCCTTTTTCCTGATATCAGCAGAAAGGTCTTGTAAATATAAACTTTTTTTACATTACATGTTTTAACAAAATATTTTCCAGAAAAGAGATAAAGAGAGAAAAGCACAAAAATTCACGACGCTTTTTTAATGTCAATTTTCGAGCCATAGCGAGCTTTGGCGCCAGTAGTGCTAAACATACAAAACAACAATCATGCAAAACTTCAATCTTTCCTTTACCAACCGTAGAAATTTGAGCTTAATATCTCTTATACTTTAGGAGAACAACAGAAGACAAAATGCCCATATAAAAATTAGAAAAATCTAAATATCTCAAAAACGGATGTGATGTCATCAATACAAAAAATTTTCAATCAAGTTCAGACCACTATCTATCACATCCTAAAATTTGATTGAGATCGGCTGAGCCGTTTCTGAGAAATCGCGTGCACAAAAAAAGGAAGAAAAAAAATAATAATAACTAGAGCAAAGCTCGTTGCAAAGCAACGAGTGGGTCTTCCGTTAATGTCGGAAGTAAAGCTGGAAGTTCCTGTAAGAAGCAAAGCTCTTGAACCAATAACAAGAGTTACTAAGATGAAAATATCTAATTGTTCCTGGTACGACTTAACAAAATCCGAATGATTTTAAGTACGACTTAACAAAAACCTTTCTGATTTCAAGAACGACTTAACAAAAAAAATCCGAATGTGTTCAAGTACGACTTAACAATTATTTTTGGTACGAGTTAATATTACTTTAAAACATTTCGCTATTTTTTAAACCAAGGATGCGGAATCAAAATTTCCGGAAAAATCAATTTTTAAACCCCGATATCTCTGTAATGCATCGTCCAATTTTAAAACGGTTTTCAGTGTTAGATTCAGCTTAATAAGCTATACAAAACACATGTTCATTTTTGATTTGATAAAAAAATTCAATTTTTCGAAAAATTGATTCACTTCCGGATTCGACCAGAAGAGACAGATTTTCATTTCCAGCCTTATTACAGTGGTAAATCGACAAAATTATTACCATTGAAAATTCCAAGCCTCTATCTCAAAGCGTTTTCATGAAACATCGAAGTCATCAAAATGACTTTATTAAAATTTTATAAATGACGTAACGTAAAAACTGAAGTGACGTTTTCAAAGAAACTTTGGAATTTTTGAGGCATAATAGTTGCACACAATCTCTGAAAGTTTCATTTCAATCGGTTAAAAACTTTTTGAGTTATAAAGCCGAAAAGGAGTCAGAAACAAAAGATGTCACCTTTGACCTTCCAAACTGTGTGCTTGTTGCACCATCAAATGTCAGAAACTTACCAATGTACAGTTTATTATATTTCTGTGAATATTTCCTATGTAAAATTAAAATGATTAAACATGCTATTCCATCTAACTGTGAAATAGTTTCTATGGTATCTGTCCATGGTGAATAGTCAACGAAAGTATTCACCGGCAGCATACGATTTCCCTCCTTTTTAAACTCGGAACACCTCTGATATAATCCGATCACAACATTAAATTCAAAGTCCGATAATTCTAATTTGTTAATAATCAAGAAATTCTGCATCGCCAACAAATAAAGTTTTCTTCAGAATAATAATTAAAATACCTATAGCTATTTACTGACTATTTGGATGACAGAAAGTTTATTGTCCCCCTCAACAGCAACTATTTCACTTGGCTTCGCCCCATGAAATAGTGGCTGTCTTGGAAGACAATAAACTTGCTATCATCCTCATACCCAGTAATTAGGTATATAATGTCCCATCCACATAAATTTCGAGTTATATAACCTCCCATTTGTAACCTGCAATTTCACAGTGTATAGTCAACACAACAGTCTTAGCCGCAAGTTTCACCATTCAATTCTCATGTACTTATTAAACATTAGGGGCCTTCATATTGCATACCAATTCCAACAAGGGAAGATCCCTCTAATGATAATCATTAAAATTCATTTTATGAATCTTAGCAACACTCATAAGCCTTCAAGTACAGCATCTCTTAAGGTGGCTCAAAACACCTTGAAATATTTTCTCAATTGACAAATCAGCAGAAAATTACTTGATAATGATAGATATCATAATTGATAAGAAGTGTTTAAGTCAAATAGGCAAAAATGTGCAATTTTAAATGAACAAGTACATTTTTAAAAATTTAATTCAATAAACAGTAACAAAAGCTCTAGGCAGACTCGAACTCGAATGGTTTAGAAACCCAATACTTTAACCATTGAGCTATGACGAATATACAACCCAATCAAACGATATGAAGAGTTCAACAAAACATTTAAATCGCCATCTTGTGACGTAGTGTCTTAAAAAGTATAAGTCTAGGTGTAGTGATGTACCTTAATTTACAAAAATATTAACGGGTACTTTATCCGAATCTGTCCCTTGCTTCCTTTAACTTAGTACATTTTATGAACAGATGTCTTGTCTTAGAATAAGAAAGCTAATGCAATTCTGAGAAAAAAGTATACTACATATTGACAATTCCATTGAGGTTTAATAAACATATGGCCATTTAAGTGAACCCACCATATTCAATTTCTTTTACTCAACACAGATTTACAGGGTTCTCCATAGTAAAACATCTTAACCTGACCTTTTAGAGGTCAATTATTTTTCAACCACCATTAATAAGAAACCTTATTCAATACAACATACATCTACATGATATTATCTTGATAAAAGCATCACATCACTTAGAAATACCCTTACATGTATACCCTCCCCCTATCTTTTGATTTTCATAAAAAGTCATGGTTTGAAATCTTTTACCTAATTTTATGAAACTTGTGGCAATTTCTTTGAGTCATTTCTCACACATATTTGAAAACAATCATTAATGATACTAAAATTTGATCTTTTTTGTTTCTTGAATGATTTGTAGCATTTTAATAATTAAATAGACATGTATTCTTGCATGTGATTTCTTTTTTCCATGAAAAAAGGTAAGCTAACAATCATATTTATTGAATATCTAATCTATTCTGGTTTCTTGTCTCTTTTTAACCATGCTAAAACAGTAAGATCAACAAGTTCAACATCTGCCTTAAATAAAATTAAATTCAAACACACCCGGGTAGCTGGAGGCGGAGGAGAATTCCATTAAAAATGTTAAAATTTGACATGTTGTGTCTACTTTTTTTAATGCACATATACCTTAAAAGGATGAAAAGAGATTGTTTCTTGCTCATTTCAAAAGTAATTATCATTGCAGGTGTTATTCAAAAGTCAAATGTACATTTACATATCCTACATGTAATCTTAATGGAGACAATTGGAAATAGTTGGGTGATTTTTCAATTATGTAAAGACATCTAAATATCTTTATAAAATAAAAAATGAAGGAAATATAATTGCATACTTTCATTGAAAAACAAATTTTCACAACAATCATATTTCTTTAAACAGCCTTAATTTTGGTTTTTTATAATTTCTTATCAAACATGAACAAACCACAATAGGGCATGATGCTTTCTTAAAGTTCCATTATTGTTCATGCATTATCCTTTTTAAATTGAAATACCGGTAGATAGTCTGTAGAACACAAGGACTATGCATGTGGGTAGAGGTGACAGGTTAACCTCAAGAGCTGAAACCATACGAATCAACAGGTAAAAGTAATGTGGTAACAAGAGTTCGTTTTGAGCTGAAATGAAAAAAAAAAATTAGCTGAGTTAAAATACATGTACTTGTAATAGCTGTGCTTACACTAACATATACATAATGTTTTTGGAAAAAATAAACTGACCATGCAGTGTTATAAGTATGACATATCCAAATACATGACATTAACATTTAGGCAGTACAAAAACAAAAATGTGCATATCAAGTCATAATATCATAACATTAAAAAAATTTCTTGGGTGTAGACATATCAGATTGAGAGAGAGCGAGAGCAAGAGCAAGAGAGAGAGAGTTTGTTTTACTTGTAGTGCAACAGCAATATTTCAATTAATAAACTACAAAGGAATACATGTATTACCAATCTGAACAGCGTCAAAGCATAAGCTTCTGCTACATGTATACCATGTTTTGTCAATTCTACTGGGGTTTTTTGCGAATAAATTTAGCGAGGTTTTTTTTTTTTTCTTATGAGTTATGTTTTGAAAACAATACTATGTATAATGCGCAGAAAATTCCAGGAACAATTTTACAAAGCTTTGGATTTTGGTTGCACATTGAAAAAATGAGGGATTGATAATAGGAGCATGCTCATTTTAAAATTCAATCCACTTTAGATTTCTTTTACAAGACCGAGATATTTTTGTCACAAAATTAAGTTGCCCTCTGACACTTTGCCAAGATAAAAAATTTGAGAGAGAGAGAGAGAGAGAGAGAGAGAGATCTAAGGCACATGCATTAAAATTATTTACATACTATGTAGATGTGATATGCATGTAAAGCTTACCTAAAATGAATCAATATGTATAAAAGATAAACTAATCTCTCAAATTACAATGATTCTGTGAAATACTTATATCTTGAGAAGACTGTTTAATAGATATCATGGAACATTGACCTAAAATCTGAGCTTGATATAATACGAAATTTGAGACTTTTCATCTAGCACCCTGTTTTACATGCTCGTTACACAAGCAATAACCATATATAACAGAGAGAGAGACAAAAGGTCTACTTTTAATTAGATTGAATATTTACTATGTCAAATATATTTATTTAATTAAACACAAGCCTGAGTTTTTTAATTTATAAATTAAATGAAGGCGATATGGTAAAGATCTGCTATATTCAAATATTTAGGGCAAAGTTATCATCATGCAAACATGCACTCCAATTACAACATTCTATTCTTGTGTACCTTAAGACTCCCACCGCTTTAAAATGCACTGTTTTACAGTGTGCGGTGTGTTGTTCAATACAAAGTAAGACATACATATACATAATAACAAATAGAAATTCAAAAGATGGTGTGCAAAACATACCCGTGAAAATACACTGGACATATAATATTCCGAGATTCCTCTTACTCTAACGCCCGCTTTTATATTGTGACGTACTTCAAAAGCGGAGGTTAGAGTCAGAGGAATCTCGGATTAGATTGAAAAGTGCAAATACTTTGAAAAGAAAAAGTCAATACGACATATCCTGTATTGAAACATACCTTTATGATCTGTCATACGTTAGTTGAGCTGAAATTTCCACTATCGATGTCTTGCAGGCCATGCTTCTTTTAAAAATGTAGACAAACCGCTATCAGCTGTTGTTAAAACATGGCGAGTTGACATGGGGAATCGTACGATAATTATTTCGATTAAGACTAAAAAGACTATAATAAAAACTAACAACGTAATTATCGAACGAAATAAGGAAATTGTTTCGATAAACACTCTGATTAACATTTAAAAAAAGGAGTTCGGTTTTATGACCTGTACGAACGGTTTTCAGAAGGAGTTACTTTCAGTGTGAATTATGCACTATTTTTCAAACCAATAACACGGAATCAAAATTTCCGGAAAAATCAATATTTAAAACCCGATCTCTCTGCAATGCATCATCCGATTTTAAAACGAATTTCAGTTTTGTATTAAGCTTTGGAAACTCTACAATATGCACATAATTTTATGTTTTTTATATAGTTTCATGATCAGGACGAATTATTTTCAGTAGAAGTTATTTTCAGTGTGAATTTTGCACTATTTTTTAAACCAAGAACGCGGCATCAAAATTTCCGGAAAACTCAATTTTTAAACCCCGATTTCTCTGTAGTGCATCGTCCGATTTTAAAACGGATTTCAGTTTTAAATTAAGCTTAATAAAAGCTTTTTTGCTGCTTCATGATTAATATCAAATTATTGGTCAGAAAAAAGTTATTATAAAAAGACTTAGTAGCCCTCCTGACCCCTAATTTGAGGGGCCAGCCCCTATTTCTTGATATCAAATAAAAGTACTCATTAATATAAACATATTTTGTTCTACAAGAGTTCACGAATTGTAAACCGTTCTCGACATATCTAAACAAATGTGTTTTAGGGGCCGACCCTTTAACCCCTTACCGGGGCCACTAACAACCAAATGTTTGGTATCGTATTGTTCAGAACATTATTTTGAACAATTTTTGTTCTACATTCCTTTTCAAAATATTTATCCTTTTTCAGATATTAATGATCAAAGTTTTGAATTCTGGCCCCTTTTAACCCCTAATTACGTAATATAAGACTTAAGTATGGTACTATATAGATAAACAGCTGCACAATGAACATTTTTGCTTTTATAATTAATAACAAATAATTGTTCAGTAAAAAGTTATTGTAAGAAGACATTAGAGCCCTTTTGGCCCCTAATGTGAGGGGCCAGCCCCTTTTACTTGATATCAAATGAAAGGTCTCGAAAATATAAACATATTTTGTTTTACAAGTGTTCACGAAATGTTAACGGTTCTTGAGATATATGTACAAATGTATTTTAGGGGCCGACCCTTTAACTCCTAAATGGGGTCATAATCAAAAACATTTAAGGTTGCATATTGTACAGAACAATTTTTTGAGCAACTTTTGTTCTACATTCCTTTTCAAAATATTTCTCCTTTTTCAGATAATAATGATCAAAGTTTTGAACTTCTGGCCCCTTGAAGACCCTAATTACGTAACATATGGCTTAAATATGGTACGGTATAGATAAACAGCTGTACAATGAACATTTTTGCTTTTATAACTAATAACAAATTATTGTTCAGTGAGAGTTATTGTAAGAAGAATTTAGAGCCCTCTTGGCCCCTAATTTGAGGGGTCAGCCCCTTTTTGTTGATATCAAATGAAAGCCCTTCAAAATTAAAACAACTTTTGCATTACATGTTATAACAAAATATGTACACATCGAAATGTATTACAGAAAATGTGCAAAAATTTCGTGAAAAAATTTGATGCTAATTTTCAGGTTCAGGCGAGCTTCAAGGCCTTGAGCAATTTTCATAATTGGAAGCATGTGGGTACATCTACAGACATTTATCTACAATCCCTGAAAATTTTAAGCTTCTACCTTGATTAGTTTCGGAGGAGATGCGTGGACAAAATGACCCTTAAAAATTTACAAAATCGTCTATATCTGAAACCGGAAGTGACGTCATCATTTGAAAATTTGATAATATGTAGCGACGACGTTGTTCTATCACTCCTGAAAATTTCGTGCAAATCGGTTGGGTAGTTTTTGAGAAATGACGCTCCAAAAAAGTCAGAAAAAGAAAAAAAAGAATAATAAGAACTAGAGCAAAGCTCGTTGCAAAGCAACGAGTGGGTCCTCCGGTAATGTCGAAAGTAAAGCTAGAAGTTCCTGTAAAAAGCAGGGTTCTTAAACCAACATAAGAAACTAAGACGAAAAAAATTGAATATTTCTTGGTACGAATTAACAAAATCCGAATGATTCCAAGTACGAATTAACAAAGCTTATCGATTTCAAGAACGACTTAGCAAATACAAATCCGAATGTGTAAAAGTACGATTCAACAATTATCGAATAATTTTAGGTACCAGTTAATTTAACTCTGAACATAAAACTATTTTCTTAACCAAGAATGTGGAATCAAAATGTCCGGAAAAATCAATTTTTAAACCCCTTTATCTCTGTATTGTATCGTCCGATTATAGAACGGATTTCAGTTTTGAATTATGAATAATAAGCTCTTATTTTCTGTTATTATGATTAATAACAAATTATCGCAAAAAATAAGTTATTATGAAAAGTCTTCGTAGCCCCTTTGGCCCCTTATTTGAGGGGTCACTCCTTTTTTCGTGATATCAAATGAAAGGTCTTTTAAATATAAACATATTTTGTTCTACATGTATTCACGAATTGTTGACCGTTCTAGAGATATCCGAACAATTGTGTTTTAGGGGCCGACCCTTAAACTCCTTACCAGGGCCACCAACATAAATGTTTTAGATACCATATCGTTAAGAACATTATTTTAAGCATTTTTTGTTCTATAATGCTTATCAAAATATTTTTCCTTTTCTAGATATTAATGATCAAAGTTTTGGACATATGGCCCCTTGAAATCCCTAATTACGTATCATATAACATATGTATGGTACCGTATAGATAAACAGATGTACAATGAACAATTTTGGTTCTATAATTGATAACAAATTATTTTTCAGTAAAGAGTTATTATAAAAAGAATTTATAGCCCTCTTGGCCCCTTATTTGAGGGGCCTGCCCCTTTTTCTTGATATCAAATAAAAGGTCTTGTAAATATAAACGCATTTTGTTCAACAAGTGTTCAGAAATTGTTGACCGTTCTAAAGATATCTGAACAAATGTATTTTAGGGGCCGACCCTTAAAATCCTTACTGGGACCACCAACAAAAATTTTTTAGGGAGCATATTGTTAAGAACATTATTTTAAGCATTTTTTGTTCTATAATGCTTATCAAAATATTTTTCCTTTTCTAGATATTTAAAATCAAAATTTCGGACTTTTGGCCCCTTAAAGCCCCTTATTACGTAACATATGACTTAGACATGGTACCGTATAGATAAACAGATGTACAATGAACATTTTTGGTTCTATAATTGATAACAAATTATTTTTCAGTAAAGAGTTATTGCAAAAATACTTTAGAGCCCTTTTGGCCCCTAATTTGAGGGGCCAGCCCCTTTTTCTGAAATCAAACAAAAGATCTAGTTAATCTGAACAACTTTTGCATTACATGTCTTAACAAAATATTTACACATTAAAAGCTAGGGCCGAAAATGTGCGAAAATTTCGTGAAAAAAATTGGTGCCAATTTTCGAGCTCGGGCGAGCTTCGCCGCCTTGCGCATTTTTCAAAATATAAAATAAATAGGATCATCTACAAACATTCATCTACTATCCCTGAAAGTTTCATATTTCTATCGCAATTAGTTTTTGAGAAGTTACGTGGACAAAATGGTCCTTAAAAAATCACTAAATCCTCAAAATCTCAAACCGGAAGTGACGTCATCGGCCAGAAATTTTATAATATCAAGTTTGTTTGATGCTCAATACGTCCTGTAAATTTCATGCAAATCGGTCAAGTAGTTCACGAGAAATAGAGTTCGAAAAAAGTCAGAAAAAAAATAAAAAATAAAATAATAATAAGGAAAAGAAACAATAGAATAACAAGAGGGTCTTCCGTCGGAAACGGAAGACCCTAATAAAGAAAAAGAAACCGTAGAATAACAAGAGGGTCTTCCGTTGGAAACGGAAGACCCTAACTAGACACGATCTCGTTGCGAGCAACGAGGAGGTCTTCCGTCTGATTTTAGAATTTGAGATATATGTTCGATCCTGATTTTGCTGTGAACAGCTAAACATGGTTAAGAATAGAAAAACAGGGTGTACATTCTAAGGGCCAGATTCTATTTTGTTTCAGGTGTAAGAACTTTGTTCAACAAGTGTTTAAAAATTCGTCACTATTCTTGAGATATCAGAGAAAAAACGTTCAAAGGGGCGGTCCGTTATCTCCTTATTGGGGCCACTGTACCAAACTTTGAAGGTTGCAAGATTAAGGTTGTAAGATAAATATATTTGCTTCTATAATACAATACAAAATATACCTCGGTAAAGAGCTATAGAAAAAGACTTTAGAGCCCTTTTAGGTCCCTAATATTAGGGACCAGTCCCTTTTTCATGGTATCAAATGAAAGGTCATTTAATTTTAAAGACATTTTGTTCAACAATTGTTTAGAAATTCGTTACCGTTTTTGAGATAGTTTTAGGGGCCGCTCCCTTATCTACTTATAACGGCCACTGAAGCAAAGTTTGAAGGTTGCATGTTGTAAGGTTCATCATTTTTAGCATCTTTTCTTCTATACTGCATTTCAAAATATTTTTACTTTTTGAGATATAGGTGATCAAAGTTTTGGACGTTTGACCCCTTAAAACCCCTACTTACGTAACACATGAAAAAATCGTTATGCTGTCGGGCTTCATAACTATAAGATAAAGATATTTGCTTCTATAATTTATTACAAAATATCCCTCGGTAAAGAGCTAAAGATAAAAAGATTTTAGAGCCCTCTAGGTCCCTAATGTAAGGGACCAGCCCCATTTTCGTGGTATCAAATGAAAGGTCATTTAATTTTAAAGAAATTTTGCTCAACAGTTTTTAAGAAATTCGTTACTGTTTTTGAGATATCTGATAAAAAACGTTTTAGGGGCCGGTCCGTTATCTCATTATTAAAGCCACTGAACCAAAGTTTGAAGGTTGCATGTTGTTAGGTTCATCATTTTGAGCATCTTTTCTTCTATACTGCATTTCAAAATATTTTTACTTTTGGAGGTATAGGTGATCAAAATTTTGGATGTTTGACCCCTTAAAACCCCTAATTACGTAACACATGAAAAAATCGTTATGCTGTCGGGCTTTATAACTGTAAGATAAACATATTTGCTTCTATGATTTATTACAAAATATCCCTCGGTAAAGAGCCAAAGATAAAAGATTTTAGAGCCCTCTAGGTCCCTAATATAAGGGGCCAGCCCCTTTTTTGTGGTATCATATGAAAGGTCTTGTAAATTTGAACGTTTTTTACATTACATGTTTTAACAAAATATTTTCCAGAAAAGAGATAAAGAAAGAAAAGCACGAAAATTCACGACGTTTTTTTAATCTCAATTTTCGGGTCCAGGCGAGCGTCAGCGCTTTTCGAGATAAAAATGATTTGAGACGTTCATGCATAACTTCAGTCTGTCGTCTACTAACCCTGAAAATTTCAACTTAATATCTGCAATAGTTAAAGAGGAGTTCCACCGACAAAATACCCCTATAAAAATCATAAAATCAACGATATCTCAAAAACGGAAGTGACGTCATCAATGAAAAAAATTTGCAACAAGGTTCAGATCAATACCTATCAGATCTGAAAGTTTCATAAAAATTAGATGAGCCGTTGCTGAGAAATGGCGTGCACAAAATTTGTAAGAAAAAAAATAATAACTAGATATTCCAAGAGAGTTCCGAATTGAGAAAAGATGTAAACATTCCCCATTATAAATCTTTGTAGCAAATTTAATTCGATCCTATGAATGTTTACGAAGGAAAAATGGTAATTTGTGAATGAAGTTTGACCCCTAAAAACGTTATTACCTAATTACATAACACATGATAAAATCAATAGAATAACAGTTGAGATCTACACAAAATTTTAAATTTTGTTTAATTCATGTGATTTTGAATGACAGCAGTTGTGAATGGAATTGGAGATCATGACATGATCATGCACATGACAAATAAAGTGTCTTACACATGTAAATCTTAATGTTAAAGCTGCTTGGTCCGATTTTCAATAAAATAATTGTACGCTTTTAAACGATGGTTATGCTAAGTATGTGTGCAATAATATACGTTGCAGTAGTTTTCCCGGTCAGTTAAGCCATATTTCAATGAAAAAATTATGTACATGTTGAAAATCGTTGAATCCGGATGTTGTGTATTACGGCATGCTGCCCAATCCTGCGACATTATTCAGCCCAAAAAAATTGTGCAATCCGGATCCTGTCTATTCTGTAAACCGGCGGAATGAAAAAGCCTACTGCTTATAATTAGTGAGAGTTATCTCCCGTAGTCCGTCCACTTATCGATCGATCGACCTTCTGCGAGATAGTAATGCTCTATTATCAACAACTTTTTCTGTCGTTGCTATTGATTTAAACAACTGTAAATATAGATCCAAAGTAGCGACTTATTAATGCCGTAAAGTCTTGTTATGAATTGCAAAAATTTGATAATTAGATTATAGTTTACCCAATTTTTTTAGGCCGTGATTCAGGATACTGTGAGAGTAAGACTGCCGATATCGTTTGTTATCCCTGTTGTATGGCTACACGTACAGAGTTGCATATTATTCTGTCAAAATGCTCAATTTTGAAAAAAATAAAATTCTCATTTATATTAATATTTATCCATTGTTTCCCTGCATCAAAACAGTTCTCGCCATCAGGTATTTCAGCCACCTGTTGACTTTTTAATGTTTTGTTTAACAATTTACGGTTTAGCGTGCACTTTTCAGGTAAACCGGATGTTTGAAAAATTATCAATAACGATGTTTGTTTCAATAAGTATTTCCATCGAATGTATTCCGTTATGGATTTATTGTTTCAAAAAAAAAAAATGAAATGAAAATTGGTACCGTAAATAAGATCGATGAAATCTAATATATTTCAGAACAATAGAAAATGTTGCAAGAATACACGATCAGGACCTACTGCATTAAATACTAAAATTAATTTGCAACAATGTCCTCTAAACTGGATGTTGCCTAATCCGGCTATTTTTTTCAGAACCCCCTCCGCCGGATTAGACAAGTTTTGCTGTATATTCACAAAATAATCGACATAAAAGAGTTTGGCGTTATTAAACTGGCCCCTTACGTCGAAGCTAGTATGATTGTATAACAACTTTGACATCTGTCTTTTTATATAATCTATTATAAAATAAAATATACGGCATGACTTTTTAAACAAAATTAAAGCAGTGTACATTTGTTCATTAATAGTTTTGATGTCTACGTTGTTAATGATTATTGCAAAACATGCAGGATGAATAAACCCAATCATTCGGAGGATAAAACCCAACGGTTTCCTTTTTAAACATTCCAATGATGTATTGGGGGGGGGGGTTGTATGCCCAAAACTTATTTTTATTTACTTTGAATATTTCTAACGTTGAAAGGAGAGCAGTTCCGTGTAAATACGTCTATAACTTTGTAAGATCATTCGTTTTGCAAGGAAAATTAGTTGATACTGTAATGGCCGACAAATCGGAACATGCAGCTTAAAGAAATTTCTCAACTTATTATACCTCGAAACGTTATTTCAAATCAGGCACCAAACAATGAAGGGAAATGGAAATATTCGGCGGATCCAAATGTTAAAATATTCTTATGATAAAAATGTGTATTTATGGCAAACATAGATTAATCATTTTTTATCTCATACAAGATATAATCGCACCTGTGTTTTGTGTCCATCTCTTTTAAACTCTTTGTAGCCAAATCTGTCAAAATTCGTGGTCGTTTCACCCTGTAAACCCCGCTGAAAGTTCACAATCGATGCGCTGTTGAACGAAAGACTCGACTTGACTAGAAAAACTTGCTGCATGGACCGTCTAACATTATTTATTTTAATGATGAATTCAGAAACTTTTAGATTTCAAAAAGTGTCATCTTTTGTTAAGTTACAGAAACATTGTAATTCATGCACATAAAATTTGTACAAAATAAGTTATATGTTATTTAACTAGTGTTTGAAATTTGAGACCGTTCTTGACATATCTGGGAAAGAAATTTTAGGGGTCATCCTTTCATCTTCTTATCGGGCCCGTGTAACAAAATTTGAGCCATTTCCGAATAAATGTGTGCACAAAAATCGTTAATAAAAGAATGCAGGTAACAGGAGCTTTTAACAGGGGAGCAATGAATGCTTTAAAATTCATATTTACATGTATTAATTTACCTTGTAAAATTATCAATCATAGGCATTAGATAACTGCTATTGCCTGATTGGTGAATTTGATTTGCCTATTGACTCCATGACATCTACAATTTCGCTTAGTTAAACGAACACATTTTTAAAATAAATGTATATAAGCATGTACTCCAATCAGGTGTTGTACTTTACATAACGTTTTTTACGCGATCGCGGAGCGCTTCTTTTTGGGGAAGAACAGTCCTAATCAGACAGCAAATACATAATACAGCATACAGACGTTTTTATTAATATAATTATATATAAATTATGTATTAACTATTTAAGTGTGCTTGAATATGCAAATTTTAAAGCCAATTCGATTTGTATTAGAGAATTAATCTACTAAGTACATGTAGTATTTTTAACCATGTGTTCGCTACTCGATCTTCACAGCTGTCCGAATACAATCAAAACTTTTACAATGAATGTACATGTACATAACATTTTTAAAACTCACATATTCTTTCAGATTAAAAAAATATTAATTAGTAAATGAATAAATTCAGCAATGAGTATGCTTTTTAATGAATCTGACTTCCATTGAGAAGAGGTTATACCAATATTGTGTCCCTTATTATTTTACGGCGTGAATAATAAAACTTAAACTTGTTTAAAAATGGTTAGTTTTATTGTGCCCGTACCTACCGCAAGCATGTAACATTGTACTTCTTAAGCTGCCTAATCTCAAACGCTTTTTAAATATATTTCAACTTTTACTTACTACATCCTGCTTAACTCTCTCTCTCTCTCTCTCTCTCTCTCTCTCTCTCTCTCTCTCTCTCAACACATAAAAAATTCTAATATTTTGTTAGCCAAATGAAGTATCACATTATCATAGATTACATATATTAATGTGAATATCGCCTATATTTTGTTGAAATTGGTAGTGTAATGCATTTAATTCTCAGCATCAAAATGTCACAAACGAACACAAGTGAATTTATTTACATTTCAAATCGTACGACTGTAAAACGTAGTATATTCATTGGTGGCAGCTTTTTCCTTTATTATACGAACTATGATTTAAATCAATGGTTTGATGCATCGTTAACCAATATAATTGAAAAAGAAAATAACAACGAATCAATGAGCATTGGAATGTGTGATAACGTATAAACACGAGAAGCATGTGTCCTACAGCGAATCGGCTGTCCACTAGCGCGGCATCTCCTCGGCCCGTGTTATGAAACTGTACACTCAACGTGGTGGGTTTGAAATGTTTGCAGTTTGATAACTGAATTTTATTTTCCAACAAAAAAACTATTTCATGACATACACAAGATCACAAAGAACGTCCTTTTTTCAATGAGTCATACTATCTATTTTTTTTTTGAATTACGAGAGCAAAACAGCAATACTTCGTAGGTAATGGTATAATCCTTTTTCATTTACTCTTTTATATCGTTAAAATCTGATGTCTTTGTGTTTGCAGCTATATAAATAAACCCGTGTGTGCATTACAGCAAGGCGCATATCTTGTGTATTGGATAACGGTAGACCGCTCGCTAGTCCAGCCGCGACCCATATCCTCGGCCGCTGGCAAGGATCGGATATGTATAATTGTTTACATACATACAGCTCGGAATACAGCTAGCTAGATTTTAAATGCGACTCAAGTACATTGCATAGAAGCAATTCTTTTACCCACTTTCTGACCGCAAGCTAGTACACTTGTCTATGGTAGTAGGTAAAGGTATAATCTTTTTTTATTTATTATTAAAATCATTAAAATCGGAATTTTTGAGTTTGCAGCTACATAAATAAAACCCATGTGTGCATTACAGACAGACGCAAATCTTGTGTATTAGATAACGGCAGACCGCTCGCTAGTCCAGCCGCGACCTATTTCCTCGGCCGCGGGCAAGGGATCGGATACGTAATTGTTCACATACCAGCTAGATTTTAAATGCGACTCAAATGCATTGCATTTATCCATAATGTGTTTCACTATAAAATAACTAAAATGTTTATACACTTTTCGTATGTAAACTGGTATCCGTTATGCCAGTTATACGCACAAATACCCCGTTTATTTGCCAAATAAAACACAAATACATGGTAACAAGTTTAGCTTTTTGCACTCACATTACGCAATACACGAACAAAATATTATTGTTACGACATTAATAAGATCATAATGAACATATTTTGCAGCGACAGCCATATTGAAATCTTAATCGCTTTTGAGTTATAGAGCTAATACTTTCAAGAACTCTAGGTCCCTAATTTGAGGGGCCAGCCCCTTTTTCTTGATGTCAAATGAAAGATCTTTTAAACATAAATCTTTTTTGTTCTACGTGTCTTAACAAAATATTTCCGGACAAAAAGATAGATTAAGAAAACAATGCAAAATCACAACGCTTTTTTATCTCATTTTTGGAGCCCCACCGAGCTTCGGCGCTTTTTGCGCTGAAAAATTATAAATGCCCTATTGCAAATCTACATTCTTTGGACTATCATTCCTGAAATTTTGAACTCAATATCTTACTTAGTTTATGAGATCCTTCGTGGACAAGCCGACCCTATAAAAATCGTTGAATTGTTAAAATCTAAAAACCGGAAGTGACGTCACCATTAAAAAAAAATTTCCAATAAGGTTCAGAGTAATATCTATCAGATCTGAAAGTTTCATGTTAATCGACCAGGTAGTTACTGAGAAATCGCCTGCACAAAATATGTAAGAAAAAAAAAGAATAGGGAAAAAGAAACCGAACGAGAACAATAAGGTCTTCCGTTGGAAACGGAAGACCTTAACTAGACACGATCTCGTTGCGAGCAACGAGGAGGTCTTCCGTTCGATTTTTAGAATGAAATATGACATCATCGACTTTGATTTTCGACAACAAAACATGTTATGGAAAAAGGAGTGAAGTACTAATGCTTTATTGTACCGCTTTTTATAAGTTCTCTTGCTTTTTTAAATACTTGCATTTCTTCCAATTAAAATAGAAAAGATCAAACTTGTTTACCTCTGGTCCCTAAAAACCCTAATTGGGTATCGCAAGAGAAAATTATTATATTGTTAGGATATATAAACGTATTATACCTAATCTAGCCTTAATAACCTTTCACAAAATTGCTCTCATTAAAGGGCTATAGATAAACGATTTTAGAGCTCTTTGATCCCCTAATTTAAGGGGCCAGTCCCTTTTCTTGATATGAAATGAAAAGATATTTAATTCTGAACACATTTTGTCAACAAGCGTTTAGAAAATCGTTACCGTTCTGGAGATATATAAGAAAGAAGGTTTTAGGGGCCGATCCCTTATATCCTTATAAGGACCGTTTAGCGAAATTTTAAAGGATGCATATTGTTAAGAACATTAATTTGAACAACTTTTTTTCTGTATTGCATTTCAAATTATTTTTTCTTTCTGAGATATGGGTGATCGAAATTTTGGACTTTTGGCCCCTAAAACCCCTTATTTACGTAACACATAATAAAATCATTACATTGCTTGGATACATAACCGTGACATAAACATATTTGCTTCTATAACCTTTTAAAAAATATTCCTCAGTAAAGGGCTACAGATTAAAGACTTTAGAGCCCTTTGGTCCCCTAATTTTAGAGGCAAGCCCCTTTTTCTTGATATTTAATGAAAGGTCATTTAATTCTAAACAAATTTTGTTCAACAAGTGTATAAAAAACCGTTACCGTTCTGGCGATAAATGAGAAAGACGGTTTTAGGGGCCGATCCCTTATCTCCTTATAGGGGCCGTTTAGCGAAATTTTGAAGGTTGAATATTGTTAAGAACATTAATTTGAACAACTTTTCTTCTGTATTGCATTTCAAAATATTTTTTCTTTCTGAGATATGGGTGATCGAAATTTTGGACTTTTGGCCCCTAAAACCCCTTATTTACGTAACACATAATAAAATCATTACATTGCTTAGATACATTACTGTGAGATAAACATATTTGCTTCTATAACATTTCACAAAATATCGCTCAGTAAAGGGCTACAGATAAAAGACTTTAGAGCCCTTTGGTCCCCTAATTTGAGGGGCCAGCCCCTTTTTCTTGATATTAAATGAAAGGTCATTTAATTCTAAACAAATTTTGTTCAACAAGTGTTTAAAAAACCGTTACCGTTCTGGCGATAAATGAGAAAGACGGTTTTAGGGGCCGATCCCTTATCTCCTTATAGGGGCCGTTTAGCGAAATTTTGAAGGTTGGATATTGTTGAGAACATTAATTTGAACAACTTTTCTTCTGTATTGCATTTCAAAATATTTTTTCTTTCTGAGATATGGGTGATCGAAATTTTGGACTTTTGGCCCCTAAAACCCCTTATTTACGTAACACATAATAAAATTATTACATTGCTTAGATACATTACTGTGAGATAATCATATTTGCTTCTATAACATTTCACAAAATATCTCTCAGTAAAGGGCTCAAATAAAAGACTTTAGAGCCCTTTGGTCCCCTAATTTGAGGGGCCAGCCCCTTTTTCTTGATATTTAATGAAAGGTCATTTAATTCTAAACAAATTTTGTTCAACAAGTGTTTAGAAAATTGTTACCGTTCTGCAGATATATGAGATAGAAGGTTTTAGGGGCTGATCCCTTATCTCCTTAAAGGGGCCGTTTAGCGAAATTTTGAAGGTTGAATATTGTTAAGAACATTAATTTGAACAACTTTTCTTCTGTATTGTATTTCAAAATATTTTTTTCTTTCTGAGATATGGGTGATCGAAATTTTGAACTTTTGGCCCCTAAAACCCCTTATTTACGTAACACATAATAAAATCATTACATTGCTTAGATACATTACTGTGAGATAAACATATTTGCTTCTATAACATTTCACAAAATATCTCTCAGTAAAGGGCTACAGATAAAAGACTTTAGAGCCCTTTGGTCCCCTAATTTGAGGGGCCAGCCCCTTTTTCTTGATATTAGATGAAAGGTCATTTTATTCTAAACAAATTTTGTTCAACAAGTGTTTAAAAAACCGTTACCGTTCTGGCGATAATTGAGAAAGACGGTTTTAGGGGCCGATCCCTTATCTCCTTATAGGGGCCGTTTAGCGAAATTTTGAAGGTTGAATATTGTTGAGAACATTAATTTGAACAACTTTTCTTCTGTATTGCATTTCAAAATATTTTTTCTTTCTGAGATATGGGTGATCGAAATTTTGGACTTTTGGCCCCTAAAACCCCATATTTACGTAACACATAATAAAATCATTACATTGCTTAGATACATTACTGTGAGATAAACATATTTGCTTCTATAACATTTCACAAAATATCTCTCAGTAAAGGGCTACAGATAAAAGACTTTAGAGCCCTTTGGTCCCCTAATTTGAGGGGCCAGTCCCTTTTTCTTGATATTAAATGAAAGGTCATTTTATTCTAAACAAATTTTGTTCAACAAGTGTTTAGAAAATTGTTACCGTTCTGCAGATATATGAGATAGAAGGTTTTAGGGGCTGATCCCTTATCTCCTTATAGGGGCCGTTTAGCGAAATTTTGAAGGTTGAATATTGTTAAGAACATTAATTTGAACAACTTTTCTTTAGAGACTTTAGAGCCCTTTGGTCCCCTAATTTGAGGGGCCAGGCCCTTTTTCTTGATATCAAAGAAAAGGTCATTTAATTCTGAACACATTTTGTTCAACAAGTGTTTAGAAATTCGTTACCGTTTTGGAGATATATGAGAAAAAAGGTTTTAGGGGCTGGTCCCTTATCTTCTTTTAGGGGCCGTTTAACGAAATTTTGAGAGTTGAATATTGTTGAAAACGTCATTCTAAACACTTTTTCTTTTACACTGCTTATCAAAATATTTTTTATTAAGGAGATATAGATGATTAAAGTTTTGAACTTCTGACCCTTAAAAATCCCTAATTACGTAACATATGAGAAATGCATTTTATTGTATCGGTACATAACAGTAAGATAAACAGTTTTGCTTCTATAATTTATAACAAAATAACTCTCAGTAAAGAGCTACAAATCAAAGACTTTAGACCCATTTGGGTCCCTAATTTTAGGGGCCAGCCCCTTTTTCTTGGTATTAAACGAAAGCTCTTATAAATATAAACCTGTTTTGCTATTCAAGTTATAACAAAATATTTTTGAGAAAAGAGATAAACAAAGAAAACCACAAAAAATCATGACTTTTTGTTAATCTCTATTTTCGGGTCCAGGCGAGCTTTTAGGCTCTTTAAGCTAGACATTGATGATTGCCTTTAGACATATCTTCAATCTTTCGTCTATCATCCCTGAAAATTTGAACTCAGTATCTTTTACCGTTTAGGAGGAGTTCAATGGACAAGCAGACCCTCAAAAAATCACTAAATCGTCAATATCTCTGAAACGGAAATGACGTCATCAATATAAAAAATTTCCAATAAGGTTCTGATCAACTTCTATTAGATCTGAAAGTTTCATAAAAATCGACCAAGCCGTTTATGAGAACTCGCGTGCAAAAAATTTGTAAGAAAAAAAAGAAAAAAAACTAGAGCAAAGCTCGTTGCAAAGCAACGAGTAGGGTCTTCCGTTAATGTCGGAAGTAAAGCTGGAAGTTCCTGTAAGAAGCAGAGCTCTTAAACCAATAACAAGAGTAACTTAAATATAAAAGATGAAAAAAAAATCGAATTATTCCTGGTACGACTTAACAAAATACGAATGATTTTTAGTACGACTTAACAAACACCTTTCCGATTTCAAGAACGACTAAACAAAAAAAATCCGAATGTGTTGAAGTACGACTTAACAATTATTTTTGGTACGAGTTAATTTTACTATAAACATAACGCTATTTTTTAAACCAAGGACGCGGAATCAAAATTTCCGGAAAAAAAATAATTTTTAAACCCCGATATCTCTGTAATGCATCGTCCGATTTTAAAACGGGTTTCGGTTTTAAATTAAGCTTAATAAAAGCTTCTTTGCTGCTTGATGATTATTATCAAATTATTGGTCAGAAAAGAGTTATTATGAAAAGACTTAGTAGCCCTTCTGGCCCCTAATTTGAGAGGGCAGACCCTTTTTCTTGATATCAAATAAAAGGTCTCGCTAATATAAACATATTTTGTTCTACAAGTGTTCATGAATTGTAAACCGTTCTCGAGATATCTGTACAAATGCATTTTAGGGGCCGACCCTTTAACCCCTTACCGGGGCCACTTACAACAACATTTTTGGTATCATATTGTTAAGAACATTATTTTGAAGAACTTTTGTTCTACATTGCTTTTAAAAAAAGTTCTCCTTTTTCAGATATTAATGATCAGAGTTTTGAGTTCTGGCCCCTTGAAACCCCTAATGACGTAATATATGACTTAGGTATGGTAATGTATAGATTAAAAGCTGTACAATGAACATTTTTGCTTCTATAATTAATAACAAAATATTGTTCAGTAAAGAGTTATTGTAAGAAGACATTAGAGCCCTCTTGACCCTAATTTGAGGAGCCAGCCCCTTTTTCTTGACATCAAATGAAAGGTCTTGTAAATATAAACATATTTTGTTTAACAAGTGTTCACAAAATGTGTACCGTTCTTGAGATATCTGTACAAATGTGTTTTAGGGGCCGACCCTTTAACTCCTAAATGGGGTCATAAACAAAAGCATTTAAGGTAGCATATTGTACAAAACATTATTTTGAATAACTTTTGTTCTACATTGCTTTTCAAAATATTTCTCCTTTTTCAGATATTAATGATCAAAGTTTTGAACTTCTGGCCCCTTGAAACCCCTTATTACGTAATATATGACTTAAGTATGGCACTGTATAGATAAACAGCTGTACAATGAACATTTTTGCTTCTATAATTGATAACAAATTATTGTTCACTAAAAAGTTATTGCAAATAGACTTTAGAGCCCTCTTGGCCCCTAATTTGAGGGGCCAGCCCCTTTTTCTTGATATCAAATAAAAGCCCGTGCAAATTGAAACAGCTTTTACATTACATGTTTTAACAAAATATTTATACGTCAAAAGATATTACGGAAAATGTGCGAAAATTTTGTGAAAAAATATGGTGCTAATTTTCAGGTTCAGGCGAGCTTCTAGGCCTTGCGCATTTTTCGCAATTGAAAGCATGGAGGGAAATCTACAGACATTCATCTACAATCCCTGCAAATTTCAAGCTTTTATCATGATTAGTTTCAGAGGAGATGCGTGGACAAAATGACCCTTAAAAATTTACAATATCGTCCATATCTGAAACCGGAAGTGACGTTATCATTTGAAATTTTAATAATCAGTAGCGACATTGATGCTTTATAACTAAATAATTAAATTAATTAAATAATTAAAAATTTGGTGTAAATCGGTTGAATAGTTTCTGAGAAATAACGCTCCAAAAAAGTCAGAAAAAGAAAAAAAAGTATAATAACTAGAGCAAAGCTCGTTGCAAAGCAACGAGCGGGTCTTCCGCTAATGTTGGAAGTAAAGCTGGGAGTTCCTGTAAGAAGCAGAGCTCTTGAACCAATAACAAGAGTTACTAAAATAAAAAGATGAAAAAATCGAATTATTCCTGGTACGACTTAACAAAATCCGAATGATTTTAAGTACGACTTAACAAAACCCTTCCTGATTTCAAGAACGACTTAACAAAAAAATCCGAATGTGTTCAAGTACGACTTAACAATTATTTTTGGTACGAGTTAACTTTACTTTGAACATTACGCTATTTTTTAACCAAGGACGCTGAAACAAAATTTCCGGAAAAATCAATTTTTAAACCCCGATATCTCTTTAATGCATTGTCTGATTTTAAAACGGATTTCAGTGTTAGATTCAGCTTGATAGGCCCTATAAATCACATATTCATTTTTGATTTGATCAGAAAATTCATTTTTTCGAAAAATTTGTTTCACTTCCGGTTTCGACCGGAAGTGACGGATTTTTATTTCCAGCCTTATTGCACATGTAAATTGTCAAATTCATAACCACAGAAAATTTCAAGACTATATCTTAAAGCGTTTTTGAGAAATGTCGCGGACAAAATGACTTTTTTTAAAGTTTAAAAATGACGTAACGTCAAAACGGAAGTGACGTTGTTATGGAAACTTTAACATCTTTGAGGCATTCTAATGGCACATAATCCCTGAAAGTTTCCTTTAAATATGTTGAAAACTGTTTGAGTTATGAAGCCGAAAAGGAGTCAGAAAAAAAAGAAAAAGAAAAAAATAATAATAACTAGAGCAAAGCTCGTTGCAAAGCAACGAGTGGGTCTTCCGTTAATGTCGGAAGTAAAGCTGGAAGTTCCTGTAAGAAGCAGATCTCTTAAACCAATAACAAGAGTAGTTTTAAAAAAAATGAAAAAAAATCGAATAATTCCTGGTACGACCTAACTAGATCCGAATTATTTTAAGTACGAATTAACATAAACCTTTCTGATTTCAAAAACGACTTAACAAAAAAACCCCGAATTTGTTGAAGTAGAACTTAACAATATTTTTGGTACGAGTTAATTTTACTATGAACATTACACTATTTTTTAAATCAAGGACGCGAAAACAAAATTTCCGGAAAAATCAAATTTTGAACCCCGATATCTCTGTAATGCATCGTCTGATTTTCAAACAGATTTCAGTATTAAGTTCAGCTTAAAAAGCTCTACAAAACTCGTATATGTTTTTTATTTGATCAAAAAATTCAATTTTTCGAAAAATTTGATTTACTTCCGGTTTCGACCGGAAGTGACGGATTTTTTTATTCAAGCCTTATTGCACATGTAAATTGCCAAATTCATAACCACAGAAAATTTCAAGACTCTATCTTAAAACGTTTTTGAAAAATGCCGCGGACAAAATGACTTTTTTTAAACTTTAAAAATAACGTAACGTCAAAACGGATGTGACGTTGTTATGGAAACTTTAACATCTTTAAGGCATGATAATTGCACATAATCCCTGCAAGTTTTATTTAAATTGGTTGAAAACTTTTTGAGTTATGAAGCCAAAAAGGAGTCAGAAAAAAAAGAAAAAGAAAAAAAATAATAATAAAAAGAAACCGAAGAATAACAAGAGGGTCTTCCGTTGAAAACGGAAGACCCTAATAATAGAAAGAAACAATAGAATAACAAGAGGGTCTTCCGTTGAAAACGGAAGACCCTAAATAAAGCAAAGCTCGTTATAAAGCAACGAGTGGGTCTTCCGTTAATGTCGGAGGTAAAGCTGGAAGTTCCTGTAAGAAGCAGAGCTATAAAACCAATAACAAGAGTAACTAAAATAAAAAGATGAAAAATCGAATTATTCCTGGTACGACTTAACAAAATCCGAATGATTTTAAGTACGACTTTACAAAAACATTTCTGATTTCAAGAACGACTTTACAAAAAAATCCGAATGTGTTCAAGTACGACTTAACAATTATTTTTGGTACAAGTTAATTTTACTATGAACATTACGCTATTTTTTAAACCAAGGACGCGGAATCAAAATTTCCGGAAAAATCAATTTTTAAACCCCGATATCTCTGTAATGCATCGTCTGATTCAAAAACGAATTTCAGTTTTGAACTCAGCATGAAAATTACTGTAAGATACGTACATAAAATATTTAAAATTGAAAAACATGAAAATTAAAAAAAAATGGTTTTGCTCCCGGTTTCGACCGGAAGTGTCAGAATTGAGTTTCCAGCCTTATGTCATAAGTAAAACGATTGTTCTACCTTCTCAGTAAATCTCATAGCTTTATCTTAATTCAAAAATGAGAAAAGCTCCGGACAAAATCACTTTTTAAAACGTGAAAAACGTCAATATCTGACGAATTTGATGACGTCATCAAATAATTTTTTCATATTATAAAGATCTTTTAAATACACATCAAATCTGTAAATTTCAAAACAATCGATGCAAGCGTTTTTGAAATATACGAGTTGGAAAAAAAATAAAAAGAATAATAATAATAAGAATAAGAAAAAAAAAAGAAACCGTAGAAAAACAAAAGGGTCTTCCGTTGGAAACGGAAGACCCTAAAAAGAAACCGAAGAATAACAAGAGGGTCTTCCGTTGGAAACGGAAGACCCTAATAAAGAAAAAGAAACCGTAGAATAACAAAAGGGTTTTCCGTTGAAAACGGAAAACCCTAATAATAATAATAGGGAAAAAGAAACAAAGCAAAAACAATAAGGTCTTCCGTTGGAAACGGAAGACCTTAATAATAGGGAAAAAGAAACCGAAGAATAACAAGAAGGTCTTCCGTTGGAAACGAAAGACCTTAATAAAAAACCTTACAATTACTATAAGGTCTTCCGTTGGAAACGGAAGACCTTAATAATAAGAAACATTACAATCACTATAAGGTCTTCCGTTGGAAACGGAAGACCTTAATTAAAAGTTTTAAGTCAAAGGAAATTTGCACTTGGGATCAGAAGTTATGAAATACGACTACATTCTGCAATGCACTCAGTCGCCATAGAAATCATCAAAATACTGCAAGTGTCGACAGATGTCTTATTTCTTTGAAAGACCATGATAGTTCACTTGACTTACAGACTATAACATAGCGACACATCTGTCTCCCCAAAATATATGCGCTTCTCAAAGTTACACTTAAGTGAGATAGACGTGTGTTATTAAGGATTTTTTTATTGCTAACTATAAAAACGTTTTCATTGAAGTTGTATGAGGTTGTAATGCAACTTAATTTACTTACAAGGTTATCTACAGCCAGTGGAATACTAATTTGATGTGAACAACGAATACCCAATCTATTAAAATACAAGATAAATAGTTTCCAGAACTATAATAATATGCATGTGTACATGAAAGTTGCACCCTCATTTATATGGCTGTAGGTGAGGATGTAAACTTTAAGGTGTATCGATGTACATGCAATGTATGACTACACATACAGATTCCGGACCGTGGCTACAGACGATACCCATTGACAGTCTTTCAATATATATATCCGAAGTTTGATATAAAAACTGACCAGTTTCATAACTTCTTCGAATTTCTTTAACACGGACTGTCTAATTCCTTCCCAGAATTCCAATTTATGCAAGCGCAGTTGAAGTTTTATTCAATTTAATTAGTCAACCCACTGACATTAAAATTAGGATTTTGCATATTATTGCATTGTCGAGAGAAGTAATATTCATTTCAGTAAATAAGGTTATTTAATTTCATGTTACATAGCGGTGTTTCTATGAAACAGCACCATCTGGTGTAAAATTTAGATGCTCGCTTTTGCATAAATTCTGATCTTTGATAGTTGATTATTGTTTTGAATTTTGAACGTCCAAGTCTACTCGTATCATGAAGTAGTATCAGACGACACACACTTCCCTACAGAAAAGCTTAGAAATGCCATCAATTTTAATTACATTTTGACAACACACAACAATTTCAAACTTACACATAGTGTCAAAAATGTAGACAGATTTAAACACAGAAGTTATCTTAGAGAAAGGGTAACGTGTTTTGTAGTCGGGTTCGTTTTTTTTAATGCAATTCCTTACATGAATCATGAGTACATGCCGTATATCACAGTGCTTGCTACCCTTTGAAAATTTAATTCGCCACGCAGCACTGTTAAGGTTGCATATGCTTAAATTACCAAGAAATATGTCATCAAAAACGAGCTACAAATATGATGGTCGTATTAATCAAAACTCGCATACAGCTTTTCCCATAATAATATTAGCTTAACTCAAGTGACCCATGTGTTACGACACACATGTGCATTTACCGTCATCACGTGCCTATCACGTGACATCGATATTTATAGACATTTTTCTATGTCACACATATTTTTCAATATCGCAAGGGCATACCCCCGTTGTACATTTATTTGTTTTGCATGTATAAGTAAAATGTGATCTCCTTCACCCAAAAATCACTGCTGCTTTAATGGAATCGAGTTAATTACAACGCCATTTCCAAAAATACACTCGACAATCCATCATTTACGGGGGTATCACGTCATTTTTCATCAACGAATAAGACAAATCCGGAGAATGAAACAAAGCAGCAGCATTTTTCAGTTACCTCAAAACCTTCTTGATCACTGTGTAAAATATCAAAAGTATCCATGCAGGTTATGCCCTTGCGAAAATGCGTTGAAGATGATGTACATGTATTTTCCTTAACTTAACCCCCTTTTCAAACGCAATGCCGATCTAGATTTCGGCTAAGGGAAATAACTCTGTGGATATAGTGTTGCGGGAAATGTGAATTACATTACGAGCATTTTGCGATATTTTCCCTTGGTTGTATTGCTGGAGGCAAAATTGTAACTTAAGTAGAAATAAATATTATACATTTATAAATTTCAAGTGACAGCGTGGGTCAGTAATTCATCAAAAGAAAAAAAACATGAGAGATAACTACGACATGCATTACCTCTTTATATTCCATGCGCGGATCCAGAAAGTTTTTCCGGGGGGGGGGTCCGACAGTTATTTGAGTTTGCCAGGAAGGGGGTGGTCCAAGGTATAATTTTGTAATGTAATTTAAATAAATTTGAATTTTGCAGGGGGGATCTGGTTCCCTCTAGCTGACCACCCCCCCCCCCCCCAAAAAAAAAAGATCCGTGCATGTATTCAGCGACAATCAAAGCCGTGCATTTTTTCATTTTAGTTTTTACCTAAATCAATAATTGGTAAATGAAATATATTTTAAAACACATTCTCTTTCAAAATTGCTGTTTATTTTTTTGAAAGTATTCCTCAACATTGCTGTTAGTTTTTAAGAAAAGACAAGCACAAAACTCTTACCCTCACCCCCTTCTTAATAAACAAATACTCAAACAACAATACATGAACAAAAATGTAAATTCCTAGATTTTGAGTGTTGATCACAACAACAAATACATAGATTTTCAAACATTTATTATTCATTTTTCAAGGGAATATTGAAAAATAACTCATAGTCAGGAAACTGTTAACAAATAAATAATGGTTTAAATAAATAATATTTGCATATGAACATTAATTTTGACTGTTTAAGTTTCAAATATCATTGCTAATAATTTAAAAAAAAACACCAAGAGTTGCAAAATCCTTAGCTCAGATTCAACATATAAATACATGTACTAAGATTAGGTTTGTATATGTATAATTAACATGTATAATCATGTTGATATTTCTGTTTGGAGGTTATCAATGCACATAATTGTTTTCCTCATACAAAATTATGCCGATGGTCTCCACATAGGAAAAGCTGGGTAACAGGCAGGAACATAGGGAGGTAGAACCAGCCAATTCACCAATTGATACAGATGGTCTCACGCATAAGCCTACAAAGTTTAACATACCGGTATTAACATTATATATTTTAGCACTTGCACTTTACAACAGTATAAACTAAACAATGTCAAATGACATAAAATGAACTTTCACCCTGAGAAATCTTTTTTGATAAAATACAACCCTATGAGCAAAGAGTTACATGTAGCCTCTGTGAAAAAACACACCGTTACATAGAAGAATAATTGGAAATGCCACTTGGACATTTACATGTACATATATTTTATGTTCTTTCTTCCTAAATTTTGATTTCTTTATATATTAAATATAAATATATATTATTATTAACATTACAGATTTTCTTGTGGCAATTAACAAATGTTCCCAATATACTAAATAAAATCAAGAGAACTTAATACTCCAAGATGACTTAGATATAAATGTTTACAATAGCAGAAAGAACCCCCCCCCCCCTATTAAAACAATCTTTATCGTCAAGGGATAATGCTAAGCAATCAATGTTTGCGATATAGTGCATACTCTCAAAGCAAGTTTAATTACATTTCCAGCAGAATGAAAACACACAAATACATGCAGTGTAGTCTCCACCCACAGAAAATATATATGTAAGGCACTGTATTTTTAAATCTTACCAAAAACATGTTAAATGCAATTGGATAAATTCAACTTAGGGGCTGAAGCAGTTGATTGTAATGAGTCACTGGAGCATACATCATATGGAATCAAACACCATGACACGGGTACCCCGCATCTTTCACCTCTTCTACACAACACAAGTAGTATAGGAGTCTACAAATGAAATACATGTATAAGGTACAGCGTAAATGAAATCATAAAAATTACTAGTTATTTAGACTTGAACTCAAATTTTATGCAGCGATACAAGTAATAGTTGATTAGTATGAAGTCTTTGAGGCTAGCGATCAGCTAATAAAGGTGTGAAAAACAAAAAATAGCACCTCTTATTTTGAAACCTCAAGGCTATCACTCTTTTTCTTTCTAGATTATGTATTCCGGTCAATTAAAACAAATAGTGTCAAAATTTTACAGTGCACTACATAAAAGCTTTGAATCGACATAGCCGCCTTAACTTCAGATAAGTCTCAACGAAATGTTTTGACTGACCCCTGTCATTGAAAGCAGGGTGTACAGTAATTGCATGATGCGAGTTGAATGAAGGGGATGACAATCTAGTTGTAGCTATTAACAATGTAATGTTACCTAACAAAGATAACTGTATTGCTTTGAAAAAAATCTTTAATTGTCTGCAAGGACAGTCAATGCGCCTGACAAATAATTTCATTTTAAAATTGTTCTGATAATTTAAACATGTTAAAAAACCTGATCATGTTGATATTTAAGATGACACGGGTACCCCGCACCTTTCATTTAAAATTGTTCTGATAAATTAAACATGTTAAACAACCTGCATGATCATGTTGATAGTTAAGACTGGTCAGCAAAACAATACAATATTAGAGACTCAGAGGTAATAATTCTCACAACAATTAACCTATCTTGTATCATCTTTTTTTTTATTCTAGACCATAATTTTACATATACTGGTAATATAAATTATGACACACTGTTATACTGAAATTAATTCTAAATAAATATTAAGACTATTTAATTTCAATGTAAACAAGCTAAGCAGTGACATTTTCATTTGAAGCCACATGGATCAGCAGTCAGGCTTCAGGATCATGAAGCAATCTTAGACTTAAGTCAAAAATTGTACACTGTCTTAACGCCTCTAGATTGAAATCACTGACAAAATTGAAATGCTACTAACATTGTCTTGATATAGATTTGTCAATTACAAATTTTAATCGATATTTTAAGATGAACAATAATATTATGGTTGCCTGAAATTTTGACTTAGTCTAATATTCCTTCATGATCCTGAAGCCTGAAGTGATACTTTAAGGCAATTTGTCAGAGTAAAAATAATTTCTTTTAATTTATTGGTACACATGCAAAAATTAAAATATTGATTATATACCAGTCCATGTAAATATACCAACACAGTCTAAAACAGTGGCACTACTTATCATCTACATTGATACATGTAAGGCGTCGCTGATAAATAATCAATGTGGAACTGGAAGGTTGTGCATTCAGGTAAAATCTGATGTCATGGGGAAAAGCTGATAAATCGCCATCGCCATTTATTTGTCCAAGACGTTTTCAACAAGTTGGATTTAATACTCTTTAAATATTTTTTAAAATAATAAGTTATATGCAATTAAAGTATAGATATACATAATCATTTGTGTAACAAAATGACATGCTAGTGCTTTGAAAAGTAATAAAACTTCATAATTATTTACAACATGTGGTCGTATGAAAACACATAACGTTATCGATCCGTACATCACTTTGTTGTTTCAGCACACAATAAGTACTGCGTTTACATTCTTTATCATACTGTTTGCGTTAGTTTATGAAATGATTTGACCAATACTTACCATATCTCCTGCATAGTTCGACATCCACACGCATAGTATCAATCCACAACATGATCTCGGCGCACATGTTTACATCCATGCCTGCCATTTTGCTACCAGCTAAAAATAGTCGACACGTCACGGATCGATACAAGCGTCGGAAGGGAGCGGATCGGAACCAAACGACAATTAATGTTTTCATTGAAAATAAGTAAATAAAGATCATTATTGCACAATGAGGGGTTTAATATTTGATTTAACTCTCTTCAACAAGAAATTAAATCCAAAAACTAATCAACTACCATTAATAGATGCTATTTACGTTAAATTACATATCTAATGAATATTCATGAGTTCAAAGTTGATCAAAATAAGCCCCGCCTCCAAATTCCAGCCTTAACTGTGCTGCGCATTAAACATCTCATTGTTTAAAGAATTTTTGAAACGATTACAACACGGTGTTCGACAAATAGTAATCCTAGAACAATTTCTTCCGTTTTTATAACAAAAAAGAACAGAAAGTTTAGTCATTATAATCGTTTGACTCCAAATTTCTCTGAAACCATCAGTGACCACGTCAACAGACTCGAGGAAGTGCTGAAGAGATTCGAGGACTCAGGGTTAAAGCTAAAAGCCCAGAAATGCTCATTCGGGAAAACCAAAGTTGAGTTCCTTGGACATAAGATCTTAGCAACGGGAAGATCGCCGGACACTATGGTGTCCGGATAGGGCCATTTGCGTTAGCGCGACATCGCGTTCAGATAAACGAGACATCGCGCTAACACACAACACGCCGTCGCGCTAACGCAACTTTGCACAACACGCCGTCGCGCTAACACACAACACGCCGTCGCGCTAACGCAACTTTGCACAACACGCCGTTGCGCTAACACAAAACACGCCGTCGCGCTAACGCAACTTTGCTCAACACGCCGTCGCGCTAACACACAACACGCCGTCGCACTAACACAACTTTGCATAACACGCCGTCGCGCTAACACACAACACGCCGTCGCGCTAACACAACTTTGCACAACACGCCGTCGCGCTAACACAACTTTGCACAACACGCCGTCGCGCTAACGCAACTTTGCAAGTTTCACAGTCTATTAGGAAGTCGTGTCCGGAAATATAAGACTGCGCATGCTGATTGAAATTAACGTGTTCATCACTTTTAAAATGCAGAATGAACCCATTCAACCCAATGGGGTATTCGTCTTTGACAGAAGGCAATCACAGGGAAGACGTTACTCGTAAATATAAACTTTTGATATTTATCTTTTTAAAAAGGTTTCATTAATCAAATGAAAAAATTTTAGAGACCGAATTTTCTCTCAATATGCCCTATATAATATAATATAGGCCTATTTTCTTCTGTCATATTTGTAATTTTCACAAACTATTAATTTTTTTGTTGATAAAGGAGAAGACCTCATTCGAGACTATTTCTACGGTGGTTACACAAATCTAGAGATTTGTGGTATCCTGCTTTTACGACATGAAATAGTTATCAGGTAAATATATAGATTGATCAGTATAATTATGTTGAACATTGTTTCATGGCATTTCCCGTATTTACTATAAATTGACTATGAAAGTCCCAACCAAAATATCATTTTTAGAGCCAAGTAACAAATATTGCTGCAGGTGATATGCACATGTATTCTCTTTTGGGAAGTGGACAGGCATCAATAAGCCTACATCCACTGGATGTAAGATATAATTTATTGCTGCACAGCAAATAACAGCTATAGGTACTGATAGCTAGTGTTTTCAATAGCTTGCTTAATGATTTTTATAATGTGTATAAGCACAATTAATTAATATCATAGTAGAAACAAAATATATCCCAGATTTTTTTGGCACCCAGTATAAGACATCTGAAAAGAATATTGGCGATGATGGGACTAAGAAGACGAATGCTGCAAAACACTGTTGAGGCATCTTATGCTATCATGGTAAAACGTTATTTCAAATAATCCAAAATAAAATATATAAATCTTAAAGGTCCTTTGTATATATTTTCCTTTCTTTCATTACCATAATTTGAACTACTACATGGAGCTCATGTAAATTATATCTTTAATAACTGTTCTGTTATTAGTTATAATAACAAAAGTGCTAATTATTTTGTTGTGAATAAAATTAAGACAAGATCAAATTTAAGGTCAAATTATTCATTCACAAAAATATACACTACTTATTAAAACATGTTACAAATTCATATCAGGTGCTTTGTATATTACCAAAACAAAGAAATTTTAAAATGTACAATTGCATTTAGTTAAATTACATGAATAAATAATTGTTGAATTTATGAATTATTTAAATATTTAAGGTAAAGTAATCAATTGGTAGATTTATTAATGTGTTACATGCATCTTAGCATATATCTTTATACAATGACATAACTATATTTTATTCATATGTATTGATAAGAAAATATATATTTCAAACTACATTTATTTTTAAATTAGGAGGAATTAAATGGAAGTGGTTCTTCTCTTGGATGTCGTGGACTACAGCGTCGTCTTTTGTCACATGGACTCGTGGTTTCAAGGTTGGGTATTTGTACATCATGCCAGAAAAGGGTAGTAGGCAATAAGGAACAAAATATACTGTATGAAAACAATAATACATATAACTGAGTAATGCAATTTATTGAAAAACTTTAATAGATATTAACATACTTGTGAATTGTGAAATACTAGTATGTTTTGATCAATGGCATTATATATTGAATCATTAAGAGAACAGGTTTTGGCCATTCAAAAGGAACTGGACCCTATTGGTGTTTTGGAAAGAAAACAGATCAGGCGTCTAAAGAGAAGAGTATATCATAACAAAGGCCCTAATTATCTATTGCATGTCGATGGATATGATAAGCTTAAAAGATTCGGTTTCGCAATTCATGGATGTGTTTGCGGGTATATACATGTATGTGTTGCTGTGTCAGTTATGTAATATACGTAGTCAAATGATAATTTAATATATGTAAATGAAACAGTTTTATGCCCAGAAATTATGTCTTTAAACTTCTTCACAACTGAAACATGTCTTGCAGTCTATGTATATTTTTTTTTTAAAAGTTAGATTAGGGTCACATGTATTATGGGTTCATTGTCAAGGTCAAAGATCGCTTTTGCCCAAATATGATTTGGCTACATATTAAACCAGTTAATAGGAGAGTATTTCTCAAACACACATTGTTTATACTTTAAGGAAAAACCCTTTCTCTGACAAAATCTGATATATTCCTAATGGTTTGATTATTTGAAATAATTCAGTTTCATAAAAAGATTAATTTAAACATGAACTTATTATAATGTCATATTTAATTTTAGTCCAAAATCTTTCCTGGCATGAATACATGATTGTGCTTTTTATTTTTTGAAAAGATTTTCTCGACGTGTGTTGTGGCTAAGAGTAGGCAGATCAAACAATGATCCCAAGGTGATCGCCTCATATTTTTTGGATTTCTTAAGAGAATTGAGAGGTAAAGTCTTCCATAATCTTAGAACTGATTTGATCAGTTCTTGAAACATTTTTAATTAAGTTTATATAAAATTAGAGCTCTACAACAAATCAAATTGTTGGTCATAAATTTTATTCATCATTTGAGTTAAAAAAAAAAAAACTAGATTAGCTTTAATTGCTTTTGGATAGCTAGTAACTGTAGCTGAACTTAAATTTGAATATGTGATCTCAGTTGAGAACTAAGGTTTAAGGGCAAAATAATCATGATGATGAATTCTTTATGAATTCTTCTTCTCAGTGAAGTTTTTCAAAGCTATACGAAATCCAATACATTATCATATGTGCATAGTATTAAATATTTCAAGTCTATTATTTTTAATGCCATGACTTCCTCCTAGTAGAAAGACATCTGTAAATGCAATGGTCCAGCTTCATCTGAACTAAATTGTAAAATTATATGTAACTTATAGGTGATTATTTTGTCTAATCCTTTGGATGAATTACAGGAGTTCCAAGGTGTATAAGATCAGATGAAGGAACAGAAAACTGCATCATCGCTGATATTCAAAGGGCTTTTCGGTGGTATCATGATGATGATATGGCTGGAGAGAAAAGTTTTCTTACAGGATCATCACCTTCAAATCAAGTATAACAAATAATGTCCGAATAAATTTTACACACATTACAATTGCAGTATTATGAATTAAAACTAGAAATAAAAAATAATGTTTTGCTACAGTTTATTATTCCTGACTGTTTCCCTTCAGAGAATCGAACGATGGTGGTTGTCCAATAAACAAGGTGGTGGACAGTTCTGGATTGAATTTTTCAGCAATTTGGAGCACATGGGAAAGTTTTCTACCTCGGACCATGTTCAGCTGTAAGTTATTGCACAAAGTAATAGATGTAGATCTAGCTGATACACTGGTACATACATTTTTACACTAGGAGCTGTGTCATTTAATACTACCAACACATTTTGATGGATGAAATGTAGACTGCCTGTGGCAGTATCATTAAACATTTTGTGATAAAGAGAATGAGGCTACTAGCTCAAATTCAATGTCTCTGGATTAATTACTGAATTATTGTATTGTTTTTGTCCAATAAATGTAAATTGGTTAGGGTCTACATACTTCTTTTAAGATTAGGTTAATGTCACATGCAGTTTTGCCCAATTTATACTACTTTTCATTCTTCTTTTAACAAGACATATTATGGTACATGTATAAGCTTTTCTGTCTCTTTTCTAGCTTTTTTATGTCTCAGTCACACCATGAGCATTCGCAGTACAGTTACGGCAGTCAATAAAAATATGGGCAAATTTTTGTGATGAAAACACGTATACTTTAGTTAAACTGGCATGTCCTTTTTAAAATCAGTAACAGTCACTCAAATGCAATATATTTCTAAAATATATATATAACAGTACAATATTTTATGTTCATAGTGGTCACGTGATATGGCAGTCGCATGGTACAAGCAGATGTATTTGTGGTTTTGAGGTCATTTAAAAAATTCAATATTGCAAGGGCATAATCATGTCAAAATTCACAACTTAATTATGAAATAACTTGATGCTATATCGTAGATTTTGAAAAATGGTGCGAACTTTTTAAGATAAGAATATTTGTTAGTAGAAACCGTAATTTATAATGCATATGTTGAATAATTTTGAAGGTCATAGGGTTAATTTCATTAAAAAATAATTAATTTGTAAGATTTTACAAGGATCGTAGAAGTTTTTAAGTTACATAGCATATTTCAAATTTACATGTAAAAGTTTGTCGGGATCAGGTAAGTGTATGCCCTTGCAATTAAGTGATTTATTTAGGTACTCAGATTTTAGATAAACGATATTTTATACAAAACCGAGGTGGCTTCTTTATACGATGCATACTTTTAACAAAATGAAAATAAGACTATATAGGTAGCATTCTACTTATAATAATTTTAAACAAAATATTCATTTATACTTTTCCGTTAATGTATGACATTTATTTTTCTTCGCTATAAAACTGCACAATTGCCTTCAATGATTTATCTTCATGCGTCATTTTGAAGCATATGACGTCATATTTTGTAGTACAGCGAGAACGACATCTCGCTTTTTTTTCAGTGTGTACGATATAACGGACATCAAAATTGTAAGTAATAGCATTTGTTGTTTTTAATTAAAAGATTAGTATAACTTAATTTTACTAATAAATAGATTAATAAGTACTTTCGAGGTTTGTAATATACTGTGATGTCATAATGCACATTTCCCGTACTTTTTGTCTGAACGGAGTTTATTGACAGCCTTAACTGTGCTGCGTTGCAAGGTTTAGAAACTCATCAGTTTAAGAATTAACCTTTTTTTTTTAAATGTAGCTTCAATAATGTAGCCTTTCCTCTCCCAATTTTTTTTTTTTGGTGGAAAGAAATTTAAGATATAAAAAATTGGAGAGGGTTACATTATTGCAGCTAATAAAATTGGGAATTAACTTTTAAACAAACATGAAATAATTCATATTCGTATCCATAAATTGAAGGGATAGAAGGATGCCTCAAATCAATGTTGAGCATCTTGGGTAGGGAAATAATTTTTTAAAACTGCTGAATTAAAAAAAACCCACTGCTTTTTAGCTCACCTGAGCTGAAAGCTCAAGTGAGCTATTCTGATCACATTTTGTCCGTCGTCCGTCTGTCCGTCTGTCCGTCCGTCCGTCTGTCCGTCTGTAAACTTTTTACATTTTGAACTTCTTCTCTAAAACTGCTTATCCAATTTCAACCAAATTTGGCACAAAGCATCCTTATGGGAGGGCAAATATAAATTGCAAAAATTAAAGTCCGATCTGTATTCAAAGCGGAGAAAACCTTGAAAGTGTAGAGAAAGGGGGGAGCATTTTTAAAAATCTTCTTCTCAAGAACTACCGAGGCAAATTCAACGTACTTTAGCATAAATTATCCTTATGGGAAGGAAAATATGAATTGCAAAAATTAAGGGGTAATTTTGTTTCAAATCGAAGTTATTACGAAAATAATAATAAAGGAAAGGCGTGTTTCAATCGGGCTCGGCATCCGGTAAAATGGGTAGGCAAGACTTGGCCTGGGCAAAACAAAAGATTGGCAGTTATTAATCTGCCAATCTCATTAAAATTTCGGGATATTTGATGGACTAGTATATTTGTATTCGCTGTAGATATTGCTGCAAAATAATGCGTATTTGGAATTGACAATTGCAGATCTGCCCCGGCATTTATTTTGCCACGGCCCGGGTTTGCATACCCATTTTACCAAGACTCGTATTCCATACTTCTAAAACGAGGTTCTTTGTTTAAAGCAGCCATGACATTATACGAAAAAGGGTCGATCTGACTATGATGAATTTGCTTGTTGTGCAACAGTTTGCATATGAAGGGAAGTTTTGAAACATGAAAAATATATTGGTGCCGATTTTGTGAAGTAAATTGAGGCTAAATATTTCAATGCGTTGACAGTTTTCACACATGACGTTGGTGTTAGCTTGTTCTGATTTTCGTTTCGTTTTCATTATTTATGCTTTGTAACCTGGAAACTATCGTCTGTATTTCGTGATTTCTCGTATCAAATCAATCAGAGACTTCGGTAAATCAAACAGTTACGTTAACTGTTTACCTGCGCAAATTAAGCAAAATCTGATGTAGGGGTACTGAAATACAATTCATTCTATCGGTAATTCGGCATTATCTTTTGCGTAATGGTAGATTAATACAATAGGTTTTGTTGAGATGCTCGGCATTTTCTCTAGTTTATTCAGTTTAAATAGAGTTTGATATCGCGTACGGAAACATATAGGTATATCCATGTATATATATATATATATGATTCATTTCGAAAAAATAAATTGTGTTCATTATTTGTTATACATGTAGTGCATGTTGTTTACAATTTCTATTTACTAACCATATTTGAGTGTTAAGCTTCGAATTATAAGCAAGATACAGAGATTTGCTCATAATTCTATGTTTGTACACAGATCTTAAAAGCTAAAGATTAAAAAAGTATAAAAAATTGTCAATATTTATTACGAAAGTTTTCAAAATCTGTTCTTCCAGAAACCCACTTATTGAATTGTAAACTTAACCTTTTTAGCTCACCTGAGGATGGGACAACAATGGGGGGTCGAAGTTTAACATGAATATATAGAGTAACTCTTAAGAAATCTTCTTCTCAGAAACTAATCGGCCAGGAAAGCTGAAACTTGTGTGGAAGCATCTTCAGGTAGTGAAGATTCAAAGATGTGAAAATCATGACCCCTGGGGGTAGGGTGGGGCCACAATGGAGGGTTCAATTTTTTTACATATGAATATAAAAAGTAAATCTTTAAAAATCTTCTTCTCAGAAACTAATCGGCCAGGAAAGCTTACACTTGTGTGGATGCATCCTTAGGTAGTGAAGATTCAAATTTGTGAAAATCATGACCCCCGAGGGTAGGGTGGGGCCACAATAGGGGATCGAAATTTAACATAAGAATATATAGAGTAAATCTTTAAAAATCTTCTTCTCAGAAACTAATTCGCCGGCAAAGCTGGAACTTGTGTGGAAGCATCCTCAGGTAGTGTAGATTAAAGTTGTGAAAATCATGACCCCTAGGGGTAGGTTGGGGCCACAATGGGGGATCGAAGTTTAACATATGATTATATACAAAATTTTTTTTAAAAATCTTCTTCTCAGAAACTAATTAGCCAGGAAAGCTAAAACTTTTGTGGAAGCATACTCAGGTAGTGTAGATTCAAATTTGTGAAAATCATGACCCTTGGGGGTAGGTTTGGGCCATAATGGGAGGTCGATGTTTTACATAGGAATAAACAGAGTTATTCTTTAAAAATCTTCTTCTCAGAAACTAATCGGCCAGGAAAGCTGAAACTTGTTCGAAAGCATCCTCAGGTAGTGTAGATTCAAAGTTGTGAAAATAATGATCCCCAGGGGTAGGGTGGGGCCACAATGGGGGGGGGGGTCAAAGTTTAACAAAGGAATATATAGGGTAAATCTTTAAAAATCTTCTCAGAAACTAATCAGCCAGATGATTCTTTATAATTGTTAAGACTTTGGCCCCAGGACAATTCTTTGGCCTCACGAGAAGGTTCAGAGTTTGATGTACGTTTATATCCCATATATAAACTATTGTTAGGGATCTTTTTTAGATCTGCAATACTCAAAATATGATATGACTATAAAATCATCCTGTTAGAAAAGGGACTAATGATTATAAACATAAGAATATCCAGGGGAAAATGGATTTTATTTATACAGGATTTACATGAATTATTGTACATTGTCCAGATAGTTTGTATTATGACTCCATTGAGATGATTTTATCATACCTCTTGTTCCTCAGGTGAGCGATGTGGCCCATGGGCCTCTTGTTCTCTTTCGCAACAAATACAGGGAATGTCTACGATTTTGCTTCACAAAACTTGTGCAGAATGATCTTAATAGGTGTGCTCAGGCGTGGAATCAACACAGAATTCGACACACAAAGTCTGCTGAATTGCCTGGTGGAAAACCAGACTTGATGTATTATCTTCCAGAGTTATACGGCAAGTAAAGAAACTATTATTATTAGTTATATTTTGGTTGGGGAGAAGTATCAATTTTGAACCAAGGATAAGTCTTTTAAAAACACTATTCTTGCCCGTTATAACACTGAATTGACTTTTTTTAAAATTTGAACTTAAAAATCAAAGCAGGCAATTAAAAATGTTTTTGTAAGGTAGATTCTATATCTAAACATCATTATCAAGCATATAAAAGTGTTTATTTCCAAGCTTAATCCCCAGAGCTTTTTATATACAACTTATCCTAAGTTTAATTGCCCATTAAATAAATGTGCTTCAGAGCTTTATAAGTACCAAAAACTGGCAAAATCTACAGACCAATGATAAAACTCATTTGGGAAGAGGGGATCTACAATCACAATGAAGTATTTAATATTTCAGGTACACATGATTTCAAAATGGAGATAGATATGGTTGATGTGGATGCAGCTGAAGAATTTTGCATTTATCAAAGTGCGTTTGGGTGTTTGCCAGAATTTGAAGAGGAATGTAAAAACATTATGTTTGAAAATTCGCTGTTGTTGCCAACAAATCATAGTGAAGCACTTGCATTGTATGAATGGCTCGTATCTTACTTTAATGCATGAACATGATTGCTGATGAACACCATGTACAAATACATGTAATGATATGAAAAAGAGTTATACAATATCATTCTTTGTAAATTGAGCATACAAGTATGTTTTCAGAAAGTTGCATTCATTTAAATAAAATTATCAAAATAAACTTATTGGAAAAAAGTTAACAAATTAAGGAAAGTTATTTTTAATGTAGATGATGGAAGGTCAGTACAGGATGATTTAAATTTCCAAAATCAACTTAAAATCATTTACAATTGCTCTTGGCCTTTAAGTTTCCAGTTATGTACCAACTTATCTCCCCTGCATCTTTAGTCTAGTGTTCAAACACGTACATGTACTAATTAATTTGACAGCGAAGCCTACATGTACTTGACTGTCGTATCTTTCTCATTGCAAGTCTATATACAACCCCAAAGCAATCTTAACCCAGTCTGGGTCATGTACATATTAACCCTGAAGAGTATTAACTGTTTTATGTACATATCATGATCTAGTAAACAGTAAATAAAGAAGAAGGTACAGTTTCCTTCAATATTTGCCCTAAAATTCAAAAGTTGTTTAAATCTTAAAAAAATACACTTATGCCATCTTGAACATGTGTGTATGTAAAATATCAAATTATACACTTTTATCTTGTTTCAAAAAATAATTATGACTTCAACACTTTGGCATATTTCTAAGATTTGGTCAAAAATGATAAAAAAAAACTGCACATTTTCTCAGAGTTATTTGAAGACGAAAATGTGTCCGCAGCCATCGCTCACAACGAAATTAGTATATATTATGATATAACATAATAAAGTTATTATGCGATTTTCATCGTGGGCAACAGCTGCGGACTTTTAAAAAACAGGGCCAAATACTGTGGTTTTATTAATATTCGTTGAATACCAATTTTCGTGGATTTCATTGTTAAATTGATCCACGAAATAAAATGTTCATTGAAGTGCAATTTCTATTAACATTTTGTATTGATAGGGTCATTGGCCATGAATATAGGTATCCTTGAAACTGTGATTCTCGCTTTATCCACGAAAATTGATACCCTTGAATATCAATGAAACCACAGTATGACTGAAACTGTACCTAGTTCTTTGAAAGGAAGGGGAATATTGTGGAATTAAACCCTGGCATGAACCATGCATTTCAAGTCATTCTACAGGCCATCTTAGTTTAAGACCACACACACCGACTTTGTCAGATGACAATTTCCAATTAAGTTATTAAGATTTGAAAACAATTCAAAGACAGGTTGTCATAACAATGTCTCCTACTCTGAGATGTTCAGCAATTTATTTGGAATATTTGTTTACATTAGAAATAAGGCTTTCATCTTGGAAAACATGTTGTAATGTAAATAACTAAAGCCTAATTTCAAATTTCCTCTAAGTAGCCACTCACCTAGCCCCTAGGTAGTAGATATCTATGTCAATTGAACAATAAGCTAGCCTAGGTCCCTGCTTTGAAGTTGAATTATTTACATTTTACAGTGTCTTTGCCTGTGATAACACTACGTATCAGTTTTGTACCATACAGTCCAATAAATTCAAATGATCTAAACTTGTGGCGCAACGGGGTTTGCTTATTTATATTCAAATATTTAATCTACATTTGCTGAAAACTATTTAAGTATAAGTAATAAGGAATCATTCTTTCAATATTTCGATCATGGCACGATCAAATCTATTGATTTGAGAACTGCAACTCATTCTTATGAAATGGTTAAGGTTGAAAATGGAATATTTCTAAAATTGCATTATATGTTCATCGATACAATTTTTTCAAAGAAGAAATATTTGGGCTGAAAAGTTTTAAAATTTTATTGTTCAATGCAATATTATTGGCACCCATTAATGTAAAAATGCTTCTGTTTCTCAGTACATATGAATCTTAAAAATTGTAACAAAATAAATCATATTGAAAATTATACATGCAATTTAAAATGTTTGCTACATCATTCAACTGAGTAAGAATTTTGCTTCCCCTCTCTAAGTGCAAATTAACATTTGCAAAAATACAAACAAACAAAAAAAATGATCACAAACTAAAAACAAAATTAAGGCCCATTGACATTCCCTAGCTTTTATCTAAACAAATTAAGTTTATCATTTTAGTGACTGTCAATTAAAGGCCCAGCAAATACCATAAAATCACAAGTACAAAGGTGCCATTAAAATTTCCATGTAACAATTCATGCAAATAGTAAGCTTCCTTATGTAAATAAGTAAATTTTTTTACTTATATTTATACACTGCTTTCTTTTTATAAATCTACCGGTAAATACAAATTCAATTATACTTGCATGCATGCATGCACTAGCGCGCTCTTATATTGTTAGTATCTTAACTCTAATCTGTGAATTATGTACATGGGAATATATATCACCCAACATCTCTTAATGATCTGTAAATAAACATCCCAAATCTAGTGCATTGTCCATGACTTCTTTGAATGCATTGTATGTTTCGGTGACAGGAATGTTCAAAGTGTTGAAGCATGTGTTTGCGTAAGGGGTAGCAAAAACACTGAAGTTTTCATCTGCTTCTGGATGACGACTCTTCAATTTCAGTGGTGGAGAAAACCCTAAAGGGGGGACCGAATCCAAACCAGTTACAAATACCAAGATGGATTTGAATTTGTCAGGTGTATCTACAATATAAAAATATACATGCAGCTACACAGACAGAAATCATAACTTTTTTTCTTTTTTTTTAAATTGTCATGCCTATAATGGTACATATAAGCAATGTGAGATTTACATTTACTGATATAATTTACGTCATGTCTAATTTCAAAGCTCTGTTGATTTGGCATTGAGACTACTGACTCACAGATTTAGAGTTTGTTTATACATGTATGAACTGATAAATGCTTTTGAAAGTCATGTTTGTAATTTAATACATGTTTATATGTTGCATTATTTTCAGTAATTTTTCAATTTCATACATACATGTATATGCATATCTTAAAAGATTAAATAAGTTCATGACAATTTGAAAATATTTTCACAAAGGTGTTGATCGAGGACCCTTAATTATTAATTAATAATTCACATTTATGCATACAATCTCGCACAAAAAGTCTGAATTGTAAGATAATAGATACCAGATACCTTCTATTTCAAGTAAATAATCTCTCCAGTAAGTCTGTATTCTTAATTCATTAACATATTTGTTACTGCCTTCCTCAGAAAATTCGACAACAAACATGTTGCCCATTTCCACCGCATCAACAACAAGATCACTTTTATGGACAAAGAGCCCTCTCATGGCATCAGGATAATTTCTGATCCTGTCAAGTACACCAAGGCATTTTAGACCTTTAGTGAACCTGTAAAACAAGTTTTTGTGGACATTATAAGTTTATGTTTCATTTCTGATAAATTTTCTGTAATTGACGAAAGATACGATACAACTAATCCTTGGTTTATCTAGACCATTAATTTTAAATTGATTATTGGTGAGAAAAAATTATGCAAAAACTACTAGTATACAGTCATATATTTTAAATATCTTTTTAATCTATAGTATGCAGTGGGACTTTTTTGGAGACCTACAATTACACTTTGCACACATAATTAAGTTAAATTTTTAATTGGTTAAAATAAGAATGGAGTGTTGTAGCACTAACATATGCTCTTAATTAAGAGTTGTCTACAAGTAATCATTTACTTGAGTTATCACATCGGCAGTACCAGAAAGGTAAATTGGTATGTTTTTTTCCAATCTATTTAACACAATCTCGTTATTTATCCTAATAATGTAAACAACTAAAACCTAATTTTCCTATATAAAATTTACTTCACAAATCTAATAAAATTCACATTCCCACTCCATTCAAAACTATTCAATTTGTCATTTACAACTACATGTATCGATGATTCTTGTTAAGGTCAGACACGTTCCTCGAGCATCTTTTTGTATATTCTCCTCTTAATAAAGAATTCCAACAAAATTATTATTATTATTTATAATCATTTTTATAATGATTAAAATTTTATTTTTTGATATGTACATGCCTAAGATGGCCGAGTGGTTAGAGCGGTGGCAACTCGCTGCTAGGAGAGTAGATTCCATAGGTCTTTAGTTCAAGCCCCGGCCGAGGTGGAGCTCCAACATAGTGAATTTTCCCTTTATGCCAAATATTTTTGTATCAGCAATTCAAGTGTATTTTCAAGAAGATTGTATAGGAAATTGCATACTCTAGCATCTTGCAGAAATGCCTTATTCAGGTAAGGTATACTTTTTGTAAGAAAAGTTGTCAAAGTAGTAGTAAATCAATTACATATTCCTGGAAAAAATATAAAATTGAGGAATGTGTCGTCTGACCTTAAAGCACTGCTTTTATGAGATTCAATCACTTGAGTATTCTATTTTTGATATTTCCTGATTTTCACCTTGCACAGGTGAGTTACAAAGCTATTGAACATTATGTCAACTCACTGTTTAAGTGACTTCTCAATCCTTGTGATACATGGGGACACATGGTGACACATGGGGATACATGTACCTGAGTACCAAGATTGATGGCTGTCCAGCAAATGGTTTTCAAGACAGGATATTAATTGATAAATTAACCAATCAACCTGCATATATATACTGACCAAAAGACCAACAGGTGCAAAATATTGTACACCTTTTTATCAAATGGGGCATAAAATATAATAATATTATACATGTAATCATTTGGCTTTCATCTATTAAAAATACCTTCTGAACTTGTTGTTTATATTCATCATCAACAATGTCATCAATGGTAGGGTCTGCTGAATCAGGACCATAGGCTAAAAGCCCAAACAAAAACTCTGACATAAAGGTGGGTGCTGGTCCACCATGAACCAAGCAATAGGCTATTAATTTCCCATATGTTTCATAATCACCATTCTCTTCAGCTTAAATAAGAAAAATGAAAGAAATAAGAAGTCCAGTGGCCGCATTGATCACCTGAGCAGCACAAGTAATATGGTTACAAATGAAACAAAACACTCAGTTGCCTCAGCAAGTCATTTTTAACAAGAGGCCAAGAGGCCATGCTCACCTGAGCAACAATTTCCAACTACCTGTACTCTTGAAATCTTTGGGAAAATCTTTAAAAATCTTCTAATTAAAAACCATACCTGGTATTTGGCCAATAAAGTTAGAACTTATGTGGAAGCATTCTTATGTAGTGTAGATTCTAAACTGTTCAAATCAAACTTGAATCTACACTCCCTGAAGATGATTACACATAAGTAATGATAAGTTTCAACATTCCTGGCCAAATGGTCTTCAGAAGATTTTATAAAATTTCAAAGAAAATATCATTTACTAATTATCTCCCCATATAAGAGGACATGGTCCTTATTTTAACAAATTGAACCCCCTTCACAAGGATGCTTTGTGTTAGGTTTGGTTGAAATTGGTCATGGTTTTTGAAAGGAAGTAAAAAATTTTTAAAAATTTATACAGACAAACAACAGATAAAATATGACTATAATCAAAAGCTCACTTGAGCTTTCAGCGCAGGTGAGCTAAAAATGAAATATCAAAATTAAATTACCTAACAGGTTTTGCAAAAGCATCTTTCTTCTGGACTCGCCTTCGAAAATAGAAGACTCTGACACTGCTTGTATTATAATTCTCATAAATTCCCTTGATGGACCCCCATCATCAATTCCCTTTTCCTCTGAGAATCGTACAACTAATGGATGTTCAGCCATGAATTTTTCTCTTTTAAATGATTTTTTTGTGCCCAATACATTGTTTCTATCTATGTTAATCACATTTTTTTCCCCATCAGTTTTTATATTCTCTCTGAGTTGTCTAAGAATTTCTTCAGCTGTTACATTCCTGAAATAGAATACAGAAAAATAGACCAGTTTTTCAATGTCACAAATACCTGTCATGCGTGAATATTAATTAACATGTATCCAAATGAAGTACATGTACCTGTCTATATTTTTGTAAAATTGAGAATTGCTGTATTTAAAGGCTTGTGTGCACTGCTAAAGATCATAAAATAAATTTTTATGATAATTATTAGTTAAAGGGTTATCTCATGTTGAAATGGTATGGAATATGTTAAAGCCCCTAATGATAAACAAGTATTCTAAGAGTATTGAATGAGCAATGCATGTCCCCTACTGGAATGCCCATTTCATGCTACATGTACATAGGTAGAACCATTACTTAGGCAGCCAATTATTAATATTCAGTGGTGTTGGAAGCAAATTGAAAGTGGGGGGGGGGCGCTAAACTTATCAGCAATCTTGACAAGCAACAAAAAAAACCCACAGGATTATGGTTATGTATATATAAAAAGAATTAAAAAAAAAAAACCCTGATATTTTGAAAATGCTACATTTTTCAGGTCTATGCTGAGATGGAACCTGAAAATGACAATATTAAGTTAGTATTTACCGGTATGACAGGTCTACTTACGTATTACTCTGGGGTAAAACATTATCAGTGGCATCTCTTTTGAAAATGACCTAAAAAAAAAAAAGCAATGTGATACTCATTATTAAAAACATTATTAATTAATGATTGGTTTAGTGCACATATATACATGTAGCAATTCAGCTATAGTATCTTGAAATTATTATTTCATTTATAAATTAATTACTGTTGGGGTTCCTGAATCAGATGGTACATGTATTTCTGGTAAACTTTTGCAATCCAGTTCTTCTGTATGTAAAAATTGAACACATATCAAATAATGTAATAAACTCATAATTTAATAATAATAATGAGCAAACGGTGACCTATCAAACTGGAAAGATCAATATATTAATATGGATATAGTAGATGCAAAATTAAAATCAACAATGAAAAATAAATAAGCTACAATATAATTTCTAAGAACTGGGTACAATAAACAGTAAAATCGGCCCTGTTTTCAAAGTTAATGAAATTTTAAGTGAAATATTTGGGGAATTAAACAGTTTCAAAACAGTTTGATTTTTGAAAATATCTTCTACGGTTTCCATATAAAAGTTATTTAAACATATCATTGTTAATAGCTATTCAGTTAACCAATAATGTCATGACTTCATGAAATGTATTGAAAACGTTCTTCAAATAATAATTACTGAAAGGATGTGCTGGTATAATGTAAAAAAGACATATTTTATCCATTACTTCTTTGCCTTTTGCAGTAAGAAATTAATTTTGTTTCATGTTATATAATTTTATACATTATCATCATAATAGTTTGCATTCTCTCACCAGAGGTCGTGTTACGCAAGTTTCGGTTGCACCCCTGTCAACGCCCAATGTACAAGATTAACTAAAGAAACGATGGGCAAATTGTATTTAAAATCAATGTACCGGGTAGTGGATTTTTTTTTATCTAAAAGCATGATAATAAACAAATCAATTTAAATGTTTGATGCATATGAACATCTTGCTTTCAAAGTTACTGTAAGAGCTTTTTAGTCGAGGTAAAAATTAAAAACTGCATGATTACATTATCTATAGTTTGACGGATTTTTGAAAAATTGAAAGGGTATTTTTTCCCGCTCCAGATTTATCGGTGATTATATAGAAATCAGCAACAGTGTCAACTCCTATAATCTTATATAAACTTGCCCACAATGCACATAGCAATATGACCACTATTATTTTTTCTTGTGAAAATAGTTTTTTTAGTTGATTTAATTACTTCAACAGGATTGCAAACATTCAATGTCTGATTTACTAGTATAAATATCTGATAACGTTGTACCAAATATAAAGATGACTACACAAATATCGTGTCTTGAATCTGACTTCTGATTTGATAATAAAGCGGTTTTGAAATTTTAAATGTGTCTGTACAAACTCTCTCTCTCAGCTACTTTATGACGTCATTTGTTTACACTTAATTGTTACGTCATTTATGTAGAGTACAATTAAGGGCACACAGATAACTTCATGTTCATTAAATAGCAATTAAATTACAAGAAATGTTGAGGTTTTTTAAATAATATTTCTTCTTGTATCCATCATAACATCAATATAATTGTATATTTGTTTTTACTACAAAACAATGTTGACCATTTTATCTGCAATACACGGTATGTAATTGTGAGTAATTTAAATACATTGTTTCTAAGGACTAATTAATAAACTAATAAAAATACTCCAATTTCTTCATGGAACAGTTTTATTTTTCTTAAATTTAAATCATTTGTCAACTTAAGTCGAGTTTTACTTTTAAGTATTTATTTGGGCGTTGTCATATTAAAGATTTAACTCATCTTACGTTTTAGCTGATCAATGAAAACATCTATTTTTTGTTCATCTTGAAAATAGAAAATAACAAAAAACGAAAGTGGCTGCAATATTGTATATAATTTTTTCCGTTTTTATGTTAATAAGCAGTCTAAAATTGTGCTATTCTGAAATTTTGGTACATGTACTCAGATGCAGCCTTATAGAAATATCAAATCAAACATTACAAAAACCCATATATTTTACAAAATCCGTAAACAAGGCCCGGTTTCGGAGTTTACAATTACCAAACGCACGTGAATTTAAGCTAACAAAAGTTATGTTCATACATTAGATGTCCTAAATGAATTATTCCGGCGAACACATTAAAGATATCAATGGCATGTGTTTGATTTTTCACATTTCAACAGGGCCGATTATGTTATACTTAGCTTACCCAGTTCTTTCAGAAAATGTTCTTTATCAACTTAAATGCCAGCTAGTAGCTGAAAATATTTACCGTATGTTAATTGTGTCTGTAAAATATTCTTTTAATAAATATTTCTTACCGTTGGGGTTCTTAAATCTGCCTCATGAGAACATTGGGGCTGATCCAATTCTTCAACCTGTAAGTTAATACACAAATTAAAATTTTAGTGACGACCTAATAAAATATAATACATGTGAGATGATTCAAATGTAACAAATGCTCAGATATTAATGGTGGGAGGTGCAATCATGTATAAAAGCATGTAATTATATAATTATCTGATGAGGAATGATTGACTAAATGACTCTGATTAGTGATGCTTCTTTTTAACACATTTATTTTGCATTATTTGCATGACATTTCAAAATATTTCTAATAAAATAACTAATTTTCACCACATACATACAAGTTGCATAGGTATATAAATCTTAAAGCTGCTTGCTCCGATTTATGTCAAATTTTGTGTACGCTTTTAAACGATGTTTATGCTAAGTATGTGTACAATAATAGGCATTACAGTAGTTTTCCTGGCCAAATTTCAATAAAAAAGAAAATATGATTGTACAAAATTTGTTAACAAAACAAACAACATAAAAGGGTATCACATTATTTCGCCTCATGTTTCAATTCGCCCGACGTCAAGACGTACGGGTATGGTTGTATTACGACTTTGACATCGCTATAAGTAAAGGTTGTAATGTTCCGGCAAATTAAAATTAATTTAACCTGTTTATTTTGTTTGCTAATATTTCTGAAGTTTGCTTTGTTTACAAGTTCCTGTAGTTTGCTTTGTTTACAAGTTTGCATACCATGCGGGTTGAATAAACCCAATCATTCGGATGACGTAACCAAACAGTTCCCTTTTCTAAACATTCCCATGATGCATTTTGGTTTGTTTATTCGTTTGCCCAAACAGAATTTATTTCATTTACACTGTACTTTGAATATTTTTAACTTTTAAAGGAGACCGATTCTGCTGGTTTAAATAGGAGAAAGTCTATAACTTTCTAAGATAATTGCTTTGTATGGAAAATTATTTGATACTGTGATAACTAAAAAATCGGACCAATCAGCTTTAAGTGCTATGTAAGCATATGTTCAGGACATATCTTTATAAAATTTAAGTTTTACTCCAAGTGCTTTAGGTTTGCATATTGTACTCTAGCTTGCTCCATAAGTTTATTCTATTCCAAAATGTTTAACCTGGTTATTTATCAAGAAAATATTGGATAAAAATGGCTCATTATCTAAATCATGATTGACTTATTCTAAGAAACTTAAGATGCATCAGCGTCTATTATCTAGCTCTGATCTATATATGGCGTACTAAGGTATGGAAATAGACTAGCTCCAAAAAATTAAACTGTGCTGATACCAAATGCCCAGTGTACTTCGCATCATCACGTTATCCGCCCCTCAGCTATGTTCGATAACTCTAAAATATCTGGAAATTGTTTGTTCATACAATAAATTTTGTTTTTATATGGAAAAACTTGCATGTTTTATATACCTACACAGTCAACAAAGCCATGGCTCAGTGGTATCGCAGAGGACATGACTCACTAAGTATCCGCAATATAAAGATTGTGCATGGGTAAATTAAGCCTTCTATGCATTAATTGTGTAAACTTTTAACCTTTATTCTCAACCTTTTGTATTTTTAATGGTATATCCAACCTAGAAAATTTGTTATAAGTTTGTAAAATGTCTGGATACAACAAATACATTTCTTTCTATTTTATCATACATAACATATGAAGGATAAATAACAGTTTTATTAAAGATGATCAACATACTTTAATTAGGGCTGAGGAGCGGACAACCTTAAGCTCCCCAAAATTAAGAGTTATTTAAACAAAATTACCGGCATTTACATTTAAGGAGGTTGGATGGTCAAATAATTCAAACAATTTGATCAATTTAAACATTTTGATTGTGATTTTTCTATTAAATTAACTTGCTATTAAAATTTAGTAAAGAATTATTATAAGCTTTAAATTTGAATATTTTCCTGTATTTTTGTATTATACATAAAAAGTGTTTCTTTTCCTGGAGGTTAGAATTCTGGATATATGGTTTTAAAATGGTGATGTCCATCCAACTCTTTAGAAGTATATACCGGTTTTGTCAATGATAATGTTCTTCAGTAAAACACACCTTTTTGTCTCGAACGTCACCAGATGGTTTCCTTTTCTTGGACTTTTTCAGAACAAGTTTTGGCAGTGGTTCAAAGTCATCATCACTTGCATCCTATATATTGATATTAGTTAATTTATAACTTTTCATTCCATATTTAAATTAAATAATTAAGATCAATTAAGTCTTGTGGTGAATTTTTGCTCAGACCTAGGAATTTATGCAGATGCATAAAATCAAACACTTTTCTAGATGTAAAAGTACTTATATTTATAGGAGTGACTTTCAAATGACATTGGTAGAAAATCAAGGCTGATTACACCAAACTTTTTTATGCCAAAATATTATACATTGTCTTAAGGTTCCTCCACACCCTGTGACCAGTACTTTTTTGCAAGTACATCACAACATGGCAAATTCAAAGTATTGTTCTGGCTAAAATATTGATCAATTTGAGTGTCTTACTTTGTAGCTCAGTATGTAAGTCATCTGACTGCCAATCTGCAGGTACTGGGTTCAAATCCAGCAGGAGCTTTTTAATAAATATTTTACTTTTTTTTTTAGTTGACTTGCACTAAGTTTTTCAATTTCACATTTTTCACAAAAAAAAAAAAAAAAAAAAAAATGATTTTTTTCCTTTTATTTTCAAGTTGTATGCATAAAGGAATATTATATCTTTCCATTTTACAAACCGGTATATTTGTTTTGATAACATTTATCAAGTTGTGTGAAGGAACCTTAATTTATGACCTGCATTTAAAAAATCAAAAATCTGGCAACAAAAAATGGTGAACGCAAGAAATATATGACAAGAATCCATTCTTAAGGAATAAAGGTAAAAACAAGAGGCCCAGGAGCCACATCGCTCACCTGAGCAACAATATAGCATTAACTCTGATCAAATTAGCATTACAGTATCAAAATCAAAATATCTTAACAACTAAGTAGAGTAGATCTTGCTCAATTTTTTTTTAAAATCTGCCAATTTTTATCCACATTTTTATGTGGTAAATACCAAGCCCCTTTTGTAGTTGTACCTGTAAGAAGATTTTTCTCTATTCCTATATAATCCCCCCTCCACTTGTGGTCCAACTTTTCTCTAGGGAATCATGGTTTGATCAAACTTTGATCTGCACAACCTGTGCTTACAAACAAGTTACTGCTTTTTGGACTGAAAACTTTCCCAGAATATTTTTTAAGATTTTCTCCATAAATTCCTATGTAAAAAATTATCCCACCATTATGGCCCCGTCCTACCCCTGCGGACCATGATTTAAACAAATTTGAATCTACACTATTTGAGGATGCCTCCACACAAATTTGAGCTTTTCTGGCCTTATAGGTTTTTTTAAAAGAAGATTTTTAAAGATTTTCTCTATATATTCCTATTTAAAAATTCATCCCTCCCCCCTTATGACCCCACCCTACCTTTGGTGACCATGATTTGAACAAACTTAAATCTACACTACCTGAGGATGCTTCCATACAAGTTACAGCTTTTCTGGCCTAATAGTTTTTGAGAAGAAGATTTTTGAAAAATGCCAACAAATTTTCAATCATTTTAAATTATCTCCCCTTTAAAGAGGATGTGGCCCTTCATTTGAATGAATCCCCTTCACCCAGTGATGTTTTGTGCCTAGTTTGGTTGAAATTTGCCCAGTGGTTCTGGAGAAGAAGATGAAAATGTGAAAAGTTTACAACAACAATGCCAACACCAACGACAGACAATTGACAAATTTTGATCAGAAAAGCTCACTTGAGCTTTCAGCGCAGGTCAAACAAACTGCACAACACATTTGCATGGCTAGAGAGTCAATTTGCATATGTTGCATTAAAATTAAATAGCTGAACAAATTATATGCTACCTGAACTTTTTCATCATTTTCTTTACTGAATTTGAATTTCTTCTGAGGTTCTCCCTGAATAAGAAATAACTTAAATGGTAGAAAAAATTGAAAAAAACTTGTCATTGGGATTTGACCTTAGCTGCAGGTATGTAGCTCCTGGTCTAAAAAAGATTTGGATTGACGACCTAGGAGCTACAGTGCCTCCCATAGTAAAAAAACTGCAATTTACGGCGCACAAAAAAACAGACATGCAGCTAGATTTGACCTATGAAAAAGTTAATTTCATAAGGACATGTTCGTCCACTTTCATCATTTTATATTTAAAAATCATAAATAACTAAATGCGTCTCTAAATTCACTTACTGTTGATTTTTCACTGATGATAGGATCTTCATTCCCTATTGATTTACATGAAGTATATAGGTACAATCTTATTGGGTACGTTTGGATTTCACTGTAATAGCCTTCTAAGGTGAAGGGGTCTCCATTACTCAAAACGTCTTTTATCTTTGCACCAGCATAATTTCCAATGTAATACATGTAATCTGTTAAAAGCCCTTGATTCTTATTTTCCCCATCAGGAAAATACAGCTCCAAAAATTTTTCGAGCATTTCTGGTAACGTTGTGTTTTTCTCTATGTCAATTACTTCCTTTCCTCCAGTAACCCTTGAATATACTGAATTTTTTCGTTTTTTATTCATCCAGCCTACATGTACCCGTCTGCTGGTTGAAACCCTTGATCTTGCCAATTGTCTCTTTTGGAAAGTTCTACGAGAACTCAATTCTCGTAATTTAATTAGTGTAGGAGAGTCTGGCACTACAATAACAATTCAAAATAGTTACAATAACTTAATACAGCATTGATCTAAGCAAATAACAAGAATAAAGTACAAGGTTCATTTCTAATTATATTAATTCCCACACACTCACACGTAGTCACACATACACACACACATATATATTTATATATCACATCTTCTCATTATACAAGAGTGAGTTATAGTTCTGCAAAAATTAAGATTTAAGTTTTAAATGCTTGAGTATAATATCTAACATCTATATATATACGTACATTTCATAACTGTTCGGCAAAGGTTTCTAAGGCGCGCCCTATCCCCAAAATTTACAACTCCCAGCTTTTCAAACTCGGCATCAGTCAGATTTACTACTTCCTTAGGCCCAACCTGAAAATCGAAAACAATTTCATGAAATATCCACATTAATTTTTGTCTGAACAGACACATAAAAATAAGAGCATCCTCCACATTACTTTACTTCATCTTTGAAAAAAGAGTTATTTACACTGACATACATTAATTAATATCAAATTGTCTGCATTTTATAAAATTTGTCAAAAAGTTTAATAACATCCACAATTATCCAGAATATTTAAATGTACAATATTTTATTCACTTTCTAGTCTTCTTGTGTCATTTACTTCAAAAAAGATATATTTATGTTAAATTATGACTTATCAACTTAATATAATACTAACAGTGTATGCAAATTTACTTGCAATTGACAATTTCAAGAGAAATGTAAAATGTTTATCATTATTAATATAGGTACAGATCTGAATCACATGATCACCTTTTTAAATAATTACTTTTGATAACTGTGTCACCTTAAAATTTGATCACTTTGTTGTATATTACTGCAATTCCTATAAAAAGCATTCTGAGAGCATTACATTAATTAAAGCAAATGTCTCCTAGTGCACTCCGAACCCGATCATAAAAAATTCTGTACACATGTTTTAAATTACCATAATTATTAATGATCAAATGAAACTAAAGCATAAATTTATATGCATTACAAAGATTTTTCTATAAATTCTTTTGATTATACCTTTTATCTTGAAGATCAATTACAAGTTCATGAATGATTGAAGAAGAAAGATTTAATTGGAAATATACAGCCTAGGTCATTTCTATATCTTTTACAGTAAAAACAGTTAATATGCCTTAAGGGACATTTAATTGGATTGAAATTACAGATAGGATTCTAAGGAAGTTAACTTTCAACCCACTTCGATCAGCTTTTTGAATTGATTATTATTTAGTAAAGTTTTAATTAATGTGATTGAGAAATATATCAATGACATATATATCAGTTAAGTTAAATAGAATATATGCAAAAATTACAGTCATTGCAATATAGGCCTATAAAGTTCAAAATCATCCGATTTTAGGTTGCAATGTTGAGTTAAATCTTTTTCCTTGCCATGAAGGCACATATAGGGCCGTGCAGTGATTATCCCCGTGGTGCTAAGCGGATGAGAGTCATTGACTCCCCCCTGCATGGGACACCAGTCCATCACAGGTACATGTAAATTACCCCCAGAGTAATTCAATACCTAATTTCAGCTGGGTGGACGAGACAATGTAGATAAAGTGCCTTGTCTAAGTGCACAACATCAAGTGACCACAGTGGGGTTTGAACTAGCAACCTTTCGATTACTGGACTAATGCCCATGACCTGGTGACTGAGCCATATGCTCTTGAGATTGCCATGCAATCTACCAATTTCAATAAATTTTATCAAAACTTTGGTCATTTATCTAATGATATCAAATTAATTTTCTTGTAAGTTGCTCTGTAAAGATTTGATTGTACATATTATTTATATACAAAACTATAATATTTATATTGATATGCTGTCGAAAAAAGCTATAAAGTTGAGTGAAATTAAATCCATAACTATACATAATTTCATTTACACAAATGGGTATATTTATTCTTATTTATTATATTACGTTGCAAAGTAAAGTATTAAATCTGAAATCTAATTATTTATCTTCCCGATAAAACAATTCTGTCTGCATTAGCTATACTGATTTGCAGCTATGTCTATGAGAATAACAATCAATTTATAACAACCGGAACCAAAATGAATTTCAATTAGTTAATCCAATATATGTAAAAAAAAATTTTCTCACACATCCGTTTCATATTGTATTGTTCAGCTGCCCATTTCATTGCCACGGAAAATGATGGAAACGACGGACAATAAAGTGTCCGAGAATCAAAACTTTGGTTTAATTCATTGTAAGAGTAGGCTATAAGATAATAAAATTGTTTGTAAGAGATCAGTGACAAACATACAAACATAAGTCTTATAGTATATACAACGCTTACCGTTTGAATTTTCAAAGAAATGGTCGGAAGGAACAGAATCAGTATTCAAAGGTGTTACCCGTGCGGCGTCCTGAAAGAAAGTGAATTAGCGCGTCTTTCTAGACAAAGAGAGTCGAGGACCACAAGGTAATAAAGCCTTTTAAATGTATAATTGTTATAGGCAAAATGTGTGCAAATTTTACTGACAATTTTTAAGTCTGTCCAGTCATTGAACTATTTGTATTTGATGAGGGAGCGTGGTCCGCGCGTAAGGGGGATGCTTACATGTGAAAGAAAGCTAAAACTTTATATAGGCCTAACGTTAATTGAAATTTTATGTCGCTTTCCGATCAAATCTCTAACATAATGAAACATAATTTATAAGCCTTCGCTGGGGCCAAAAGTTTGCCCCATTCCCATTTGCTTAAATTATACTGCTCAGACAGCCTCACTGACAGTACAGTTCCTGTTAACTTTTATGAGTAAAAAATGATTATGTGTCAATGAAGATATCTTGGATATTTTCCCTTTTATCGATTTCGACTGTATTTCTTTAACAGGTGTGTGTATTTTTATTAAAAATCATCAAAAAGTGATGGAAGCAATAACATTGGACAGACTTTAGTGCTCAGACAGCCTCAGTTTAGTAACAATAACGACTAACCGTACGTTAGGCATCCCCCCCCCCCATTTCACGGTATAATTTTCTTGGAAAAATAAAAAAATATGAAATAGTATATTATCTATAAACATCATGTGTTTAAAAACACATTTAACAAAGTTTAATTTATAAACTTTATTTGTTTAAAATCACTCTAAAAACAACTGTAAATAGTAAATAAGCCAACTTTCAATCCGAATTTCCCCTGTCATATGCGAATACATGTCATCAATCATTAAACAGGGTAGACTTTAGTTAAACATTAACTGGCAAGATTGGTATATAGCTCACATCATTTCCATATGTTACAGTCAAAACACATTGAGATTGCGTGGTTTTCTTATTAATGATGAAGATTTAAGGTATGTTGATGATCTGGGTATTAACTCGCATGAAATAAGGTACAAAGGAATAAGGGGTCGTACTATTGATGGCATTTTACGTCAAGATGTACCTTTCATTAAACATTCCAGCCGGCTCATATCATTTTTATGGTTGGGGGCAATGATGTAAGAGGATTATATTCACCAGAGGAACTTGCTTGCAAACTCTTGGCAGGTGTATCAGTTTTGCATAAAAGATGTAGTGTTTCACAGATTCATGTATGTAAATTACTTCGAAGATTTAGGCAGTCATTTGATTATAATCAATTTGTCGATGCAGCCAACGCTCTTATCAAGAAGGACATAACCAATTTGGATTATGCGTCCTACTGGGAGCATAATGGATTGTTTCCTTCACTAGCATCAGACAAATATTGCGATTATAAATTCTTAGCAGCCGGCGTCCATTTAAACAAGCAATGCAATGTTGAATTGTATCGCAGCTTGTGCGGTCTCATTCTTTCAAGTGCACGCTAGGTTAATTGGTCGCATTATGTCACCACCGACACTTCAGAATGTTTTTTACAAACTGAAGTATATTTTCATATTTGCAGAGCAATAGATAGGAAAATAAAAATCTAAAAAAAAATCCCAATAATTATAATAATAATAAAAAAAACAAACCAAAATTCGGAGCTCATCACCACTCTAATCAACCACGATAATATAGCGTCCGCTTGGTATTTGAACGGATCGATATTTGGGAAGTTGAAGAGCAATGAGCGTCGTGTGAAATTCGACATCTTCGATGAAATTGATGAAAAAGTGAAATTTTTCATGAAGTGATTCATATATCAGTGTCTTCTACATGTGCTTGGCGTTTTTTCCTTTTACGAATTCAGTAACTGTGTATGTTCATATATTTCCGGAACTTCTTGAAGCCGTTCGGGTTCTACAATTTTTTTCCGGAATTCCGTGTGCCGAAAGAAAAAAAATGATGAAGGCAACATGTTAGCATTGGATTTGAGTATCGATAATAATAGAATCACATTGATTAATATCTATGGGCCTAACTCAGATTGTCCAGATTTGTATGATAAAGTACGAGAATGTTTTTTTGAACTTGATAATGATTTTTTTTATTTTATGTGGTGATTTTAACATAGCCCTCAATTAAACTCTTGACACTCATAATTACTCTCATGTAAATAATCCAAAAGCAAGAGAAAAGCTACTAGAGATTATGAGTGACTTGGGTTTGATTGACTATTAAAGAATCCTTAATCCCGACATGAAAATTTTTACATGGAGAAGAAAAACCCCTTTAAAACAAGGGCGTCTTGATAACATCCTTATTTCAGAAAATCTTTCAAATATTACTGAAACTGTTTCAATCAAATCAGGCTATAGATCAGATCATTCTGTTGTTGTGTATGAACTTAAATTTAATACTGTTGTGCGAGGAAAAGGCTTGTGGACATTTAATAATAATTTACTTCATGATAAAATATATGCTGAAAAAGTAAAAAAAAAAAAACATATTCAGACTAAAGATCAATATGATAACACTATTGATGAGTCTGCCTTTTTGGACATTTGGACATGGAAATCAGAGGAATAAATATTTCCTATTCATCATACAGAAACGAGAAAAAATGATAAAATTGAAAAACAGTTAATTTCTGATATTAATGAATTAGAAAATAGCACTGATTTTGATTGTTCAATGTTAGAAGAAAAATAAGCAACTCTAGAAACTTTAAGAAAAGAAAAATTACGAGGACATTTCATACGTTCTCGGGCGAAGTGGATTGACGAGGGTGAAAAACTTACAAAATATTTTTGTCATCTAGAATCCCGGATTTTCTCAATAAAATTATTAAAAAAGTGTTTGTTTTAGAAGAAAAGATTTTATATAAACAATCAGAAATTATGAGAGAGGTTAAGTCCTTCTATGAGAAGTTGTTTAAAAATTCAGACTCAGAGCTTGTAGATATAGATATACAGTCTGTTGTCCAGCCTTTTGACATACCAAAATTGGACAATATAACTGCTGACTTTCTAGATAGAAATATTAGTGAGAGAGAAATTTTAAATGTTTTAAAGGGTATGAAAATAACAAGTCTCCAGGAAGTGATGGTTATACAGCTGAATTTTATAAATTTTTCTGGAATGATCTAAAAATAAACATTACAAACGCTATCAATCATATCTTTGTGCATGGACAGTTGCTGGAGACCTATTACTTTACTTAATGTTTTATACAAGCTAATATCTGGATGCATCAGTTATGGAATAAAATTCACCTTAGACCTACTTATTTCAAATACACAAACAGGTTTCATACAGGGCGGGTATATCGGAGAAAACACTAGATTTATATATGATCTAATGTTTTACACAGAAATTAATAATTTGCCTGGTTTACTTATGCATATTGATTTTGAAAAAGCTTTTGACTCTGTATCATGGTCTTTTCTTTATAAGGTGCTGCATTTTTGTATTTGGAAACAATATTATTAAATGGGTTTAAAATACAAATTTTAAATCTTCAATCCTTCAAAGCGGCTCTCAATCGCAGCAGTTTGAAATACAGAGAGGCTGTCGTCAGGGTGATCCCGTAGCCCCATATCTTTTTATTCTCTGTGCAGAAATATTAGTTATACTTATAAAACAAAATAAGGATACAAGAGGTATTTTTGTCTATGATAGGGAACACAAAATTTCCCAATACGCTGATGATACGTCACTTATCCTTGATGGTTCAGCTTCATCCTTGTTTAATGCTCTTGAAATTTTAGAATTATTCTCAAAAAGTTCTGGTCTGCAAGTAAAAAGCTCAAAAACTAAAGTTGTATGGTTTGGATAAAAAAAATCTCTTCTGAAGTTTTCCATCATTCTAGATGGAAACTAGATTGGGGGGGGGGGGGGGGGGGGCACCGAATTTGTACTATTAAGTATTAATTTTTCAATGGATTTAGAAAAAAATTCAGACTTAAATTATGACATTCAAATTCCCAAAATTATTGCATTGATTCAACAATGGGAAAGACGAATTCTTACTCCCATTGGAAGAATTACAGTACTTGAGAGTCTTATTGTACCTTAATGAAACCATTTACTCATTTCCCTACCGAATCCTAAGAAAGATACAATTACATTTTTGAATAATGAGTTTTTTAAATTTGTTTGGAAATCCTATTGTGACAAAGTCAAACGTTCAATTGTGACCCAAAACTTTTGCACTGGAGGTTTGAAAATGTTAAATTTTAAAAATTTTAGAATTTCGCTTAAATGTTCTTGGATCAAAAAAGTGGTGCAAGGGGGACCATCATGGTTGAGCATTTTTTAAGCTGTCTTTGGTGACATAGAGTTTGTTTTTTAGAGTTTGATGATAATTTTATTAAAAAACTTATAGAAGAATGCAATAATATATTTTGGAGAGATGTTTTTGATGCTAAATGTTATGAACATACACTCTTACCAAATTTCTGATTCTAATTCTGATTCTAAGTAATATAATATTTTCTCCAATATGGCATAACTCAAACATTAAAGTAGAGAAGAAGTCTATGTTTTTTAAAGAATGGTACAGAAAAGGTGTGAAAATTATTAAAGACCTTTTACATGATGATGGGTCATTTTTATCAAAATCTGAATTTGAAAAAAGATTTCACTTGAACAAAGAATGTTTTATACGATATAACAGCATAATTAGTGTTGTAAGAAAGTTTGTTAAAGACTCAAATTTTTCAAAGGAGAACTATGTCAATATTGTTGGTCCTTTTCTGCCCTTTTACTGTGTTGAATTACTTTTGTACAAGAAATGCACTAAACCTATTTATAATTTAATCAATACTAATGTCCAATGTATTATTCCAAACTCAATCATTCGATGGAATTCAAAAATTGTCATGAGAGGCTACTCCGAACTAATTTTACAGGATATTTTCAAAGTATATTTCAAAGTTACAACAGATACTACTGTACAGTGGCTACAATATAGAACTCTACATAGAATTCTTCCTGTAAAATCGTATCTAAAAAAGATAAAAATAGTTGATAATGATACATGTTCTTTGTGTAATAATGAAGTTGAAACTATTGAACATGTTTTCTAATCCTGCACCTTTGCTTTAGATTTATGGAGTACTGTAAGTATGCATATATATTATGCTGTTTCAAAAAGAATTGGCTTTAATGAGTATAAAATATTTTTTGGAGAGACTCCTCCTCATAATTCTAACTTAGTCATCAACTTTTTGATCCTGTATACAAACCAATATATTTTTCAATGTCTGTACAACAAAAAAGTTCCAATATTTGCAGGTCAACTATGTCACTTCAACCTTAGATATGAAATTGAAAAATGTGTTGCTATCAGAAACTCTTCTTATAATAAACATAATGATAGATGGTTTGAATGGAAAACAATTTTTCTTGATATTTAACTTCAAGAGCTTTATTCATTTCAGTTATGCAAAATTGTATCAACTTGAGTAGTTTTCTAGATTTATGAGATCATGACTTGTATGTATATGTGTATGAATGTGTTATATGTATTATAAAATGAAAAAGTGTAAATGAAAAAAAAAGTAATAAAAAAAATCATCAGTTTAACTATTGCTCATACTGTCTGTTTTTTCTCTACATGAGTTCTTTTATTGTCATCCAATAATATTTTCGGGTTCTCTAAACGAGACCGCATTGGTCCTCTTAACGAGGGCTTTTTGGTTCTCTTAACGGGGCCGTTTCGGTTCTCTTGACGAGGCCGTTTTTCGGTTTTCTTAACGAGACCGCATCTGGTTCTCTTGACGAGAGCACATTTGGGTCCTCTAAACTAGGCCTTGTTTTGGTCCTCTTAACGAGGCCGTTCTTGGTTCTCTTAACGAGACCGCATTTGGTTCTCTTGACGAGACCGCATTCGGGTCCTCTAAACGAGGCCTTGTTTTTGGTCCTCTTAACGAGGCCGTTTTTTTGTTCTCTTATCGAGACTGCATTTGTTTTGTGTTCATTCATACAACACCATTCTATCTTATCTAGTAATAATTACGTTGCACTTATGCTTTATGATTAAGGCTTATTTGTGCAATTAATTTAGCAACAACAAAAAATCCATTATTATCCCCTTTTAAAGGTGTACTTAAATACCATTTGCTAATACCAGCACAGCAATTATTTTCAACAGTGTTTATCATGGCACCTAAGCGGAAATCTACAGATTTGACGTAACGAACATCTGCCAAAAGAAGAAAACAATCTCAAGATACCTCAGTACCACAATCCAGTTCTCCTTCTACCATCTCTCCGGAGATTTTGAAACCATTACAAAAGAGGTCACGGAAAAAGTCACCGCGAACCTGAAGGAGGAAATGTCGAATATGTTCAATGCTCTCCAGCCAACTGCCATCACTAGTCAGGGGAGTATTGCATGTGAATCTTGTACTAATTCAAATATCAATAGGGATAACACAATACAAGAAACGGTCAAGGCAGCAATTGTTAATCAATCTGATATGATAACAACAGATAGGTCCAGCAGTGGTTTTGTTAGTACATCGGTCTCTATTGAAGCTCGTATACCGGATAAATTGAAATCAAAGATTTGGTCAAAGCAGTACGTGGATTTTGATAGTCTGCTACTCCGGACAAACAAGGTAAGGAAAAACTTTCCCTTCAGGTAGAAAATTCAACGAAGCCAGGTATGCTTACAGTTCTCCATGAACAAATAACCATTGAAAACATGTTCATTAGGACAATTAATGATTTTTTAGTGCGAGTGTTTAAAACTGTCTGATATAAATACCTTTTGAATAAATATATCGATAAGAAAAGCAAAATAAATTTGCAGGGTGGACAATATTAAAAAAAATACAAAAGGGACTTAAACAATATATAAAACGCCACCTCCTAAAAACGCTCTATCAAATTTAAAACGGTATTATACAAAATATGACTGACGTAAAAAGTATAACTTGATGTACGTAATAAACTGAAAGAAAGAAAGACTGGTTACGGGGGTATACTTATATTTAAATTCGTTTCTTGTTCATTCTTTAAAAATTTGATGTGTTTACTTTTTAGTGAAAATATGTATTGAGTGTTGATACAAAATAAAAACTCAGTTTTTGAGTCTTTTTTCATACCTTTCGCCCGTTCTCCCATAATTCCATTATAACACAGTTATACAGGCATGATTTATCCTTATTAGGCACACAAATATATTGATCATTTCCGTATTCGTCAGTCCCACATTTCAGCCTGATTGACGACTTAATAAGGTCTGCCTTCTTTTTCGGACATTCTTTGACAAAACCCATACCTTAAAAGAAAGCAATGCCTTTCACATTTTAAAACGGAGTATATGCATTAAATTTTTAAACATTTAATTACAGTTTTTTTAAAGTGTTGTTTCAAGCAAAAACGTAACATTTTTTTTAAAGTAAAAAATAAAAATTATTTTCAATCGTGTTTATTATCTTAATATAACTATTTCTCTTTACTATAATAACGTTTTTGTAGGGATTAAGAACTTTAATGGCCTACGATGTTGTTCTGTATTTACTCTGTAGATATCTTCATTTGATTTTGAATTACAATGTATTTTGTTTTATTCAAATGGAATGATTCATTCGAATGAAACAATAAACACATTTTTCCCTATAAAGGCCTGTGCAACAGCAAGTGTAACAAAGATTCAAAGTACTGATGAGAGTTGATTTATCGAGTATTATTAATTTTAAAACCAACGATATGTTTTTTTGCATGGCAAGTATTTTTTAATCTGTTTTTGAATTACGCAAATTTTTATAGTATGAATTCTCGGACTTTTCCGACAAGAATTTCAATAAAACCCATAAAGACTATGTTGTGTAATATAAAGATAGAATTATTTCCATCAAACTATGTATCAGTAATCGAAGTATTTCTAAAAATTGTACACATGTCTGGATCCAAGCAATGTTGAACTATAATAGTCTCGTTCAACCAGATGATCGGCTCTCTCCGCTTATCTCCTACTATCGAGAGAGACTCTCTGCTTGTCGGAGATTTACGGATACAGCCGAGCGTCTGGTTGAACGAGACTATATTGAACTCTGGCGTAGAAATGCATACGACTACAAAAAATATCTAAATTGTTATCAATACGTTTTCTCGAGAAAACAATTGTTCATCATACACTACACCGATTTTATAAATTATTTCAAGAACTAAGTCTTGTTAGCGGTAATGATTTGTGCTTAGGTCCAAACAGTGTTTCACTTCCGGTTTGCAAGAGTCACTAGATAGAGGAGTTGATTAGAATCAACTCCAAAAAATGAACCCGTACACAGCAAGCATACGTTTAACTCAGGAGTATAATATGTGAATCATGCGTGAATTTTCAACACATATTAACATAATTTCAAAAAATATGGTAAACATGTGTGTAAAAACACATGTACATGTTTACATACACACATCATGTGTAACATATGTTATTTTTTCAATACGTTACAGATAGGTTATAATTGTTTCCATATGTTTTCCATACATTATTTTAAAACATGAAATTAATGTGTGAAGAAAAACCTTGCTATTATACATGTCTGTAAATGGCTTAAACGTTGCATGTAGTAATAAATAGATGAACTAATTTAATTAACTAGACTTTGACCTGTGTGTGCACGGGTTGACATTGCATAATATGTCAGGCATTTACGAAATAGATACATCAAATTTGCACACCATGTGACATTCAGATCTCTCGAAATTTTTCATATTAAACGCACTGAGTTAGAGTTATCTCCCGTATTTTCTTTCATGAACAGAATATATAGCAAATTTTTAATGAAAATTTACACGTATTTGTATTATCGTTTTTGAGTTTATCCATGCAAATGTGATATTGTGGAAACATAATTTAAAGAGCATCCCTGATTTAGCGTGAATGTAATGCGCATGCGCAAGATTGTAAAATCCGAAAAATTCAGACGATTTTTTTAAAGGAATTTACGTTGATTATTAATTAAATTAAATAATTTCCTTGAAAATTTGCTACATGTATATATTCTGTTCATCAAATAAAATACGGGAGATAACTCTAACTAATTGCATTTAATATGAAAAATTCCGAAAGTTCCAAATGTCAACATGGTGTGTAAATTTGAAGCGAGTAAAAAACGTTGGTGAAAAAGTGTTGAATTCTTCATTAATATGAGTTAAATGTTAAAATGAAAGGTAGTTACAGCCTCAAAATAGGTTGTTACATTTCTTACATTTACAGCTGAATGAAAAATTGTTTATCAAAACACCTGATTGAATCTATATGTTTTTCTGTTACCAACTTGCTTGAATAATCAGTACATGTAAGCCGTCTGAATTAAATTGCTTTATTATATGCCAATTAACCATTTTTAAAAGTTTGCTGGAATACATCAGCTGCTGGATGCAGGATATCAACTAAAACACAATCAGTGCCAGATGTCTCTGTAAATTGTTAAAATATAGGTACATAAATCATTAAATTTCAATTCAAACATTTTTTTAAATCTATTTATAAATTTTTAACTATATGAATGTAAAAAAAAATCCAATTGATTTTTATAATCATTATATTTAATGTGCATGAATAAAATATGTCATTTTTAACTATAGTGTAATATGTTTTGATAGCACAAACTTATTGAGATATGTAACTAATTTTAGTGTACACATGCATGTATTCAACTATTATGTGTAATATATTTTGTAGCAAATGGACGAATGTAAGATTCGTTTGAAGGTAGTCTGAAGACATTGTGAGGAACAATCAAAGATCGAAACATTTTTCTTGAATTCAAATATAGCTGCACTGTGGTTGCAATAATTGTGAAAAATTATTGTAATTAAATTAGGTTAAGATTCTGACTGTATAGATTCATATTACGAATTTTATTACATTAACTATTTGTAAGTTTTTGAAATCTCACTTAACACAAATGATTCAAACTTATAGACTTAAAGAAAATACTATAATACGCATATTGTTTTCACTTATAATAAGATAAACTTTTATATCATCTTGTTATAAAAAAAAGTGATTGTATTTAATTTTGAAATAACATTTTATAAAGCATTCAAAACGTGCCTTGTCAAGGAAAAAAGTAAGAAGTTGGAGTTTGGCAGAAATCCGACCAAATATAGATACAAAGTATATATATTAATGTTTAACTTTTCTAACTTTTATATTTTGCCACCACCACCAACTCTCTCTCTCTCTCTCTCTCTCTCTCTCTCTCTCGTAAAATATTTCAGACAATCCAATTTGTTGATATAGTAACTGTATTACAATATTATTGTACAACTAGAATTGTTTATTAGAGTAAATGCGATGCAAATGTAGATAATATGACTGCTATGAATTTACAAGTGCAATTATCTTCTTTTTCTGGGAATTTTGAAGACTAATACTGTAAATTCCTAAGTAAACGCAAAGAATTAATATCCGCGTAAAATCGCGAATTTTAAAATATCGCTTTTAATTCTTGGACATGTGTGAACTACATTTACATGGAACTGAATTTGGCATTCGCGATTTTATGTTCTCGCGATTTGATGGAAAGCAGTTGAATCGAGTTAAGTACTATTTGTTTTTAATCTTACTAAATAATTAAAAGAATTTGTTCCTTAGTACATATAAACAGGTAGGTTTAAAAACATGAAATAGTACCAGCACATGGATTTTATGAGTAATACACATGCATATGATACATAAAAGATGCATCATGCGTAAAATTACATATGATTAGTCAAACATATGTTGAACATTCGGATGGAAAAAAAGTGTTAAGCATACATGAAATAAATGTAAAACATGTGTTTTAATATTCATATAAAACATACGGTTTGGTTTTTTCATACTTCCACATACATGAAGACACATATGTTAAATGTTTGTTTAACTTACGTAAACATATGTTGCACATTTTGCTGTGTAAAATAGTAACCGGAGGAATGGATGTACAGATTTGATACCTCTTTGAATATTTTCTTTGTAAAATTGCAGCGAATAAACATGATATTCTGTCTGACCGTTAAATAGTTTACGTGTCATCTGCCCATGGTGAATAATTATCGAAACTATTCACCGGCAGCATTTAAAATCCTTCGCTTTAAAAGTCGGAAATCCTGTGTAATCTGAGTCGTTATGTCAAATTCAAAATCCGTCAGATAACTAAAATGTATCTGTTTATCATAAATAAAATCTGCATCGCAAATAAATTGATAAAGTTTTCTTCCGTCAAAAAAAAAATATTTACCGCCTAATCGGACGAGTGCAAAGACTCTTTTTAATTGTAAAGTTTTAAACAAAACAGTGTTTTTATTTAATGACTACTCTCCTCACGTTTGAGATCACCTGAGCTTAACGCTTGGTTGATTTTTTTTATCAAACTTTGTGTAGTATGTTCGACCGACATTCCTTTACCGAGACATATTTATTTTTCATCTTTGCCCGATACGATTCATATTTTACCTAAAGAATGCATTTAGGAAAATTGTGAAATGATCTTGAAAAACGATAAGCTTTAAGATAAGACCGTTGCAGATCTCTGTGCAAAGGCATTTTTTACCCCCCCCCCCCCCCAAATCTGGCCAATTCTTTACCTGCAAGATGCGCTTGTGCAAAGAATGATCAGTGTCGTTGAGGCAAATTTTTTGGTCAAAGATCAAAACAGATATCGGGGGGGAAATCCATGCACATGTCATTTTCTCTCCACATGTTCCATAAATAATGAACACTTTTTTCGCTTGGGACTTGAATAAAAGATGTGTGAAGTGACACTGAATTAGGTTTGAAGGTCAAATTTGATGTCATTGTAGATTTATAAGTAATTACTGAACCCTTTATCATCGCTCTTTGGTCCAAAGACGTTACAATTTGAGTAAATGACCGTATGAAGAATGAAGTCGTCGTGAGATCATAATGGATCAAGTTTATAGGTCGAATGGCAGGTCAAAGGAGTCCTTTGTTTAAGCAGTTACCTGTACTGTAAATTTCTTATATTACGCGATTACTTAATTCCGAGATCCTGCTGTTTTGTATCAAATTGCGAGAATTTAAAATCGCGAATGTGGAAGTTTTTTCCTTATCTTTTGCAGTTTTCAACTCTCAGAAATAATGGCGAGATTTTTCAATCCACGAAGGATGCTTCTCGTAATTTTCGCGGATATTAATTCCTTGCGTTTAATTAGGAATCTACAGTATCCATCTTTTTTACCATTAATGTGATGCTTTTTGATAAAATGATGCACAATGATCTTAAAACAAATCTTATTTTTTATAACTAATTAAACATAAGGTAACACATTTTTCATAGGGAAATACTTACTGTATTACTCAATCTGACAAGATGTTATTGGGAGAAAACATTTTTAAAGTAATAGTATGAACCTTGATACGCAAGATAAAAACACCATGCCAGCTCACATGTTTGTTTAGTTAAGTTTAGTTAATTGGTTTTGTTTCTTTTTTCTTGGCAAGAGTGAATGAATGGCGTTAGGTTATTAATGACATTTTTAAAAAGGGAAGAAAATGATAATATAAACTCCTATCTATTAACAAAAGAATGGTCGCGATATTTTTTATTTCTTCTTCAGTTCTTCATATTTCCAATGCTTCAGTTATGCATTTCTAATCGAAGAAGTCGACCAAAATTTAAGTTATAGCCGCCGAGTTTTGTAAACAAGGCACAAGTCTATTAAGTGTATTCATTTTAAAACTTCATAGTTAATACCTGAAATATAACAAAGACTTGTAAAGAACTGAATTATCACGTCGACTCTGTATATCTTTTATGTCTGATGTGGACATAAACTTTAACAAGCATAGATCAGCTATTCGACCTTTAATAGAAAAAGTGTACATATCCCTTGCTTATTTCAATATTAAACATTATGGCTTCAAAAAACCGCTAAGATCATTATTGTGATCAACTTGTTGGATGAAGTACAGATATTTAAGACAGGACGTAGGAGGAAAGGGCAAGATGGTTTTGTTGTTGTTGTTGTATTATTCTATTTTTTTAAACAAATGAATCAGTATGTTGAGTTTTTAGGATTAAATTAAGTTATACATATATAGATTCCGGTTCCGCAAATGAAGGGGTAGGACGTGTCACCACTGGTCTCCGTGCTTTTTTTGAGCTATATACCAGATATACAGGTTAGCCCCGCCATTCCTTCTACGTGAACAATGGCGAGCGATAATAAAAACTTCGTGTTCAGTCAACCAGTCGAAATGGAAGTTGATAAACAAAATAAAACAGAAAAAACAGAGAAGGAACAACCAAACAAAAAAGAGTACGATGTTCGTCAAGTGAAAGCAATGTTTGAAGGAAAAGACATGGCTGAATGCTTTGCAGTCATGTATATTAATCACAACAAATCGATTGAGTGCGTTCGAGAGGAAATTCGTGGTATTAAAACAAACATAGCGGAAATCGAGGCATCTCTACAAGGAGTCAATGAGGATATCTCGGATATTCATGAGAAAATTATCCCTGAAATCAAAGAAAGTGTTTCCTCAGAAAAAAAAAGAGCGACTCAAACTAGAAGTATGGGGAAGAAAATGGAACCTGATTATAAAGGGGGTATCGGGGGAAACTAAGGAGCAACCGCGTACAACTGTGCAGTCCGTACGAAAAATATTATTGGATGTGTTGAAAATGGATACGGGTGTGGTGCAGAATATCCAGTTTCAAGCTGCTCATCGATTACCAAGTGGTAAACAAGGGAAAAAGAATATCATCATCCGCATGGTTAGCCTAATTGACCGCGACGAGATCCTGGAAGCAGCTCGCAAACTTCCGCCTGGCACAGGTGTGAGCATTTATCCTGATCTTCCACCCGAAATCAGCGACCTGCGTTCAAAATTATTAAATGAACGTTTTGCTCTTCCCAAAGATGAAAGGAAAAAACTGAAGTTAATTTACACCAAAGAATTCCCATTCGTCTCACTCAAAAAGGTCAACAGAGGTTAAACAAAAACCAAAACATGACCCCAAAAAAAGTGTTTACAAATACTATCGTGATTACTCAAGCGTACATTCTGCTAGTGACTGTCAAATCCATTGACTGGTGCTAATGCCCGTCACATTTGAGTAAGCACAATTATTTGTTTGGGTTATATTATTGTGTCCTTTATACTTTATTCTACGAAATACTTTAACACGCCCATTGATGTACACATTTACATGCAGATATGTATTGTATGCTGGGGTGACTTTTATTTTTCTTAAAACACCGGGGACTAGGGGTTGAGGGAAAGTGCGATTTTTGTATGGTACAGGAATCGGAAATAATGGGGAGGGAAATTTTGTTACTTAAAGAAAAGCATCAAACTATGCATGACTGCATGTACAACTCTTTTTTACATTCTAGTACGATGATCCGCAGGGCGGATCATCTCAAAAATATTAGTTACTTGAGTTTCAAATTTCATTCATCTTTTTGTTACGATTGTACATGCATAGTTTGTGAATAAATTATAAAAAAAAAAAAAAAGTTATACATATACAACTTCGACAATATTTACCTGGTAGTTTACTAATCTAGTCTTTGTTAAATGAACAAGTATTCTGAGAGTATTGCATATACATTACTCGTCCCCTAACGGTTTGTATTATTCTATGAAAGCGTCGAAGAATACATCTATTTCAAAACTTTTATAAACGAAATGTTATGCTTTAATCAGAGATAAAAGACCAGAGGACATTCAAACTACATAGTTGATATAGAAATGAAATAAGAAATGGGTTAATTATTCTCTTTATTTTCTCTCCTGTAATTTCGCCAAGTGCATTAAGTATTTGCTGGTAGAAATTTGTAAAAACAATGCACTGTTATGCAGAATATCATTTCATTCCGTCTTCTGTACCCCGAATCAGCAGACTACCTGAAAACTAACCCGATTGTAAAAATTTAAAAAAAACGTGTCGATTAAATTTAAAACACAATGCTCGACTCTATTTTACAGAACTTATTTATTTGTTAGAAATAATTAAAGGATTGGTATAAGTAATGCACGATATTATTACTGACAACATACTTTCCTCGTTTATTCAATACACAGCTAACCCGATAAAAAAACCCGAACATTAAAAAACAGGAATATAAAAAATTAATTTTCTCGAAAATATGTCAACCAGACGCTAAAAAAGTGTAAACTTGATATGTAGTTTGACATTTTGAAGCTGTTCAGCAAATTTCATATTATTCAAGAAAAAAAATGTGGAAAACTAAAGTGTGACAGATAGACGAACGGACGGACAGACTGACGGACGCAGAGGAAAGCTATAGTCCTCTCCGGTGAAACCGGTAGGGGACTAATATAAAAGACTAATTCGTTCATGCAGGATTAGGAATAACATTAAAAAAAATAATACTGTGCAAAGATAAATAAATTCATATTTTTTTTGGAGTATATTTCCCGTTATGTTTGAATTGGACGTGTTCTAAAATACCCGCCAAATCTGCATTTTTTGTATTCCTGTAGTAAAAATGATACCTTTTTTTAAAGGCACATGTGCAGTCATTCGTAAATCTCCTTGTGAAACGAGACATTGTCGTAATTCCCACATTTTTTCACCGCCTTTTTAAATAATATATGTATTACTGACTAAGGTACTCGTAAAATGTCTTACCTCGAAAAAAAATAGACCTTATAGATGGATAATAAATAGATGACCATATGTCTTTTGGGTTATTTCTAAAATCCCTACCATTAAATAAAGCTATAATCCGCTGCACACGATGTCATCAAATCAGTACCATATTTCATATATTGAATTAAACGCCTATAAACAGGTCATACCTTACATATTTCGTTTTATGTCTTTCTAGACATACACTGATTAATGAATATTAATACACCAACCTTAAACTTTCTTATTCGGCTACGTTTGGACTCTTCGGAACGCAAAAACACAACAAATATCGTCGCAGAGTTATCTATCTTTGGTCAAATGCAAAAAGGAAGTAATATCTCACTATTGCGTCTTTACTTAAGCTCAATAGAGCATGTCTGTTGACCTCCCTCAAATATGCAACTTATTATTTAAAAAGACATACTTGAAAGTATCGATATATCAAATCTATACATACACTGATTAATGAATATTAATACACCAACCTTAAACTTTCTTATTCGGCTACGTTTGGACTCTTCGGAACGCAAAAACACAACAAATATCGTCGCAGAGTTATCTATCTTTGGTCAAATGCAAAAAGGAAGTAATATTTCACTATTGCGTCTTTACTTAAGCTCAATAGAGCATGTCTTTTGACCTCCCTCAAATATGCAACTTATTATTTAAAAAGGCATACTTGAAAGTATCGACATATCAAATTCATTTAGTTATCATTATACCTTGGCATAACATGCAACTTTTTTTTTCTTTTTCTGCCTGTAGTACAATGAAGAATACGCATATCTTGTCATTAACCGTTTTTTTTTTTTTTTGGTTTTTTTCTTATTGCATAAAAAAGTTATTATGTCGTCGTAGTATTAAATGCGTTTCATTTATAATCCTAACACGGTGCTAAAGCCTACCTTTGAACGATAGAACTAGGTCATTTTACCTGTTTACGCTATAAAATAAAACGTGATATTCTAGATATTGACCTTTTTTGTTCTCTGCAGATCGTCAACTTCATCCCCTTGCATAAGAAAGTTCAGAATTATTAAAATTTTATATATTGATATGAATTCAAAAAAGCTTGTGACTGCCTGCTTGCAAGACTTACGCACCCTCTTTTATTCTCAGTAATGAAAAAATATGCAATTGTAATCTATTTTGTGAATGTAAAAATGATACCTTTTTTTAAAGGCACATGTGCAGTCATTCGTAAATCTCCTTGTGAAACGAGACATTGTCGTAATTCCCACATTTTTTCACCGCCTTTTTAAATAATATATGTATTACTGACTAATGTACTCGTATAATGTCTTACCTCGAAAAAAATAGACCTTATAGATGGATAATAAATAGATGACCATATGTCTTTTGGGTTATTTCTAAAATCCCTACCATTAAATAAAGCTATAATCCGCTGCACACGATGTCATCAAATCAGTACCATATTTCATATATTGAATTAAACGCCTATAAACAGTTCATACCTTACATATTTCGTTTTATGTCTTTCTAGACATACACTGATTAATGAATATTAATACACCAACCTTAAACTTTCTTATTCGGCTACGTTTGGACTCTTCGGAACGCAAAAACACAACAAATATCGTCGCAGAGTTATCTATCTTTGGTCAAATGCAAAAAGGAAGTAATATCTCACTATTGCGTCTTTACTTAAGCTCAATAGAGCATGTCTTTTGACCTCCCTCAAATATGCAACTTATTATTTAAAAAGGCATACTTGAAAGTATCGACATATCAAATTCATTTAGTTATCATTATACCTTGACATAACATGCAACTTTTTTTTTTCTTTTTCTGCCTGTAGTACAATGAAGAATACGCATATCTTGTCATTAACCGTTTTTTTTTTTTTTTGGTTTTTTTCTTATTGCATAAAAAAGTTATTATGTCGTCGTAGTATTAAATGCGTTTCATTTATAATCTAAACACGGTGCTAAAGCCTACCTTTGAACGATAGAACTAGGTCATTTTACCTGTTTACGCTATAAAATAAAACGTGATATTCTAGATATTGACCTTTTTTGTTCTCTGCAGATCGTCAACTTCATCCCCTTGCATAAGAAAGTTCAGAATTATTAAAATTTTATATATTGATATGAATTCAAAAAAGCTTGTGACTGCCTGCTTGCAAGACTTACGCACCCTCTTTTATTCTCAGTAATGAAAAAATATGCAATTGTAATCTATTTTGTGAATGAATATATATGGTCCCCCACCCCAACGTTGCCACCCCCCCCCCTTAAAAAGACAAGAAAATTAGTAACCTTAAAATAATTCTTTATGTGTAGATCTATACTATAGCCCCTCTCCAGTGGAACATTTAAATTTAATTTAATTCACACTGCACATAGTAAAATGGCGTGGTCTCTTGCCACCTGCAAATAAAGTAAATTCCTTGGATCACCTGGAGAATGTTTAAAGACAACAGTGTTGTATATAAATATGGAGTCATTAGGCACATGCATGAACCCGCCATTAAATATTCTTATTATCAAAACATACCCCTACCTTTTAATACAGTATACAGTGAGGTAGGGGTTATTTTTATATTATGTTATATGTATGTCTTATTATAGAGGGGTTTCACCCAACCAAACCCTCAAATAAATTTGCACAATTAGGTCCCATACATTTTTTTTTCTTTTCTCCCCCCAAATATTAAGAAATTACTAACCCTGCGCATGCAGTAAACTAAAAAAAATTATGCACAGCTGTTTTTGTTTATATATATATAATTACAACAAAGGAAATGCGGGCGATTCATAATAACCATATTGTCCTTTTTTAAATAAATAAAACACTATGTTTAAATAGTCATTCGAATAATGTACTGATGAAACATATCTTAAAATAAATTCGGATTATGTGATACAATGGCACCGCGCGTATTTCAGAAGAGTTACCGCTTATAGAGTTATCTGCCATTTTGGGATCACTTGTGCGTTTAAAATGTATATTGATGTGAGAGACTTTCCTGATTGACAAATTAAATGCAAAAAAAGACAAGGGCAATGCGGCTATAAATATTATTGAACTTGGTAAGATTTTCTTCCATTTTACGTGTACTTAATTAAAACGGATGCTCATTTGTTGAGAAATAAGGCTTAAATTTGTAATTTTAATCAAAATGTACAAAATTGCGCTATTTTGCAACAAGTAGCCAGTTGTTCTCACAATTTGCATAAAAACAAACTTTACAACTGATTGAGCATTGATTTTTATGATGTATAGATAATTTTGAATAAGTAGGCATATTTCTTACTCAAAACTTTGTTTGTATTGCCCTTGTCTTTCCGTCTCAAATAAGTATTGACGTTTCTTGTCTAAAAGACGCCTACGTGACACTGAAATATCACGTGACAGTCAAATTAAGACAAAGTCAAGTTAAGGATATGTGAACCTGACAAAAACAAGTTCATTGCCCAACGCAAATCGTTGTCTGGCGATGAACTGTTGTATTTCAACAGCGACGGTTTATTTGCTTAAGTTAAGGTTTAAAACAGTGAACCAATTTGTGTAAGTTTATGAACTTGCATAAAATATCATTTATATCAATATATATATATCAAAAGGTTTTACTTTTTAGCTCACCTGAGCTGAAAGCTCAAGTGAGCTATTCTGATAACATTTTGTCTGTCGTCTTTTCGTCTGTCCGTCCGTCCGTCTGTCTGTAAACATTTTTCACATTTTTAACATCTTCCCAAAAACCACTGGGCCAATTTCAAACAAACTTGGCACAAAGCATCATTAGTCTAAGGGCATTCAAAGTTGTGAAAATTAAGGACCCCGCCCTTTTGCAAAGGGAGATACTTAGTAATTTATGAACATTTTTGAGAAATTTTCAAAAATCTTCTTTTCATGAATCATAAAACCAGGAAAGCTGAAACTCGTGTGGAAGCATTCTCAGGTGGTGTACCAGCTGCGTATATACCCAGCTGTTAGCGTAGAGGGTCCTGATTTAACTCTAGCATATGACAAGCTTATTTACAAACATTTACTGACAAAATAATTTTAGTGTAACACTTTCATGCACATTAGCTTGAACAGTAAATTTGTAACCAAATAGGTTATATGTTTGTATTGATGAATTTTTAGCACATATAGTTCATAACATGAAGGATTAATCTTTTATTCACTATCAATAACTGATAATATTGATTATTTGTACTGTGAAACCGTACTGATATTCACCTTTATTGAACTGTAAAAATCAAAAAAGAAAAATTAGTATATCATGGTTTATCGGTTGTTATAATTGCTTACATCATATTTAGATTTCATGTGATGTGTTCATTATAGTTACAATTTCTAAATTTTTCCTCATTATTTTTAAATCATGAAAACATAAGATTTCTAAATACAAATCATATAAGATTTGTCAAGTTAAGTTACACAGTGTAACATTAATTTAAATTTTCAAGATTAGAATAAAATGTTGACAAGTTTCACCTAATTTCAAATTTTTATATAGAATAATCCATTTATATAAGGTTCTGTCTGTCTATGTTGCATACACTTTCATAATATGCTTATATGAATTTTATGCCTGCCTGCTCACATCTATACTATTGCGTAGCAAAACTCAACTCTTTCGTAAAGAATAAAACAGGTCATTTATTGAAGAATACATAGCATAAGAGTTGCATGAAACATAATGCCATAGTCAAAGTCACAACATAATATAATACGAAATGAAGAATAAGTGATGTGATGTGACAAGTAGAAAATAGGCACCATTTAACATAAAGCATACATGTACAAGCAATTTGAGTGTTTTAGTCCCCGACTTAAAGTAAGATAAGTCAAAAACACAACCAGTAGCCCCTGTCTAATGGTTGATATTAACTATAAACTAAAAAAGGTTACAACATAAAGACTATTATTACAAAAGACAAAACATGTACAAGCAAATTGACTGTGTGAGCCCCTGACTCAAAGTAAGATAATGGCACAGATATTCAAAACACAACCAGTAGCCCCTGTCTAATGGTTGCTAGATAAAAGGATTATGAAGCCCCTGTCTTCACTATCCAACTCCAAAATGTCAAAACTCAAACGAATGTCAATCAAAACATAAGGGTTGGGATTCTAATGTACTTTTTAAAAGCACCAGAGTTCCATCTACCCAAGCTCTGAATTTGTAATTCCGAAAAAAAACCTGAGAGGCAGCTGTATTAGCAGCCCCAATGCGGAAGCTATGAGCTTTGTAAAGATGCAAGTCCAAATTACAAATAGCTAAAGCTGAACGCAGTTGCTGTGTGAAGTATTGACGCAAGATGGGCGAACCATGCATGAAGGAAAATAACGGCTCTGATGGTGAGGAATGTTTCCTAAGATTTAGGTAATGTAGAAGTGCTTGGCATGGGCAAACTAAAGGATCTGTCGTATTTTGCTGCAGGCGTAGAGTAGTTGTGTTTGTTTTAGAATGCTTAAAGTGGGGTATATTTATATCTATATACCTATTGCATGGACTATCGGATCCTAACGTGATATTTCCAAAAAGAAGGAAATGCTGGGTTGGAGCATTTGTGTTGGTTAGCTCTCCTACTCGTAAAAAAGCACAAAATGCTAAGGTAAACATGGCTTGGAAGAGGGATTTAGTAAAAGCTGATGTTGTAGTAAACTCCAAAGCATGAATGATTTTCTTTAAAATTGTTGGGGTTATAGGTAGCCGTGAGTTTGATGATGGTTTCGATTTCCGGAATCCCTGAAGCATTTTACGAATGGTGAAATGTATGATATCTGTGTAGTTACCAAGCTGGAAAATAAAACTAAGTGACGAAATCAGTGTTGAAGTTGTGGATGCGGCAAATCCTTTCAGGTAGAAATTCGCAATAAATGCTGACAGGTGATGAACACAGGGTGGTAGAGGGGATGCGTTATGTTAAAAGGATTGTTCAACAAAACACCTGTAGATTAAATAAGCTGATTTGTAAGCTGATAATGTTGATTTAGATAGAGAGTTGCGGACCAAAAAATTGGCTGTTTCAGTCAAATCCGCACTAATGCTAGAGGAACTGGAGTTGGCTCGTTGTCCATATGTGGAAAGCGGGTTTTGAATTCTTTCACCTGCAAACGAGAAAGTAAATCAGCGGCTGTATTAGAAATTTCTGGAATATGTTTGGCATGGAAATGAATGTTGTGTTGCAATGAAAGAATCATTAAACGCCTCATCAATTGCATTAAGTTAGGTTCCTTTGATGTAGTTTTGTTTATTACATGCACAACTGCTATATTGTCAGAATGTAATACAACGATACAGTTTTTCAGAAGAGGTACCATAATTCTAATGCAATGACAATAGGTAAAAATTATCTAACTGAAATGTGGTACTTTAACCATTCAAGAGCAAACTCGGAGTAAAACCATTTTGTGCGAAAGGTGCATCCAAATCCGGCATTACTAGCATCAGTAAAAAAATTGAATGAAGATGAATAATGGGTTATGCCAGAAGGAAAGTAACCTTTGCCATTGAATTGGTTCAAAAACACCCCCCAGGCATGCAGGTCAACTTGTGCCTGTAGATTAAGTCTACGATGGTGATATGGTTTTTTGAGGCCAATTGTTAGATCTATAAAACGTCTCAAAAAAGTACGACCAGGAGGAACTTCAATACAGGCAAAATTAAGCAAAATTAAGAATTGGTGTGATGATACTTATACCCCTATCACTTAGTGGAGCCTTGTTGGTTAGAGGTGCTTGCAGGTTTTCTAGCATTTTGTTTCGCAAAGGTTTGTTTTGGTCTATTGGGACACTGTCTAGGCGGATGCCTTCCCGCACAGTACTGGCAAACATGTTGATGGGGGCAGTTGTTTTTTGTGCACGAGCCAACATTGTTGAAGGAATAGCAGTAGTTATGTGACTTGGATTGGGCACGAAAGGGCTGTTTCTTGTACTTGAGATTAAAATCTAGTCCAGAAACTAAAGCTTCTTGGTATAGCTCAATAATTTTTCTTCTCCCAAGCACATAATGAAAGTTCTTTTTCGCGCCATCGCCTAAACTTTTCATCATACATTAAAGCAGCAGAGTCCCAACACGAGTCAGCAATTCTTTGCACAGTGTGTGCGTACGTCATTTAGTTTCCAATTTCGTGGGGAAACTTTTCTGCATAGATTGCGACAAATATGTGGAACGCCTCTACCAATTTAGTTATAGATTTGATAGGGCCCTTGTCGTTTGCCTTAACAACAATGAGCTCGCCATTTTATCAACCGATTTATACTTGTCTGTCTCATCATGATCAAAATCATTTGGCAACAGGACAGCAAATTTGATGAACTCATTGGCATGGATTTTTGCCCTAATTTTAAAATCTACACCCAATGTTAAACCAGTTGCCGAGCGTGAATCCCCTTCAGTATTCTGATTAAGCAACTGCATACCTTGAGAAGTTATCTCTTGCAGTAGGGAATGGTCAGGTGTTACTGCTTGCGAAGAGGCTTGTGGAGTGCTGATTGCTGTTGTGAAGTTGCAGGATGAAGGATTGTTCTCACCATGGTGATATTCATCCATATAGCGTCGAAAAGTATCTTCAATGGTTGGGATGATAGAGGCCATGCACGTCCTTATCATTGTTTCCCTGTCCTCATGAGACATTAGACCGCTTTGAGGTTGGGTTTCTGTGGGAGGCTGCGAGGCTGCCTTGTTCCGCCTCCTGCGTTATGGTGTGGATGCCATCTTAATCTAATAGAGTAAAATATAAAGGATATGAAGACGTTAATATTTAAACTTAAATGATCATATACAAGAATTTGCATAGCCAAAAAGCTTTCATGCTATCTTTAAACTCCTATAATGTAAGGTAAAACTGTGGTATAGCAGCTTGTTATATACCCCAGGTATATATATATATATATATATATATATATATATATATATATATATATATATATATATATATATAAATATATATATATTATGCTCTCAGACAATTGGTGTTAAGCTTGTTATAAATGTTATAACACATTGCTTATAGCATAAAGAATTCTGCCATACATTTATTAGTTTTATAACTTACATATACCATATGGCTAGAGGTGTAAATTTGTGCTAAACAGCATCACGACATGCAATGTATCTGAAGACTTTGACAAAAGTAATCGATTACATACTAGCATCAAGCTAAATCATTTTATATATAAACATTACAACATATACACCATTTAGTTACTTAGCATAGCCTGAGGCTCTGTTTTATATGTAAACATTGCAAAACTGCTTATTAAATCATACATGTATCATTGCTCCTGCTGCCATAGCATTGGAGCTGTATATTATATTCATTCAAATAAGCTGATATAGCTTTAAAAAACCCAGAAATATTCATATTCTGGAATTTGTTTGGAAAGTTGTCAGAGACAAAAAAACAAAGCTATTACCTGTGTCCAAACAAATTATAACAAGTGATGCAAAGTCTTGTCTGCAGATTGATCTGGACGCTTTGAACTGAAATAAACATATCAGGTTAAAAAGATAATATTACAAACGTAAGGTTAATATAATACAATTGTTAAAGGTTTTAGAAACACTTGGTAAAATGTTAATTACTTAAAGCGTAACCACATTGTTCACATCAGACTTATTAAACAAAAATATGAGAAACTAGAGCAGAGCTCGTGGCAAAGCCACGAGTAGGTCTTCCGTTGTTGCTGCGAGTTGAAAATGTATGCGATATGTTGTCAATAAATTATAATGAGTAAACTTTCAGTTCTGCTTTTGTTATAAAATTGTGTTGTGATTGAAAGCCTGTATATAAAACATGTTTTGAAAAAGAAAGAAAGAAAATGTTTTAGGAAAACTATCTGTCGAACACAGTTTATGCAATCGTTTCAAACATTCTTTAAAAAATGAGATGTTTAATGGCTTGTAAATTTTCAGAGGGTAGCAAGCATTGTTACATGTACTCATGATTCATGTCAGGAATTGTGTTTTTTAGGAGTTGATTTTAATTAACTCTCCTATGCAGTTACTCTAGCAAACCGAAACTGAAACTGTGTTTGCACCTAAGCACAAATCATCGCCGCTGACAAGACTTAGGTCTTGAAAATAATCGATAAATTCGATGTTATGTACGCTGAAGCATTTTTTTAAAGGAAACTTATAAATACCTTGGAAATAGTCAGATTTTAAATGGTACGAACACTTAGAAGTTTTTTGTAGTCGTGTGTATTCCTACGCCAGAGTTCAATATATAGTCTCGTTTAACCATCGGCTGTCGCCTTACATCTCCGGCAAGTAGAGAGTCAGTCTATATTTAGAGGTCGCATCATCAAGCTATCATGTGACCTGGTATCTCTTACTTGTCGGAGATTAACGGAGACAGTCGAGCGTCTGGTTGAACGAGACTAGAGTTCATTATTGGTTGGGTCCATACAATTTTTGAAATATTTGGAATACCAAAACATAGTTTGATGAAATCAATTCTATTTTAAAATATTGCACAAAATGATTCATTAGAGGTTTTCTCGAAATTCTTGTCGGAAAAGTCAGGGAATTCATATTATAAAAATGGGCATAATTCAAATGCAGATTATAAACTACTTTCTCCATTCGGAAGTACTCGGGATACCTCGCGCAATTTTTTGACGTTATCATCCGGGCTTATTAATGGCTGATGCAATGCAAAATCCCCGTAGACTTTCAATATTGGGATGTGTATTGAAACCTGAAGCGATAGAGGGGGCGTTTCAACACATATAATCTGGACATTTTTCATATAAGTGGATGAACTTAGTTTGAGCACAAAGGTATTTACTATTATTGAAATATCAAGCAAAAAGTGGTGGAAGAAAACACTCGGGACATAGTATAGTATATCTTATAAATTTTTGAAACTTTGAAGTGTTTTGAAATTCTTTAACCCGGGAACAACAATGTCTATATCTAGATCAGTAATAGGATAATGTAATGTCAAACATCGAAGACTGTACGAATATTTAAGAAACTGTTTTTATTACAAGTGTTACCGTTAATAATCAAATCAAAGTAGTTTGCCGAATCTTCCTGGAATTAAACATAGGTTGTAAATTTTCTTTGTATAAAAACTTTCTTCATGGTTACTCAGTGTGAAACATTCTTTTCCTTATACGTTTTACTTTTCCACTAAGCATCCGCCTTCGTTGCCTTTCCTTATCATGTTCATAAATGATCATTCGTTCGCATTTCAAAATACTTAATGTCCGTATTCTCGGACTCCATGCTAGGAAATTTAGTTGGATATAAGCTACGTCATTCTTATCCATGTGCATGTTGTCGACGGCGTGCGGCTAAAGAAATTTTCACAATGGTTTTTAAAACGCTTTAAAGTTATACAATATAGGATATACATGTAATTTTTATATACAGACCTTAATTAATTTGTTTGCAAATTTGTAACTAATGATTATTTCTTTATCGGCACCACTTATACTTTACTCAATTCACTCCCGCTCTCTCTCATTTCTTTCTCTCATTCAAGTCATGAGCGGCAATGTCTTAACTCCGCCCAGCTACGATCTGATTGGACAAAGGTAGGTCAAAACATTAGGTAGAAACTTTTCTGGAGTAAACCCCTATTAAACGCTTCAATCTACTTCGCTGTTACTTAAACGATCATGTTTTGATAAGCATATATATATTTTTTTAATCTATTTACATCGATAACTCTTACTGAGACCATTCGACTTTGTACAAGCAGCACACATAACCTCGGACATCGGGTGTCTCCTGCACCTGGCTGAACCTGTCAATCAAACTCTGTGTATTTGTTTTCATTGGATGGTCAAGCGTCTCTTTTTTTGTCAATAGCCAATGGAACATTAATAACTTCAATGTAATCGGAATCAGTATTTGATGAAGCATACAATTTGAATGACAAAAAATTTATTAATTATCTGAAAATTATTTAAACCACTGTTAACGGAAAACCAAGAGTCTTAGAAGTAATTAACACACATGGATTTGCCTACAATGTACACAGTCATGCAATTTCAAGTAATCATTATGGGAATCTTTACGCATGGTTCTTAATTCGAACAGATTATAACAATATATACACTGTACGCCGTTACACATGTACGAAGCGCCGGTAATATATAGGAATATTGAGTCAAAAATTTAAATCATTAGGGTTTTCCGTTTTTCAACGGAAAACCCTTCTGTTATTCTACTGTTTCTTATTATTATTTTTTTTTTTTATCCGCAAATTTTGTGTAGGCCATTTCTCGTACATTTGTTGTCTGATTGTTATGAAACTTTTAGGGTATGTAGACAATGTTAATATCTAGGGACGTTTTTTTCAAATTTTTAAAATTCACTTCCGGTTATGAGTTATTGCCCTTTAATTGAAAAATGGGGGGTCTTTTGTCCAGAGTTGATCTCGGGAACTACAATAGATAGTTGCATGAAATTTAGCAGAATTGTTGGTAACATTTTATAGTTTTGCTGGCATGAAAATTTTGGCAAAATGTTTTTTAGTTTTTAAGCTATTTGCCGGTAAAGTTTAAGGTTTTGGGGGGTCTGAAATTTTGTTGCTTTTTGTATAATAACCTTTAAACTAAAAATAATTTGTTAATACATATAGAACAAAAGTTGTTAAGAATAACGAGAGCTTTCATTTAAAATTAAGAAAAAAGGGCTGGCCCCTATAATTAGGGGTCAGCAGCTCATACACGTATTTTTCTGATAGCAAAAATCGTTATCATTTTATGAAAAAAAATTAATTCAGTTATTGTTAATATATTAAATAATGTCATTTGGTATCAAATTTAAAAAGTTCTGTGCCCTATTTTTTTCAAATTTCATAAAACAAATATGTGTGAATCGTACATGAACGAGTTAATTTGTCTACATAGACACACAAGCGAACAAATGCCGTTTTAAGGCCCAGGCATTTACTGCATTACATTGTGTTGCGTCTTAGATAAATTGTTGTGATTCAATTTCATTTTTTTTTCATCTAGGCTATATCATTTATGAATTCAACTACGTTTTTAACACGTTCTAATCGGCCACGCAGAACAAATGTTTGCAATGTTTGTCGCGGACCCGCGAATGTAAACAGTAACGAACGGCATTGTAGAAAAGAGAGAGCGTAATGCAGAAGATAAGTTGTGCATTTTTCGGTTTACACATGCATTTTCAAGTTACTGTGAAACAGATGAACATGCACAGGGAACAATACTACATATTTGTATAAGGAGGGATATATTCTCGTGTGAATCGTTTACGAGGAAATTCTGACAGCCACACTTCTGTCGACCATGTCGACGGATGTTTGTTTCCATTGATCAGCCGTTGATAAGCTACGAGTAATAAAGGGGAAAAGATGGACATTAAAGTGTGTGATCTATGTGGATGTTACTGAAGAAGGTGAGGCTTTTTATTCCTTTTAAAGTTTCTTGTCTATAGTGGTTAAAATGTCAGCATGTTAACTGGTTAACATTTAGTCTATAGATGTACATGTAAGTACGTGCACACTGTCACTGATGTATGTTATTTTTCTAGTCCAGACAATATAAATCCTTTTAACAGAATTTAATCCCAAATGTTGTACCTTTCACTTGTTTTTTTCTCCTTTTTACCAGAATTTTGTGTAAATTACAATTCAATTTATTGACAAAATCCACATGTGGCGAAAGTCATACATACAGTATACAAATATACATGTAGTTGGTACTGTACATAGATTTTCTTATGATATGTCCATCGCGTATGAATTTACAAATATATCTTGATGATTAAACATCTGCTGGGTTAAGAATTTTATAAGAATTACAGAGTTAGATGTTTTGTTATGGTGTGGGTGTTTGTTTACTAACGTGTAATTTTTACATTGTTTACTGGATGTTTAGACTTGCTCGAGGTTCATTGGTGACTGGAAAGGATGACCAAATTTATCTATTTAAAAAAAAATTAGATTGTGAATTTTCAACTCAAAATTCAAAGCAGGGTCTAATTAGAAACATATGATCATATTCTTGTGCGGAAGACTCCAAATGTAGACATAAATACCCTGTAGACATACATGTAACATCAAGTAAATAAAATTGTATACTTCAGACTTCAGAGTTAAAACATGACTAAAAAGTCTTTAATATTTTTATGATGCCGATCAATGTATCATTAGAGAGGTTTAGCAGACCAACGGGTAACCGGTACATGTACTTGTACATGTAGTTTACAAGTTAGAACTATGCGTACCACTCTACCAGTTCACATAATTTTTCTTGTTTAGCAGTTTTGATATGTACTTGAATTGTCAATGTTAATGTTTAAAATGTAATTTTTCATTTATATTCTCTTTTTTTAATCTGACTACTGGCAGTACTGGCATGCCAGCAGTTCTTGTCAAGGACCATTTCTCGCTGGTGCAATGTTACATCATATTTTCATATATAATTTTATGTGTTGATAAAATGACGTAACAATGCACTGATGAAAAATGGTACTCAACGATAACTGATCGCAAGCCAATATTGATTAATTACAGACAAAAACTGAAGGTTGCAAGTGTTATTTTTTATTGAACACCATTGTTTAAAATAACTTTTTATATATGTGACGGTCAGACCGGTTTAAATACCAGTGTTCAGTTGGTAGAGCACCTGACTAGAGATTCAGGGGGACCAGGTTTAATTCCTGGTTTGGTCCTTCATTATTTCTCCCATCCTGTTACAATATTAAGGCTTGGACGTTTCTGTACTTAGCCGATTCGGTACATATCACTATACATGAGATGCGATACGATACATATCACGATACATTGCAACTAAATGAAAACATGAATAAGGGTTAAAAATTTATTCAATCTGTCGATGTATTACCGCATGTCCAAAGTTATTTTGATATATTTAAAATGAGCGTTGCACAATTTACAAATTACTTAAGTCTCATATACACTACTTTTTCATTAACAAGTAATCCAAAAGTTGTCCACACTCCAGATTTAGCTTCCTAACAGGTTTGACAACTTTACGAGGTTTTCCGCCATCTTTGTACTTTCATATTAGGCGCGCAGACTAAAAATAGCCGATATATGAAGCTCAGATATTTTTGGAAAATAAAAAAAAGTCCGCATAGGTATCGTAATGTATTAATGGTAAATGTAACAATCCAAATATCGTCAAAATAAATACCGTGGTGCATCGGTGGATCGTTCCATCCCTATACAATATTGGTGTTGTAACCAACCCCTGGAACTGACAGGTTAACTCCTGCCAGGGGAAGAGCCAGGGGTGATCTTTGAGGGTGAAGATCATTTAAAGGGGGGGGGGGATGTGACGGTCAGACTGGTTTGAATACCGGTGCCAGATACATGTAGCTCAGTTGGTAGAGCACTTGACTAGAGATTCAGAGGGCAAGGTTCGAATCCCAGTCTGTTCTGTCATTATTTCTCCCATCTTGTACATATATATCAGATCTATTCAAGTCAGTGTCAGCTACATTACGCATAAACAATTTTACCCGCTCCTAAACCACAAACTTTCTTATTAGTGGATTCAGCTTACCGCTGATTGGCTGCTGTTGCAGCAGACTTATAATATATGCACGCACAAAACACAATGAACTTATCAGAGAATGAAAAATTCATCGAGTTACTTTCAACTGTTGGAATTTGGGTATTTTTTATAAATGTATACTTGTGACAAAACATATGATTATGTGGTACATACAGCTGTAGCTTTATGAAGAAAATTTGGGTTAGACATATATATCTACCATGCAAGTAAATGATATTTACTAAAACTTCCAATTTATGACGCACGAAATATACGCTACTTTTATAAAGATTGACATACATGTAATGTAACACATTCTGTGAAAAATAATCTATTAAAAATTCTTCATTAAGTTTACTCATACATGTTTTATGCTTATTACACATAGTATTGTTTTTAAAAAATGTAATTTAAAAGAAAAGAAACCAAAACCCTCGCCAAATTTATTTGCAAAATAAAAACCTGGTAGAATTGATAAAACATGGTATACCAGAAGGAAATACATGTACTTTGACGCTGTTCAGATGGGTAATATTCCTTTGTAATTTTCGAATTGAAATGCTTGACTGTTGCACTACAAGAAATAAACTCAGCTCTCTCTCTCTCTCAAACTCTCTCTCAATCTAATAAGTGTCTATACCTAAGAATTTTTTTTAATATTATATTATGACTTGATATGCAAATTTTTGATCCTGTACTGCCTAAATGTTATGTCATGTATTGGGATATGTTATACTTATTACACTGCATGGTCAGTGTATTTTTTCCAGAAATAATATGCATATGTTAATGTAAACACAGCTATTACTAGTACATGTATGTAAAAACAGCTAATTATTTTTTTTTTTATTTCAGCTCAAAACGAACTCTTGTTCTGACATGGCACCACATTGCTTTTACCTGTTGATTCTTGTGGGTCAACTCTTGAGATTAACCTGTCACCTCTATCCACATGCATATTCTTTGTGTTCTACAGACTTTTTACCGGTAATTCAAATTAAATCGGATAATGCATGAACAATAATGGAACTTTATGAAAGCATCATCCCATGTTGTGGTTTGTGTTTGATAAGAAATTATGAAAAACAAAATTAAGGCTATTTAAAGAAATTCATAATTGTTGTGAAAATTTGTTTTTCAATAAAAGTATGCAATTATGTTTCCTTTATTTTTTATTTTATAAAGGTATTTAGATGTGTTTACATAATTGAACCCCCCCCCCCACCCCACCCCACCCCATCCAATTGTCTGCATTAAGATTACATTTAGGATATGTAAATGTACATTTGACTTTGAAATAACATCTGCTATGATAATTACTTTTGAAATGAACAAGAAACAACCTATTTCTACCTTTCTAAGGTATATATGCATAAAAAAAGGAAAAAAACATGTCAAATTTTGAACATTTTTCATGGAAATCAACTCTGTCTCCACCTACCTGGGTGTTTGAATTTTATTTTAATTTAAGGCAGATATCTAACTTGTAGGTTGTATCTTACTGTTTTAGCATGGTTAGAAGGAGACTAGAAATCAAAATAGATTAGATATTCACTAAATATGATTGTTAGCTTACTTTTTTTCATAAAAACAAGAAATCACAAGCAGGACAGCTGTCTATTTGTTAATTAAAATGGTGTAAATCATAAAATAAACAAATAATTAGGATCAAATTTTAGAATCATCGATGATTGTTTTCAAATATGTGTGAGATATGACTCAAGGAAATTGCCATAAGTTTCATAAAATTAGGTAAAACATTTTTAACCATGACTTTTTATGAAAATCAAAAGATGGGGGGGGGGGGGGTATACATGTAAGGATATTTCTAAGTGATGTGAAGCTTTTATCATGATTATATAATGTAGATGCATGTTGTATTGAATAAGGTTTCTTTTCAAAGGTGGTTGAACAACAATTGACCTCTAAAAGGTCAGGTAAAGATGTTTTACTATGGAGAACCCTGTAAATCTGTGTTTACTAATGGAAATTGGAAATGGGGGGTTCACTTAAATGGCCATATTTTTATTAAACCTCAATGGAATTTGCAATATGTGGTATTCTTTTTCTCAGAATTGCATTAGCTTTCTTATTCTAAGACAAACCGTCTTTTCATAAAATGTTAGTGTACTAATTGCAGTTAAAGGTACATGTACATGGAATAGTTTCGGATAAAGAACCGTCAATATTTTTGTAAAATTGATAGTGACTGTACTTGAAGATTTACCAGTGTTGCGTAGATTCACGAAATGAATTTTAATGTTTATCAATAGTTAATGGGATGTCTCTTGTTGGAATTGGTAAGGCCTAAAAAAAAATAGTGTGTTTAGGGTAACACTAATGAAAAAATTAGGTTAGGTAGGTGGGGATTTTTTTTTATTTTATCTATTTTTTTTGCCTGAATCCTAAGAATGTTTGTTTGTTTCATATTTAAAAACGTATTTTTTATTGGAAATAAGATAAAATTCACAGTCGGATAAAATCAGGCATCTAAAAATGGGAGGATCGGGCCATTTTTGTAGGTTAGGTCGGGTTACCCGAAACACACAACTTTTTTTTTTTAGGCCTAAGCAATATTAAGGCCCCTAATTTTAAGTACATGAGAAGCAGTAATAAATTGTGAAACTTGCGGCTTTGACTGTTGTGTTGCCTTTACACAGTGAAATTGAAGGTTACAAACTGGAGGTTATATAACATGAAATGGAGGTGGATGGGATATTATATGCCTATTTAGTATCTACTGGGTATGAGGACAATAGCAAGTTTATTGTCCCTCAAGACAGCAACTATTTCATGAGGCAAAGCCAAGGGAAATAGTTGCTGTGGGGTGGGACAATAAACTTGCTATTGTCCAGATAGTCAGTTAATTGGTATATTATTGTACCGAAGAAAACTTTATTTGTCAGCGATGCAGAATTTCTTGATGATAAACAAATTAGAGTTATCAAACTTTGTATTTAATGCGGTGATCTGATTAGGTCAGAGGTGTTCCGAGTTTAAAAAGGAGGGAAATCAAATTCTGCTGATGAATGGTTTTGATGACTATTCACCATGGGCAGATACCATGGATACTATTTCAAATTAGATAGAAAGCAAGTTTGTGTGGGCACCTTCTAGTGATCAGTTTGTCCGTCTGTCCATCCGAGATCGCTTGACCGGAGCATAGCTTCTCTCCCCTTGGCCCAATCTGGCTCATACCTCATCCACAGGGTTCCTTTGGGTTAAGGATGTGCAGTGACCTTGAACCATGTTGTTAGGTATAAGGTTAAGGTCATAGTAGAATTACATATATAAAATCCTTGTCTGGGGCATATCTTCTCTCCCTTTGGTCCAATCTGGCTAATACTCACAGACTGTCTCTATTGTTAATCGATGTGCAGTGACCTTGCATGAAATTTCTAGGTAAAGGGTGAAATATCATATCGGATCATGCAAAAATCCTTTTTACAGAACATATATACTTTCTACTAACCCCTATAGGGCTCAGACTTCACATAAGCAGCGCTTTTGAGTAAAGGGTGTGTAGTGACCTTGAACCTATTTTCAAGGTAAACTGTGAAGGTCATAGCAGAATTATATTTAAAAAATCCTTGTCTGGAGTACATCTTCTCTCCCTTTGCTCCAATCAGGCTCATACTTCACCCACATGATGCCTTTGATCAAAGGATATGCAATGACCTCTAATGATATTTGTAGATCAAGTGTCAAAGTCATATCAGATCACACAAAAATCCATATTTTAAGAGCATATATATACTCTCCTTTTAGCCCCTAATTGGCTAATATTTTGCCTAAACAGAGCTTATTGGTTAATGGCGTGCAGTGACCTTGAACCATGTCAATGTGAAGGTCATAGCAGATCTTAATAAAATTAGTTTTAGACAGTAGAATATTTCCCGGATATGCTTAATCTTAGTCAGATTGAACAAAAATGCCTATATGTTAGGGGCAATGAAATTGAATTAGAAGTTCTATGCCAGCTGGAATAATTTCAAGTTATAGGTCAAGGTCAAAGCAAAATTCTCTAAAATAACATCAGCGGGGCCCTTTGAAATGTTCACCATTTCAATGTTGTCTGGTTCATAGTAATTTTAAATAAAAATATTCACAGAGGAATAATAAAATTAAGTAAACTATACATCGATAAGTTTCTGACAATTGATGATGCAACAAGCGCATAGTACGAAAGGTCAACCCTTTGAAAAGCAGTGTAGAGGAAATGTTGCTCGGAATTATGTTTTAAACAAAATTGATTTTTTACGGAAATTTTAATTTTGCATTCTGGGTCAAGAAATTAGATGTTAGTTCCAGATAAAGTTAACTTTTACCTAAAATGAAGTCAAATTTGTTAAGTCGTACTTAAACACATTCTGATTTTTTTGTTAACTCGGTCTTGAAATGGTTATGTTTTTTGTTAATTTGTACTTAAAACCATTCGGATTTTGTTAAGTCATACCAAGAATCATTCGATTTTTAAAATCTTTTTTGTACTTAAGTTACTTTTGTCATTAGATTAAGAACACTGCTTCTTAGAGGTACTTCTAGCATTACTTTCGACATCAGCGGAAAACCCACTCGTTGCTTTGCAACGAGCTTTGCTCTAGTTTTTATTTCTTGTTCTTTTCAATACAATGTGAAATTACTTTCAGAAAAAAATTCCGAAATACTAATTACACCTTTCTTTTTTGTGTAATCATTTGAATTTTTTCTGAGGTACATGTCGTTTTGACAATTAAAAAATTCCAGCGCGAGCTCCTGTCAGCGGGGCGGAGGGGGGGGGGCGCAATGAGTTCGCTTCTACAAAGAAACGAACGACCATGTAGAAAAACTACAGAAGTGATAAATATGTGACCGATAGAATCTAATCTAAAGTTGTTTAAAATTCATGTGAAATTTTTTTTTTAAAAATCATCGAATGCCTCAATTCAGGACATTTTTTTATCGTGCTAGCACCTACCGCAAACATGTTACATGGAACTTTGATTATAATTTGATTTTTAAACTACCTTGTACGCTATCTATAAATCAATGCTTAATCAACTGTACAAGTTTAATGAATTTATCTTTTCATCTTAAACGAATATTATAGTTGAAAACATAATTAAATATAGTTGTGTCCGTGCAAAATATGAAACATGAACGCGTGATAAGGTATATGTAGAAGAACACGAACCGACGGCGGATTACTTGTCCACTCGCGCCGGTTCTCCTCAGCCATGTGCGAGGGACGATCATCATTTAAAGGTTTACTATTTGTGTGTGTGTGTGTGTGTGGGGGGGGGGGGGGGGGGGGGTTAAAACATTATTTGTGCAGTTTTTAAAATATTTTACATAAACAAACTAACCATTAATCTATGGCTTACGATGTTTACGATTTGAAGTAATATCGCTCATTAATATTCATTTACACTCGAATGTTCAATTGAATAAATACAAGATGGACAAACTTTTACAGCATTAAATTAAAACAGTTCCTGTTTTTACGGCTATATTAACTCAAACACGTTCATATGCATGTAAGTGTGCATCGCGGTGTGAGAATCTTGTGTATTTAATAACCGCTTAATTACCGCTAGGTAGTGCAGCCGTGGCTGATCTCATCGGCCGTGGGCGAAGGATATATTACGTAAAGGTACATGTACACCGCACAGACAGGCACAGCTCAGAACCCAGGAAGATTTGAAAAGTTTGCAGTATAATGACCATACTCTATGTAATGATTATATGTAAGAACAATAACTCTGTATGTAATGTATCTTTGGATTATTGCCCTTGATTAAAAGAGTCTGAAATGCATAGTGTGTTCCATGTAATGGGTCATTGACAATCGGTATTAATCTATAGTAATCCAGTGCTTAAGGATACTACATTGGCGACGAGGATTGTGAATAGACTCTATGATTTAGAATGGCGCAGTTAATTACGACTGATTTAGGGGGAATTCCTACATTTGATTGTGATGGAGAACCGACTACGGTAGGGGTCAGATGGCAAAAATGGCGTAGAGCTTTTGAGTTATTTGTTGTCGGTAAAGGGATAGAAAATGCGGCACATAAGAGAGCAATATTATTGCATTGCGGAGGTATGAAGATGCAAGATATATATTTCACATTTCCCGCGGCTCGCGAACCTGATGGAGATGAGACGGTGTACGACATAACTATGGAACAACTTGACAACTACTTCCGGCCTAGAGTAAACACACCATTCGAAAGGCATGGATTTCGTTTGATGACACAAGAACGACAGAGAGTGTGGATCAGTTTGTGACTCGATTGAAACAGAAAGCGCAACATTGTAACTTTGAAAATGCAGACGAACATATTAGGGATAAAGTCATCGAAAAAGGCAAATCATCTCACTTACGTAGGAAATTACTGGAGAGAGGAGGTGATTTGACACTCGAGCAAACGTTAACTACAGCAAGGGCTTTTGAACAAAGTCAACAACAAGCTACCGGAATTGAAGGAGGAAGGAATTCAGAAGCTTTTGTGAATAAAGTAAGTGTACGAAAACACAAACCGAACTCAAGTATAACTTGTTATAGGTGTGGTCAAAGAGGACACATTAAGTCAGATCCAGCATGTCCAGCCATCGGTCAAAAATGTCTTAAATGCAACAAGCCCGATCACTTTGCTAAGTGCTGTAAATCGTTCACACCAAAGACTCACAATTATAGTCACAACTAGACACGATCTCGTTGCGAGCAACGAGGAGGTCTTCCGTCTGATTTTAGAATTGGATTAGTATATGTTTGATCTTTATTTTTGCTATTTAACAACTAATCATGATTTGAAATAGAAGCACAGGGTCTACATTTTAAGGGCCAGATATTACTTTGTTTCAGTTGTAAGAGCTTTGGTTGAAAACTTTAAGACCCTTCTTGGTCTCTAATTTGAAGGGCCAGTCCCTTTTTCTTGACATCAAATGAAAGGTTTTTTAAATTCTTAACACATTTTGTTCAACAAGTGTTTAGAAATTCATTACTGTTCTTGAGATATTTTGGAAAGAATGTTTTAGGGGCCGATCCATTATCTCCATATAGGAGCCGTTTATCGAAATTTTGAAGATTGAATATTATTAAGCACATCATTTTGAGCATCTCCTCTTCTTTACTGCATTTCAAAATATTTTACCTTTCTGAGATATAGGGGTGATCGAAATTTTGGACTTTTGGCCCCTAAAAACCCCTAATTGCGAAATAATTGAAAAAAATTATTACATTGCTTGGATACATAACTGTAAGATAAACATATTTGCTTCTATAACTTTTCACAAAATATCCCTCAGTAAAGGGCTACAGTTAAAAAAACTTTAGAGTCCTTTGGACCCCTAATTTGAGGGGCCAGTCCCTTCTTCTTGATAACAAATAAAAGGTCTTTTAAATCTAAACACGTTTTGTTCAACACTTGTTTAGAAATTCATTACCGTTCTTATGATAAATGGAAAAGAACGTTTTAGGGGCCAATCCCTTTTCTCCTTATAGGGGCCGTTTCACGAAATTTTGAAGATTGCATATTATTTAGTATATCATTTTAAGCATCTTTCTTCTATACTGCATTTCAAAATATTTTACCTTTCTGAGATATGGGTGATCAAAATTTTGGACTTTTGGCCCCTAAAAACCCTAATTACGTAACGCATGGTATAATCGTTACATTGCTTGGATACATAACTGTAAGATAAACATATTTGCGTCTATAACTTTTCACAAAATATCCCTCAGTAAAGGGCTATAGTTAAAAAACTTTAGAGACCTTTAGTCCCCTAATTTGAGTTGCCAGCCTCTTTTACTTGATATCAAATGAAAGGTCTTGTAAATATAAACCTTTTTTACGTTACATGTGTTCACAAAATATTTTTCAGAAAAGAGATAAACAAAGAAAACCATGAAAAATTACGACTTTTTTTGTCGGAATTTTCGGGGCCAGGCGAGCTTTAACGCCTTTTAAGCATAACACATATGAATGCCAAATGGCACATCTACAATCTCTTGTCTACAATCCCTGAAAGTTTGAACTCAATATCTTTTAAAGTTTAGGAGGAGATCCCTGGACAAGCCGACCCTCTGAAAATCGCTAAAACGTCATTATCGCATGAACAGAAGTTACGTCATCAAAATAAAAAAAATACTTATTTAGTTCAGATGAATATCTATTTGATCTGAAAGTTTCATGAAAATCGCTTCAGCCATTTTCGAGAAATCGCCTGCACAAAAATGCGTAAGGGAAAAAAACGATTTTGTTTTTAATATCAACAATTCCGATTAAGCGTTATTTAGATATAACTTTTCTCTTCTTTAAGTTGAAAGTTATTTTTATCGGCAAATTAAAGCAATGTAAACCTCTACGCGAAAATCAACCAAACTCGAACTGTTGGCGATATTCAGCAAAGATCAAGGTTTCGGGTAGTAACCAGAGGTCAAGGTTATTTCATTTTTAACAACTGATAGTTAAGTGGAAATCAGTTTGTGGTACGAAAATTAATATAATGTGGATATTTCATATAGCAAATATAGCGGTATTATACATGTACTGGGTGAGCAGAGCTTGAAGATAATTATTTACTATACTGTTATGAATTATCAAGTTCAATATATCTGGCTAAAACTCTTTTATTCACCGATTATTGGAAAAGCGTTATTTTGCAAAGGATAAATAATAGGTGTGCATTTATCAGAAATCCGGAATCGGTACTTCGCAGATATCTAAGTGCCATATTTGAGTGTTAATATTAATGCATCGTGGTAACTGTAGTATGTTTAAATTTTTTCCACTTTTGCTATCAAAGATTTTGACACATAGACATGGTCTAGAGTAGTTGCCCCCTCTGTTGTTTTGAAATTAACAATCTGTTTACAGCCTTGCTTTTTCATGAAACACTGAATAGGGCCTCCAGATGTTGCATCTTCATTGAAGTCGCCAATACAAACAAATGGTTTACCCTGTAATCTGTAAAAAGCAATCACTTTTTCGAGTTCCAGTAAAAAGTTGGTGACATCCAAAGATTTTGGGCGATACACAACAAAAATTGCTATATCTTCTGGCACACATTTTACACAGATTCCCTCAACATTCTTTATAGGAAATGAACTATCAACTCTGCTCATCGCAGTTTCTTTAATGTACACAGCTACGCCACCACCCTTTGAGGTACGTAATTTTGAAAATTGAGGATGGCTGTCATCATATGAATCTTCTCTTTTTGTTTGATGAAACCTGAAACCATCAATTTCAAACGTATTGACACTTTGTCCAGATCTCAGCCAAGTCTCTGTCAAGCAAATAATATCTGCATTTTTGCATCGAACATCCTTGGATAGATCATTGAAATGTTTACTGAGACTTTGAATATTGTGGAGGTAAATGTTAATGCCAGTACTTGGTGTTTCAAAGTTTGGTAGTGCTAATTGCGGCATTCTTTGCAAAGCTGTGTTGACTTCTGGATCGGCGTATATCTTTTTTTGTATCAATTTAGGCTCGTTGGAGTCAATGTTTAAGCCTTCTTTTGACGTAACTCTGCTCAAAGCAACATATGCTTGTCCAGGTGAAAATGTGCGGTCTAGATTTACCACCACTTTGTCAACTGTCAAACCCTGTACTTTGTGAGCTGTGCAGGCCCAAGACAATCGCAATGGAAACTGGCGTCGTACAAAATTTTTTGTTTTCTGATCCAGAATATCTTCTTGATTCCTTTCAATCAAAACAAGATTTCCATTTTGTGTTCTCTTTCCGGTTTTCTTCCCAACATTTCTATTATCAAATATTACTCCAACTGCAACAACAGTTTTTGCTGATTGATTTTGACCATACACACAATTTGAAACAATCCCCAAAACTCCATTCACAAGGCCGTCTTCTACATTACAGTTTCTTGTAAGCATCACCCTTGCTCCTAGTCCTAGTAGCAAAGTGCTTGGAAGACTGTCTGTTCTAGACGTTGTCAAAGGTTTGTCTCTCATGATGTGTTTGTCTGATGTTCTATCTTTTATCAAGTCTTGCGCATTAATTTCAACGAGGTCATTACAATTTTTTCTGAGCATTGTCAAGTTATAGGCATTGACTTCGGCATTTGTTCCATAGATGTGGAGGACATCCTCTGGTCCCTCTCTTATACATTCATTCAGGATAGATATTGATTGCATTTCCAATGGTTGTTTTGCTTCTCTAGTCCGTAGCGCATTAAGTGCTTTTGCAAATGGAATGTCCTCGCGTTGTCTCATAATTTCTGCTAGTTCCACAACTTTGAAGAGATCTAACCAATAATCAAAAGGATAAAGAGGATTTTCTTTATAGAGTCTTTCATCTTTGCGCTGTTTTACAGGAGGAAGCTGGTAGAAATCTCCGACAGCAATTATTGAAACTCCCCCAAATGGCTGTTTGCATTTCTTAATCTGTACTAATCTTTCATGGATATAATATAATAATTTTTTGTACACCATTGAAATTTCATCAATTACCAGTATTTGGAGATTTCCAAGTTGAACTCTCATTTCACTGAGTCTTTGTTCTTTCAATGGTTCGTATGGAAAAGACTTATGCTTTGGCAGTGAAAATAAATGGTGGATAGTATTTCCTCCGATGTTAAATGCAGCTGTACCAGTAAAAGCAGCAAGAAGCACTGAAATTTTGTCAGGACAAGTCAAGTTTTTCCCAAGTAACCGAGACGCTTCATAATGTATGGCTTTGATAAGATGACTCTTGCCTGTTCCTGCTCCACCAGTTATGAATATGTGAAGTTGATCAGGGTTTTGTCCGAAAGTTTTTCTTAAACACCATTCTCGCACCAAATAGAATACCTTCATTTGAGATTCATTCAAATTTTGAAGAACATGATAGATCTCTTCTTTTGACTGGACATTCTGTTGAACTTTGTAAAGAACATCAGAGTTATTTTCTAGTTGCATGTCTGGTATTTCTTCCGTAACATTCAAATCTAGTACATCGTTCCTCTCAGAATGACATTCCTGTCGTAATAGTTCTGTTTGTGGACAAAGGTTTGCCCATGCATCCTCTGGTTCTCCCATGTTTTCGAACAGTTCCTGTGCCTCCGTAATTACCTTTTCATTCTGTGCATATTGTATATGGTTTTGGTCAACAATTGATTTGACTGATTGCAATTCCTGATTTCCAGTGATTCGTACGTGCCCATTTTCGTAAAATGTCTTATACAGATCAAACCGTGGAGGTTTCAATTGAGTAATTGTCCAGTATGGTAAGAATAGCTGTAACAAACTTTGGTAATACTTTTCAGACATTTTCTCTTCATTAAATCGTGGGTATCTTATAATAGCTGGCTTTGCACGTGTTCGCTTTTGAACGAAACCTTTTGAATTTTGGAGCTCAAACACATTTTCATTATGAGTAATCGGAACCTGTGATTTAGCAAGGACTCTGAATTCTGAACAAAATTCTGCTAGACACATATTCTGGAACAATGGTTTATTGGGTCGACTTTCGTATCTTTCTATTATATTTGTCATCCATATGTCTTCTTCTTCGTGTTCTTCATCATCATTTTCATTCTTTTGTTTTGTTTTCTTCTTTTTGAGTTGAGACAACGGTTTAGACAGTCTAGTTGGATTTTCACCTACTGGTACAAACACAACCTTTCGCGAGCATTCCTTCATTTTCAAGTTGCATACACGATATACTGCTTCCTGTGCACTCACTTCTCTATGATTTAAATATGCTGAACCTATTTTCTTTAAGGTTGTGCGGGCACTTTCATTTCCTTCTTCTGCTTCTATCTTTGTTTGTTTTAGCAACATTCCCATTTCTCTCTCTGATTTTGAAATGTAAGATACAATGTAGACAATGCAGCTAAATAGGTCCAAAACAAACTGAATGTCCATATTGGCATCCCAACATTTCAAAAGACATGGATTGTACTGATTGGTTCATAGTTCACAAGGGTCTCTTTTGAGAACAACTGACCTCTTTTTTGTTAAATTATTGTGTGCTTCAATATACTCAGCTTGTGTCAAATCTAACTTTTCAAAGATCTCTTCTGTACTTCTGAATTCGTTTGCTCCATCTTGAACTGCATTCCAAACTTGTAAAAGTATTTCTCTAGCATTTGACTGTTCGTGTTTTGATTCATTTGCTTCACGTTCGTCCTCAAAGTTGTATTCCTCGTTTGGAAAATTGATAAACGTACACTGAGATGGTGGTCTTGGAAAATTAAACCTACATTCTGTGCCCTTTTTTCTGCACGATTTCGAATGTTTTTTGCTGTGTTGCTGTACATCTAATACAATCTTCCTCAGCTCTAAATCTTCACTTTCAGAGGGCACTGCACAGCTTACATATTTGTCAATGAAATCGCAAACTGCATCTTCTCCATCTTCATTAAGTTTAGGGGCATTTTCTATCCAATACAAACAATGCATGTGAGGCGATCCCCTTTGCTGAAATTCAACTCTTTGGAAGAAATCTGACACTTTTCCAATAGGTTCTGATGGTGACAATATAACTTCAGTCTGAAAAGCATGAAATCTATGTTCAAACATTCTAGCAACGGTGACGGGATTACTTCTTAGTACCTCATTCTTTTCCGACCAGTCTAACATGGATGGATTTTTGTGATCATTTTGATGCCTTAATATTGTTGCAACTGCGTCATTCCATCTATGTTCTGCAGCAGAGAACGAACAAAACCATGTAGGTATTCCTAACTGGCGAAGCATAGCAAACAGATCTTTTTGTGCAGCTGACCAATATGCTGGCGTTCCCCGTATTGGTTGCATAAATCGCAAAGCCTCATCATTTTTCATCAAATTGGAAAGTATTTCAGGGTTCTTTACCATACTTGCTGTCATTTTCTTGTCACTTTCTATCCTCTTTACCGATTTCCTGATTGATATTTGTGTCTTTTCTATTACTTGATTTAAATCAGACATAAACTGACTGAAGAAAATGTAATTGCTATCTTTCGCAAATCTGTCGTCGGTATTCATTAGACGATTGTTAAAGTATCTTGACAATGTTATTCGTGTTTGTCTATTATCATTCCATGAAAACCGTCCAGTGGGGAAGTGGTATGGAAAAGTTTTTGCTTCGTTGCCTGGTTCCTGTAACATCCTTATGGGATTGTTTCCTTCTCCTGGTGCGATATCATAAATATCATCAAAGTAATGATCAAGAACCTCTTGAGCAATATCGACTGGTTGTAAGCAAGTATCGGTCGCAATTTGGAACTGATCAACATCTTCTGTCGATACATCATCAATGACAGAAATTTCTTCAGAACTGTCGGCAGTTGTTTTCCAATTTGTATCTATAGCTACATGTTCATACCACTGGTTGTTTCGTTTCAAAAAGTGTAAAGCTTCGAATATGTGATTTGGTTTAACAAACTGATATTCCACATATCCTTTATAATTCAATTTTCTTTTTAGTTTCACTCTTAGCAAAAGATCTTCTCCAGGGTTCATTGGTAAACTTTTCACTTTCTTCAGGTCTGATGGAACACACATGACAGGCCCATGAATATTTTGCTGACCACCGTGTGGAAGAGCCATTATTTTCATAAATGGAATGTGAATTGCAATCAAATGTTTTTCAAGACTATTCAACTGTTGTAATTCCTCTGGGATATCTTCAAGGCCCATTTTGTTCGCTGCTGCTTCTGCTGGAAAACTGTTTCTTAAGATTTTCCTGTGGCAAGTATAGCAAATCCATAATTTGGACCTAATACAATTCTCTGTGCATGACTCTGTACACTGGTGGCAGTACTTGTCCTGAATGCAGACGTCTGCAACATTTGCCGCTAAATCATTTTTAGCATATGTTTGTTTTTCACATCTTTGAACTTGATTTTGAAACAAAAGTCGATCACAACAACAACAGGTATAGTCAATGCCTTGCTTAGCCTTTTCTCTAAATACTCTCACAACCTCTTCCTGACAATTTAATCTAGTGCGTTGATAACTTCTTTGGCGTTTAATCCTGTCTTTCTTGGTTTTTTTAATATTTTTGTTTGAATATTGGTTTTTACTTGAGGCCTTCCTTTTTGATCTGAATGATTCATCAGTTTTGTATTTCATAGCTGCAGCAGCGAGTTTTGATTCTCGGTAGTTTTTGTTTTCCTTGTATCGTTTTTTACTTGCAGCATTAACATTCTCTCTATGTTCAACATCCAAATGATATTTTTGGGTTTTTCTTATTTTGAGATCTCTTCTATGCTCAAAATCTGTTGCATACCTTGCAGAGCTTTTCCTTATGAGAGCTTCCCGGTGCTGTTGACTTGATGCGTATTTCTCTGTGATTCTTGTTTTTACTTTAAGTCTATGATCTGGGTCAGTTTCGTATTTGTTTTTACTTCTCTTTTTTGCATTGTTTTGGTAGTTGATATCTTCATAATACCTTTGTTTGCTACACTGTTTAACATTATCTTTGAACTCATCATCATACAAATATCTTGCAAAGGCTGTTTTCAGTTTCTTTTCTCTGAATTGAACATCTTCTTGGTATCTTTTTCGTGCACATAGATTCCTTTTTTCTACAGAATTAGACTTTTCTTGCTTTTGTAATGAAGATTGTCTTACTCTTTGCATACGTGTGCGGTTTCGGCTTCGTCTTTCATACTCATTGCAATTTTCATTTCGCATCTGAGTTAGGTCTGATTCTTCTCCGTGTACAGAGAGCACTACATTGTAATGGTTCTGATTTTGGTGATTCAAATAAATTGATCCAGATCTGGCTTGCATTGAAGGTTCTACATCAGCCACTGAAAATCGGATCCAGCTTCCTCTAGAAAATGTGTAAATATCAGTGTTCAACAAGTGGGCTGTTGCAAATATTTCAATATCAGTAGCCCATGTATTTTCTTGAGCCATTTGGGTAAATGAAAGGTAGTTTTCAATACACTGTTCATTATCTATAAATGGTATAAATAAGTCATTGTTTTCCATCATATGCACACAGACAGCAGAGCGAATTACATTGTGAAAATCCTCTGAATTTGTAAGGCTAAATGAAACAGCTCTAAAAAAAACAGTTTCCATCCCCTTTAATTTTTTTCTCAAGTCTTGGTCTTGTCATATTTGTTTTCGTACTGTAAAAATCATTTGTATTTTCATTGGAGATGTAAGGGATATTCTATTTTTGACAAAGGTCTTTTTTCAAGACTGAATTTATAGGACTAAAACAAAACTGATTTTGTTCTTGTTTAATGAAGATCAAATCATCTTCTCCATCACCTGTTTCAACAGTGGTATTTGATTTTTCTTCAGCAATATTGTTCTCCTCCTTACTGACGTGGGAAATAGAATTCATTTTGCAGTACACACCAGTCAAATTACATTCAATACTTTGTGAATATCTCATAGAATGAGCGAGATCTTGGAGATATGTATAAACTTCATCTATGTTTTGAAATAAAACTCTTGTGCTCTTTCCAAACATACTTAACATTCCATCAAAAGATCTAGAATGAGGGTCAAAAGAAAAGAAACCACTTTCTAATTTCCCTATAAGCAAAGTATTTCCTCCGAAACAGACAAAACATCCATCAGTGTCTGCTAGAGCAACCTGGAGTGCTTCATGAAGTGGTAAAGCATTAAACTCTGCAAAGTCCAATCCATCATCTTCCAAAATGACAGTCGTGAGCGAGTCATTTGCATGAAATTGATATGATCTATTAAAACATTCAAAGAGCTCTGGTAATTCCTCTACAAGCAAGTACCTATCATTTATTAATGAGCTTCTTTGCAAATATGTGTACAACTCATCGCCTGTCATTAAAACTCTGTCCATGTCCATTGCTTTCCAATATTTTGCATTATTAAGTTTATGATAGGCTAATCCAGCTAAACAATTAGCAACACACTGTGTCCCAGCATTATCTTCAAATAATGGATTAGCCTGATGAAATGAACCCTGCACTGATTGAGAAATTTCATAGATACCTTCCTTGGAAGACGTCTGCCAGTGCTGATCTGCAATTTTTTCCTTCATGTTTCTTTCAATATCTTTAACTGAAATAGTATGTTTCATATTGTTTTCATTTTCATTTGATTTCCGTTCAGTTTCCTTTTTGTTTTCCGTTAAGTAGCCCTCATCTTTTGTTTTCCTGCTGGTCCCTCCATACATAGAGGTTTCCAGCTGCGCCTGACCTGCTGGTCCAGACACGTGCACGGTGTCCGGTCCAGGTGCCCTCGGTGGAGCACAAACCCTTTCTAGGGAGTCAGGGGACGGTGCCTTGTCTTGTTCGTGGACAAACAGACGACTTCCCCGAGGAGATGGCAACCTCAGGGCAGGTGAATGCATTTTCACTCTAGGCGAGGCCTGCACCCTGGCCAGGGGTTTTTCCTCTTTAGGTGGAAACCCCATAGAACCGTGCCCCAGAAAGTTACTGGGTGGAGCTGAAACAGCTCCATCCTCTGTCCCGCAAGGAACAGAGGAATCAGTCATTGTCTGAACCACTGCCACATCTTGAGTTGCAGGCTTCTGTCTTTCCTGCCTCTTCCTATTTCTTTCTTTTTCTCTCTGTTTTCTACTATTTACAACTTTTCTTCTCTTTGGCATCTAAAAGAATTGTACAAATATTTAATTTTTTTTCAACAGGGAATCAGTACATGATTTTAAAAGAATTGATACAGAACAAAAATGTTTTAACAGGGATTCCTTGCATTATAAAACCAGAGTGAAATGAAAAAAAATTGATTTTTTTTTTTATAAGGCCAGCATTTTTTTTATTTTTAGGTTTACAAACAACAAAATGATAAAGTTTCGTAGGAGGAGGAAATAAAAAAAAAAAAAAAATCTCTTTTGACCTACAATTTTTTTACTTTTAGGTTTACGAACCATAAAATTGTAAAGTTCTGTAGGAGAAAAAAAAAATTTTATGACATCATCTTTATTCTAATATTAATATAATGAATGACAACTTCATGATAGTGGTGTATAACTGCATCAAGTGTAGCATGTGAAAAGTATGTCATCTGTGTAACATATCTCTGAAATAGTACAATAGAATATTAGACATACAGCTTTGATAATTACATGTACATATAGCAATGTCAGGGGTTTGCAATTACAAAATTTGGCCACAAAGTTACTAGCCCGAGATTCAAATTTACTAGTCAGACTATTGTCGGACATGTCAACATTTCATTTTTTTTAAAAAAAACTAAATTTTATGTACATAAAGTAATAATGTTTATTCCTGTATGATACTAGTATTTAATTATTAATATACAAAATATTTAGTACTTTTACGTTTTCTGCAGTTAAAAAATATTCAACTTCATTGATCTCACATTTTATTTACAAAATTGGTTTGGGTGTTTATATGTGAGAAAACTCAAACATAACATTGTGAATGTGAACAGACGAGCTATAAAATCACTGCAACTATATGTGTGCATGTATTTTATCCTGTTGAATTTCCATGTACAAAGTACAACTATGCAATGAATAATGTAATGGTAAATTTTAATTGAAAATAACGGAAAATGCACAAACAATAATATGATTTTTTTTTAATTCACTAGGCAGGTCACTTTAAAATGTGTTCATGAGAATAGTTACTGCAGAAATTTATAATATACCTAATACATCTCTCTCTCTCTCTCTCTCTCTTTCTCTCTCTCTCTCTCTCTGTAAAATAATTTTTTTAAAAAGCCAATGAATACATATGCCAATTCAACACAAAAAGAAAGGGAATCATTTTACAGTGATGTACATGAAAACAGCTGCACAGGTAACTATTAAAGCCATGTTCAGTGAGGTGTGACTATCTCGTCTAGCCACTGGTCAACACTGTCGGTAAAACTTCAAAGTATGAAACTTACGGCAGAGTGTTTGTAGAAGCTTCTCTGAAGAATGTAGCACGAGAAAAAGATGCGTAAGAAATTTTTAGGCTATCATGACACAAAAAGAGCAGATTTTATGCCTCTGTGATAACAATGACGATATACTTTTCCTACGAGAAAAAATTTGCTGTCGCGGAGAAAAAAAAGATCTTTTTTGTAATTTTATTTTTTTTCTAAAAACTCAGAAAACCGAGCGGCGGGTTTGTAAACCTAAAAATAAAAAAATGCTGGCCTAAATGTTGCTATATGTTACAAACATTTTTATGAATTTAAATGCCTTTGAGATATTTAATATAAGAATAATAATAAATTTTATGTTTATTTCTGATAATGCAAAAAAAATTGCCAACCTAACTCTAGAAGATAACATTAAATTTTATCCAAAACTAAAAGTTTCAAATTCCTCTTCTTCAAAATATTGTATTTGGACTGGCATTAACCTATCAGCTATGATATTTTTTTTTCATACACAAAACTGTCTTGGTATGTTTCATTAAATGTCGCATCCCTTCCATAAAAGACAGGGGTTTCTATCCTAATATAGCTAACCTCTGGTTACTGGGGTTATTACTATTTTAATAAATTTATAATTTGAAATATCAACAAATGAAAACTGACTCTATCTGTGTTATTGAAAAATTGAGTGTTCTGTCAGATTTTTTCCTGCTTTAATCTTTTATCTAGATTCCTACATACAATTTTGTCATATGCCCCAATTATTGATCAGTTTAAGAACTTATTTATCTATTATGTATACATTATCAAAATGATAAAAAATAAATTGTAATATTTGATGTTATCTATAATTAAAAAATCAATGAGCATAGATACTGTGTCACTTCTTTTGGCCCAAGGACCATTTTTGATAAATTAAATCAATACTAAACAAAAGGCTCATGGGCCACAGCGCTCACCTGAACAACAGTTCCATGTATCATTTTATTTCTTTTTAAACATTTTCACTATATATTTCTATGTTAAACTTTGAACTACTCTTGAGGCTCCAGTATTAATCTGGGGTTCACAATCCTAACAATTTGAAATCTACATTATTTGTAAATGCTTGCATAGTATCTTAGTATCCAGTATTAATCTGGGGTTCACAATTTTAACAATTTGAAATCTACATTATTTGTAAATGCTTGCATAGTATCTTAAACTATCTGTCTGGTGCATCAGTATCATAAGACACACCATCCATGCAAGTTTGGTGAAGTACAGACCTGCAGTAACTTAGATATTGCTATCAAAGGGCACCTGCAACAAAAACTTTAACCTGGTCCAACAACCTTAACCTCCTCCAGCATCTGAAATTTAGGACTTAGATTCAGCATCCAAGTCTTTCAAGTCCATAAGTAGGTCCAGATGCATCATCCATGCAAGTTTGGTGAAGATAGGACAAATAATAGCTTAGATACAGGACCTGCAACAAAATCTTTAACCAGGTCCGGACGCCAACAGTATAGCATAAGCTCCCCCTGACTTTGTCTCGTTGAGCTAAAAATGTAAATTGTTAATATATGATGGACAACCCATGTCGAAAAACAAAGATCAATTGCAATAGGTCACCAAAGTCACTTCAGGTCTTTAAAATCTTGTCAATAAGTGCAAACAATTCTTTAGAGGGGTAGATCCAGGGTAGACGCAATCAAAGTTCTTGCTAGATACTTACTATTAAACATAATAATGGAGTTTTACTAAAAAACAATTACATTTTCACATCAAAACCAGTACCAATTACCTAGTTAAGGCCATGAAATTACTGATTTAACACATGAGGGTTACAATTTTATCTTAAAATGCACCCAAATAGTCTGCTCAATGACACAGGTAGATAACAAGATTTTAAAGATACCATGTTCATTAAATAAATGCACATGTTAATATGTAATACTATTATAGTCCCCTTTCCTTAACCATTGTAAATCGATGGCCCTGACCCTGGGATCCTAAAGCTATTAAGTATTGAAATATTCATAGAAGTCAAAAATTTTATAATATAAACATGGACACATGGCTCTTACAATTATGTTTACTGACACTGTCCTATACCAAGAACCCTGTCCAGGGGGTCTTAAATTTTCACTTACAGAAGACAACTTTGTGCTTTTTCTAAATATGTGGTGAATTTCTTTTCAGTTTGGGAATTGATATCTATCACAATATTTGAGACACATTATGATTATGATACATATGATAATCATTTCTTTTTAGCCAAAAAGTTATTTTTCTATTTCAAAAAATGTGGGTTTTACACAAATCATTTTAATGCGAGGCCTTAAACACTTTACAATGACATTGAGTCAATGACACTGTTGCCATTTTGATTGCATTCTTACTCTCAGGATTAATTTTAATTAAGGCTCATAAAATTGAATTTTCATTAAATATTTTAATAATATAAGAGCATATAACAAAAAATGATAGATTTTTTGTTTCAGTCAATGATTTGGAAGGCCAATAATGTAAATGGAACTATGGCCCCACAGTTAATAATCTTAATGGGTCAATTTCATATTGAATAGACAATCTATTTATACAACAGTGCTATTTCCCATGTGTCTGTTCTGCTTTTTCTGCCATCACTAGTAAAATCATTTGGGTTTATCCCGCCTTTGTTTTGACACTAAGCAGCCACTGGTAACAATCTATTTTAAGTCTTTTGTTAGGGGGCATCTTAAAATACTCAGTGGTCAATTTCCAACTTGACAAAAGACCGTTTTTAAGATCACACTTAATTGAGAGGAAACGTTTTATGGGTTTTTATTTCAGTTTAAGCAATAAGATTTGATGTGATAAACAAGAGGCCCATGGGCCACATTGCTCACCTGAGGAACAATAGGTACAGTCATTTCATGCATATCTTTTACAATTTGATGCTATGCTATGGTATGCGAATTTAATGATATGCTATTCGATTTGTATGCTATGCTATAAGATTTGTATGCTATGCTATGAGAAATTGAAATGAAGGGCTTAATGATATGGTATGCTATGCTATGCTATGGTATGCTATGAGATTTGAACAAAAACGCCTCCATACACAGAAGAGTTCCGCACATTTCGAAGTAAAATAATAGGAAGCCAAAGTTTACCTCAAATCTATCATGTAAACATTTATTTTTTCAAATAAAAACATTTAAAACCGAGTTAAAATAATGTTGTATGCTATGCTATGGTATGCTATGGTATGATATGACGAAATCGATTCTATGAGATTGTATGCTATGGTATGAGATTCCAATGCTATGCTATGAGATTTCAATGCTATGCTATGAGATTTCAATGCTATGCTATGCTATGGTGTATGTTGTAAAAGATATGCTTGAACTGACTGTATGATAAAATCAGCTTAATGGAGTCATAATACAAACTATCTAGACAATGTACAATAATACATGTAGATCCTGTATAAATAAAATCCATTTTTCCCCTGGATATTCTTATGTTTATAATCATTAGTCCCTTTTCTAACAGGATGATTTTATAGTCATATCACATGTTGAGTATTGCAGTTCTCAAACAGGTTATTAACAATTGTTTATATAGGGATATAAACCTACATCAAACTATGATACTTCTTGTGAGGCCGAAGAATCCTCTGGGGCCAAAGTCTTAACAATTATAAAGAATCAGAGTTTCGAGAAGAAGATTTTTAAAGATTTACTCTTCATATTCCTATGTAAAACTTTGACCCCCCCCCTTCCATTGTGGCCCCACACTACTCCTGGGGTGTCATTATTTTCACAACTCTAAATCTACGCTACCTGAGGATGCTTCCACACAAGTTTCAGCTTTCCTGGCTGATAAGTTTTGGAGAAGAAAATTTTGAAAGATTTACTCTACATATTCCTATGTAAAACTTTGACCCCCCCCCTTCCCATTGTGGCCCCACCCTACCCCCCAGGTTCATGATTTTCACAACTTTTAATCTACACTACCTGAGGATGCTTCCAAACAAGTTTCAGCTTTCCTGGCTTAATGGTTCTTGAGAAGATTTTTGAAAATTTCTCAAAATTGTTCATTAATTTTTAATTATCTCCCCTTGGAAAAGGGTGTGGCCCTTAATTTTCACAACTTTGAAACCCCTTAGCCTAAGGATGATTTGTGCCAAGTTTGGTTGAAATTGGCCCTGTAGTTCTTGAGAAGATGTTGAAAATGTGAAGAGTTTATGGACAGACAAGACAGACCGACCGACAACAGACGGACAGACAGACAGACGGACGACAGACAAAATGTGATCAGAAAAGCTCACTTGAGCTTTCAGCTTAGGTGAGCTAAAAACAAATGTATTTGATACATATAGAATACCACACTGTTGTTTTGATCTCGGCCCTGGTATCAGCCAGAGCGGTTGGTATCGGCCCAAGCCCGAAGGGTACGGGCCGATACCATCCAAGGGCTGATACCAGGGCCGAGATCAAAACAACAGTGTGATGTTGTTTATATCATATATCTAAAATCAAAGACTTTTATTCAAATTCAAATTCCAAATAAGGAATATAATTAATCATGAAGAAGCTATAGATTTTTTTTCGGATTTACAAAACTTGTTCGTTTTTATTTCTTTTTATATGTATTAATACTGTAACAGTTGTCGGACTTTGTTGACAAACTATCGTCATTTGAAATACAGTAGAAGAGAGTCTGTCGTTAGAAATGAAGCACGATTTTCTAAAATTTCAAAATAATCGAGAGAGAAACTTCCCTCCTACGCAGCTTCCTAATGAGTCAAATTCTTTCACTGGGATTTCGTAAGTTTCCCGTCAGATTCCATTAATAAAGATCCATACTGTTATAGCAACTAGAAAGTTGTTTGAGAACGTTCGTTCATAAGCGCGTCCATTACTTTAACCATTTAATTTTACAGTCTAAACTCTGGTTTTCTAAGTCTCGTTCCATCCTTCCCTATATCCTCCATAATTTAAACGTTGATTGATATTAAATAAAGCGTGCTATTGTTCTAAATACACAACCGTTGTGTAGGTTACCTCCCCTTACTTAGAAACACATCACTCTTTGGCACTATTTTTGAATTACTATTTTTCAATTTCGGCAATAAATAAAAATATTCAGACGTGTAAGGTGATAATTTGTATTATATATTCGTTATTCTATCGTTATTTCACAAACTAGTCTTAATTTAAAGCAGAGATATATGGAAATTATCGATTTCAAATTTGAGGGCAATACACCCCCTTGACAACGGGTTGAGACAGAGAAATATCAGCCCCGAGGGCGATACAGCCCTAGCTTCCGGTTGCTGTCTCACCTAGTCCAAAACACGTGTATCAGGGCTAATACACTACTAGGTATATGATATAGATATTTAAGCACTGAATCATTATTTTTTGAAAGATGTGGTCTCATAACTGCAACGGTGTGTGCATTTAAATTGAATAACGCGCCCTAGAGCGTTATGAAAATTTGTTTGCACTCAACGTTGCAGTTATGAGACCACATCTTTCAAAAAATAATGATTTAATGCCTATATTTACGTTTTATGAAATTCATTTCCTTTCGGCAAATTATAATTTATTTTTAAAAACCTCTGCCTTATTCAATGAGCATTGCGCAATTAACGGAAGAGCCATTGGAACAGCCGATTTATGGGGAAAGGAATAGTGCACAGCGCTTTAAATTCAAATCATCCACAATATTGTTTTTCATTCTTTAATTTGATAAATGTACCTTTGATATACTATGAAATTAATCAATTGGATTTTTTTAACTGTTAAATTTTTTTTTACATCAATGATATATCAATCAGCGTAAGTATAACTTCAGGTCGTGATCCGGTTTGAAGTCGCGAGGAGCGTCAGTCATGATGAATGTATTCATACGCACCAGATTGGTAATTGGGTCTTCTGTGTTATGCGTAAATATCACTCAAATCAATCAATGTAATTTAATAGGGGTAAAGAAAGTGAATGTAAATATTAAGACAATTATGCAAGTCAAACAGAGTATGTTTACAGCTCTATAACTTTTGTTATTTATGAAAAATTTGAATGTGCTCTACAGCCCTTAAAATAATTGAATTGATGCACCATTTTACACGTCCTAAATGTTAGGCTCTTCCCCAATCAATCTATTCTTTAAGAATAAGAAAATTTAAGAAGAATCTTAGTGTTTTCAATGAGTACACGGTAAACCGCTGAATGATGTGAATATCACACAGAAAAATTAGTATTCAGTTACTCATAATACAATTTAACAATCTCCGATCCTCATCAATGATTAATAACTTAAAATTATTCGTACCACAAACTTGACTTTATTCAGACAATTTTAATTAGTACTTAGTGTTAATATTACCATCAGTCACTCAACTAAATGCTTGGCGTAGTAGAACCACAGAGAACTAGTTAATATCAATTTCATGTAGCAGAAGGTACAGAATTCAAGACACTGATGCACCAGTACTATTTTTTCCAAAGTTTAAATTTTCAAACTCAACTTGTATATTTATTTCATTATATACATTGCATGCAAGTTTGCAATAACTTTGTAAACTGCATGGATACTATCTAAAAGTGTCTTTTTATTTCATAGTTTGAAAGAAAAATAACATTTATATGATGAAAAAAACATATGAGGTTGAGGATCGGAGAAAAATAAATGGTAAAATAACAATTAATATCTATAAATGGCATTAAATACATAACAACACATTTAACATATTTCAATTACCATTAGACTTCGTCTTGTGGTAAACAATTTGGGTCAATTTGCTCAAAATATATGGTTTTCACGATTTATATCATTGATAGCTTTTATTACAAATGGGTACCAGTATTGAAGACCTCAGCACGCAAAATTAAGGCCTGTCCAATAGCCCAGATCTATTTCTGAATCAAATTGTGTCGGGCTAAACGGATCCAAATAGAATGTGACTGAGCTGTATATCCCAATTTCTGGCGGCTGTGTGTAAAAAAGGTTTAACAAAATAACTTTCCAATTTTTTTTTCATTATTAAATTAATAAAAATCAAATCAGAACTAATAATTTTGCAGCTAACTTTTCTAAACTTTGTTCAATGTTGTTATGAATTTCAACATTCAAGGAAATTTTGAATACATGTATCAATTTCAAATAATCTCGCTTTATATTGAATACAAAACCTGTTCATCACCCAACTTATATATTATGAAGCATATTTAATACCAACATAATATAAAATGCAATATTTGCCATTTTGAACACTCATTCATATCCATCTATTAGCCTACTGTACAAATAAATAAGTTTTCCCATAGAACAGTCTCTCTTAAAGTATTCATAAACAAGCGAAAAGCTGTCAATGTGACAACGAACTGCGTTTCTTTTTGTGAGCTGTATCTATAATCCATTTTCAACTCTGAATTGATTATCACTACCTATTCAGGGAAATGGCATACCCTAAATGCAATACAATGTAATCTGTCATAAATTGATTAAGTTAAACAGCTCTTATTTTTTTGATAAATAACCAAAAATAAAAATTTTAGTGATACATGTATCTCTGATAACTGTTCAATTGATCCGCATAACATCAACTTCCTATCTCAAAAACTGTATGAAAAATTACCTGTACAATAAGGGTACCCTATTAATATTCAATAACCTGCCAGAAAATGACTAACTTCATCAGCTGGTATTTTTTTTTATAAATTATAAAAAAAAACAAGTAATATGTGCATCTCTGATATATGTACAATTGATCAGCAAAACGTCAACTTTTTATCTTCAAAATTGTAGGTGGAGGTATCCATACAATAAGGGTACCAATTTGATAGCCCCCTGCCTGCCATTTCCACCATTTCAATATTAGTTTACCTTTGGGAAACCCAGTTTAAAATTGGGGCTTTATTTTTTGCTGCCTTGGTTCAATCATTATTTCAAAGATGTTTTTAATACAGAGTTAGAATTATACATCTAACTTCACAGCTGTGTTTAATATCGTAGCAGCTAGCCTAGATGCTTGGTCATATATATCTAGGTCTATTGAACAGACCGCTAGGTTAGCCACTAGCTAGGTCTCAAATTTAGAGATGAAAACATTTAACTAAATACTTATTACATTGACATAATTTGTTAATTTGAAGCAGAAATATACTTGTTAAAATTCATTATAACTTAAAGGATAAACCAAATATTTCTAAATAAGTAGGTTTTATGTTTGTTACAAAGTTGTAACTCTGGTGGCCATCTTGAATTTGATGCTTAGCATAAAATATTTAGGCTACGAATATCTACGTAGCAGCTAAGCTAGCTCACCGTTCAACTACGTAGCCCTACATTACAGCTACCATTTTGAACACAGCCCAGTAGTCTAATGAAATATTCTGACGCTATGGGTCATAGAACCTCAATTATTATAGCTATATACATGTTGCTAAATCAACAAATAATCATCAGTGCAAATTTTGACTTTCCCCTTCAAAATTGTACTTTACCCAATATTTTTGTGCGACTACATTTATTCTTGAATATGTATTGTGATGTCTCGCACATAAACATGTTTTACCTTGAGATGGTTTGTTACCATTTTGGTTTGCCTTTAAATGGTTTGCGCTACAATGTTTTGCATAATTATGAATGATATATGAAACAATAATTAACATGTAAAGTAAATTGACTAGTCTATTAAGAATATTTAAGAAATAAATTCAGTTAATATTATCATTAATAACACAGTGATACCATCGATAACTCGAAGTACATATTATTCTCTGATATAACATCATAATTAAATACTAGCACAACTTACGCCAATATCAATTACTACTACATGTAGCTTGGACCAAACTGTGTAAAATTGAAGACTTGACCAGATAATGGTGAGATACTGATAAATATGATACCAACAATAGCATTCAAATTGGCAATTTGATCTAAAATGACTACCATTCTCTCAGTAAAGAAAAGCATAGTTCAAGATATACAATATACTATCAGTGATAATGTCACTCTCGTCGGGACCTGTCTTAATTAGTTCAATTTGCTGCTTATAATATAGTATTGCCAAGAAAGTATTTTCTATATAAATTTCATTATATAAAATTACATAAGGTCAAATTTCATTACACAGAATTTCATAACACCAAATTCTAAAAATGGGAATGCATCTTCTAAAACAAAATGAAATAATGGGGATAAAAAAAAAAACAGTCCTTAATTTTTCATTATAAAAAACAGGTAAATCTCAAATATTTACACTTTAACTTGCCATTTATTTCCTATGTAAAAGACAGGCTAAATGTTTTCATAACACCATTCACCCTTCTTGCTCTGAACTAATGAAACGGCATGGTTACAAGGGCTTCATAATATTAAACATCCTAAACAACAAAGCATGCTATCATGGTGATGCGAGTTTGTGAATAAATGCAAACATTGTTCAAATGTTTTTTTTTTTTTAATTACATTGTACTTGCGTACGTTAAAATTATTTTTTAAAATACTAACAAGAAAAATATCTAATACATTAGAAATTTCCCTCTGAAGCCAGTGTGAAACATTGAGCTCCAAATCATCTCAGGGTGAAACAGAATAGGTGCAAACCATCCTGGAGAAGTGCTTATTAATTTATTGCCTAAGCCAATGAGTGTATAAACCATAAAGTTAAAAACAAATCAATTTAATTTACTGTTTAGTTCATATCTATACATATATATACAGTAATACTAGCTAATCTAATTTTTCCCCAATTTGGAACCCACACGCCCCAATTAAACTGAGTAAACATGACCTGGTACAAGGCTACATGTATATAATACCACTCGTTTCAAATAAGAAAAGAAGAATTAAAGTCAAAATGTTGTCTTAAAAATATTAAGATTGGCACAAGTTGAATAAGATACAAGAACATGAAGAAACTAAAGTGACCTACTTATGTTTACCATGTTTACATCGCCGCCATTTTGTACGTATGCTTTTGAACAAAGACTGTACAACTCCGTTTAAAATCATCTCAAACTATAAATACTCTAATATAGTACTTAACCAATGGAACGAAAATTCATTGGATAAACATACTTTATTCACTTCCCAATGAAACTCTGTGTTCCTACATAGTAAACCAACAAAACTCAATTGAACGCATGTAGATTGCCATACTGTATATACCCATATGCGAAAATAAACTTACACTGCACAGTGATCAAATGGATCTAGACTAAGATCAATGTCTCTGTGCTCTTCTTGCGCTGTCTTAATATCTAAGTATCTATTCGCCTTGAAGCTCCGGGACAGTTCGAAGCCTGGAAAATCAACCTATCTGCCAATTTTCGATATTATGCGTTGTTTCTTTAATCGACGCCAGCTGATCTAATAATAGACTGTGACATCATAATTTCAATTATATTAGTTCGTACATAGATTTTTCGCTTCGTGCTGGGTAGCTTGTCGCCTCTTCAATTGATCAGCCCGAACAACAGACAAAATAATATAAGATTAATTAAGATCTTTTTCCTTTACCACTTAAAAATTATATTTGCCCAAAATATCGTCTTTACATGGAGGTAGCAGTCTGTTTATGATATCAGATTTATTCAAACGGATTTGTATTAATTTTTTCGAAAGCCCTTTTGGCCCCTATTTTGAGGGGCCAGTTGAGCTATAGTGGAAAGTACGTTTCAGGGGCCGGCCCCTTATCTCCTTATCGGGGACATTTTACAAACTGTGATGATTTACCATCGATTAGAGCATAAATCTAAACATTTTCGTTCCTATATTGTCATAAAAAAATATTTGTCCTTTTCCAGATATTAGTGATCAAAGTTTTCGATATCTGGCCCCTTAAACCATCTAATTACCTAACAAATCAGATAACTTTTATAATGTATGGTTAATTAACTGTAAGATAAACATTTTTGCTTCTACAACATATAAAAAAATATTTCTCTGTTAAGTGCTATAGAAAAAAAGACTTTAGGGCCCTCTTGATCCCTAATTTAAGGGGCCAGCTCTTTTTTCTTATATCAAATGAAAGGTCCCTGGATATTAAACACTTTTTGTTCAGCAAGTGTTTAGAAATTCGTTACCATTATTGAGCTATCTGGAAAAGAACGCTTTAGGGGCCTATCCCATATCTACTTATTGGGGCCATTTACCGATTTTTTTAGGATTGAATATTATTTAGAAAATTATTTTTAGTATTTCCCTCTCTATATTGCATTTAAAAATATTTGTCCTTTTGAAGATATAAGTGATCAAAGTGATATTGGACTTTTGGCCCCTTAAACCCCTTAATAACGTAACGAATAAGAACATTTGTATAATGTATGGTTAAATACCTATAAGTTGAATATTTTTGCTTCTATAACATATAACGAAATATTTCTCATTTAAGTGCTATAGATGAAAGACTTTAGACCACTCCTGATCCCTAATCAAAGGGATCAGCCGTTTTTTCATGATGTCAAACGAAATATTTTTTATTAATAAATTTTATTTGCTCTATATGTGTTATCAAAATATTTCCGAGGAAAGAGATAATCAAAGAAAACCTAGAAAAATTATGACTTTTTTAAATCTTAATTTTCGGGTCCAGGCGAGCTTCAGCGGCTTTTAATCCGGGCAAAAACGAATGCTGAAAGACACATCTACAATGTTTCGTCTACAATCCCTGAAAATTTGAACTCAATATCTTTTGTCGTTTAGGAGGAGATCCCAGGACAAGCCGACCCTCTGAAAAACGCTAAAACGCCAATATCTCAAAAACGGAAGTGACGTCAACAAAATAAAAAATAACGTAAAAAATTTAGATCAGAATCTTTTATATCTGAAAGTTTCATTAAAATCGGTTCTGTCATTTTCGAGAAATCGCGTGCACAAAATTTGTTGGAAAAAAAAAGAAAAATAACGAAAAAAAAAGAAACAGAACAAAAACAAAAGGTTTTAGGGGCCGATCACTTATCCCCTTATAGGGGCCGATTGACGAAATTTTGAAGGTTGCATTTCGTTAAGAACATTATTTTGAACAACTTTTTTTCTATACTGCATTTCAAAATATTTTTCCTTTCTGAGATATTGGTGATCAAATTTTCGGACTTTTGGCCCCTAAAAACCCCTTATTACATAACACATGATAAAATCCTTACATTACTTAGATACATAACTGTAAGATAAACATATTTGCTTCTATAACATTTAACAGAATATCCCTGAGTAAAAGGATATAGGTAAAAGGCTTTAGAGCCCTTTGTTTCCCTTATTTAAGGGGCCAGCCCCTTTTTCTTGATATCATATGAAAGGTCATCTAATTCTATACACATTTTGTTCAACAAGTGTTTAGAAATTCGTTATCGTTCTGGAGATATATGAGAAAGAAGATTTTAGGGGCTGATCCCTTATCCCCTTATTGGGGCCGTTTGACGAAATTTTGAAGGTTGCATATCGTTAAGAACATCATTTTGAACAACTTTTCTTCTGTATTACATTACAAAATATTTTTCCTTTCTGAGATATGGGTGATCAAATTTTCGGACCTTTGGCCCCTAAAAACCCCTAATTACGTAATACATGACAAAATCATTACATTGCTTGTATACATAACTGTGAGATAAACATATTTGCTTCTAAAACATTTCACAAAATATCTCTCAGTAAAGAGCTACAGATTAAAGACTTTTGAGCCCTTTGGACCACTTATTTGAGGGGCCAGCCCCTTTTTCTTGATTTCAAAGAAAAGGTCATGTAAATAGAAACGTTTTTTACATTACATGTCTAAACAAAATATTTTTCAGAAAAGAGATAAACAAAGAAAACCAGAAAAAATAACGACGTTTTTTAAATCTCAATTTTCGGGTCTAGGCGAGCTTCAGTGCCTTTTGAGTCAGACAAAAATGAATACCTAAAGACACATCTACAATCTTTCGACTACAATCCCTGAAAGTTTGAACTGAATATCTTCAATCGTTAAGGAGAAGATCCCAGGACAAGCCGACCCTCTGAAAATCGCTAAAACGTCAATATATCAAAAACGGAAATGACGTCATCAAAATAAAAAATTACGTATAAAGTTTAGATCAGTATCTATCATATCTGAAAGTTTGATGAAAATCGGTTGAGTCATTTTTGAGAAATTGCGTGCGCAAAATTTGTTGGAAAAAAAAGAAAAATAGCGAAGAAAAAGAAACAGAACGAAAACAATAAGGTCTTCCGTTGGAAACGGAAGACCTTAAATATTCCGGACACAGCAAACCGAAGCCACGAGTTAGACTGGTGGACACAACAGATCAGGAGGATTCTGATGAAGCTTATGCATTTACATTGTCTATGGATAACCCACAAGAAACACTTGAAACACTTACAGTCAATGGATCGTATCACCCAACCGTTACCACAACTATTGGTGGAGTAGAAGATATTGTGATGATTGTCGACTCTGGTGCTAGTTGTAACGTACTGGATCGCTTCTTATGGGAGGAGTTAAAGAAGAGAAGAGTAAGATGTACGTCACAGCGATCTAGTAAAAAACTTTATCCGTATGGAAGTTCAAAACCAACGGACACCCTAGGAAGCTTTATGGCAGACATTTCAGTGGGAAAATCTTCAGTGAAAGCAGAGTTCATTGTGATTCAAGGTAAAGGACAGGCCCTGTTAGGACATAAAACAGCAACAGAGCTCGGAATTCTGAAGGTGGCACATGCAAATTTCCTGTCGGAAGCCACTATATTTACCAAATATGAAAAGTACTTTAATGGTGTGGGAAAGTTAAAGAACTTTAAGTTGATGTTACATATAGATGAGAATGTTACCCCTGTAGCACAGCAAGTCAGGAGGATTCCGTTCACTGTGAAGGAGAAGGTTGAGGCAAAACTCAAGGAGTTACAGGACATGGATATCATTGAGCCAGTTGAGGGACCATCATCTTGGGTCAGCCCTATTGTTGTCACACCGAAGCAGTCTGGAGATATTCGTCTGTGCGTGGACATGAGGCAAGCTAATGAGGCCATTTTTAGAAAGAGACATCCAATACCTACCATTGATGAGATCCTGCACGAGCTAAATGGGAGTTGTATTTTCAACAAGTTAGACCTTAAGTGGGGTTTTCATCAATTGGAGCTAGCTGATGAATCTCGTGATATTACCACTTTTGTTACTCATATTGGACTGTTTCGCTACAAGAGACTTAGTTTTGGTGTCACGTCTGCACCTGAGATTTATCAGCACACCATTCAGCAGGCACTTCATGGATGTGACGGAGTGAGAAATATGTCTGACGACATTATTGTACATGCCAAAACAATGGAGGAGCACGACCGCATATTGCTAGCTGTGATTGAGAAATTAGGCAGCAAGGGATTGACATTTAATAAGGAAAAATGTCAACTTCGTCTCCGAAAACTAGAGTTCATGGGACACGTCTTATCAGACAAAGAAATCGACCCGACCCTAAAGAAGGTGAAAGCTATAGTAGAAGCTAGACCACCAACAAACGCATCAGAAGTCAGAAGTTTTCTGGGATTGGTTACATATTGTGGAAAGTTCATTCCAAACCTAGCATCACTGTCAGAACCGTTGAGACTTTTGACGAGAAAAAACCAACCATTTACTTGGGGTCCTGAACAAGACAAAGCATTCCGAAAGCTGAAGACAAGTTTATCGAAAGCAGAGACTTTAGGATATTTTGATCCAAAAGCGAGAACTCAAGTGATAGCGGATGCCAGTCCTGTGGGGCTTGGTGCAGTGTTAGTACAGATACAACAGGGAGAGCCCCGTATTATTTGCTTTGCAAGCAAAAGTTTGACAGATGTTGAAAGAAAATACTCGCAGACCGAGAAAGAAGCCCTAGCACTGGTGTGGGCCTGTGAACGCTTTTACATGTATTTGTATGGCATCGAATTTGATTTGCTGACAGACCATAAGCCTTTACAGTTCATTTACAGCAAGAAATCAAACCCGTGTGCACGCATTCAGCGATGGGTATTGAGACTCCAACCCTTTCAGTTCACAGTAAAGTACATTCCCGGACACAAAAATGTTGCTGATGTACTTTCTCGACTGTGTATATATAAATCTGATGCACCCTCACCAAGTGAAATATCAGAGGATTTTGTGAGATTCGTGGCTCTGCAGACGTACCAAGAACCTTGACGATTCAGGAGGTGGAGAAAGAGTCCGCTGGAGATCTTGAGCTACACAGAGTGAAAGAAGCCTTACTAACTGGAAATTGGACAGATTGTGAGGAAAGCCACGTATCCGTTAAAACTGAACTGTGCAACATAGGAAAGGTGATTCTCAGAGGTACACGTATTGTGATTCCAACCAGTTTGAGGGAGAGAGTTTTAAGCGCTGCTCATGAGGGACACCAAGGAATCACTAAAACCAAAAAACGACTGAGAGAGAAAGTATGGTGGCCAAAGATTGACAGTGATGCTGAACGTGTTTGCAAGAAATGTTACGCATGTCAAGTAGTAGGAGGTCCATCGTCACCTGAGCCTTTACGCCGTAAAGTGCTTCCAGATTATCCATGGCAAGCTACAGCAATTGATCTAATGGGACCGTTTCCGACAGGAGAATCAGTATTGGTTTATGTGGACTATTACAGCCGTTTCTTTGAAACTTTTATTTTGAAGAACACAGGATCAACCAAAATCATAGAATGTTTGGTTGAGAGTTTTGCTCGATATGGTATTCCTGACACCCTGAGGAGTGACAATGGAGCCCAATTTCGTTCTGCAGAATTTGAAAAGTTTTTAGAGGAATACGGCATCAACCATGAAACATCAACACCTTATTGGCCACAAGCTAATGGAAAAGTCGAGCGACAGAACAAGACCTTACTCAAGGCTATCAGGACAGCTCATGTTGAGGGAAAGGATTGGAGAAAGGAGTTGCCAAAATTTCTATCAGCTCATAGAAACACACCACATACAGTAACTGGAGTTGCACCAAACAAACTCATTTTCCGATATCCAGTGAAGACCAAGATTCCCAGTTTTCCAGAGAGTGATGAGGAAGATATCCGAGTTAAAGACTGGATAAAAAAGAAGAAAGAGAAAGAATATGCAGACAAGAGTAGAAACGCAAAATACAGCCAAGTACAAGTTGGAGACCAAGTGTTGGTTCAGCAGCCAAAAGAAAACAAACTTTCACCTGCCTTTGAGACAAAACCATACGAGGTCGTTGGACGTACAGGAAATGAAGTTTTGCTGAAGGCACCACATGGAGGTACATATCGCAGGAACGTAAAGCAAGTGAAAAATCTGGAAATTGATGGTAGCGTTCCACTTGATGATGCAGATGATGTGACTGACCTAGATCTTCCACAAAGTAAACTACCAGGTGATGGGGATGACCTGAAGATCACTGACATGGATGATGACCAGAAGATTGAGACAGACCGTGGAGACTCTGTGCGTACAAGACCAGTTCGGCAACACAAGTTACCGGATCGGTTCAAAGACTTTGTTTTGACATAAAGTGAAAATTTTATGGACTGTTTTAAAAAAAAATTTGACGCAACTCATTTCAGTGAATTTTATTTTGATTTTGGACTTTAAAGTTAAAATTCATTTCAGTTTAAATTTCAAATAAATTTGAATTATGATTAAATTTAAGAAAAGGAGGAATGTAATGATTATATGTAAGAACAATAACTCTGTATGTAATGTATCTTTGGATTATTGCCCTTGATTAAAAGAGTCTGAAATGCATGGTGTGTTCCATGTGATGGGTCATTGACAATCGGTATTAATCTATAGTAATCCAGTGCTTAAGGATACTACACTCTATCAAATAGAAGTTATTTATCTTAAACTTAAAACCCACAATTGATCTGTGTCTATTATTGCTTTAGATTGAGAATGACATTGCTTTTATCAATTAACTGAACGGTTTCTTAATTGACACCCAATCGTTTAATCCATAAAAAAATTATGTGTAATCAAGACAAAACCAATTCTTGAGTTCGCGGCTATGTAAACTCATACATGTATATGAGAGACACAGCTCTCGTGTATTAGATAACCGCTGACCGCTAGGTAGTCCAGCCGCGAGCATGGTGACCGATTTTCCGGGCCGCGGGCTAGGGAGAGCTTACGTAATGGTACACACACACAGCTCTGATTCAAGGTAGATTTTAAATGCATGGAGTTAATAAATAAAATGTAGTGCATAGAGTTTTTTAATTCCATATTTTGTGGTTTAAAAGAAAAGAAAAAAAATGTTTTGTTTTTCAATTGCCGTTTTTAATGATTGTGCACTGTAAAAACTTAACAACAATGACTTAAACTCCTAAAAAAAAGCATGTACTCCAACAACAAAAAATTCTTATAAATTAATGCCTCCTGTATAAACCAGCATACTTTCTGCGGCAACTTTATGCTAGTTGTACGCACAAAGACTTTCGCTAACTTGTCAAATGAAAACAGGTACATGTCAACATGTAAAGCTTTTTACACTCATACTACACAAATCACTTACAAAATAATATTGTTACGACCTTTATGAGATCCCAACAAACAACTTTTCCAGCGACAACCATATCAAAATCCTAACCGTTTTTGAGTTATTAAGCCAAAACGTTTAGGAGCTATTGGCCCTTAATTTAAGGGGCCAGCCCTTTTTTATTGGTGTCAAATGAAAGCCCTTGATATTCTGCACAACTTTTATTCTACATGTCTTAACAAAATATTTTTTGTTAAAAAGATATAAAGGAAAATATGTCGAAAGTTTTGCACTTTTTTAAATCCTGTTTTTTGACCCCCTACCTTTTCCTATATAAAAAACGTAATCTAAAAACAAAAACCGATGTGTGCCACTACAATGTCTCTGCTATTCAAATTCGTTGGATTCCCATTCCCTGCTATCATAGTCTCGGAGCCTTTGTCTGGAAACCAAAGGCCCTAAAAAATTTTAAAAGGAGAATAACTCGTTAACGGGAAGGGAATTCTAACTTTTATGAATTGCTTAAGATAGTGTTTTGTAAAGTCTATAGCCCTGAAAATTTGAGCAAAAACCGTTCAGAAATGAGCACGATATGAAGCCTTAAAGTTCGCGTCTAGGAAAAAAAAGAAAAAGAAAATTAAGAATAATCTTATTCCCGCACAATAATAGAAAGGTCCTCCGTTGGAAACGGAAGACCTTAATGAAATTGCACGATGGGTGGTTACAAAGCAATATTTACAGCTAGAAGCCCCTGTCTTCATTGCTGTTTACAGAAGGACTAGGCTTGGGTTCCTGTCTTAGCTGAATTAAAAGGACACCTCTAATCTGTCTAAACAGTTTATCGAACCCCAAGTCATTAAGATGAACCCCGTCGCATAAAATTAGTTTCTGACTTTCCGCGAATCCTCTCAGCTTCCAAAATGTTACTTTGTGACAAGCAAAAGATTGCTTAAGAAGTCTATTGGCTTCTTTGACTCGTTGATTATAAAAAAGACAGTCTATATTTCTAGTCACTTCCCTAGGGAGAAAACTAAGCACGGTAACTGACTTTAAATTGAAACACCTTTTAAGTTGAGTCACATAGGCGGTCAATTTAGAAACAATACATTCCAAACCAAAATCTAGTTCACTCGAGTCCAAATCATTGCCTCCAATGAAAACAATTAGGTGCTGAGGTCTACACCGTCGTACTGCAGATGTAATAAGGGATAGATGGTGACCATTGTTCACAAGTCCTCCACTTATACCGAAATAGTTCACTTCTATTAAACACAAAATTAGCGGAACGACGTGAACCTAAACATGTTTTGAGTCTTCTCACATGCGAATCGCCCACTATCAATATTGACATTGTGAAATAAACAATAGAAAAAGTTGACACAGATATTTTCACACATTACACGCAATTATACACAAGTTCAAACTGCTGTATAATAAATCACATCCACGTCTCTGGTACATCGCACATAACTTTGACACCGATGGGCAACAATGTTATGACTGAAGTGTCACTGGCGCCATTTTGAACCGCGCGAAAATCAGTTCTGCAGTACCATGAAGCCTTGATAAATCACTAAATAAAAGGGATATAGATAACGTTACCTATGAGAACACACACCAGGTCCCGTTTGTGAATTGTTGAAGTCGCAGAATATCGTAAAATTGGACGGACGGGGTCGTAATTCATGTAAACATCTTCTTTCACAAACAGTGGACAATCATGGATGTTTACAAAATGAACAATGACTACGCATGCGCAGACTAGCTAATATGCATAACGTGCCAGTGCGCATGCCTAAACTAAAAATACACAGTAGTGGAAAACAATACCACGTGGTAAACAAAACACAAATAAAGTGGTCAACATGCATAAACTACACATGTATTTATGGACATAAATGTGTTTTATTTTTCTACATGTACATGTAGCTTCTTAAAATCATCCTTTCATGTGAGTCCTTCTTATATGTTATAAGTATTAGTACCAGTAATATCATTTTGTTTTCAGCAATACAAATTTTTCAAATCTCAAGAGATGAAAACATCGCTGGAATGTGTTAACGAGGTCATTCCTTATAAAAGACACAATGCCCAAAAATATAAGACTAATGTAAAGAACTGAAACCATGAGTGATGAAGAGAAGTGCTGATAAGCAGATTATTGTTCCTCTTATGTTCATCCTGATAAAACCTTTCCGGATTGATGACTTGGATCATTTATTTGGTAATTTAAGGATGACAATATTTATTTTAAATACGAAACTGGACCAGACCAGTTATAATCTACAATTTATGATTTATTACATTTACTTGGATTTGAAAACTATTTCTGAAACTCCATAAGTCATGAATAATTTGCGTACAATTAAGAATTATTATTGTAAAAGAATATATATTATGATACATGCATATGCTATAAGAAATACAATTGATATATATCAAAAGTTGTTTACACTGACCAAGTGCAGTAATGAAGTTTATAATGGCTATATACTGTTTACTGTTCATGTGTAGAAACTGATTTATAAAATATGTCTTATGTTTATAATTATGTTTAATTTTATGATTGCATAGCATATCAAATCATCATTTCTGTCTATCAGTGTCTGTCTGTTCATCCATTTATCTGTCTGAAGTTTTTTTTTTATTTTATAACCGTGATGAGGTTTCTGATGTAATCAAGTTGAGCTCATCATGTGACACTTATACACAACAAGCATCACAGAAAATATTAGTCCTCTTAAATGACGGAGTTTTTGAATGAGTAATGAATGTATGTTGGAGTAAAATGTTTATTTTAAATATTTTTGAAATGATTTTTTTTAATAAGAATATTTGTTGTTTTATATACCGGTATAGATACCTTATCTATATTTTTTTCATTTTCACATGAAATATATATATATATATATATATATATATATATATATATATATATATATATATATATATATATATATATATATATATATATATATATATATATCCTAGTTAGGCCACACCAATATACACAGGAGGAATGACCATCTTTAAGTTCTCCTTGAAGATAGCTTAAAGGTCTTTAAAGGTAGCTTAAAGACGATTTTTAAGCCACCTTTAAGCTATATGTATTGCTTAAAGGTGGCTTAAAGAAAGCGTAAAGATGGCTTTAAGGCAGCTTAAAGACTATCTTTAAGCCACCTTTAAGGACAACTTATAGGTCCTTAATGTTTAAACTTCTTTAAGCCACCTTTAAGCTACCTTTAAGCCACCTTTAAGCCATAAATAAAGAAATAATTCAATATTGTGCTTTATTTACCAACAAAATGTATTAACTTTATGAAAGAAAAGGTATTAGAAAAGGTTTTTGTTCTAGAAAAAAAAATAAAAATAAAAAACGCCCATGGCGAGAATTGAACCTGATACCCTTTGTTTACTAGAATCACCTCACTACCCCTGCGCCACGGTAACTTACATGTTCACGAGTGTTTTTATATCCTATATATCAGTGAATATTGAATCAATGTATTGAATATATTTACTTAAAAAGATTTTGACAAACCATTCAGTTTGTAACAATCAATTATATCTAATTTATAAATTACATGCATGCATGTATTTAGAATGAAATACGGAACTTGGTCTTCGGTGAACAAAAATATGTTATACCTAAATTGAAACCTTTAGGCTCACTAGTAGGCTTTCTTAGTTAATAAATTTAAACCGAGTAGATATACGTTCATCTAATTTATAGCGATAAAAATGTAAGAAAGAAAATGAAATCATTTCTTTTATTGAATTACTATTAGGGTATTTGCTCAATTTCCCGCAATTTCCCGGTTTTCATGATCGCGGCGCCGTTCCAGTATGTTTAAATATTTAATTGTATACATGATTTTTAAACTATCAATTCTATAACAAACAATATTCTAATTACGGGTGAAAAAATTTACTTGCAAATTGCAAATGATGTACACATATACTTGTACGTACAATTGTATGATGTACCAGGCCGGGTACGTGACATATTTTCCCTTATACATATTTTTAAATAATCAACCCCTATTAATGATCACCGGTATATTAATTAATTAACCACAAGATTTTACCCTTACATACATGTATCGTTAATTTGTAGACGTAACATTTTTGAAACCCAGAGCTAGGAAATAATACTTTGAAAATGAAATACAATTAATTTTTATTCACTAGACTTACCGTATACTCGTGCATACTAAGATTCATCGCCTTTAGAAACCCTGACGTGCACCTGGGCACACCACACACCTGTTGTGTATATCTTGTATATTCTGTGTTAGTTCCAGTGGTTTTCTTAAGTTGGACAAACAATAGACTTTAATTAGATATACACAAACCTGCACCAGGGCACACGACACAACTGTTGTGTATATCTTGTATATTCTGTGTTAGTTCCAGGGGTTTTCTTAAGTTGGACAAACAATGGACTCTAATTAGATATACACAAACGAACAAAACTATGTCTAGACAAACAAAGCCGCAATATCCTGCCCGATATAACAAAGGCAATTGAGAGTCCTGTAAGTTGTATCTAGCAGATCTAGAGTTAGACCTAGAAATATTGAAAATTGAAAACAAATACAAACCTTAAACCGATTATCAAATTAAATCATGCATTTTTGGTTCATTATCTTTATTTTGTTTAATAACCAGATAAACTGAGAGAGAGAGAGAGAGAGAAATTTCACCGATTAATTTAAAACAGGAAATAAACATACTTTAATTAGTTTCATGCACAGATTAAGATACAGAGACTGCGCTCACCCCTACAATAATTTTGAAACCCCAAAAAAATTATAAAGAATTTTAAAACGGCAATCTGTGTCCATCGGAGCGGTGTTGATGATAGCGATCTGTGTTTAATAGAGCGACAATTAAAACCGCCTAGAACACCACCCCCCTTCCTTGGAAATTATATTATCATTCGCTTGACCCCCTCCCATCACTATAAAAAAGCTTTTTCATTTAATATATGTTTTTATTGTTCAGCTTGATCAAACTTGACTTAAAGGAAACTTAAAGCTGGTTTCAAGACAACTTAAAGGGAGCGTAAATGCCACTTAAAGATGCTTAAAGGCGGCTTAGAGATGGCTTAAAGGTGACTTAAAGAAGTTTGGACATTAAGGACCTATAAGCTCAGCTTAAAGGTGGCTTAAAGATGGTATATCTTTAAGCCACCTTTGCGCCACCTTTAAGGACTTGCTTAAAGATTGTTTTTCGCCCTGTGATAATTTCTTGCTCTTCGGACATTAAGTGGAACAGGGTACGAGCGGGCGAGCGATAAAATAATAAGATTATTAATTTTTGTAGCCGAAATTTTTAGGCGGTACATAATGATATGATTTGTAAAGCTATTTAAACACGAGCGTGTAGGAACCGATAAAAAAGGAATTTTATTGGTGTGGCCTTCCATATTTTCTATTTTTTTTTTGGTTCAAATTGAGGCTGAACCATTGTAATATAATGCCCTGCATAATTATTCTGAAAAAGTCTAAATCATACATTATAAATAGCACCAAGACCAATATAGGGACCAAGAAAGGGTTCGAAGTTCAGCATATATAGGAATTATAGGATTGCATACAATCATGTATATAAATAAAAACAAATCATAAATCATCACAGAATCTGCAGTGCTGTCGAGTCCAATCTGACGATACGATTTAAGGAATTATGGGACTGAAACCAAAGTAATCACAATTTTTTAAAGATTGGTTCAACAATTAGCATTGCATTTTTTCTAACATAATATAACAATTTTTTGATAGGTTAATATGTTTGTTCCCATGGTAACGGTATCCAAACATACCCTTGTTGGATATACTTCCGTTCATCAAAATACACCACTTGCACAGAAATGAAGCAATGCTACATATTTTGTGATCATTTGTGTTCATTTTTCTTGTATGCTTTGAATAATACATTGATAGAAGAACAATTTATTAAAAGAAAAGTCTGAACGCCTCCTCAGTATCGTACAATGTGCGACCGAATTTCCTCTGCATGGTTCAAATTTGTTGCTTTTTGTGTTGACCTTTAATGCAAAATAGTCAAAAATCTGTTTTGATATAATCAGAAGTTTTATTTTTGAACTGAAACGAAATATACAAATGTTCTGCTTTTACTAGAAAAAGGAGAAACTCATATGTCAATGACTTACATAAAAAGATATTGCAGTCAGAATTAACTATGGTCTGTTTTTACAATTTCGCGTCATTTTCACTTGATCACTATTCTAGTGTATATAGAATAATCAATATCAACTTTTGGTTCAATAAATATTGAGTCAATAATAATACCTTTATTGCAATGCTAGTACTTTATAAAATGCACCAAAACAGTAAAAATTCATTCATTTTAATCTAAAATTTCCTCTGCTTAATTTGAAATTCCTCTGTTTAAAAACAAATTTTTAAACCATTTGCAACTTATAACAATATACCAGGTAGGAACAAATTAATTGTAGTAGGTATAAACAAATAAATATTTAATTTATGATTTGCTGCATGTATCGCATAATTATTTTTGTTCAACTCTGAAACATAAATAAGAATCGAAATCAGCATTACATCATGTACAAAATGCTAAGTACCAATGGCGAATATAATATTAAGCCATTTGGTAGAACAACATTCATTACTGTTACAACCATATATTATGGTATATATTTTTTTATACTAATCAAGTTTATACTGGACATTTAACTCCTTACATGTATACATGTATGTAATAAATCAAGAAACTTAAAAAAATAATTATAGTTCTGTAGCTAATCCAGATACACTTCCAATGATTCCACATGCAATAACACCCCCCCCCCCCCCCCCCCCTCATTAAGATACATTGTAGATAGATGAAAGATATTTAAAGACTAGAGCCGAGCTCGTTGCAAAGCAACGAGTAGGTCTTCCGTCGCAACTTCGCGTCGCGAAAGGATTGTCCATCAGTCTAATCAAAACACCTCCTTCTCCTCACACCTGCCATAGCCTGACAGACCCTGTATTGATGAAAGGTCATCTTTACAGGACAATCTCTTCTTACCAATTAGAGCTTTAGAAAATTGATTGGAACTCTTCAAATGGAGACCAAAACATTAACTCATGCCTGTTTTCTATGTAACCTTTAGATTGAATAATGCACCACTCATTAAACAGATAAAGTCATGTCTTTGCTAAGTAGGAGTTTATTTAGATTGTATGCAAATGTGGAGGTCAAGTGGAGATGATCTGTTATTGATACAGATCTATCATATCCTGACGAGTGTAAGGAGAAGGGAAATGGTTTTAATGAGACTGGATTATCAATACGATAATAGTAAGTTCAAAAAATCGAAAAATTTTAAAGTATTCTTTTCATACCAGGTAAGTTCTTCGTTTAACCTACTTTACGTTTAGGATAACCTTAAAAAGCACAGCATATATGTACATGTATATAATTAATTTAATTATAATAAAAGTGTGTGTGTGTGATGGAGGGAATGACCCAAAAATCAATTTTCCAAACGTTAACTTAAGGGAAATTTTGGTTGCGAGAAAGGGGGCATAGCTCCCACTGGACAATCTAAAAGGTACTGTTAACAAGCTCACAAATGATATCCCCGCTAAGAAAAAAGTCATCACTCACGTATTTCTCTATTAGAGAATAATGGATGCTTCTTTTTCTTATAGTGTGTCAGACAAGGCAGGGCATATTTTACAGGTCCCAAATAATCTTTATGTCAAACATTAGCTTTTACTCATTTCCATTAATACAAGATATTACACATTTTTAATATGACTTTGACTTTGCGCAACTGACCCTGGGTCAAGTTCATGACATATCATCGGTCATAAGGAATCTTTACATGAAATAGAAACTCCTAATGTTTCTCCTTAAGTGACTTAGGGACAAATCATTAAACAGTCTCAGGTCTTAAGCAATCTTTATTTGCAATCTTTAAAAAGTCATTACTCTTTGTCAGATAATGAGTAATATTTGTATGAAGGAAGAATACCTCCAATGTTTCTCTATCAGAAAGATGTAGAATGGACGGACAAGGTGATTTTTAATTTTTTGAGATATCAAAATTTAAGTTTAAGAAAAACAACACTTTTTATAAAGTAAAACAAAATCTAAAAAAGCTTTATGTACTCGTACACATACATAAGAAGATGAAGCGACAGCCATAAAGACTTCATTTATTTCTTCTGTTCTAGACTTTTTGAGGGTTAACAAGCTAAAAGTTAACAATTTTCCATTTTTTCAAGCCACTGTTAACGGAAAACAAGAGGTCTTAGAAGTAATTAACGCACAGGGATTTGCCTACAATGTACACAGTCATGCAATTAATTATTATGGGAATCTTTACGTATGGTACTTAATTCAAATAGATCATGATAATCTATACACTGTACGCCGTTATACATGTACATGTAAGGAGCGCCGGTAATATATACGAAGATTGAGTCAAAAATTTAAATCATTTTTATTTCTTGTTCTTTTCAATACAATGTTAAATTACTTTGGAAAAAAAATCCGAAATAGTAATTACAACTTTCTTTTTTGTTTTAATCATTTGAATTTTTTCTGAGGTACATGAATATGTACAGAACATATTTATTTACGCGAATGATACGACATAGGAAAAAATTACCGGATGTTTGTATAACATTGTTTTCTAACGAATGTGACTAATTTAATTTTAAATATTTCCCCACAGTTTCAATGTAAATAACATCAGATTTATTTACTGTTTGTATTTTTACATCGTATTCTCTGAAACCAATAAAAATACTAATGTTAGAAGAAATATCAAATCCCGCCGAATACTGAAAACCCGATTTCAGTTTGTAATCATACGGATTTTATTTTTGGTATTGACTATTGAGTTACGGTAACATTTTTTCTGGATGATTTTTTTTATTCATTATTTTATATAGTAAAAGCACCATTCCAATTGTTACTCAATTAACATAACAATTGATGACCCAGGGCTATAAATGTTCTGAACTGTGTGCGCTGAAGCGACACAAGATTCCCGGTCGCACGTGGCGATTGAATTAACACAGACTGACCGAATAAACAAACGGGTGGGAAAGTGAAACAAAATGTTACACATAAGAAGAAGCCACCAAAAATGATTTTCGACAGATCTTGATGTCGTTTCGCCAATCAAAAAAACAAAAATATAGCGCGAGCTCCTGTCAGCGGGGCGGGAGGAGGAGGGGGGGGGGCAGCAATGAGTTTGCTTCCAAAATGAAACGAATATGTAGAAAAACTACAGAAGTGGTTAATATGTGACAGATAGAATATAATCTAAAGTTGTTTAAAACTCATGTGAATATTCTTTTTAAATAATCATCGAATGCCTCAACCCAGGATATTCTTTTATCGTGCTAGCACCTACCGCAAACATGTAACATGGAACTTTGATTATAATTTGATTTTTAAACTGCCTTGTACTCTATCGTATACATCAATGCTTAATCAACTGTACAAGTAAAATGAATCTATCTTTTCACCTTAAACCAATGTAATAGTTGGAAACATAATAAAATATAGTTGTGTACGTGCAAAATATGAAACATGAACGCGTGATAAGGCTAGGTACATGCAGAAGATCATGAACCGACCGCGGATCACTTGTCCACTCGCGCCGGATCTCGTCAGCCATGTGCGATGGGTGATCATCATTTAAACGTTTAATATTTAGGGGTAGTTGTTGTTGTTGATTTAAAGCATTATTAGTACAGTTTATAAAATATTTTACATTTACAAACCAACCATTAATTTATGTCTGACGATGTTTCCGATTGGGAGTAATATCGTTCATTAATATTCATTTACACCCAAATTTAATTAAATAAATACAAAATGGACAAACGTTGGTAACATAAAATTAAAACAGTTCTTGTATTTACGGCTATATTAACTCAAAACACGTTCATGTGCATGGAAGTGTCCGTCTCGGAGTGCGAATCTTGTGTATTAAATAACCGCTATGTAGTGCAGCCGTGGCTGAGATCCTCGGCCGTGGGCGAACGATAGATTACGTAAAGATACAACGCACAGACTCGCACAGCTCAGAACCCAGGAAGCTTTGAAAAGATTGCAGTATAATGACCTTACTCTATCAAATAGAAGTTCTTTATTTTAAACTTAAAACCCACAATTGATCTATGTTTATTATTGCTTTAGATTGAAAATGACATTCCTTTATTAATTAACTGAACGATTTCTTAATTGACACCCAATCGTTTAATCCATAAAAAAATATGTGTAATCAAAACGAAAACAATTCTTGAGTTTTCGGATAAATAAACTCATTTATGAGAGACGCAACTCTCGTGTATTAGATAACCGCTGACCGCTAGGTAGTCCAGCCGCGACAATGGTGACCGATTTTCTCGGCCGCGGGCGAGGGAGAGCTTACGTAATGGTACACACACTCAGCTCTGATTCAAGGTAGATTTTAAATGCATGGAGTTAATAACTAAAATGTAATGCATAGATTTTTATTAATTCCATATTTTGTGGTTTACTAGAAAAGAAAAACAATGATTTGTTTTCCAAATCCCGTTTTTAAGGATTGTGCATTATAAGAACTTAACAACAATGACTTAAACTCCTAAAATAAAGCACGTATTCTAAAAAAAAAAGAATTCATTTGAATTAATGCCGTTTGTATAAACCAGCATACTTTCGGCGGTAACTTTATGCCAGTTGTACGCGCAAAGATTTTCGTTAACTTGTCAAATGAAAACATGTACATGTTAATATGTAAAGCTTTTTACATTCACATTACACAAATCTCATACAAAATAGCATTGTAACGACCTTTATGAGATCCCAACAAACAACTTTTCCAGCGACAGCCATATCGAAATCCTAACCGTTTTTGAGTTATTAAGCAAACACTTTTAGGGGCCATTGGCCCTTAATTTAAGGAACCAGCCCTTTTTTATTGGTGTCAAATGAAAGCCCTTGATATTTTGCACAACTTTTATTCTACATGTCATTACAAAATATTTTTCGTTTAAAAGATATAAAGGAAAACATGTCTAAATTTTTGCACTTTTTTTAATCCTGTTTTTTGACCCCCTACCCTCTCCGAAATATAAAAAACGTAATCTAAAAACAAAAACAGATTTGCACACTCTAAAAAAAGTTTTACTATACATTTTTAAAATAAGTATTTGAATTTAGAAAAACTATAAATATTAAGTAATACAATTAGTCAGAATAGCAAGTAAAAGGCAATCTCGTTTAGTAATTGGAATCGTAATTAGTAAATACCACTAATACAATTACTAATGATTTATTTTACTCATCATTTCTGCAATTACTTAAATGTATATGCAGATTGGTTATTTATTTACTCAATTTAATACTTATTTTAAGTAATCAAAATCATTTTTTATAAGTAATTTAATTACTATTTACTTTTTTGCAATTACTAAAATGTATATAAATATGTTTTTTATTTACTCAATATAATTCTCATTTCAAGTAATTAAATTCATTTATTTTCATTAGTTTATCTAATATGGTTTGTTATAGGTAATTTAATTACTTGTAGTAGACAAATTTATTACTCACTATTTACTTTTTTTTTGCAATTACTAAAATGTATATAAATACTTGTTATTTATTTACTCAATATAATTCTCATTTCAAGTAATCAAATTCATTTATTTTGAAATATTCTATAATTAAGTAATAGCAATACTTATCTTTATATCTAAATAATTTACTTATTTCATACCAATATGGTTTACCCATTTGTTTTTTACTTGTTGTGGACATATTATTCTCCAAATATTATATAACATTGTTTTTTTACAACATTTTTATGCAACGTCAATTTTGCAGAGAGTTTGCTGCAAATTTGCGACAAACAATTGCCGCAAGCTACAGATAAACATAGCAACTTTAAGATATTACAACATAAAAACAATTAATAAACACTTATAATCATTTAATAATGAGTTACTCATACATGTACTATGATTTTTAATCAATTTACAAATAACTTCTACTGGTGATTAACAAAGATGTTTAACTTAAACAGTTGCAGCAAAATTAGAGATAAGGAACACAAGTTAAAATTATCAATTTTAAATTTGCACATTTTATAAATTTAAAAAATAAACACAAAATTGATGAACAAACCATAATGAAATTTGACAAATAGTACTCAACCAATCGGTGATGATTTTTGCTGCAGATTGATAAACATGAATGCAGTTTGATCACAACATGCATGCACAGATGGACTTGGACAAAAGTTCACAATGAGCAAAGTTCAAACCATATAGTTCACAATTAAGCCCTGCAAGGTCACTGTCATATTACAATTAATCACGGCAATCTTTAAGGCATTCTTGATGTCTTTTTTATGACAGTCTCCTGTATGTGCTCTCCGATATAATTTCACACATAAACGATATCACACAAATAGCCGAATATCACAATAATGTCCACAATGAAATGGTCAGACTTCAGCACTGTTGTGTATATGCTTTTCTACGTAGTCTTACACAAATTCTGTCTTCACTCTTTTTTGTTTGCATCATTTGATCATAACATCAGTGAGTTAGTTGTTCATGCAAGGTTTTCCTTAGGTCTGTGTAACCCAGTCACCAGGGCAGACACCTATTGGGAAGATAAATGGATTTAATATAAGCACAATTTTTTTTCAAATTTAAAGCAGTTTCTAACAAAAACAAGTTAGTCTATCATATATCTACTCCATCTACTGATCCTTTAATCAATATAGCTACAAATTTGCACTACTAACTCTGACTATGTGAGTAGAACATGAATTCTTTTATTTAAGTAATAAAAATGTAAGTCATATAAAATGTACTGATACACTATGTAATGATAATACACTAAATTTGGCGTTGTTTAAATAAATTTAAATTATTTGTTCATGCATCACAAAGATGTCAATAACGAGCTTGATTCGACACCCGGCATTGTCATTCATAGGGAAGGCCTTAAACTGTTAAACCATAGGCGTCGGAACCGGGGGGGGGGGGGGGGGGGGGGCTTAGCCCCCTACTTTTTTTGCAAAGTTAGACCTAATCATAAAGGACATAGCATCATAGAGGCCGGGTTCAGCCCCCCTCCCCCCACTTTTTCTCGCAGCAATGATAATTGTTCCTAAATTTACCTTGAAAGATTGAGAAGTTGGAGTCATAGGCATACTAGCCCCCCTCCCTCCACGGATTAGGAATTTCATTTTGCAAAGTTAGACCTAATCATAAAGGACATAGCATCATAGAGGCCGGGTTCAGCCCCCCCGCCCCCCCCCCCCCACTTTTTCTCGCAGCAATGATAATTGTTCCTAAATTTACCTTGAAAGATTGAGAAGTTGGAGTCATAGGCATACTAGCCCCCCTCCCTCCACAGATTAGGAATTTCATGTTTTGGGTAAAAAAAAATTTGGTAAGTATAGGTATACCCCCCCCCCCCCTCCCCGCGCATGGATTAGGATTTCCATGATTTTGGGAATTAGTTTTTTTTCCCTCAATTTTCTGAGGATTAGTCTCACCCCCCCCCCCCCCCCCCACCACCACCACCGCCACTTTCAATTTGCTTCCGACGCCAGTGTAAACTCATTATAAAAGATCACAGTGTTTCGTTTTATATTCCAATAACTGTTTAAACTGCCATTCAACGAATATATTTTCATTACGTCACTTACTTTTTTAAAAACGTGCTCATGAAAAGCATATACACAACAGTGCTGAAGTCTGACCATTTCATTGTGGACATTATTGTGATATTCGGCTATTTGTGTGATATCGTTTATGTGTGAAATTATATCGGAGAGCACATACAGGAGACTGTCATAAAAAAGACATCAAGAATGCCTTAAAGATTGCCGTGATTAATTGTAATATGACAGTGACCTTGCAGGGCTTAATTGTGAACTATATGGTTTGAACTTTGCTCATTGTGAACTTTTGTCCAAGTCCATCTGTGCATGCATGTTGTGATCAAACTGCATTCATGTTTATCAATCTGCAGCAAAAATCATCACCGAGTGGTTGAGTACTATTTGTCAAATTTCATTATGGTTTGTTCATCAATTTTGTGTTTATTTTTTAAATTTATAAAATGTGCAAATTTAAAATTGATAATTTTAACTTGTGTTCCTTATCTCTAATTTTGCTGCAACTGTTTAAGTTAAACATCTTTGTTAATCACCAGTAGAAGTTATTTGTAAATTGATTAAAAATCATAGTACATGTATGAGTAACTCATTATTAAATGATTATAAGTGTTTATTAATTGTTTTTATGTTGTAATATCTTAAAGTTGCTATGTTTATCTGTAGCTTGCGGCAATTGTTTGTCGCAAATTTGCAGCAAACTCTCTGCAAAATTGACGTTGCATAAAAATGTTGTAAAAAAACAATGTTATATAATATTTGGAGAATAATATGTCCACAACAAGTAAAAAAACAAATGGGTAAACCATATTGGTATGAAATAAGTAAATTATTTAGATATAAAGATAAGTATTGCTATTACTTAATTATAGAATATTTCAAAATAAATGAATTTGATTACTTGAAATGAGAATTATATTGAGTAAATAAATAACAAGTATTTATATACATTTTAGTAATTGCAAAAAAAAAGTAAATAGTGAGTAATAAATTTGTCTACTACAAGTAATTAAATTACCTATAACAAACCATATTAGATAAACTAATGAAAATAAATGAATTTAATTACTTGAAATGAGAATTATATTGAGTAAATAAAAAACATATTTATATACATTTTAGTAATTGCAAAAAAGTAAATAGTAATTAAATTACTTATAAAAAATGATTTTGATTACTTAAAATAAGTATTAAATTGAGTAAATAAATAACCAATCTGCATATACATTTAAGTAATTGCAGAAATGATGAGTAAAATAAATCATTAGTAATTGTATTAGTGGTATTTACTAATTACGATTCCAATTACTAAACGAGATTGCCTTTTACTTGCTATTCTGACTAATTGTATTACTTAATATTTATAGTTTTTCTAAATTCAAATACTTATTTTAAAAATGTATAGTAAAACTTTTTTTAGAGTGTGCAAATCTGTTTTTGTTTTTAGATTACGTTTTTTATATTTCGGAGAGGGTAGGGGGTCAAAAAACAGGATTAAAAAAAGTGCAAAAATTTAGACATGTTTTCCTTTATATCTTTTAAACGAAAAATATTTTGTTATGACATGTAGAATAAAAGTTGTGCAAAATATCAAGGGCTTTCATTTGACACCAATAAAAAAGGGCTGGTTCCTTAAATTAGGGGCCAATGGCCCCTAAAAGTGTTTGCTTAATAACTCAAAAACGGTTAGGATTTCGATATGGCTGTCGCTGGAAAAGTTGTTTGTTGGGATCTCATAAAGGTCGTTACAATGCTATTTTGTATGAGATTTGTGTAATGTGAATGTAAAAAGCTTTACATATTAACATGTACATGTTTTCATTTGACAAGTTAACGAAAATCTTTGCGCGTACAACTGGCATAAAGTTACCGCCGAAAGTATGCTGGTTTATACAAACGGCATTAATTCAAATGAATTCTTTTTTTTTTAGAATACGTGCTTTATTTTAGGAGTTTAAGTCATTGTTGTTAAGTTCTTATAATGCACAATCCTTAAAAACGGGATTTGGAAAACAAATCATTGTTTTTCTTTTCTAGTAAACCACAAAATATGGAATTAATAAAAATCTATGCATTACATTTTAGTTATTAACTCCATGCATTTAAAATCTACCTTGAATCAGAGCTGAGTGTGTGTACCATTACGTAAGCTCTCCCTCGCCCGCGGCCGAGAAAATCGGTCACCATTGTCGCGGCTGGACTACCTAGCGGTCAGCGGTTATCTAATACACGAGAGTTGCGTCTCTCATAAATGAGTTTATTTATCCGAAAACTCAAGAATTGTTTTCGTTCTGATTACACATATTTTTTTATGGATTAAACGATTGGGTGTCAATTAAGAAATCGTTCAGTTAATTAATAAAGGAATGTCATTTTCAATCTAAAGCAATAATAAACATAGATCAATTGTGGGTTTTAAGTTTAAAATAAAGAACTTCTATTTGATAGAGTAAGGTCATTATACTGCAATCTTTTCAAAGCTTCCTGGGTTCTGAGCTGTGCGAGTCTGTGCGTTGTATCTTTACGTAATCTATCGTTCGCCCACGGCCGAGGATCTCAGCCACGGCTGCACTACATAGCGGTTATTTAATACACAAGATTCGCACTCCGAGACGGACACTTCCATGCACATGAACGTGTTTTGAGTTAATATAGCCGTAAATACAAGAACTGTTTTAATTTTATGTTACCAACGTTTGTCCATTTTGTATTTATTTAATTAAATTTGGGTGTAAATGAATATTAATGAACGATATTACTCCCAATCGGAAACATCGTCAGACATAAATTAATGGTTGGTTTGTAAATGTAAAATATTTTATAAACTGTACTAATAATGCTTTAAATCAACAACAACAACTACCCCTAAATATTAAACGTTTAAATGATGATCACCCATCGCACATGGCTGAGGAGATCCGGCGCGAGTGGACAAGTGATCCGCGGTCGGTTCATGATCTTCTGCATGTACCTAGCCTTATCACGCGTTCATGTTTCATATTTTGCACGTACACAACTATATTTTATTATGTTTCCAACTATTACATTGGTTTAAGGTGAAAAGATAGATTCATTTTACTTGTACAGTTGATTAAGCATTGATGTATACGATAGAGTACAAGGCAGTTTAAAAATCAAATTATAATCAAAGTTCCATGTTACATGTTTGCGGTAGGTGCTAGCACGATAAAAGAATATCCTGGGTTGAGGCATTCGATGATTATTTAAAAAGAATATTCACATGAGTTTTAAACAACTTTAGATTATATTCTATCTGTCACATATTAACCACTTCTGTAGTTTTTCTACATATTCGTTTCATTTTGGAAGCAAACTCATTGCTGCCCCCCCCCTCCTCCTCCCGCCCCGCTGACAGGAGCTCGCGCTATATTTTTGTTTTTTTTGATTGGCGAAACGACATCAAGATCTGTCGAAAATCATTTTTGGTGGCTTCTTCTTATGTGTAACATTTTGTTTCACTTTCCCACCCGTTTGTTTATTCGGTCAGTCTGTGTTAATTCAATCGCCACGTGCGACCGGGAATCTTGTGTCGCTTCAGCGCACACAGTTCAGAACATTTATAGCCCCGGGTCATCAATTGTTATGTTAATTGAGTAACAATTGGAATGGTGCTTTTACTATATAAAATAATGAATAAAAAAAATCATCCAGAAAAAATGTTACCGTAACTCAATAGTCAATACCAAAAATAAAATCCGTATGATTACAAACTGAAATCGGGTTTTCAGTATTCGGCGGGATTTGATATTTCTTCTAACATTAGTATTTTTATTGGTTTCAGAGAATACGATGTAAAAATACAAACAGTAAATAAATCTGATGTTATTTACATTGAAACTGTGGGAAAATATTTAAAATTAAATTAGTCACATTCGTTAGAAAACAATGTTATACAAACATCCGGTAATTTTTTCCTATGTCGTATCATTCGCGTAAATAAATATGTTCTGTACATATTCATGTACCTCAGAAAAAATTCAAATGATTAAAACAAAAAAGAAAGTTGTAATTACTATTTCGGATTTTTTTTCCAAAGTAATTTAACATTGTATTGAAAAGAACAAGAAATAAAAATGATTTAAATTTTTGACTCAATCTTCGTATATATTACCGGCGCTCCTTACATGTACATGTATAACGGCGTACAGTGTATAGATTATCATGATCTATTTGAATTAAGTACCATACGTAAAGATTCCCATAATAATTAATTGCATGACTGTGTACATTGTAGGCAAATCCCTGTGCGTTAATTACTTCTAAGACCTCTTGTTTTCCGTTAACAGTGGTTTAAATAATTAAAATAATTACTTGTAAAAATATCTATAATCGGGATTCCAAAGAACTTACTTCCTGCAATTCATAGAAATGATCAGTATGTTTTCTTTCTTTGTTTACATTTAATTTTCTATCATTTAAATTGTGTGCTTCAACAAATACTGATTCCGATTACGTTGAAGTCATTAATTTTTCCATTGGCTATTGACAAAAAAAGAGACGCTTGACCATCCAATGAAAACAAATACCCAGAGTTTGATTGACAGGTTCAGCCAGGTGCAGGTCTCACCCGATGTCCGAGGTTATGTGTGCCGCTTATACAAAGCCGAATGGTCTTAGTAAGAGTTATCGATGTAAATAAATAAAAAAAAAAAATACAAGCTTATCAAAACATGCTCGTGTAAGTTAAAGTTGATTAAGGCTTGTTCCAACAGAAATCATGTTTTGCTAATTGTATTGAATATTGTTTATGTATAGCGAATTTTAATATTGTACAGTCATTTTACCGGTAACGAATCAGTATGCGGTTTCGTCGTGCATGCAACTATTATTATCGGAATTCCAAATGTTTTTTTTTTATGTTTAAATCGCGTTTCTTTGTCCTTCTAAACTGTAGTATCAAACTTCCGAAAATATAAAGGAAGTAATTTCAAAACCCCCTCCATTTTAGTTTCGAATTCGTTTCCCAGTATCGAATTAAGCGCCCTTTATCACTTCTGACCGAATATTTTGAGGCAAATTAATTTCAAAAATATGCTAGAGGTACATGTTAATGGACTTATAAATGAAGAAGGAAAAACAATTGTGGGAATATGTCTTTTAAACAAATAATATGATCGTTATGTTTATCATACCGTTTTCCCGTCAAATTAAAACTGGACTTGAACAGTTTTCATTTGCGTTACTTTATAATATTGAATTTTCAGAAAAACACTTTATAATAGTAATTGATGATAAGTAGTTGCCATTTTCCTTTGTTTTTCCCGTATATCTATCAATATATGCAGCCAAATAATACTTCTGTCGCAATGAACCGAAACTAGAAAAAACTACACGTGGTTCTATTTGAAGTCGTAATTTCATTCAAAGCTCCATTATTATTTGATATGATGCATTATCTTTTTAAATGAATTATATTCACTAATTATCCACTAAATAGGGATCAATAACAAACTTATTTTCATAGTTAGGTTTAATTGTTTTCACACTTTCGTTTTTTCTGCTTTGATTTTCCGGCAGCTCATATCTGGGTCACATTTCTAATTTGTAAACAATTCGGTAAATAATCGTGCAAATGGCAAACAACTTAATTTAAACATATTTTATTGAGTATTCAAATGGATTAGGCAACAGGCAAAGACTATATAAATCCTCTCCAAAATACAAAGTGGCAAACAACTTCACGCACCGATAGAATATTTATTTTTGTTTTATAATTACCTAGCTAGAATTTTTTAAACCTCAACTTCGTCTTCCACTATATATAGTAATTTTTCTAAAAATTATTCGATACTGGCAAATATTCGTTACCGGTAAAACGACTGGACCAGTACTGAAACATCGTATAAAAACGTTATATATACATGTACTCTGTAACTAGTCGTCTTTTAATACATATACCTTTCTTTTGTTTGTTAAAAATAAATTCAATTTTGTAAAAAGATAAGTATATCATTTCCTCTAGATTTTTTTTCATGTAAATACCTACAAAAGAGTTTTGCCAATTACAAACAGTTTAAGGATCCTCGACACCCCGTGACTTGTGACGTATATTAAGAAAAAGTACTTTTAACTTCCGGTTTTACATGATTGATGTAACGCGAATTGTATAGAAACCGCTATGGAGCTCTCTAACGCAAAGGAGGTAAAAATCACAACAGAGTCTCGTGAGCGTTTTAAGCTGCTTGGTTATGAACGCAGAAGTAAGTTATGAAATGAGAGCGACAACATAACAATCTACAATGGATGTAGAAGAGACTGGTCGAAGTCGAAGTAAAGATGGTCGATTTCTTCCAGAAATAAAAGATCAGACAATTGAAAATTTGCAGCATGATCATTCATATGTGACAGGTATGTTTACAATGAATTGTTTAACTTGTTATCGTGGAAAACAGAATTCATTTTCCAGAAATTTCCTATCTAGGAAAACTTTATTGTCCTCGTATTACTGATAGGTTTTTGTACTATATTGCATTGACAAAAAGGATGCGTTTTTAGTTGCCCCAGGTCAATTATGCAACAGCATGGAGAAAGACGACGACGTTGATATTGCTTACATTGATGAGGATGAAGATGAGGATGACGAAGAAGAAGAGGATTGTGTACTTGAAGATTGTGATGACTGTAAACTTGTTGAAGAAAAGACAGGTTTTACAGTTGAAGGTAAGATGTTACTTCAATATAAAATTAAAGAAAAAATCTTATAACTATTTATAGACAGGCATATAAAATGTTTTATTACTTACCTCATGGGTAGTACAGTACTACATAACTTTCATTGTATTTATTTATTTTTTATTTTTTTTTTTTTTGATAGTTTTATATTTTATTATTTACATACTTCTTAGGTAGACGAATAGTTGAACTTACTTTGCTCGGAAAGAAATTAGACGAAGGCTGTTTGAAATGTTTGAAAAAATTAAGATTGTCATCATGCATTGGGGAAACAAGATATGGATTAGGTATGTCTTGGACTCATATTATGACATAAATTATGTGTAATTATTACATGTTTATAAAATGATATTTTTTTTTAATTATGACAAATTTTGAAATTTTAGGAAGCCAACTTCACATAATGTGTACAAAATGCAAAGCAGTGAACTATATACCAACTGGAAAAGTGCATGGGAAGAATATATGGGATATCAATTCTAAATTAGGAGCAGGTACAATATCATGAAGTTCTTTCAACTAAATATCATAAATATTTTTTTTAAAAGTGATTATTATTAATATAATTAATTAAAATATGCTAATGACTGGTTATTTACCAGTATGTTTAATTTCATTACTACCGTAATCACATCCAGATCATTCTTGTTTCTTTTCAGCATTGCTATTTTGCGGTCTTGGGGAAACAGCAATTAACAACCTGTTTGCTGCTATCAACTTGCCCCACATATCTGCTACTACGTTAAAAAGGAGAGAGAGAGAGAGACAGGCATTGTTTTTGAGTCTGTGGCAGATATGACCTGTGATGATGCCATAGCAGAAGAGAAAAGACGGTACAATACATTAATTTTACAACCAAATGTTTTGACAATTTTCATTATATATTTTTATATATAAACATTTTTGAAATAAAGTTCTCAAAGTTACATTGTAGGATTTAATATGAAGTTGTATTACAGATGTGAAAATGAAGAACAATACACAGCTTCGTTTGATGCGGGTTGGCAAACCAGAGGCAGTGGGAAAAATTATGCCAGTTTGTCAGGTACTTACATGTACATTTAGTAATTTTTTATAGGTAATATTAGATATTTGAATTTAATTAATAATTTTGTAAAAAGAAATTATCAAAGTAAATCTACACATTACAATTATCATATTAGCATAGTATATTAAAATAGAATGTTTCAATTATTAATTCGCACAGGACATGCAAGCATGATAGGACGTACAACAGGGAAAGTTATTTCATATGCTGTACGATGTAAAAAGTGTAGATCATGTGCCAAGGATGACAACAACAATGACCATGATTGCAGGAGAAACTGGGACAAATCTTCCAAAGCCATGGAGTCAGATATGGCTATAGAAATGCTCCATGAACTGAAAGCTAAAGATTTCCATGTGAAAAATATTATAATGGATAATGATGCTACTACTATAGCAAGAGCCAAAGCAACATTTGATCCATCCCTCCAAAAGTTTGCCGACTTTAACCATACGAAAAAGAACTTTACAAGTAAATTATATGAGCTGAAGAAAGCCAAACGTTACCAACCTTTAGGACCAAAAACTATCAAACACCTTGGAAAATGCTTTGCTTATGCTGTGAAATCCACCAAAGATGCCATCAGTTTGAAGAACAATTTAAATTCAATTCCTTGTCATGTTTTCGGAGACCATTCTTCTTTAAAGGGCAATTACTATACGTGTAGGTAAAACGGTTTTTTAAAGATTTAAACTATTTTGATTGTATTATAAAAAAAAATATAAATATATACTTTTTTTTTTTAATTCCATCTCCTATAATATATCCAGTATCGTGTATACAAAATGTAATCAAATCCTCAGCCCTATCGCTGCGTCTCACACGAATGATTATTCACTGACCACTTCTCGTGGGATTTGACTTCCGATATAAATATATCCTAATTCTAATCCCTCTCGTCGTGGTCAGAGTAATGGTTAAGTATTGGGCTGAAATTGTTACCCCTTTCAACAAACAAGCTCAAATTATAATTAAACCATTCATTCGTTACACCCTCTCCTATTCTTCCCAATACTCAAAACTAAACAAAACACAACATATTAACTTGTCATTATATTTAATTATCAACATAGCATTTGAAAAGCTGCATATACAAATTAATTACTACACAAAATTCATAAATTTGATGATTGATATCCACTCATAAAATACAAACATAGAATGAATATACTTTACAGCCCTTAATACATCATTATCATCATAAATCATCTTAACATACAATGTATTAAATACTTGGAATACACAAAATTGCTTACAAAACATATAAACAATCAACTCTCAATCATAAAGGTTTTAAGCTCATATTCTCCCCAAAACTAAAATATCTTATCCTGATCTCTACAAAAATGGTTTTAAATTTGAATCATCTCCAAATTTTAAGAATTTTCTCTCAGCGTCTCCTTCCCGAGATGCAACCCCTGCCAGTGCTGTCCCTATGACTCCCCTATCAGCAATCTTTGAAATTCTAGAGTATCTTTCGAAAGTGGATTTTGTAGCCCAACCGATATGGTTCATAATAACTCCAGAAGATTGATCCAACCCTGACAAAGCTAAGGATATTGTACAACCTGATCTTAAACTATGTGGAGTTTCCCCTTGACCCACACCTAACACTGCAAGGTAGTGTTTCAATCTAGTATAAACTACTGACGAGGATAAAGGTGCATCCAAAATTTCCTTACCCGAACGGCTCAAAGGCCTGAACAAGTAACCAGAAAAAATGTCAATGCCTAATGACTTCACTCCTACAGCATATGTTTCTAAACCATGCACAGGACACACAGATTTATCATGAATTCTAAATATAGTAAACTGATTCACCTGACCGTTTGACAAAGTTTTTCCTACCATATGAGAAAAAAGCAAACCTTCATTATCTGGCAGACACTTCACCTCTTGAGCAATACATTGTCCTAAATCATTTGCTCGATCTCCTGCAAAAAACTGAATTTTGAAAAAAGCCTGATCCCTCAGGTAAATAAACCTCTTATCCACCCCAGACTTCCTGACTGCAGATTTTCATCAATATAACAACAAATAGCTTTTAATTTTGACAAAAATAAAGGTTTTGCCTGTTTTGGAACAATGTGTGCTATTGACTGCTCTTTTTTGATTGCCTTCAAATATTTCTTTACCATAGGGGCACATGCAGGATTACCCCCATTCAAATTCCTATCCCAATCTTTTCCCAACCCTAAATCCTCGAATACTGTTTTCAACTGACCGATCAAAGACTGAACTGTTCCAAAAGCTAATCTCTTTGGACATGAACATTCACTAACATCAGACATCTTCCCTAAATATCCACAATGAATATCATGAACCTTTGTTTCCCTTTCTTATCTTTAAATATCAAAAACATTTGCACATGATACGGGGTAGTCTGCAAAATATCCACATAAAATTGTTCTCTGACGAACTTATTGAATTCTTTCCCTAAAGATGACAGTTTTTTAGCATAACTAGAATTATCTTCCAAAGAATACAAATACTGGAGACGGTTTTCACTAAAATAATCAAAACTCTTCAAATTTCTTGTAAGTGAAGACCTTTCATCCTGTGTAACCTCCACCTACAACGAAAAAGATAACCTTCCTGCAATTAACTTCCACTTTAGACCTACCTTATCTAAAACAAAACCTAGTTTTGAAGGTAAGTTTATGACCCCTGTATCTCCCTTATTCCCAAGAACAATAAAAGACTCTACATATAACCAGAATAACGGCCACCATACTGGAGTGGGGACAATCTCAGGAACTACAACTGTGCACTTTCTAACCCTCTGACTCTCTAAGAATTTCAACAACACAGATATTAAACAAAATGGAGGAAAAACATATGGGTTGTCCTCTAAGGACACATCCTGTGAGAAGACATTAATCCCACTTGACAATGGAGATGGACCTTGTGTAAAATGCCTTAACTTCTCACCTCTCTCATTCAGCATCACATTTGAATCCAGAGCCATCAAATCTACCGAAGGAGGGCCATATGCTAACTGAATCTCAGACCATGATTTTTCAGATAACTGACAATCCTGAAATGAAAGAGACCTAGAAGGCCCATCTGCCGCATTATCTCCTGATGGAATGAAATGCAACTTCAAATCTACATTATTTTTCTCTGTGAAAACAAAAATGCTCTTCATAATATTGTTAAACCTGACATCCTTACCTCCCTGATTTTCCCAAACATGAACCAGAGCCTTATTATCTACATATGCATCAACCATGTGATTCTCTACCTGCTTACCCAAAGACAACAAAGCATTCAATAAAGCATCTCCCTCTTTAGGATGGATAGGTCTTTTATCATCTATGCCCCAGAAATCTCCAAACGACTCTTTCTGACTAAAAACTAAAGCTCCCCACTTATAACCTGACGAATCTGTTGCTAAACTAATCTGTAAATGCCTTTCACTTCTCCAAGAAACAAAACCATTCCAGTTGTCTAAAAATTTCCAAAATTCAATCTCCTCTCTTAAAGCCCCTACCACCTCTACTCTCCTGGAATTTCTTTCCGCCATCCCAATAGCTCTATGAACCTCCCTAGAATAAAGCCTGGAAGCAGGAACGACTAAAACAAACGAAATACATTTCCCTGCAAACCGTTAAAGGGTTTTTATGTCTACACTATCCTCACTCAAAATGAAATCTCTCAACTCAGCAAACCTATTTCTCTTCTCCTCAGGGAGCAAAAATGCTAATTTCTGAGAGTCAATCAATACACCTATATACTTCAGAATTTTTGTCGGAATCAGAACACATTTTTCAAGAGCCAAAAAATACCCTAGTCTTACTAACAACCGGCACACAATATAAATGCTTCTAAGTACTAGAAGTTTTTGATTCGTAAACAAAGACTTTCCATGCCACTCTGAAATCATACGGTCATCAATGTACTGAAGGCAAGGTACACCCAATCGCCTACAATAAGCTGTAGCAAAATAGCCTAATTTCTGATATATGTATGCACTCAACTTAAAACCAAATGGAATTGTATTATACACAAAAAAAACAACCGCCAAATTGAAAACCAAAATAAGACTTTGACCTTTCACTAACCCTCACATGGTCATACCCAGACTTGTCATCTACAGATGCCATAAAATGATTCCTACCAACTAATCTTGGAACTTCCTTCAATGTATCAAGCTGAAAAGGCTTATCCATTACCCATAAATTCAAAAATCTTTCGTCGTGACAAAGTCTAGGTTTTGTATGTTCTACTGTAAGTGGAAGTATCAGATGAGGTGGAACACAATCCCCAACCTTACCCCAAACCAAAATTGTACCACTTTTAATCTTCTCAATAATAGTAGAAGAAATAAACCCCCCGAAATGTCTACAACTAGACGAGTTTGGAAAATATGCTTCAGGTGGGGTTGCACAATCATAATTTTTTCCCTTGAAATTTCCCTTAAATTTCCTAAAATAATGTTCTACATTAACCCCCTCTCTTAACCACTTTCTTGCTTCCTCATCCAAACCCATTCTCTCCCACTCATCCAAATGATTATGAATATTTCCTGCAACAAATTGTCTTGGATCTCTAAAATATATATCTTGTAAACCTACTTCTAAATCATTTTCAACAATACTCTCTGCTAACAAAACATTCTCTGGAGGCAGAACAAACTCTCCTCTGTAATTCACCCAACACTTAGAAATATCCAAATCTCTTCGAGGTATATCTAAAGGAGAAAATTCTAAAGCTTCTTTCTCCCACTCTGGAATATGAGGATGAAAATGAAACCTCTAACATCTCAGGGACTCACTCTAAAACATAACAGAAATATTACAGAGAAAAGTTTATTCTACCCCCAGCCGCGTGAAATAATTCACTGAAAGGTTAGTACCTTTGGCAAGAGGTAAATAAACAACAAAATTTGGAAAACAAAGTCTTCTCATACAAATTTCCATAACTTTCCAACATTATTAAACATCTTATTCCTTTTTTATTTTTGGACATGCTGCAACAAAATGACCCTTTTCTTTACAAAAATAACATACCCTTGGGTTAGAATTTTGACCATTTCGAGCTCTGTTACCCCCTCTCCCCTGCCCAAAACCTATGTAACCTGGCATTGGCATAGCGGGAACAAACCCCAAAGGGAAATTATTATACATTGGAGCTAGATAAGGAAAAGATGGAACATTACTAACATTGGTTTCCTTAACCTTCTCTTTCTCATTTTCTTTATCATATTTTTTTCCCTTAACCCATTCAGCAATGGCAGTAGAAATCTTTCTATCTTCACTAGACCCTATCAGTTTCAAACATAAGCCACACACATCCTCACTTTCTTCAAAACGCCTGCATGCCTGAAGAGCTTTATTAAAAAACTCTGCATCCTCATGCCCCTCACACTTTGCAACATCAACCAGCATCTCCAATGATGCGATAAGAACATGCGACGGTGTCAACTTCGGTCGAGCTGCCAAAAGGCGTACCTGTCGGATTGCATCATCCACCTTCTGTTCTCCTGACTTAGACTTCAACACCGATACGTTCTGCTCTAATCCTTTCAGTCTATCTTCAAGATTGGCCGCACCATCCCCGTTACCAGTACAAGGACCTACATAAACCACAAACTCACTTCAATGCACTTTTATTCACAAAATCATCAGAATATAATTCAACATATAAACCTTACTTACCACTGCTACCAGCAGCAGATGGCGCTATCTGTCAAAACCTGACCCTTGGGTGCTCCCACATTATTTGCATGCAAAATTGAAAAATGCATAATCTTCCTAACCAAATCCACTGACTCCTCCTGACTCAGGATGATCAACAAAGACTGGATTGTCTCCCCTGTAAGTCTGTTGAATTCTACTTTCAACTCTTCCAACGAATATTTCTCTAATGGATGATCCTTCTTCAACCGTGCGAATGTATCTATCTGCATCCCAGGTTGATTAGACTTCAATTCCATAATCACCGGCAACAAGCTCTTCCCCAATAATGAATGCTTTGGCTTCAACACCAAGGTCATCTACAACATAATTACACAAATTATTCCCACAATAAAAGTTTCAATATAATTTTTTTTTTTTTTTAACATGCACTTACTAAATAAAACACACACCTAGCACGTCAATAAAAGCTCTAATATGTATATCTCCATATAAAATAACAAAACCGCATACATAAACAGACATGTGCAGACCAAGTAAATGCGAACCCTATGCAGCCGAATCGAATAAGAATCGCTAGCCCCTTCTCAAACCTCTCTTAACACTATTAAACAAACACAAAGTTTGTAAAATTCACACACAAATAACAGAATAACACCCTGTATATCTACAAAAACTCTAATGTGTATGTCCCAATATCAGTTAACAGAACTGACTACGTAAAATAGACACGTGCACGCCAAGTACATACCAACACCCAGTTGGCTAAAACCGCGCATGAAAAACGTGCTACATAAAACTGTACCAATAAGATTCGATATCACGTTCTCAAACCTCTCATACTATTAAAAGCCAATATTAAACAAACACCAAGTTTGCAAAATGCTTACACACACAGAATAATAAACGCACACCCAGTACGTCTACAAAATTCTAATTACCAAATACGTAAAACAGACACGTTATGTACACCAAGTACATGCCAACACCCAGTTGGCTAAACCAAACGTGCTTCAGTAAAACTGTGACATAAAATCGCTAGCACGTTCTCAAATCTTTCATAAAACTATTAAAAACAAACACTAAGTTTTTAAAATGCCTACATAAACCGCACCCCAAACACGTATGCAAAACTTAACTAAGTTATAAACAACCAAAATATATATACTATATTTACAGTTTTACACACATAGAATGAAATTAACCAATAGCCAACGCATATAATAGGTTACAAATATAACATTACAGATAATTACCTCGAGAATTTAAAGGAAACTCCTGGCCGGCAAAAAGCAAGCAAAGCGTCCGCTCTGATCGATGCGTCTCACACGAATGATTATTCACTGACCACTTCTCGTGGGATTTGACTTACGATATTATTATCAAATAGTGAAATACCATCTCTCTACACAGCTTGAAAAAAAATGTAATTTCATTGTGTACATGTACATATTATATATTGACCTAGATAAGATTTAATTTTTTTGTAGGGATAAAATAACGGGACATATACGTATCAATTCTCTTCCGGAATGAATTCTTTTGTTTTTTATAGACATTAAAACAAATATCTTCATAACATATAAGAATTTCTAATGTTTATCATTGACAAGCTGTTGATTTTTTTAAAATTTATACTCTGATATTGTCTTTTGAAAGCAATGCATCAAACTGCTTTTCTGTGCTTTAGCACTTCATAGAATATTTAGTGGGAATAAACACACACTTAAAACAATGCACAAACTGCGTCAATACAAATATAACGAAAAGCAGATCGAACGCTACAGAAAATATGAATATGTTTGAGCTATAAAATTATAAGGTGCAAAAATATAGTAAAGAATCCTCCATTCCTCAAAACGCCATATCAAAAACCCCTGAATGAACATACATTTTGAAATATGTTCTTAATCAAATCAAATAAGTTTTATTACTAAGTTCCTTTAAGGATAGACCTTAAACAATATAGTTTTATAAAATTATTCCTTAAAAAAGAATCGAACAGACTGGGCTTATTTTTAAAACATTTAAAACCTTTAAAATATAGGATCCATATACGTACATTTCTTTAAAAAGATTAGGGAAAAATATTGCAGGCTTTTTATATTTGTTTATATTCTGCTAGACAGATGTTTCTGATAAATGGACCTAGAATCTAGTTTTTACAGGCTATAAACTTTTCAGCTTTCAATCTTGCGATGAAATATATGTAGTAGAAAAATAAACTGACAATATATTAATTCTAAAATCGAGAGGTTTATAAAGCATCTTGATCTTTGTCATTGCTTAAACGTTGACCCATCTCTTAATCTTACTTGTCGACAACCACCAAATACCTTTAAGTTATTCTGTACATTTTACAATCAAATTATAGATCATTCCCATTTATTTCTCAATTTAACAGATACAACACAAATTTTTACAGATCAACGCATGGAATAAAATAAAAATATTTAAATGCAGCCCTGTCACTAATTCGTATCCGTAAACATCACTTCAAAATTCAACTCATTGTCATTTATTACAGAAGGCACATTTTATAACAAGTGTGAAACAGTTAATTGTTGTACTTTATTTTATGCAAAAACACACAGTATGTTCATCGATGAGTTAATTGTTTTACTTAGTTTTATGCAAAAACAGATAGTATGTTCATTGTTGAGTTTTCTTGATAGTGATACCTATTTTGTTTTCCAGATGATGTATTATTCCATGGTTACACTTTTCCTTCTCAATACATTCATTGCGGTTATTGAGTCTAGTAAGTATATCCATAAAACGGCAAGGTAATTTACATTATTAAAACAGTATAAGGATTTCACAACGCCTGCACGTTTGGTTAAAAAAGTAATAGAATATATAATATGTACTACCGCAGCAGCAAAAAAACATATATATATATATATATATATATATATATATATATATATATATATATATATATATATATATATATATATATATATATATAATAAAAAACTTTTAAAACACTGTTTCAAAATATTTCGACCGTGTTACCGGTCTTCATCAGTCGGTGTTTATATAATATATATAAACATAGAGTTCTGCTAAAAGTGTCGGGGTGAAATAAACATAGAGGATGTTGCTGATTTAGTATACGTGCATCGCAGTTACAAGTATATACCTTAATTTCCTCATATTTCAGTGGAAATATAAGTTTAAACACGTTTAATCGTAAAATCCAATCTTGATTATAAGGATGATATTTCAGGGGGTCAATTTCTTTATAGAAAATGATAATTGATCTTTACCTGTGTACTTTCAATCAGTTTTACGCCCAACTTCAGCTCAAGTGTATTTTTGATGCTATTTTTAATACCATCGTCTTTTTAGAGAACAAATCTTCATCGCCTGCTGATTTATTCGTTATTTGATTTTTCTCTCTTAACTAAATTGGAAACTGCAACTTATTTGAATACTTAAGTTGACTCTTATTCGCCTGAAAGACAATAACATAAATGTGTACTACTATGGCAATAAAACAATCCTCTTTTTTATACAATTAACACATTTCAGAGATCCTAAGTATGACCATTTTTGGATGAAAGGTTGTGAACTCTCAATACACAAGTTAGATGCTCGTTCATTTTAAGTCTGAGAATATCGTCTCTCACAAGAATGAAAAAAAAAACCAGACTTATAACCGGTGCTATTATTATTTTTTCACCGTTCCCTGTTAGAAGTCAAGAAATTATTTGTTATGCATAAAGGTCATTGTAAATACTTTGACAAATTACCTCAAAGCACACGAGCATGTTAAGACTTACCGATTGATTTTACAGCGATGTGTAGAAAGTCACTTGTCTGTACTTCATATGACTTGACGTCATAATTAACTTTAACGTCAAGATCTGCATTCCTTTTCGATAGTTCTCAGGGAATGTATCTCAACGTTAATAGTGAATTATTTCAAACCAGTATAAAACCGCATGTTTCTTTTACATAGATGTTGTCGTTAATGCTAGACATACAAAATTCATTATCGTGAAAATCGTTCAAAAATTAAGTAAAAGACTAGTGGTTTGGAGATTCTCCCTGTTACTTGTAAACAACTGAATGAAAATATTTTAATGCATGTAAACACCAGCTTGGCGCAGATGAAAGATCAACACAACCTTAGAATATTTTACGTAAAATTGGTAGATAATGTAGGTACCAATGTAAATTGTGCTTGGTAAACCTACGGATTTAACCCCAATTTGTTGTAAATCGATTAACGAAATATCTATTTCAAGCCAAAGCAAGAACCTCAAAGTATATGACATAACAAAGAATTTTTCTTTAAAATATTTATGATTCAATGTCATTAATCACCTGCGCCGATGCAATTTAAATATATTATTTGCAATATTAGGATTCGCCCGTCACGTGATTACAAAGTATATATGACGTCACAAAAGTCCATCAAATATAATGTTTAACACCGTTGTCAATTATCCATTTGAATATTAAAACTTTTCTATTCATTCACGAATATTCAAAATTCCGTTTCAGCACTAAATGGCGCTCAAATTTTGGTTGATCATTAGAAATGCATTAGTTAAGCAATGAAAACAAACAAAATAATAAAATAAAATTCGACCAAAATTGTGACCATGCCCTGAAATTATTTATAAGAATGACATGTGTATCAAATACAGAAACATACACATACAGGTTATAATACAACATTTTATTTTGACATTCAGCCCATTGCACCTATATGTCACTGATGAATTTCAAAAGTAATGACACATATATAAAAAGTCAGCATGAAATTTTGGTTTGTCTTAATTTGAATGCCTTGAATATATGCTACCTGCTTTGTCAGGGATGTTTTGAAAAAAAAAATGTTATCATTACATGCTGGGTCCAAGTGTTGACATTATATTAAAAAAAAGGTGCATCAGTCTATATAATGGACATTTTTTTTTTAAAAAGTGTTCTTCAGTTTCATTTTTTTTCAAAAGATACAGAAGGTGCAGATCTTGTCCTCTAGCAGCACGCCACAAAAATTTCCAGTTTTTACACATAGAGGGGTGTCCCTGAATTGCATCGCAGTAGTTCTTATGTTGTTTGGGAGGTCCATTAGTACATAATTATCAGTAGAGAATTGTTTTATAAGTCGGTAGGTTCGAAGTTTTGCAGAGTTCTCTAGATCTCATAGCCATATGTTTTCCAATGTAGAATGTTGTAGGTGATGAATAATTTGATGTTAAATATCATTGTCATGGTATATATTAATCGTATTCGTAAATTCAAAGAGTTTAAGCTGGTGAATCCAAATCCTTTGTTGAGAGTTGGTAGGAGCCATCACCATTTTCCTCTTATAGTTAATAGAGGTGCGATGTACGAGTTCCAATAAAATAGTGTATAACGCGATCCTGAACTTGGTCTAGCAAGTGACAATTTTGATGCTAGTTTTACAAGTAATGGACAAGTGCCTCTGCTTTTAATATTAAATGGAATTATTATAAAACAGTAATCTGGGTTGTTGGTCACCTTGTATAAAAAACCAAAATTTTCAAAATTGTCATCAAAAATACCATCCAAATAATTTAACCACTATAATGCAATAAGCATTCATAAAAATGTTACATTTTAAAGTACATGAAAATACAGAAGTCAGCTTCTAAGATTGCAGCTATGACACATTAATTGCCACAGAAACTTAAAGTGGATGGGGACAAATTAAATAAAAAAATTCTATAAATCTGATAACTGAAAAAAAATTACTGTAAAGTCTTGTATATTGTTAATTTTCTTGGATACCTGAAGCAAAGTTAATATCATCGAAATCATGTTTCATGTCTTTGTTTACACTTCTCTTAATTACATGTCATTTAAGTTCTATATACATTCAACTGAATATTTACCAATTAAACCTGCATGTAACATATAAAATATCATGTTCATTTCTTATTTGTTAACGAACACATCATTCCTGTGGTCTTTTGTTGTCAATGTTTAACTGAAAAACTTCCAGTATGTCATGCAATTAAGTGTAACATGTTGCACATCACAGTTTGTAGCATAATAAAGCATTAACCCAATAAAAAAAATCTTTTATGACTGACGATTGATTAAAATCTCAAAAAAATTCAAGGGACTGTGACAAAAATAGCAGTTAAATTTCCTTAAATATTTAGAAAAATACTTTTATCAATCTTATTATTTACCTTCATGTTGAACTAAATCATAGAAAATTTACAAACACTGCATTTAGATTTCTTCTTACAATAAACTCAATGGTCTGCAAAGCTCTATCAGATGAGAACAAATAAATTCGAAAACTTCTTCATAAGCATCTTACACTGGCATATAATCAATTCTTTTTTGCATGACAAAAGGCATTAACTTCGAATACAGTATTTCCTGGTTAACACAAAACCAATAGACTTAGAATGGACATTTTCTGTAGAAGACATCATCTAAAGATATGATCTTAGGCACTAAATGGAAACAAATAAAACAATGCTTTTATCACACATATGAAGAAGCACATTGTGTATGTCTGCCTGTATACTTCCTGTTGCTATATTTATTAATTTTATAAAGATAGTGATATATAAATAATGTTATCATATATAGTACCTTATTTACCATGTAAGATTATATTACCTACCAAACTAAGCAGTCCATCTACTTGATAACAACCCAAATGAGAGCATTAAACAGAGTGAATTAGTAGGCTAACTAAAAACAATACAGAATCCTCAAGTACAAGAAATCCCATTAATGAAAATCACAAGACTTAATACCCAACAATATAATATACAACAGGCTCAAGGATGAAATAGTTCACCTGAGAAAATGCAGTGTCTCACTGTAATTCTATCACAAAATCACCAATCAGTTTAATGCACATGAAATAAAGTATACACACTTATTAAATATCATAATTAATATATTAAGCAGATTTTGAAAACTTCCTTCCTCACTTTTCGTAGAAACGTGTCGAAAAGAAACAAAGGATAGTCTGTGACAATTAATGCAAACTGACATGTTTTTTGAATGTATCTTTGTTGGCATAGATTGGTATTACAGTCGTATTTGTTGCAGTTTCTACATACAATATGATACTAAGGTTGGTTTCCCTTGTTGCAATTTATCATTTCATCTTGTGTGCATTCAATGCAAAAAAGATCCATTTTTTCGCAGTATTGTTCTCTCTAACCTCTTTTTGTCGTTTTCGTTTCAGCAGCTAGGTCGCTTCTTCCTCTGCCGTCGTTTTTCTGTAACACACATGATCATTGCACATAAACATTTTACAAGTCTAACAGTACCTGTTACACAACACGTGGGGTTGTCTCGATTTGTTCTGTTCACTGTGGTAGGGAACTGCGTCTAACAATAGTACGTTTGACAGGTTGAACTGCCTTGGGACGTTACTTCAGCATGAAGTTGGAAACATGTCGTGTTAAAATGACGAATGCACCTGGAACAATACTGCCAGACTTCTGATTGGTCATCGTGGCATTTATGACAAAGATAGCATGACTCATTGCAGATATACTTTTCTTTGTGGTCATACGCCTTTTGACATTCCTGGCAAAAAAGGTCTTTAAGAATAATATGTTACATAAATGAAATTTTCCAGTGCAATATCCATGGATGTCAACAATGTTCTTTTTCCTTGGGATTACAATGTAAAGTACCAGAATTGTTACAACTAATCAAAATGATTTAGTTTGCGGTGTGTGGAACACCAGACATTCAAATAAACATGTTTGTTGAGATATTTTTCTATCTGTTATGTTTTCGTTACGATCTGTGAATAAAGACATTTTTTTCCCAGTTTATTGAATCTCTTTAAATAAACCTGTGGTTTATACTTCTTTTATCGATTAAAAACAAACATTTAAATGCCCAAGTTTCTACCTGAATGCCCCAGTTGCAATGTATGAACACAGACCTGTTTCTACCTATAGTATTACGGTAGTGTACATCTCTATTTATATCAAATGAACTTTTAAACGAATGTTGTGGGCGTGTTATTTTTTGAAGACGAAGACAAAGATGTTTGCGTCATGAAAAACTCCCGATAGGGGCCGGGCCTCAGGAATCCCCTTTATGTTTAACCATCGGCTATGATTATTATTGACAATTTTGTGTGGGTGGGTGGGTGAGTATGTGCGTGGATGCGTTTGTATGTATACACATAAACATGTCATGCCTGACAGTCCATATATGATTGATTAAACACTATCCATTTTAGTCTAAGGTATTAAAAAAGAAGCCCTAGACAACACAATGTACTGTTGTACCTTATCTCAGACTAAACGTATTTTGCATGACATACTATAATACATATCAATACATATCAAAGTAGGACATGACTAACGTCAAGTACGATTGACAAATAGAGTAATAATTATTGAATGAATTAAGAATTTTGTAACAAAAAAACCATTTTCCTTAGATTTAATAGGGTTTTGCAATTAAACATAAAAATATTGCGTGAAAATACAGTAATGGTATCTTTTAAACAGAACAATAATTTCGAATTATCATAAAAAGAATTGCGTTTGAACGCATTATGTTTTAGCAATTGTAGTCCAGGTGGGTAGAGAAATTATATCCGACACAGTCATACAGAGTGACTATACTTTTAATATTCTCAAATAATCAATATACGAAAAACCTACAATAAAGTTATAAATATTACTAACATTTACAATTACACTTTATTATAATTATAACAGAATATATGCATTAGAATGATTATCGTTACCAAGCACTGCCAAGTATTCAGCTACATATAGTACATGTAGATATCATACATAAGTCTGTTCCCTTCAAGGGTGTAGCGCCGAGTGTGCGGGCAACTATGGTTTTAGCGGGAAGGTTAGTATGCTGTTAAAAATAGAAAACATTTACAGCTAAACTGGTCGAACAGGTATTTGGTACGTCACGTCACAACAGGTAAACATAAACAAACACACGTGGACATTCACACATGGACAGGACGCCATACAATAAACAAACACATACACACAATTAATTAAAAACACTGAAACAATAACATTTATTACTTACACTGGTTACACAATTATACGCAAAACTATTTTCAATGAACGCAACCTTCTTTGTCATCACATGCAAAGGACAATATATGGTTTGAGCCTAAAATAGCCCCCTTAAATGAACATCGTCATTTTACTGCAATTTTTTGTTTAATTTTTACAAATTTACATTTGAAGTTTTTGCTTACTTTTATTTTGATTTAAGTGCCCACAATTTTAAAAAAAATGACACCATAAAGTTTATCATTTCCCGCGATTTTCGCATTTTAAGAATAAAACGTCTGGCTTGTTGTCAAGCCGTTTTTCGTTTTAAAAAAAATTGAACGAATGCTTGGACAGACAAGATATTTTCAACGAAGATGTATCTCTCCAGTACTTATAAGTGAAAAAGAATCGCTTTTCATTTCCAATCAAAAAAGATTAGACAAATGTCAATTAATGACTGAATTTGATTGAATTATAAAAATAGCGTCATTTCTGACGTCCTTAACTGTCAGTGAGTGCATATAAATCAAATATATAGGTGAAAAACGTATTTTATATCAACTCTTCAAAAAACAACAAAACAAATAACTGTACTGGAAATTCTTTAAAAATGGTGAGCTATGGAGGCCAAATTTGACTAATATCTTATAGAGTTCTTTCTTTCGTTGAACGAAATTTTATGCGTCCTAACACAAAACAAAATGGAAATTCATTTAAACGCAGTAATTTTACGTTTTAAAGTAATGACTGAATTAATCTCTAATAAACATAAGTTTTAACCATGGTAAGACTCCTTAAATTTGGAATATGTTACCTCAGACGACTTCCAAAATCACACGACATAAATGTACTCCAAAAACAAATATAAGTAAATTCCTAAAATATTACTTATTAGGTTTGTTACTGGCTGTTTAAAGAAATTTGTGGGGTCGGTAAAGTCCATAGAAGGCGAGGCGGAGCCGAGCCTTCTATGGACTTTACCGACCCCACAAATTTCTTTAAACAGTCAGTAACAAACCTGATAAGTGTTTTGTTTTGTCGAGGACCTAAAGTTTGATATGTAAACAAACGTTTGTGTAGAAAATCAGTACAAATAACGTTACGTCCGCCATGTTGCCCTATAAATTTTGACGCTTGCCTTTTAAAGAAATTTGTAAGGCAGCCACGTGACGCGTTTCATCCAATGACGTCGCGACATTCTAGTCCGAGGCAAAACAATATGCTTTAACACCTTAGTATATTTAAAATAAACTAAAGAAACTCATCATTTTTGACGATATTGTTATTCAATGACAAAATATTTCAAATATACACATTTTTTTACACTTTTTTATATCCCATGTAAATACTGCAACTGACAATGACGAAAATTTTACCTATTACATAGCAAAAGATGCTCAAACTTCCAAGACAATATATGAGGCTTAAGATTACCTATAAAGCAATGTGTTTATGAGCTCCTTAATAATCCTTCAACACAGGCACAGCATGTGTTTTATCATGTGGGTATTCTCTACACAAACAAGTGCTTAGTTTAAAAAAAATATTTTAGAAAAGTAAATGAAAGATGCTTATACACATAATTTTTCACTCAAGGATCGACTCCATGAAACAGAATTTCCTTGTGCAGTAGATCTACCCTCAAGATAGAGACCTTTATAATTCTGTTAATGTCTTGGATTTCTTAAACATTATCTCAAAAATCAGTGCATGGATCTGGAAAAGAATTCATATCATGATCAGCCGCTAATCGCTGCTATGGTTTTCTTTTCAAAGAACATTCATTTACAAAGGCATTACTTGTAGTAAAGGGTGTTGCTATGGTCGCGCCACTAACACTAATTTCAGATTCTAAACTAGTTTTCATTGTATTCCTATTTTACTTTCTACTTTCAATTGTCAAGGTAGTGCTTATGACAATGTTAAATCAATGTCGTTTTAACCATCAAAACGGACCTATATTTATACCACAAACATATACATTTAAGTAATATCTTTGAACTTAAAATATATTATCTCGCATTGTTTAAACAGTTTTAGTGTAAAAGATGATGTATATTTACAAAAAAATTGGACATGCACAACACGCATTTATATATTTTAACAACGATGTATGGCATAATAGAATCAGCGTTTTTGGAACACCGCCATTAGTTTGGTATTTAAATATATACCTATCCGGTGGCATTTTCTTTTTAAAACTTCCATTTCACAGACTAGGTTTCGATTATACAGTCACCCAGATATCAAGTAAGTATGTCTTCTTTCGTTTTAACAACAGTTGATATTAAACTAATATAGATGATATACGTTGTTGCTTTAAGAACACAAACTTACAGAAGAAAGGTTCACAAATATATATAACAAAGAAAACAAAGTCATAAATGATAAGTACCTCAAAAAATTGGTTTTTGTTCATACACATTTGATTAAATATACCAGTTTTCTGCCATATGTTCTAAGAACCAGAAACTGACACGGTTATCAATGAGTAATTTCTTGACATAATAATGTCCTTCGATTATTGAGAGCTCCACGACTAATTATATTCCAAACGAGTCGCAGAAGGTCACTTTGTTTGTCACTTTCTTTGCTTGGCCAGTATATGTTGATCGCTTAGTCATTAACCACATTGCTCTATATTTCACGTGATACACAATATGGGTTTTTAAATGCACAGCAAAGATGTTCCAAACGTTAAAAGGAAGAACGCAGTTGCTAAAGATTAACTCAGGTTATTTACAGAGAGCTCTTTAAACCTTTTTAGAACAACTCAATTTGTTCCTGTATTAATATGTTACATATAACTTCATACTAAAGCTGACGAAATAAAAATAAATGTAATATAATAATAATTCTATAAAGAGGGCATATTTTTCTGTAATGTGCACTTGTAAAAGTAGGAGCCATTCTCAAAACAAAATTGTATTTAGTTTCACAGACTACTAGAGAGTAGATATTCGCAGTTAAAACTAGTATATTTTGTCCTTTTTATATTTTTGATTTAATGACTACACGCAAAAATCTCTCTAACATCGGGTTATAGAGTGGGCCTCATTTTAATCTGTATTATTAAAACAAATACACTTGATCTCGAGCGCTTGTAGAACGACGATAGCGACCCTGAAATCTCCCCAACTATTAGAAATAAGACGATGTTCAAACTACATAATGCATAAATGATAAACCAAAATGTCCTTGGATGTAAACTAGCAAGATACCAGTTACTTGCATACATTATATTTAATTCAAACCAAATATGCTCTGAGTTTTAAAAAAATCCATTTTAATTTTTTTTTCTTAGAAGGTCATTTTCATTTTTTTCCAATTCAAATTCTAATTTAAAACACATTTTATTTATTCACAGATTTAATTCTTTTTTCAATTTTTAAGGCCACTCAAAACTTGCAATCAGCTAAATTAATTTCAAAGATTGATGATGTGAAGTTGCATAACATCAATATAAATAATTTTGCTTCTAGAATTAGGCAATGCTAAATCAAACACTGTGTATAATTTCAGAAACGTAAGACTCTCTGAACCCTTAAGTTAATGTCCAGCCACTCTATTTTGTTTTTAAAGGCAATGCTTTAAAATATTGAATCTTATTATTCTACAACCTTTACAAAAAGCTATCGACAAAATATATATTAAAAAAATATGAAAAAAATTTCTTTAGTTAGATCCTTACCAATTTTTCGTCCTTTTTTATTTAGATACCTTTAAACATATTATGCTCGTTTACAATCCCTTACAATTCATGTCAAATGTTTATATTTTTCTTTCAAAAGAATAATTTTGTGTACAAAGTGTAGCCTTTAAATTAACAAGATCTTTAGAAAAAACAAGTAAAGACATATAAACAGAAATAATTCTCTAAGCTTTAAACTGGTATCAGTAGGAATATTTGATATCTTTATACCTTATATTTCATTAATATAATTTCAGCCGTTTCGTGATTATAATTATGATTATTTCCTTTCATGCAGGCATGAAATACACTGAAATGTGCCCAAAGAATCAAGCAGAAGTTAATCAAGCATCAAAAAGACTTAAATGTGGCTACGACAAATATGGAAACAACCAATATATTTGTCTTCCAAATAAAGACAAAACATCGTTGGTAGAATTTTGCAATAACGGAGTTATGGGAGTTACAGAAAAAGGTACATTTTGCACGTCAATACATGGAAAAATAATCATTTAATATTGTTTCTTTTCCTTTTGACAATTCCTAATGCGTAACAGATACACACGCTTTCATTCCAAGATTTGAAATCAAATAATTCCATTTATCAGATTTGGAAAAACTTCATAGTTCTATTCATTAGGTTTGCAAATTTTACACAAAATTACTGTTAAAAAACTAAATGTTCCAATGCGAACCCTGTTTAAATATTTTTGTTATATTTTGTTGAAATAATTTTGAAATAATATGAAATATTACGTATTGTTGAGATTAATGCACTGTACACAGCCAATTGTGCCTCACGTGATTTTCACGTGAAATTGTTAGGCCTAAATGCATAGTATGTATGCGATGTTCTATGTGGTTTGATAAAACATATTTCAAGAGTTGTTCTTAATTTTTGCTATTCAATTGTAAAACCCTTTAGTAGACATTCACTTTACAAAGTAAGCTAATATTTTTCTGGGTTTTTTTATGTATTTCATTGAGCTAAACAAAGTCATAATATTTAATCATTCATAGTAAATAAAAGTATAAAGTAGTTCCCTATTATTTATTATTTATTATATTATTTGTTTTTCATAATGCGATAATATCGACGACACTTTAAAAACATATTTTGTTCAAAGTGCGTGGACTTCAATTATTAAAAATAAATTTAAAGTCAATGCAACTCGACCTTTTTTCAGTGTGTGCGTGTGTAGTAACAGTCTTATTTATAACAACAGTTTCAAGCATGTGTTTTATGTATCGGCTGACAAAACCAATCATCATTAAATCTTGTTTTCCTTTCGAATTTTTAAGAATATTTGCTAAACTGGATTTGAATTTTCATGTGCAATGTGGTACAGGAAATAGCTTTTGTTAAATCCACGGCGGGAATTCATTGCAGTCGAGAGCTGGTGGATGTTAGGCTGATGGTATTTTCAACCATTGTTTAAGGGACTAGTATTATTGTTCATTCAATAAGATAACCAAAAAAAATAAGAAGTGAAATTGTTTTGTAATTCAATTCCAAGAAATATATTTTGCGAATTATTTTAAAATATATTGGCAATCTAAAATGATATTGCATTTGGTGATTTCTCGTCAATCGTATAGAAGAGTATTACATAATTATATGAAATGAATGATTGATTGGATTTGTACCCATTTTATATTATCTTTAATAAAGTACCTGCATCGACAATCAAATTTAATTCATACGTCTGAATAAAAAAAGACGATAAATATTGACCTCTCGGCAATGCATTTTTTACAGTGCTTCATTAAGCTAATATAAATGGTCAACCTAGCTCTGAAGACCAATCGTCAAATTAAAAGCGTCATACAAAGTATACAGTTCTAATGTGTTATACCAACTTTTTCATTCGAAATTCGTTTTATTTTTGCAATATTGTAAATTTTAATTTGAGATTAATTTTAACAATCACTTTTACAGGTAATTGCCTTGAAGTTTCTAGAAAGGGAATAATTCCCCAAAGTTGTTCTACATTTGCAAATGGATGCCCTGATGGTCCGTTTCATTTAAGTGATGTTCACAGATGTAAGAAACCACTCTCTCTCTCTCTCTCTCTCTCTCTCTCTCTCTCACACACAAACACACACACACACACACACATTTATATTCATTTACGTATACCTGTATTCGTACGTACAATATAGGACTGTTAATCGCATGCATAAGTACATGTAAAATCATCCGATAAAAAACTAAATGTTATTGGATGTATAGTTGTCCTTAGTTCGAACAAAATTATAGTTCCAAGCACTGCTTTATTACAAAGTCCGTGTCAACATATCTTTTAATCCGTCTTGAATTTATTAATAAAGACGCTGTACATTCTTCTTTAAAGGGCAATTACTATACGTGTAGGTAAAACGGTTTTTTAAAGATTTAAACTATTTTGATTGTATTATAAAAATTGGCAAAGTAAAACTCCTACCCAAAACGACAATTTTGTCGCTTTTCGCGAGTTATTTGTAATTTTATTGACTTTTTTTTCTCGTGATTCTATTTCATTTGTCTAATCAACCTTTAATTGTATAACTCGAGTTTGTTTGATATTATACTTTTTGGTACTCCGACCATTGGTGCGTTCAAAAATTATTTCAAAAATATGTATTTATTTTGATATCACCTCTGGGTCATTTTCAGTAACTTATTTGAATATCTTCCACATGACTACATTTCATACAGAACATTAGAGAAGGATATCCTCATATTGACGACGTGTGCTTAAAAAAAATCCAGATTTGTTGACGTTTTATTTCAAATTTACATTATCACCTTTACAAATGTTTAGACGTGATGCTTTTATCAAACTTTCGATTTTAACAATTTTCTTTCAATGGATGATACAGAGGTATACTGGATTTGTTTGTGCTAGATGTTGTTTAACAGATTGTTGAAACAAGTATTGATCGTGTTCTTGAAAGGGCATGGTCACGATTTTGGTCAAATTCTTTTTTCTGATTGTATTATTTACAATTCTTTACGAATCCTTTTCTAATGATCAAACGAAATTTGAGAGTCAGTCATAGAGTTAAAAGTAAGATATTTGGCTCTTTTTTCTCATTAAACAAGGCTCGTGCCCTGATTTTGTTTACATAGGTTTAATATACCAGTAAAAATCTTTTTTTTTCTCAAGTTGATGATCCTTTTTTCTTATTTGTCCCCAACTGTTTTCACCTGAGGCGACTATAGCTTTCCTCTGCGACCGTCAGTCCGCCTTTCTGTCTGTCTGTATTTCCGTCTGTCTGTCCCACTTCAGTTTTCCACACTTTTTGTCTTTATGCGTTTGAGGAATAATATAAAACTTGCTGAACAACTTCAAAATGTCAAAATACAGATGAAGTTTAATCTTCGTTATCGTCTGGTTTACATATTTTGGAGAAAATTAGTTATTTTACTCCAATTTCTTAATGTTTGGATTGCTATCGAGTCCGGTGTGTATTTGATAAATGAGACCAGCATGAAGTCAATACATGTAATAAATACTGTGTGTTACTGTACCATTCCTTTTAGTATTTATACAACAAATAAGTTCTGTAAAAGAGTGTCAAGCATTGTGTTTTAAATTTAATCGGTAGGGATTTGCTTTTAGCTCACCTGAGCTGAAGGCTTAAGTGAGCTTTTCTGATCACCTTTTGTCCGTCGTCCGTCCGTCCGTCTGTCTGTCTGTAAACGTTTCACATTTTAAACTTCCTCTCTAAAACCACCTGGCCAATTTCAACCAAATTTGGCGCAAAGCATTCAAATAGAAAGGTGATTATAAATTGCAGAAATGAAAGTCCGATCTTCATTCAAAACGGAGAAAACCTCGAAACTGTAAAAAAGGGGGGTGCATTTTAAAAAATCTTCTTCTCAAGAACTATTGAGTCAAATTCAACGTAATTTTGCATAAATAATCCTTATGAAAAGGAACATATAAATTGCAAACATTATCAGCGAATTCTGTTTCAAATTTGAGTTTTTTACGAAAATAAAAATAAAGAGATAATCGCTGTCAATCAATTCATAACTTCGGGTTCCGTATTCCATATCGAAAACGAAAGTTCATTGTATAAGGCAGCCATGTTTGAATGGGATGTTGACCCATGACAAACGGGTCAAACTGACAAAGTTGTGCAAGAGTTTACGTGCGAAGGGATACATGAAACATTCTAAATATATCTGTGCCGATATCGTGAAGTGAATTGAGGTTAAATCTTTCAATGCGTTGACATTTTCACTCGTGAGCGTGGTTTTACGTTGTTTTAAATTTCGTTTTTCTTTTTAACTTAAGGGGTAATATCGCCTGTATTTTGGAATTTTTACGTATCGAATCAAATAAAGACGTCGGTAAATCAGACAGTTAATTGTTTACCTGCGCAAAATGAGCTAAATCGGATGCACTAACAACATATTATATTATAAATGCTATACATTCTATTGGTAATTCGGTACGATCTCTACGTTATGGTTGATTATAGTGCAACGCGTTTTGTTAAGATGCTCTACTTTTTCAGTCTAAACGGAGAATGATTTTGCTGCTAAAATATAATAGTATATTTTTTTATTATAAAAAATAAATTGTGCTCTTTCTTTTTTATTGCATGTTTCTTCTGTTTAAATCGTTTACAATTTTCTCTTTACTATCCATACTCAGCTGTGTCAAGTTTCGAAATTATAAGCAAGATACAGAGCTTTGCTCACAGAACTGAGGCCATGCTTTTGTTCATTCTGAATAGGAAATACCAAGTTAAAAAATCTTAAGTTGAATGTAATTAACTCTTGTGAAGAACAAAAAATGACTCAAACCAAGCAAAATTGTGAGTTCTGTATCTTGCTTATAATTCTACGATTGAAGCTAAAATTTTGATTTATCACTAGAAATGTCTCACTAAACGTTAAATACTTGTACAGAAAAATTAAAAGGATGATATGCTGTAACAACTTTTTGGGGACCCTTCCTTATACGATGAATTTACACCAACTTTGTTGGTTTTTCAGACACAATTTAATAAAAACGACCTCTTTAAAACAGTTTAAAACATTACTGTTACGGGGATAAATGTATTATCGCTATTTTAAAGAAAACATTACAGCAGAAAATCATCTTGATTTGTAGCCATTTGTTAACGTTGAATTTGAATTAAGATGAAAATAAAGGGTGGGTCTTAGTAAAATATTAAAACCTTTTTACCATCGAAATTAAAATATATCAACTATTTTTCAAAGGGGAAGAAAACTAAAAATATGTTGTTCAATAAATCAATTAATTATAATTTCTTTAAAAATTGTAAATCGTATTTATTTTCATTACGTACCCTCGGAACAATGAATAAGTGAAGAAAATCGATCGCTTGATTTAAATTTCCTGCTGACCACCGCTATGGGAGCTGCCATTGAACTTTGCTCTAAGACGTCACACCATCTATTTCGGTTTGTTTTATCAACATAGTATCAATATATTTAATTAGCAAATCGTGATACAGTAAAACACGCTTATAACGAAGTCCCAGGGACGGGCAATTGTACTTCGTTATAAGCGTAATTCGTTATATCCGTCAAGTTTACAACATGAAATAAAGTCACAGGGAATGAAAATCACTTCGCTGTAAGCGTCAATTCATTATAAGCGTGTTCGCTATAACCGTGTTTTACTGTACTCGCCCTAAATGACAAGTTCTAGAAAATTTGAAATTGTATCGACTTGAGACCGTTCTTTAACCTTTGAATTTCCACTAAATTACAAACCAAACTAAAACGGAGCATGTTCGTTGAAATGTTAAATCGGAAGTAAGTGTCGGAGACGGAGTAGTTTCCGTGAAGATGCGAAGTATCGTAGAAAATGTCTGCCGTCGTTATTTCGACATGGTAATTCCGACTATAGAGAAAGTATTTAAACATCCCGATTACATTTATAAAATACTTGTTTTGTTAACAAAGAACTTGACTTGGAATACAAATTAAAAATTTACCCGAGCTATTTTCAACATTGAATGGTAAGCGATTAATTCATAAAAAATGCATTTATTTTTGCATATATGTTTTTGTTCTTAAGATTGACATGGGAAGCTAAACATTATCAATTTTCTTAGTCAATTAATTGGGTAACAGAAAGGCACAAGTTAACGTTTTATTGAGCGCACTGTGTACATTGTATATGTAAACCAAACAAGAATAGATGGTATGACGTCAATATAATTATTTTTTCAATTGGTTGTTTAATACAAAAGAGTTCCCAATGGTACCAATTGTGTCCCATTGTTAGCAGACTTATCTTTATATTCTTATGAAGCAGAGATTATTAATAATCTTGTACGTGAAAAAAATAAATCAATCGCTGTGGCCTTTAAATCAACATTCAGGTATATCGGCGATAAATTATCAATTAGCAATTGTTTTTTCCATACTTATGTTGACCATATATACATGTAAATTACAGTGATCTTGAAAAAAAAGATACCACAGAGTCTGGGTCATCTGTTTCATATTTGGATATTTTACTGGAAATTGACATTGACAATGGTAACCTAACAACAAAAATGTATCATAAACGCGATGACTTTTATTTTTCTATAGTCTACTTTCCTTACCTGCATATGGCGTTTTTGTCTCTCAGTTAAATCGATACGCTAGGACAAGCTCTTTGTATGAACAGTTTTTAAGGCGAGGCAAGCTACTGACAAACAAGTTGATAAAACAGGACTATCAAATGTCTCGTTTGAAGTCATCTTTTCGTAAGTTCTTTGGTCAATGCAATGACCTTGTCAGCAAATACAATCTTCCATTGGGTCGCATGTTGACGTTTTTCTTACCAATTGTTAGACCATAATTAATTACCTAAATGTCTACGGACTTTTCCGTATTTTCCTGAAAACGACAAAGAGCACACGGCGGCTGTGACCGGTCAGCAGAGGATGCTCACCCCTCCATGACACCTGATCCTACCTCTATCTTTTTGGGGGTCCGTGTTACTCAGCTTTGAGTTTGTATTTCGTTTTATGGATTTCTGAGATGGTTGACGGTTTGCTATTGTCATTATTTTCATTTATTAATATGAATGAAATATGTGTTTGACTTTCGTTCCCCTTTAAGAATCAATTTGCATACAAATCTGCATAGCAAACTTTAATTATAAATACAAATGAGCTGCATTCTTTAAGAAGAGTTACGTTTCTGTTGGAAACAGAGAAAATTCTAGTTAATTTCACAATTGTTTAAAAAGTTAACAATGACAAAGGAACATAACAATCAGGTTTTTGTTAATTTGATTCAATAGTTTTAACATACTTTTAGGTACTATAGTGAAAAATTTTCAAAATCGTGCCCATACCATGTTATCTTTTTTGTTAATTCTCTTAATAGATAACCCTTACGATGTCCCAATGATATGCTTGTACAACAACTAATTTCAAAAAGATAATTCACTTGTTATCTACCAAATTATTTTAGTCAAATTTTGGTTCCTTATTAAAAATGTCTTACTAAAGCATTGTAAACATTCAAATCGGAAAAAATTGAACAAAAATCGTGACCATGCCCATTTTAAACCCTGCGGGTAGCGTGCAACTCGAACCTCTACTTTCCATTTGGGTTTTACTATGAAACTTTATTTATCTATATTTTCAAGTAAAGGGAAAACTTTGAAATTCTTATTAAATATGGACGCCAGCATATAAATTATATAGCAGAAACGTGTTGTTCTTAATCCGTTAAGGATAAATTGTTTTAAAAAGGCAATTTAAGATCAATTTCAAATGTTTATATTCATCGATTGAGATGTTAATTTCACTACTTCGAGTAGGAAATAGATCCCGATTATAATTACGGGCCTGAGTTAGCCTACCAAATATGTTTTGTAGTAAATAACCATTTCAAAACACATGATTAAATACTATTTATAAAAAAAAACAAATCATGGCAGTTTCGTTTCATCTTTTTGAATATTTATCGATGCATTGTTGTGAACACGTGCGCTTGTCATTTACTCATGCTAACAATACACCTCTTCTATGTGATCGGTAACATAAAAATAATTGCTATTCAGAGAGTTACGATTTGAAAACAGTCTGCGTCAAAAAATACCTTGACATTGTCCGAGTTAATTAATGTTGCTGTCAATTTGGCACTAGCTTATATCAACATAAATGGCCGAGAACGCTATTTCAAACTAAGAATCTGCCCAAACAAACAGACTACGGTAGAAAGGTATATACATGTACCAACTTTATTTTTAGCAAAATTGTTTAAACCAGAATGAAAAGAAAGAAACTAAATGACCGGTAATTATTACAAACGACCTAACGCCAACGCTTATAAATTCGATAGAGAACGACTGTGACAGTTTCTTTACTTTAGCTTGACTTTCTTTCAACTTACTTACAGCAATAATAAAAATAATAATCACTTAGATTGGGTGGAATTCTACACAATAAACTTCATTTAATGGATCGTGAATGTTTCATTTATAAGGCATGTTTTCGTTGTTTAAAGAAGGATATATGCTCCTAATTATTAGTACCCTACCGGTTTTACCAGAGGCGGCTATATCTTTCCTCTGCGTTCGTCAGTCAATCCGTCCGTCCGTCCGTCTGTCTGTCTGTCCGTCCGTCCGTCCGTCCGTCCGTCTGTCTGTCTGTCTGTCCCACTGCAGTTTTCCACACTTTTTTTTCTCTATGCGTTTGAGGAATAATATGAAATTTGTTGAACAGCTTCAAAATGTCAAACTACTGATCATGTTTACTCTTTTGTAGCTTTGTAGCGTTTGGTTGACATATTTATGAGAAAATTAATTTTTTATGGTCCGATGTTTTAATGTTCAGGTTCGTTATCGGGTTCGGTGTGTATTGAATAAACGAGGGGAGTATGTAGTCAGTAATATTATCGTGCATTTTTTGTACCATTCCTAATATTGTTTCAAACAAACAAATAAGTTCTGTAAAATAGTGTCAAGCATAGTGTTGTAAATTAAATTGACAGGGTTTTTTTGGTATTATTACAATCGGGTTCGTTATCGGGTTGGTCTGTTGATTCGGGGTACAGAAGACGGAATGATATTCTTCATAACAGTGCATTGTTTTAACAATTTTCTACCAGCAAATATTTAATGGACTTGTCGAAGTTACAGGAGATAAAATAAAGAGGATTATTTTATTTCAAATTTATATACGTATGTAGTTTGAATTTCGTCTGTTCTTTTATCTCTGATTAAAGCATAACATAACAGTTTTGAAATAGATGTATGCTTCGAAGCTTGCATAGAATAATACAAACCGGTTGGGGACGTGTATTGCTTATGCAATACTCTCAGAATGCTTGTTTTATATGATTTTTTGGTATAATGTAAAAAAAAGTCGATAATAGGTTTTGCTTTCAAGTAACTCACTGTAGAGTTAAAAAATGGTGTGAATAAATGTTTTTTATCAATATAAAAAATCACGTCCAGCTATGTCAATGGGACTTTTTACAATTTACTTGTTTTTCTTTTACAAGAAAGTTGTTCATTTTTTTAAACATGTAGATATCTCTAGTTCTATATTGGACTAATAGACTCGAATTTTTGGGCTTCAATACCTAGAAATTGGAAGAGTACTGTCTTTTGTTTTATATATTTTACACATCATTGGTACTTGAAGATTACAAATTTGATTTTATTTTATCTCAATCAAGCTTCGCTAATTAATAATGAACGAAAATTTCTTTTAAAAATCCGGAAATCCTCTAGATTTATGGATTTTTTTAATTTTGCGCATGCGCAGTACATACACGTTAAATCACAAGAAGCTCTTTAGTTTTTGTTTCCACAATATCACATTTTGATGAATAAACTCAGAACAGATATTACAATGCCCTTGTAAAATATATTAAAAATATGAAGGGGGTTCTTTAGTGTCCTTTTTACAATCATTTGTTGAAAAAAGTTTGAATTTTGCTAATATCAGAGTTATTTCCCGTGTTTCCTTTGATGAACAGAATATATGACAAATTTTCAATGAAAATTTTTTTCATATTTTAAAATCTCCAGAAAAGTCTGGGCAGTCCGACAGTTCTTCTGAGTGATTAAAAAGGCATTTTCATGTTCTTGTATGCATAGTTTTCAAAGAAAATGGTATGGAGTACTTCATATATATTGCTTATTTATCTTTTGGCAACATGTTTGGTTAGTGTTGGGCTGAAACAAGCCAGTTTAAGAAATGTTTACATTATTATCCTCAAATGTACAAGATGGTCTCACATCCCCCTTAACTGTGGTGAAGGCCTGTCCTGACACACAATTAAATTATTCGAACTAAGCAGAGTGTAATGAAATTAATTGCATTATTGTAGGCTTTAAGCTTGGTTATGTATATGTCAATAATATGTCGGTGTATATCTATGTCGTAAATGTCCGATATCATCTAATGCAATGTCAATCCGTGCACACACAGGTCAAAATTTAGTAATCTTTTAAAGCAACGTGTCTTATAACGAAAAATTAGACGGATCCAGACCCAAATGTTTGAAAACATAAACTAAATGCATTGTTATGATACTCGTTAAGCCATCTACCTAAATTATGAAATTAATAACCTCTTTGTCAGGGATTCAAGCTCTTGATTTAAACCAAAAGGGGCACAGATAAAAATGTTTAATAAATTTTCTCTTGTACGTTTACATTCATTGGAGATAAACTAAATGCCTTGTTCGTATGTCAAAAATGCCCTCCTCTTAAATTAGTTACATTTAATCACCTTTCATTTGACTGAATGGCAGATGTTCATCCAATGTAGGATTTTGTAATTCATTGTACACATCAAAGTCATTTACCAGTTTTATATCTTGCATAGGTTTTTCTTATTCTGGTAAAAAATAGTATTTCATGAAGGTACAATGTCAAAGATTACGTGTATGCAAAAATAAGTGTAAAATTCGAATACTTCACAATATTTATGTTTTGTTATTCTACCGAAGGACCATATGGCACAATATCTTATGAACGCCCATTGTTGCTCAGGTGAGCGATGTGGCCCCTTGAGCCTCTTGTTTCATTAATATTTCACTACTTTTTTATTGCATTTTTGCATAACAGGCGAGTTGAAAAAATCAAACCATTACATGTAAGGGGACGAAACCAAACTGTCCCCTATTGTAAACATTCCAATAATGCAGTTTTGTTTTTGCTTTGCCCATAGAAATATATTTTTTTTAAAAATAGAATATTCATAATTTTAAAAGGGGACCGATTCTGCTGGTTTAAATAGGCAAAAGTTTATAACTTACTAAAACAATTGGTTTGGATGGAAAATTATTCGATACTGTAATAGTGAAAAAAAATCGGACCATGCGGCTAGAAACAAATCGAATTTTCCAGCCGGGTACTGGGGGCTTTTTTTAAGTATAGTATCACAGAGTGTCAACATATACCGCATTCCCATGAGTTGTAATCGTATTTGCTTTCAAACAGTACGTAATGAGAAAATGCTTATTGCAATTATCTTCCTATGATAATTCGTCTAGAAAATCATACATCTACACGTACATGATATGCTTGCCTTTGACCTTCAACAGCAATCAAAAATTGCTCTCTGACTGGAAAATTCGTTTTAATTCACATAGAATAATGAACAGGTATCGGGCTTAATAAGTGCGCGTCATTTTATTATGTATAACGTAATAGATTATGGGAAACTAAAAATTTCGCGGGGCTACGATGTGTGAACGAAGCTTTTAACTGTTAAATAAAGTATAGTTGTCCGTTGTTTTGGTTGATGAACATCCTTTTAGCTCAGAATAGTTATCTTTTAAAAAGTTTGATTTTAGTTTTTAAACATTATTAAATTATTATATAAAAAAATATCTTTTTAAAACATTGAATTCCCTTCAATGTTTTTTTCGTATGGTATAATTTTCTAATTGTACATACCTTTTGTAGCAGTTTCTCTACGATATTTTTGAAACATCCGATTGCTACACAAATTAACACTAATACAAGTGCAGCAATCAAAAATCCAATAATCTTTCCTACGTCATTTTGTTCTTCAGAACGTCCTTTCAGTGTACAGATCGGATCCGCAACGTAACAGTTTAATGTTGTGTTGATTTCTTGACAAGCAGGGTCTAGAATAATTTGTAATGAACCAGAAGGTGAAAAGTTTTGAATTAAACATTTAGAAAAAATTGTTTAATGTTCTGTAGGTACTCAGAACAATAATATTAAAGTTTGCTTTCTTTTCTTTTTTTTAAATTTGATACAAAGATTTGATCATTCAAAATTTATAGATTACAGAGTTCGAATCCCTCGTCTAAATGGTTAGTGTACCTGTGTCCTCTGACTACTCAGTATAACTTCCGCTTATTTCATTTGATGCTTGCAAACATGAATTCATTAGGTGACGAGGCAAGAGTCAAAGGAATCTCGGATTATTTAACCCTAGTTCCAGGGGTTAAAAATCATAAACTTTTGATAAAAAAAACACCTGAAGGCCTTTCATGTTCATATTGCAATTCGCTAGTAAAATGAAAGTTTGTACCCCAAAAAGTTATGAAATTTGATAGGCTTGACGCACTTTAGTGATCGATGTTGCACTTTTTTTTTTATCTTTTTCAGCTATCAATATATTGTAATAAACATTTGGTAGGGGTACACTGTTAAGTTGTTAACTTCCAATTCCCTATATTTTCTATCTGCCCCCCCCCCCCCCCACTTTGTAAAGCGATCAAAATTTATGAAAGCATATACTGTAGGTACATTTTTTTTCATCAACTACTCACTAGTTATTGTATTTAAAAAAAAATATATAATAGTTATTGTTTTTTATTTAAAAACTCCTACATGTATAGATGTGAAGAAGAAAATTGTACCTCAATGTGCTCAATTCCTCAAATTAAAAACATTCAAAAATTTAATTTGTCTTCTCCATTATAATTAAATGACTGTTATTTACCTCGCGTACAAACCAGGATAATTTACTCTGTGATATTTTCTTAGGAATAGCTATAATTACTTTATCCCCGCAACAGAGATAGGTCAGAATTATGGAAACTGTTTTAAAGATGTCGTTTTTATTTACTCGTGTCTGAAAAACTATCAAAATTGATGTAGATTTCACATTATTTATTGTATAAAGAGGGGGCCCCAGAGAGTAGATATATACAGAATATCATTCTTTTATTTTGTTTGTACAAGTATTTAACATACTCTAATTCATAGAGAATTTCTAATGTTCAACCAAAATTTCAGCGTCAATCGTAGAATTATAAGCAAGATACAGAGCTCACAGTTCGCCTAGGTTTGAGTCATTTGTTCACATGAGTTTATTACATTCAGCTTATGATTTTTAACTTGGTATTTTCTATTCAGCATTTAAAATGGACAAAAAGAATGGCCTAAGCTTTTCAATTCTTTTATTCACTCAAGACCAGTTCACCGGTATTTGAGGTCCAAAATCAGTTTATACAAATGTACACAAACACAGTCAAGGATCATATGTACAGTAGAAGTAATAATAACGCAAAAAGGTTAAGTTTACAATACAATAAGTTGTTAAAGTTAGTTTCTGGAAGAACATACTTTGAAAATTTTCTTAATAAATATTGACAGTTTTTTTTACTTTTTTAATCTTTAGTTTTTAAGATCTGTGTACAAACATAGAATTGTGAGAAAATCTCTGTATCTTGCTTATAATTCGAAGCTCAACACTCAAATATGGTTAGTAAATAGAAAATGTAAACAATTAAACACAAGAAACATGCACTATAAATAACAAATTTGTATCATGGATGCGGTATTTTCTCATTGAAGTTGTGAACTTGATAAATCCAGTTAAAATGAAAGGGGGTGGAGCTTAAATGTGCGTTAACTTCCATTGCAATAACTTGTTATCGCACATTCCAAAATAAAAAACATAAAGCAACAACAAATTTATTTTAACAAATAGAAAGCACAATATCATACATATTATGCATGTTCATAAAACAAAATGACTCTAATGTTCAATTTTAAAAAAATTATCATACAAATTATGCATGACTTCGATTTGAAAATTAAATGAAATCTTGCAGTTTTCAAATTTAAAACCACGGTTGGTCAATTCTGTCTTGGCCCTTTTCTCATATTATCGGCACATGCAGTTTCTTGGACGTGCGTATTTTCTCCACAGGGGGCTGCAGTTTCCGTTTTCAATACTTTCGGTGCAGGAGGATCCAAAATTTTACTCACATTTTCAGATACTTCTAGGCAAAATCGCTTGTACTTAGGGACCGCCCGCTCTGACCTATGACCCGTTCTCTCCATAATAGCCTGCTCGTCCATCCCAGCGCTGTACAGCTGACTAGCACAAGTACGCTTGCCACTGTGGTTAGTAAAGTTTCCAACGAGACCACCCTTTTTACATATGATCTTCATGAAGCTCTTTATTTTGTTTACACTATCAACTTGTGCACCATATCGAATAGGGTTCCCTGCTAACGGACGTCTGTAAAACTCTCCGTTGTTTCCAAGCGCATCGAGATACTGCTGAAAATATTCGGCGATGCATCTCTCTCCTTAAAAAAATTAATAAGAAATTGAAACCTTAAACCTTAAAAATGAATTTCAACATAATTAAACTCTTTAACGTTTATACCAAAACATAGCAATGAAAGTATATTTTGCCAGACCTACCTGGTTGACAGTAGTGACGAATATCCTTGCTCTGCAGAGTTAAATGAGCTAGTCCTCCCTTAAACGTCTTGCTAGATCCGCCGACAAAATGTACAAATTTGCCTCGCCCATCCTCCCCAGTGGTGACGTTTGCGCAAATCAGGTCTCTATGCTCATCAAATCCCCTCAGCCCGAAAAGTGTACACATGGAAAAGACATCCATGCGTAGAAGTTTGGGTACGGCAAATTCAAGTGACACACTCCTGTTTTTCTCTTGGCGCCAGTTTTCGAAAACACCAAATGCCCAACAAGTGTTTCTCTTTGTATTTTGATTTTCTTGACTAGAAATCAACTTCTCAATTTCAAAATCCGAAATTCCTCCAAAACACAACTTTGATTCATGGCTGTTTGCTTCAAAATCATTAGTGGCAGTAGATCTATCTCCGTCCAAATCAAAGTCTCCAAACATTTCAACATCAACATTCTGCATTTCGGCACGTGGCGACACTGGAGTATCAATGTTCATACCAATCTCGTTTCCAAAACTGATTTCATGCATACCGTCAATGAGTTCCTCTTCTTTTTCAATTGCTTCACAAATCTGAGAAAGAGTTATGTCGTCCTCGGTAAATCGCAAAAAGTCAAGTTCATCAAACTTGATGGTCTCAAAGACGTCGTCCATCTTGCGTTGTCCTGCAGAAAATGTCGTCTGCTCGCCAGTTGCGCTATACCACAATGCTTTGCGTTAGTGGGCGGAGTTAACGAAAGAAATTTCCAGACTTTTCTAGAGTTCATTAAATACACTACGGTACTTTACCGAGGCGTTCCAAACACAATCGGAAGGCCTCGAGAATCAAGCTAGTCTAACACAAGGTAGGCGGGGTCAACCATGATACAAGTTATTTATAGAACAGTTACTCGTGATAACTGTATTTATCTTGCATCCCCATTGGGCGAGAATCGTTGCTGCGCAACTCGTCCCACCCCAATGGGGATGTTAGATAAATACAGTTATCACTCGTAAACTGTTCTCTAAATATTACGAAGAACACAATTTATTTTTTCGAAATGAATCATATATATACATGTATATACGTACATATTTCCGTTAGCGATATCAAACTCTATTTAAACTGAATAAACTCGAGAAAATGCCGAGCATCTTAACAAAACCTATTGCATTAATCTACCATCAACTAAACCAATTTATTAGTGAAAATATTCAATTTTTATGACTTGTATCCCCCTTTTATGTTAATGATTATCCCAATATAGATTTCCTTATACAGTACCGTTCAGACCCAACCTAACACCAGAGTAAACCTCAATTAAACTCGGAATTACTCTTGCAGTTTACTTCAGGTTAATTCTTCTGTGGGTCCACTCGGGGTTTACTTTTGGTTTACTTTTGGTTTTAGGGTTTGGAATTGTTTTGAGGGTCAACTGAACGCACTGAAGTGTGAAGCATCTTACCTTACTACCTGTAATTCCTGCCTCTTGTATATTCCAAATACACATGTAACGTCCGCTTTCAGGAGAATCATTCGGATCGGATTTTACTCTCTGTGTCCGCTCTGTGTCTACTCTAGTTAACCCAAAATACACCCAAAGTAAATCCAAAAAGTAAACCCAGGGTTTAGTTTGGGTTTACTTTCTGTTAGGTTAGGTCTGATCGGTACTGTATATATATCTTCATGTCAAAACGTGTCATGACAGTTATGAAAAACGAACTTTGCTTTTCTGACGACAAAAGTCTTGAACGTAATATTAACCTTATGCAGCTGCAATTTATGATCTGGACTTGTTGAGGTCTTCCGCTTACGAGCGGAAGACCTTACTATTATTCTCAAAATTTTCCAGATTTCTTATATTTTTTTTCTGGACGCCAACATTGATCCTTAATATCTCGCTTGTTTGTTAACCGATTGATTTAAAATTTTCAGGTCTGATAACATGCCGTGCGATGTTGTCGTTTCAAAATTTACTTCATGTAAATCCCCAACCCGTTGTGAATTATTCCCGTTTTAGTAAAATTTACAGTCAGTATTTGTGGAAACAATTGTTGTCAGTTCGGTCCATTTTTGTGGGGGTGTGCACGTTTAGGAAGCTATAAAAGGGCTTTTTGTAATGCACGAACTGATATTTGCAGTGCGTAAAGATGATTCCACATAGAATTCCCTAATGTTTTTATTCATATATACATTTTCATTTCAGAAAGATGAAGCTCTTTGACCTTATTTTTGTTGTTTGTTGTGATCGGCTTCGGCTATGTGTTACATACATAATGATTCAAATCACGTTATTTTCACATATGCGTAAGAATATTAGTCGGAAGTATAATTCGCCTACTAAAGGTAAAGCTCATTTATGCCTTGCCATTTCGGAAATCAATTAAACAGTGCTATATATAGTTTACTGCATGAAGCGTATATTATTAAACAGAGCTGACCAATGATATTGCATGCCGATCATTCAAAATTATGTCCCTCTCTAGATTTAGATGCATTACGAGACTCAGGTAGCTGATCGATAGCAAAGTCGCTAACTGTATTCAGGCCGTCAACCAGACGACAGTGCATGTGCTTGTAGAGCTGGACGTACACATGTTTAACGCCCCACTGTTTCTGTAACGAAGATATCTTGAATTGTATCAGTACTGGGAGATGTGTTAATAAAATGGTTCCAATGTATGGTAATTAAACTCCACTTTTCTACAATGCACGCCCGCTATATAAAGCATAAAGTGTATTACTGCGATGGCAAATGTACGCTGGCAATTTAAACGAACACGGGATTGCTTCCGATAGTTTAAAGCAAAACAAAAAAAAATGAAAAAATATGATCATCGCAGAGATGATTTTAAAAAGTCAACTTAATATTCGTATACGATAATATTTAAATCCAAAGCCGCTTATTTTAAGTTACGGTTTTCATAGATATCCATTATGACTTGCCTCGCATTTCGCATTTTTTATTTGCAAAACATCTACAAACGAAAATATCAAACAACCTTCCGCAGCCATTTATAAATTAGTTATTACATACACCATTTTTAACAGATAATTTAATGAATTGTGCTTTATAATTGTACTCGCTATCTTCCTTGGAAAAAATTGCATGGAAAAAATTTTGTTCAATGTTCACCAAATACGCTGTAGCCTTAACAATCGAAAATAATTAACAGACTGCATATTGATAGATTTACACATGAACAAACATTCAGACCCGCAATGTATGTATTTTTTACAAATTCTATAAAATGTAGACTCAATGACTGAATTCTTTAAAGTTTTTCGTTTGGGGTATTTTGAATCACGTGTGTACGCTATGAGTACATATAGATTAAAAGCCATATAGGTAAACACTTCAAGAGTTGAATTTTTAAAAGATATTGTGTGCATGCAAAGCAATGCAATGCTAGGGCTATGAAATTCGAACAATGTATATGGTGAGGGTCGGACCGATACTGGTTCTGTTTGTTCTACAAATATCGAATATATTGGGGTGTTGTTGTTTTTTTAACAAATAAGTGTTGCTTTCTTAAAAGCTTGCATTGCTAAACAATGTATTACATCAGAAGCATTATTAATTACCTTAGCTGCATATATGTAGCTCTCGGTCTAGAAAAATTGACTACCATCCGAAATTCTTCATACAAGGGCTATAAAGACTTGCAGCTAACATTTCTTTAATATTTGCCGCTGTTCATAATATTCATTAAATAGACGCACACATTCAAGTTGTAACATGTCGTTTGATATGGGATTTATGGCGTCTATTTATATTGTTTTCATTAAGGACAGACGAGACGTTTCTCAAGTTTATATCATTTTTCTTGGATCGTTTCGGAGCTAGACTATTTCGAATTTTCCTTAAAATAGCACGCAAAATGCATTTGAATGATTATAAGTAAAGTCAAACTATATATTTTCATTTGAACACTTTATATCCAAGCAAAAAAAAACATCATATTACATAAAAGTATTATAATTAGGAAATATCGAAGTGGAAATCTTCACATTGTGGAGACAGAAAAAATAGAAAACAAATGGAAGATACATGTAGGTTGCGTCTGACCTTAATATTATACAAATAATAGCTTTGCAACAAGCTTGCCTGACTACCCAAATGTACTCAATGGAAGCATGCATGTATCAATTAGGCTTTATTATATATAAGAAATGAATTTCACTTTTCGCTGCGGATCATAAATTAATAAACTGAACGTGCAGTTTTTAGAAGCAATTTCGTTCTTTTTCTTCCATTGAGTGCATGTACATGTATATCACTAAACATTAAATCATTTCATTATTTTAATTCTTTTTAGGACTGTACATGTATGAAATAATCTCACAGCCAAATTTAAATTGTATTTGTTATATTAAATGCAAGATATTATTTCCAACCATACATGTAGCATCCTTTTTGAAAGTGTGTGTGTTTGGGGGGGGGGGGGGGGAGGGGGGTAGCTGGGCAGCTTCATCAAAAAAATCTTCACAAGCAATTTAAAAAATGGGGAATTCTGCAAATCCTAATCCGGGGGGGGGGGGGGGGTATTTTCATTTTAACATCAATTTAATTTAATTAGAATTACTTATTTTTTGGTTTCATTAATTACATGCTCCGACAAAAGTGAAAGATCTATGATATCTCTAATTTTTATATGACCAGTTAAGAAAATGTCTGCTGCAAAAAAAAATGGGTAAGACCACCTTACACACCATGTGCTCTGGCCCAACTTTGGACTCCTCCACTATAACATTGAAAAATAAATTATGAATGAGACGTTCTGGCGCAGAGTCTTGTAAATGAAATTCCATTGGTCAGAATGGATTCTTCCATGAGGGTCGGGATATGTATAAAAACCAATTTGATCGTTCAAAGTTTTGAATTGTTAACAACAATATATCAGATCGAATGTTTTAGAACGATTTATAAATCCAATATACAGTCATTTTAATCGGCGAACGCGTAAGCATGTGTATTTATTAGGCAGGCATCCTTACACCTTATTAAGACGAATGATATCGTCCAGCAGATAGAGAAAACAAAACTCCCTGGCATTTTATTTCTTCCAGTTAACTTTCCAGACTGCATGTTATTATACATTTATAATTTGTTTTGTAAATAATAATTCAACAACAATTATTCATTAACAATGTACACTCTAGTACGCTAGCACACAATCGTGTTGCGATGGTCATGATACCTATTTCTAAATCAGGATTACACACTTGCTTGCATTTGGCAGAAGTAAAGCTGGAACTTAACTTTAAAATGAACTATAAGTTACCGATATCATCTCTTTGGAAATGTATTTCTCCTTAGTAAGTACGTGTAGTAAGTGATACATGTAATTGTGAAAACCATAGAGGAATGTATGATCTGCGCATAATAACTGCTTGATACAATATTTCTTTTTTTCAACACGCTTTAAGTCTATGATAAAAAGAAAATATATGCGGAAAAAATGTCATGATTTTCATGAAATTATAGTGAAATTGAAGTTTTAGATATTCTACGAAAGCTCCCCCCCCCCCCCCTTCCCCGGATTAGACTTTGAAGATTTTGGAAAATTCAAAATTCGTTCCTTTTTTAATTTTTGCTTGTCAAAATTTGTTGGATGAGTTTGCCCCCCCCCCCCAATTTTCAAAAACGATGCTACGTGCCTGGATATCACTCATTTTCTTTATTCCTCTTTTTAATAAACAAAACAAACCAACAAACAAAACTGATCCAGATAAATATAATTACATGTATCAAAAATAAACAATACTGCCTTTTCGATATTTGTCATCGTTGTAGACCCGTGTAATAATCAATTATATAGGTGTTTGCACGACATAGAACCCCTTGCTGATCACGTTTTCATTAATGCATATAAAGGAAAAAAATATTAAGATTTTTTGTTGAATTTATTTTGATGTAAAAAAGAAGATAAAATTAGTTCTCGGTCTCTGTATGCTTGTTTGCTAACAATAATCTAAGTTTTTCCATGCAATATTTTGGATAAAGCAATGACGAGTAGTATCTTGAAACTTTATACAAAAATTTATTAGACCTTTAAATTGTAAAATGCTAACATTGAAAGTTGATCTCTTTCTTTTTTTAAGGTAAAACTTTATTGATAAAAAAAAAAATGATTCTTTGAGACAAAATATATTGACATAATCAGTAAGAGTTTGACAATCTCTAACTGCAGGTCTTTAGCTCTTAGTCTAAAAAGAATCAGATGGACGACCTAGGACCCAGATCGTCCATCCAAATTTCTTGAATATTGCCATTTCTTTCGTACACGGACGAATGTTGGTCGAATACTCACCGAGACTAAATGGTTCGTATTTTAAGTTTTAAGTTTTAAAGGTAATTTTGGAACTCCGAAAAAAAATTTCTGAGCAACACATGCTCCCCTCCTCAAAAAACAAAATTATTCTTCAAAACCCCCTTTCAAATATCCAGGATATCAGCATATATACTAAAAGATTCATTGGTGTTTGCGTTCGATACAAAATGCGTTTAAAATGTTTGGTCTTTTTACCTTCATACCGGGCATACCCACTATATGAATATAATCGTCGTCCATATTCTGTCTATATTGAGTCAATTATGATGATTAATTAAGTTTCTCAAAATAAAATGCAAATGCAAAAAAAAAACAACATGCAGCGAATCAAACTATGAACAACTTTAAAAGATCTGTATTTGCTTCCATACACGTATTAATAGTACTTTGTTTCTTTTACTCAGTGTTTATACACCTAATATTGTACCTTGGTCAGCTATCAATTATTGTATTACGTCACAAGTATGACGCAGCTACGACGGAAGACCTAATCGTTACTTGCAACAAGCTCGTCTCTAGTTTAAGAAAACTATTCTTTAGTCTACCGTACACTGGTTATAAAAATGATTTCAAGTAATAATATCATAATAACTATGATAATAATGAATATATTTATATTAATAACGGGATGTACATGCATTGAAGACAAAATGTGCATTTTGGAAATTAGCCATCGTCAGTAAAAGATAGCTAGCTTTTTTAATGTACGAGCTGAAAGAGAAAAAAAGTATCAGAAACACCTCTTGGTTTTACTACATTTTTTAAATAACCAGCAAAAGAAAAATATTCCCACATATCTGAACATTGAAAGAACTTCACTGAAGATATTGGTATTGACTTTAAAATAATTTATTTCATCAGTTGGAACTTTAAAAAAGATTATTTTTATTCTTACAAAGCTACCAAGCAAATATTTCTAAAATGTAATGCTGATTCTTTTTTTACCGGTTGTATGTGTTCAATTCAAAATTCAAAAAAGACATTGGACTCTTTTTATTAAGGTCATCAGCTCCGAGCGGAAGACCTTACTATTACTGTGGTTTCATCAATATTCGTTGAATACCAATTTTCGTGGATTTCGTTGTTAAGTTGATCCATGAAATTAAATGTTCATTGAAATTCAATTTCAACAAACATTTTGTATTGATAGGATCATTGGCCACGAAATTACGTATCCTTGAAACTGTGGTTTTCAGAAAATCCACGAAAATTGATACCCACGAAGATTAATGAAACCACAGTATTCTGAAAAAAATTCAGATTTCTTATTATTTTTTGTTCTTCTAGACGACAATTTTGATCCTTTATATCTCGCTTGATTGTTTTAAAATTTAAATTTTAAACTGATAACATGCCGCGCGATGTTGTCGTTTCATATTTTAGGTGATGAAAATCCCATCCGTTTTTGAGTTATTCCCCTTTTAGTAAAATTTAACGACTTTTTTGCCCGGTGGGTTTAGCATTAACAATTACTGGCAGAGTCTCAAAGGTTGGCTGGTTCAGAAGCTGATACATTAAATTTGTGCACGACATATTTCATTTGTGTTGTAAATGCAAATAAAAGGACGGGTATAGGTGTTGAAACAAAGGTAAGAAAAAATGCAAACAAATTCGCGTATTTTCCGTTTTAGTTTTCAACTTAATAATAATTTATAATAGGTTGCAGTTTAAAAGTTCTTGGTCTTACCGAGACCTTTCACTCAGTGTACAGAAAAGGGGGCTTGCCCCTATAATTAGGGAGTTAAGGCGTCAAATGTTTTTGTCAATAACTCGTTAAGGAATAAAAATTTCTAATGCATTATTGAAGCAAATTTGTAAAGAAATTAATTCTGAATCCTTCCATAGTACGCAATTTGATGTTTATGTAATTTATAGTCAGTATTTGCAGAAACAGTTGTTGTCAATTCGTCCATTTTTGTGGGGGTTTGCACATTTTGGAAGTTATGAAAGGGTTTCTTCTAACGCACTAACTGATATATGTAGCGCGTAAAGATGATTCCACATACAATTCCCAAATGTTTTCATTCATATGTACATTTTCATTTCTTAAAAATGAACCTCTCTAGCCTTATTTTTGTTGTTTGTTTCATAATTATGCCCCTTTCTATATCCAGATGCTCACGAGACTCAGGTAACCGATCGATAGCTAGAGTCAGGTAACCGATCGATAGCAAAGTCGCTAGCTGTATTTCAAATTTCCAGGATCTCCGCATATATACTAAAAGATTCCTTGGCGCTTGCGTAAGATAAAAATGCGTGTAAAATGTATGCCAGTGGTCTTTCTACCCTCATACCGGGCATCACCACAATCCCACTGTGTGAATAAAATGCGGTGAATCAAACTATAGACAACGTGTAAAGATCTGTATTTGCTTATAAACGTGTATACTGATACTCTTTTAAACACGATCACCAGTCCTTTATATTGAAGAGGTGCAAGCTTTTTTACATGTATAAATCGTGACTCTCGATCTCGACGTGAATTAATCAACTTTATTTCCGAGGTCGGTTAGTATGTTTCAAAGAAAGTCTGAGGCAAGTAAAGTAACAGTATCAGTAGTAAATTGTCTGAAGAATTTAATGATACTAATTGTTTTCACAGAATTTGTGTGAAAATAAGGTTAATCTGTCCAAAACTAGCGCAATTTTTTGTGCGCCGTAAATTGTAGCTTTTTAGACGGGGTCACGTGACCCCGTCTATTGGTTTACTGTCAGCCGAAGTCTCAAACCGGAAGGCACGCGTAGAACACATGAATTGAGTCTACGCGTAAGAAAATAGTGCAGTAAGTTTTCATGCATTTCAGTAAATATGTATTATAAAAACACGCATTAAATCTTTTTTTAAGTCCTCTGTGTATAAACACAATTCTATTTAGAAAATAAACAAATAGTTTTATTGATCAAAATATTCTTGCTCGGGTTCACATGTGGAATGAGTTACGTAACTGAATGCACAGCGCCGTTAACGATTCAGTTGGTGTTCAAGCTCATTAATCAATAGAAGAGGTTAATGGTGGAATCGAAATTAAAGTTCCCAAACGCAATGTGCCATTTTTGAAAAGTTGTGAATTTTCTTTTAACAATCTTTCACCTTAATACTACCAAACTTCATGCGCAAGCCGAAGTTAAAATCGGGACGGGTTATACACAGATGTTTTACAATTTAAATAGGTGTTTCATTGGCTTCCAGTCTACTTGCGGTATGACTGCTGTTCGTCTCTAAATGAATTTTTTACCAAAAAAAAAAGTCTGAATTTGCTTTCTCGTTCGTTGGTTCTTTAGTTGATTAAACTGAATCTAAATTTTAAACAATGCATTGTAAGCAAAATTTATAATAGATTATACATTTTGGAAGACTTATACATCATATAATATATACAATCTTATCGATTGAAGAACCAAGTTAAATGTTTATGTTCATGTTTTCCGGCTTAGTTGGAATCAGGCTTTGGGTGATTTACGTTGTAAAATAATGCATTACATTACCATTACTTCATGAATTAGGGCATTAAATTACCATTACCATTACTTAATTTTCTTGAAGTAATGCAATACATTACAATTACATGAGGAAAGTAATCAGTTGCATTACCATTACTTTGTGAAAAGTCAGTAAGTTTGAAAAAAGTAATTTAAAAACTTAATAAAGAGTTTTTGTAAATATTTCATAAATAAAACATGATTAAAATATTTACAGGTTCATGTTCATGTTCACTATCAGGTTAAAATTTAATGACTCATACAAGATTGCTGTTGCACTTGTAGTTCTCAAAGTAAGGTTGGTCCCGTAACATTTACACGCTAATGGCGGAGTTGACAATCTCTGTTGTTTATATCACTGATTTTCGGAGTATCGTAATTCGTGTAGGTGATGCACGAGTTTACACAAAAAAGTAGTAAGTGGCGAAGGGATTTATTTTTACCTATTAATTTTTCATGAATCGCAAATGAAGAAAATCGTGTCAGATAAGTCGGTCTTGAAAATCAAAATGGCGACCGTGACAAATCTTTTTATTGTCAAAGTTCTTGGAATCTTATTGTAAAAAAATATTTCTAACGTCAGGTGCCTGTGTTTGTTATCGGTATACAAATGTTCACTTTGTGGGTTAATTAAGCAGTTTTAGAGTTTTCGGGGTTTTCATAAAACTTTTTTTACGGATACCGTCCGACTTGTGGATATTCCCTTGGATCACACAATTGAATAAATCTAATATATGATTAAAATTATCTAGTTTGATATAGTTGTTTGATTTTCCGGGTTAGTAGTAATTTTAAAAATTTTCCTTGGGGTATTATTTTACATAATATACCGTTGTGTCAATTTTCTATAATTATGAAAACAGTCTCGACCGGGAATTAGTAAAATTTATACAAAATATCAGCCAATTGCAAAAAGCCGAATTTTAACATACTAGATTGAAACAACTAATTCAAACTCATAATTTTTGGAACAAATTCGAGGAAAACATGGACAATTACAAATTCTAACTTTCAAGACCCCGTCTTTCAGTACTCTCAGTACTTTGATTACTATGGGAGGCACTGTAGCTCCAAGGTCGTCCATCTGCATTTTTTCAGACCGGGAGCTACAGACCTGCAGCTAGGGTTGACATTGCACATGATATCAGACATTAACGAAATAGATACATCGACACATCAGATTGTTGGAATTTACATAACCAAGCTTTAAGCCTACAATAGAGCTATTTCTTTAACTACACTCTGCATAGTTAGAATAATCTAATTGTGTCTCGGGACAGGCCTTCACACACTTAAATTGCCTCCCATATACCCGTAATATAGCAAAAAATTGCAGAATCACTCCGAAACGATTTTGAAGAAAAGTAACGAAGTTGCATTGAATATAACAGTCAAATTATTCATAACAAAACATTTGGAGGGTCTAAATACCTTTGATGTAAAAATTTAATTCAAATCAATGAAGAATTTAATACTTTTTTACCAACTTTTTTACTCGCTTCGAATTTACACACCATGTTGACATGTGAGTTAGAGATATCTCCCGTATTGATGAACAGAATATATGATATTTTTTTTATAAAAATTTACACGTATTTGTAATATCGTTTCTGAGTTTATCCATGCAAATGTGATATTGTAAAAACATAAACTAAAGAACCTCCCGTGATTCAGCATGAATGTAATGCGAATGCGTAAGATTGTAGAATCCAAAAAATCTTTATGGTTTCCGGGTTTTTTTCGTTGAGTATTAATTAGCGAAGCTTGATTGTGAAAAAATAGAAACAAATTGGAAATCTTCAAGTACCAATAATGTCTTAAAATATATAAAACAAAAGACAGTACTCTTCCGATTTTTCGGTATTGAAGCCCAAAAATTGAAGTCTATTATTTTTATATAGTAGTATTGATTATTTTTACTATAAAATTTTACAAGGTCTTTAGTTTATGCATAGGATTTCGATAGCTACGATATAAAAAAAAATAAGATAATTCAAAAGGAGTGAGTTGACGTTTGATTCGCATTGTCACATGACTGTCTTGACTTTTATATCAAATGATGCATTATACAAAATTATGAAAATACATTCTAGTAACTCAATATTTGTTTAATTATAAAACTCGTTAATATTTCTGACTATGTATTTGATTTAGGTACAACGTCGGGACAAGAAAATGTTGCTCTTAATGATGACAACAACATGGTGGCAAATCCTGCCTGATTCTCTTATTGGATTGTCGTGTCTCATTGATTTGTGCATATTTTTATGATGGATTTGGATTTCTGTTTTGAATCTTATTACATAATGTCATAACGTGTTAATATTAAAGATATGGTAAGTATTATTTGCGTAGTTTATGATGGAATGACCCTCGGATAGATAACTTCTGTAAAAAAAAAATCACTTTGTATCCATTTTCTCATTACAACAGACATGTAGCAACTCCGAGTAGGGGATAGTTCTTGGTCCAGATTTATTTCAGAAAGCGACATTTAATTAAAATTACATAAAAATGAATTCTGAACGGACCAATCCCCCACATTTGTTAGGGTGCCAAAGAATGATAAAAATAAAATAAACAAGAGATGTTTGTAGAACACCTATGCCCCCTCCCTTGGATTTATCTGCGAAGAGAATGAACGGAAACTACAAATTATTGAAATTTTTCTACATCCAAGGGGCATAACTCTGTCGAAATTTGCGCGATCGTACCCAAAATCAAACTTAACCTAGATCCTGTTGATTAAATTTCATTGCATTATGTGCATCTTTTGCGAAGAAAATGAACGGAAACTAATGGTGGACCGATTGACTGGCATACAGACAGCAGCAAAGCAATATGCTCTCCTTTCTTCAAAGGGGGGCATACAAAGATTACAGGAAACTAATTACATAGATCAAATTTTAAAAAAAAATGAGGCATTGACTATGCCAACTCCTCCCTCCACCTTCAAAGGATAAGATTTTTTTTTTCGAATATAATAACATTCAACGTATTAGTACTGTGGATGAATAATACATTTTTGATGATTTAGGCCAGATAATTGTTGGATGAAAAAAAAATATCTATCTTAGCTAGTTAACAGAGGTACATGTATATGCATTATAGTTAAGAAAATACTTAGTTTGCACCATTGAAAACTATCAACATATCAAATATTCAAAGTGGTATTCAAGTTTTGTTTTCTACGAGGATATATGCGATATAATTAAAGAAAAAAATTTCAAGGCTAGCTTTACATCGCTTAATAATGATCATACGATTAACTGGAAATTTTAATTTACAAGTCAAGTATTCATTTGATTCGTTTTTTGTGTTATACCAGGGTTGTTCGGAAATTATTAAGTCAACTCGAATATCACTCCTTCAAAGTAAGAAATTAGGGTTACGACTAGCATTAACATTAAAGAAACCCCAACAATAATTAAACGAGGTAATAACCAAAAAAAATATTTTAGATTTTGTTAAAGATAGTATATAAAGATGTTAGTGGTCGGGGTACCCGGCGCAGTCATGTAGTCGAAGATAAAAAAACCTAAACATCTACTTTCTAAGTGTCGGTAAACTTACAGTTAGTTTGACTTAATTTAACTAATGATCAACTTGATATACGGATATGGTACAAATATATTTAAGCAATAGAAATCTTACAGCAACTTTACTTTGAACTTTGCCGTCAAGGCGGCGCAGCGATTATACATCAAACGAGTGGAAATCTCAGAAGAAGACCCTTAACGGCCACGCAGTGTATTAAACAGAAATCTATACGATGACAAAGAATAAACTTAAGAGTTTCAGTTTGTCATACTTTTTTTAACCGGGTTTTCCAACGGAAAAATCCGGTTATTAAAATGGTGAAAATGGCGGGCGGGCGGGCGGGCGGCTGCCAAAAGGGTACCCTCATTGTACGGATAACTCCTCCTACAGTTTTCAAGATAGGAAGTTGTTCTTTTGCAGATCAATTGTACATATATCAGAGGTGTGCATATTGCTAGGATTTTGATTTCCGATAATTTATCGAAAAAATACCAGCTTTTGAACTTAGTCATTTTTTGGCAAAATATTGCATATAGGGTACCCTCATTGTACGGATAACTCCTCCTACAGTTCTCAAGATAGGAAGTGTTCTTTTGCAGATCAATTGTACATATATCAGAGGTGTGCATATTGCTAGGATTTTGATTTCCGATAATTTATCGAAAAAATACCAGCTTTCGAACTTAGTCATTTTTTGGCAAAATATTGCATATAGGGTACCCTCATTGTACGGATAACTCCTCCTACAGTTCTCAAGATAGGAAGTTGTTCTTTTGCTGATCAATTGTACATATATCAGAGGTGTGCATATTGCTAGGATTTTGATTTCCGATAATTTATGAAAAAAATACTAGCTTTTGAACTTAGTCATTTTTTGGCAAAATGTTGCATATACATGTAGGGTACTCCATTTCACTGGATAAGGGTTGACATGGATTATGGATACAGTTTACATAAAAGAAAACCCGGTTTGCTGTCACATTGACAGCTTTTCACTTGTCTCTAATTGTTTTACTAGAATTAAGACAAAGGGACTAAATACAAAGTACTTTTTACACCCTCACTGTTGTTAACATTTCTTAAATATGTACAAAATGTTTGTAAGATGTTTGAAACACAGGAGCAATTAGAAGCGTTAAATTGACGTTGCAAAAAGTTTGCGGTTGCGTGGGGTCGTGCGTGGAGGAAGGCATCTTAATCTGCTTATCAGGAATGATATATCATGCCGTGGACAAGAAACTTTTTTTTTGATAAACTCTATCCTGATTTAGGTTTGGTTAAATTCCAAGGGTTTATTATTTTTCCTAAAAGAGTAAGAGAAAACGTCTTTATAATTTTCAAACAACCCTCGTAACAACATGTTCTAGCACCACTTTATCACTATAACTTTGTTTTATCTAAATTTGAATTTTTCGGTTTAAACTTTAATGAAATTCAATGTAAAGAATTTTTAGATGGTTATATTAATAGTGAAGGGGCATTCCACCTTAACTATTTAACAGATATATTATATACCGTTTGTTTATTTCATTTACTTTTATATTTTTTCTTTCCTAAAGGAATTTGTAACATCGGATTTTATATGATATATGTATGTATTATTCGTATCATAAAGACATCATTTTCAAGTACAAGTATTTGATTAATTTGGTAGTACACATCTTCAATAATTGATACCAGATATAAGGACAACATTTTAAAAACAATTTGGTACAAGGTTATTTTTGATTTAAGGTACAAAATATTTTTTCTAAAAAAGAGTATTGTAAATTTTCTATCGAAAATGAGAACTTTTTTTATTTTATTTTTAACATAATAAAAAACAAATATAAATTTTACAAGAGCCTAAATGTAATAAAACTTGCATAGCTTTGTTTTGTTTAAAACGACTAATAATGAATTACTGATGGCTAACAAAAATTGATAACAATACTATTAAAATTTGCCTTAATTTATTTTGCAAGTGTTGCACATTGTTATTGTTGTAGAAACCTTAGCAGAAAATGCTTTATCTCACTTTCATTTTTTAAACTTACCATGATTATTGGTCAAAGCAAACATTAAATAATGTGCCAGATATGAGTATCTTTTTGGCATACGTATCATCATCTTCATAGTCATTTTAATGCTTAATACCAATAATTGTGTGAAAATTGTTTTTGTTTTGGTTTTAATGTAACTATTGGTCTTGCCTTGATACATTAGTTTATTAATATCATAAGTAAAGATTAGCACTGTACTATATATGCAAATGCTTTAATCATTTTTTTCAAAAAAAAAGGTTATTGTTACTAACATTATAGAGACATAATTGGGAAAGGTGCAATTAATAAGATTTGTATTTTGTTTCAATAAACAATGCATTTTAAAGTAACTTTCGTTTGGTGTTTCTATTGCTTGTTTTCTAACAAAGGACCCATTAGTGTCCGTTTGTATCAACGTGCTAATTAAAGAGCCCTAATTTTACATGGAGGTCATTCCAAAAATTTTTCCTTTTTCTAATGAATGTTTCTGAAAACAATTTCGAAATTATCCATATTTACACTCATGAAAATATTTTATTCTTTTAACTTTAGAAACGGTATTTTCCTTGGCTGCCATCATCCAGGAAAACCAAATAGACTTATAAGAATAACCTTTGTAGTTTAGATTTTTGTAACTTATACTTTAGCATTAAAAACTCGTTTTCTTTTGGGTGTATCACATTTCATCACAGGACGCCCAAATATTTGGTTGCATAACGACGGGATAATTCTTTTTTTTTAATGAATTTGTGGGTTCACCCTGCAAAAAGGAAACGACTTCAATGTGAAGATAGTGCTATAATGTTAACGTATACCAATGAAAACAGTAATTGTAATGGATAGAAAGTAAAAAAGCAGTTTTATCTTTCCTAAAAAAAATCTGATGTATAAGATTTGGTGCATATGACTCTCGGCAAGTTAATGTTTTTAAAAATTACAATAATTCACTTCTCCATTGCAGTTTAGGACTTGATAATTGATGCACATATATGTATGTCAACAAAATATATCAATTTGTTAGAAAAAAAATTAAAACATATTTTTATGTGAGTAAAAATATATTCCATGTTTTGATTTCTCTAATTATATTAAAAAGAGGTCGATAGGGCAGTTCATTACCACTTCGTCAAGACTGATGAAATGAAAGTTTTTTGTTCCTATCAGTTGTAAAAGATGGAGATGCCTAGTGTGTGTATGTTTTCAACGTATACAAATCTTTTGATCTGTATTACATCTGAAGAAGCAAACATACCTTTATTTAGAATTGAAATAACTACTTAAAAGTAGCAAATGCTTTTCATAATAAGTAGTATGATCATTCTGTCTGGGAATTGTGTACCTTGAATATGCATGTTCCATTATAAATGGCAACATGTAAAAAGGCGGAGCAAAGAGATTCCCATATATATAAAATGACACTTTGAATAAAGGGGGATGTGCGGCCATCTTGTACATTGCAGATAAGAATGTAAACATTTCTTGAACTGGCTTGTTTCTGACAAAAACTCCTGTCAAAAGATACAAAAGCAATAAATACCCAATCCTACATGTCACTTTGTTTGAAAAGTATGCATACAAAAACAGGGCGATGCCCTTTTAATCTCTTAGAGCATCTGTTGAACTCTGCATCTACAGATTTGAGTTATTTTGAAAATTTAAGAATATGAAGGGGGTTTAATTGGTTTAAACCGTTTGTTGAGAAAATTTTTGAATCTTCCACATTTTTGTTGTACCTTTGCCTCAAATTACGGTATCCTATTTTTATCGGAGGGCATGGGATCTATTTTTAGAACAAGAGAAATCCAGTCAATACTTAGAACTCATATGTCTATGGTGACACATTGACGTTATATTTTCATACAAATGTGAATTCAAAACAATCCGTTTTAAATTTGATAAACATCTCTATACCTTTCCCATGTTTCTTTTATATGAATTTTTCAGGGTTTTTTTTAGTTCTATATGTATAAAGTAAAGTCTTTTTAGAAGTTTTAGATGTGGAGTAGGGGTCCAAAAAAGTGATAGTCTGAAATCAAAAAAAACATTTATCATATTTTAATGAGTACACCTCAAACGACGACAGACAAAACTGTTTTACGTAACCCGAACATAGGTTTTGAACAAATTGTGTAAGTTTTTTAAAAATTAAAAATAAAAACAAAAGAATTATCAAACCCCATTGCTTATTTGATATTTTCAAGTTTGATTTTACTAAAATACTGCAATATATGTAGAGAAATCTAAAATGTTTTGAGCACATTATTGACATTTTTATGGTTTTTATGCATTAATGTACAACAAGACCCTTTGTAAAATATTTTGGAATCGTTAAATGTGAATAAGCTAATTTTTTCTGTGAAACAAAAGCTCCGATTTTAAAAACCACAAATTTCAGCTTAAAGTGCAATCTTTAAAATATTTAAATATCAAAACAATCAGTGTTTAAGCACAACAAACCGAGTGTGTCATTTTTCAATAGCATACATGTTGATGACACTGATGTCATTCCCACTTGTTCATATTTTAAAAGCAAGCGATTTTCATCTTTACTTGTGCCATAGCATAAGTACAATGTATATTCGGCCAAGTTTCATTTTCTTTCATTCTCAATAAATCATGCATTTATTAAGGTCTTCCGTTTCCAACGGAAGACCTTGTACTGATTCTGTTGGAAATTCTTCATTATTATTTTTCCAACGGAAGACCCTCTTGTTATTATATTGTTTCTTTTTATTATTATTAGGGTCTTCCGTTTCCAACGGAAGACCCTCTTGTTATTCTTCGGTTTCTTTTTATTAGGGTCTTCCGTTTTCCAACGGAAGACCCTTTTGTTTTTCTACGGTTTCTTTTTTTTTCTTATTAGGGTTTTCCGTTTTTCAACGGAAAACCCTTCTGTTATTCTACTGTTTCTTATTATTATTTTTTTTTTCCCGCAAATTTTGTGCACGAGATTTCTCGAACATTTTTTGTCTGATTGCTATGAAACTTTCAGGGTAAGTAGATGATATTAATATCTCTAGACGTTTTTTCAAATTTTTAAAATTCACCTCCGGTTATGAGTTATTGCCCTTTAATTGGAAATTGGGGGTCTTTTGTCCAGAGTTGATCTCGGGAACTACAGATGATAGATGCATGAAATTTGGCGAAATTGTCGGTAACATTTTATAGTTTTGCTGGCATGAAAATTTTGGTAATTTCTTTGTTAGTTTTTGAGCTATTTGTCGTCAAAGTTTAAGATTTTTTCGGGGCTGAAATTTTGTTGCTTTTTGTATTATAACCTTTAAACTAAAAATATTTTGTTAATACATATAGAACAAAAGTTGTTTAGAATAACGAGAGCTTTCATTTAAAATTAAGAAAAAAGGGCTGGCCCCTATAATTAGGGGTCAGCAGCTCATACACGTATTTTTCTGATAGCAAAAATCGTTATCCTTTTATGAAAAAAAATTAATTCAGTTATTGTTAATATATTAAATCATGTCATTTGGTATCAAATTAAACAAGTTCTGTGCTATATTTTTTTTTCAAATTTCATAAAACAAATATGTGAGAATCGTACATGAACGAGTTAATATGTCTATATAGACACACAAGCGAACAAATGCCACATTAAGGCCCAGGCATTTACTGCATTACGTTGTGTTGCGTCTTAGATAAATTGTTGTGATTCAATTTCATTTTTTTTCATCTATATCATTTATGATTTCAATGAACACACATTATTTAAACGTTCTATGTGCAACTATTTGTCGGGGCGCCCCTGTTTGTAACCCCCGCGCGCGCGCCGAATGTAAACAGTAACAAACGGCAATGTAGAAAAGAGAGAGCCGTAATGCAGAAGAGAAGTTGTGTATTCTTTCGGTGTACACATGCATTTTCAATTTGCTGTGAAACATATGAACATGCACAGGGAACAATACTACATATTTGTTTAAGGAGGATATTTTTCTCGTGTGAATCGTTTACGAGGAAATTCTGTCAGCCACACTTCTGTCGACGATCAGCCGTTAATAAGCTACGAGTAATAAAGGAGAAAAGATGGACATTAAAGTGTGTGATTTATGTGGATGTTACTGAAGAAGGTGAGGCTTTTACTCCTTTTAAAGTTTCTTGTTAACTGGTTAAAATTTAGTATATAGTATAGATGTACATGTAAGTACGTGCACACTTTTAGATGTTTTTGTTATGGTGTGGGTGTTTGTTTACTAACGTGTAATTTTTACATGTTTCATGGATGTTTAGACTCGCTCGAGGTTCATGGGGGACTGGAAAGGGTAACTGAATTTATCTATTTAAAAAAATAACAGATTGTGAATTTTCAACTCAAAATTCAAAGCAGGGTCTAATTAGAAACATCATATATATTTTTGTGCAGAAGACTCCAAATGTAGTCATGAATACCCTGTAGACATAACTTCAAGTAAATAAAATTGTATACTTCAGACTTCAGAGTTAAAACATGACTTTAATATCTTTATGATGCCGATCATTGTATCATTAAAGAGGTTTATCAGACCAACGGGTACCCGGTACATGTACTTGTACATGTAGGTTACAAGTTAGAACTATGCCTACCATTCTACCAGTTCACATAATTTTTCTTGTTTAGCAGTTATGATGTGTACTTAAATTGTCCTTGTTAATGTTTTAAATGTAATTTTTTATTCTCTTTTTTTAATCTGACTACTGGCAGTACTGGCGTGCGAGCAGTTCTCGCCGAGGACCATTTCTCGCTGGTGCATCATATTTTCGTATATAATTTTATGTGTTGATAAAATGACGTAACAATGAACTGGTGAGAAATGGTACTCGGCGAGAACTGATCGCACGCCAATATTGATTAATTACAGACAAAAACTGAAGGTTGCGAGTGTTATTTTTTATTGAACAACATTGTTTAAAATAATTCTTTATATATGTGACGATCAGACCGGTTTGAATACCAGTGCCAGATAGCTCAGTTGGTAGAGCACCTGACTAGAGATTCAGGGGGCCCAGGTTCAAATTCCAGTTTGGTCCTTCATTATTTCTCCCATCCTGTTACAATATTGGTGTTGTGACCAACCCCTGGAACGAACAGGTTAACTCGATCCTGCCAGGGATGATCTTCGAGGGTGAAGATCATTTAAGGAGGAGGAATGTGACGGTCAGACTTGTTTGAATACCGGTGCCAGATACATGTACCTCAGTTGGTAGAGCACTTGACTAGAGATTCAGAGGGCCAGGTTCGAATCCCACTTTGTTCCGTCGTTATTTCTCCCATCTTTTACATATACGAGGGTTGTCCCAAAATAGCGTAGACAGGACATATAATTTATAATCTGTTCACTGCAATTTCATAAGACTTCTATGTTTTCTTCAATGACCCTTTGGCAAACAATAATGAAAAATTCAAATCTGTACTTTATTTATTTCTCGAGAAAATAAATAATTAGTAACAACAAGTTTTGTCAGGCGGCGCAATGTTCGACGTCGAAAATTTCCAGTTTTACGTTGTTGCTAAACCCTGGACATCGTTTACGATAACATTTACATTTTATTTCCAAAAAAGTCTTAGAAAAAATATTATCTTTGAACAAGTAACCTGAGTGCACATTCAACATATATTTCTAGTTTTGTTTTTTTTTGTTTTAAATATTTTCTTAGTACAAATGATCTGTCGGCTTCACACTTGTCCTGTATTACTTGTTGTCTAAGGTCTGTCTTGCCGAAATGTGTCTTTAAGCATTTTGACGTCCATTGATATCGTTCGGGGTTTCTTTTAAACCACTAATTGTCATCATACTTGTTCAAATATTTTCAATGTTGTTTAACTACTTATTCACAAAACGCATTTTCAATCGATTTTGTTAATTTCATTTACTTCCAAAGCCGCTTAGCATTTATTTCACGGTCTTTACAAAATTGTATCAGTTACTGCTGCGCCGCCTTAAACGCTGACATCGTCATTTTATTACGAGTTAACTTTTCAACATGTCACTCTAAGATATTTAAAAGTTTTGTTATAGCCAAAACAATTTCTGAGTAAATAATAGAATTATTACAAATATCAATGTATGTTTTATTTGAATTTTTTTATTCGAAAAGTACTTTTCCTTGCAATTTTCATTTCATATTATGTTGATTTTAACTTTTTGTTCTTGACATTGCGCCGCATGTCGAATTTCTGACCTTACATGCTTTCATTTCACTAATTTAATCTCAAATAATATTTGATTTTAAAACATTATTTGAATGCAAATTTCTTGAACCCTTTGTGGCACAAATTTCATCTTCCTTTGTCTTCGATTAACTGAATAACGCCACTTGTCTACGCTATTTTGGGACAACCCTCGTACATGTATATCAGATATATGACAGATGATTAAGGTCATCACATGTTTTGCAAGATGCAATAAGTGTTAAAAACCTTTACTTTACAACAGAATACATTTACCGGTAAGTGAATATTTATATGTTTCTTGTTATTATTTGGTGTGATTTTCTTGACAGTGTCGCATTAACTATTTACCCGCTCCTAAAACACAAACTTTCTTTTTGTGGATTCAGCTTACCGCTGATTGGCTGCTGTTGCAGCAGACAAATAAGATATGCACGCACAAAACACAATGAACTTATCAGAGAATGAGTTGAGTTTATTTAAACTGTTGCAATTTGGGTATTTTTTTTTTATATGTATACTTGTGACAAAACATATATGTGGTACATACAGCTGTAGCTTTATGAAGAAAATTTTAGTTAGACCATATATACCTATCATGCAAGTATATGATATTTACAAAAAACTTGCAATTTATGGCGCACGAAATATACGCTAGTTTTATAAAGATTGACATACATGTAATGTACCACATTCTGTGAAAAATAATCTATTAAAAATTCTTCATTAAGTTTACTCATACATGTTTTATGCTTATTACACGTAGTATTGTTTTTAAAACATGTAATTTATAAAAAAATAAACAAAAACCCTCGCTAAATTTATTTGCAAAAAAAAAAACACAGTAGAATTGATAAAAAATGGTATACCAGAAGCTAATACCAGTACATGTACTTTGACGCTGTTCGGTGGGTAATATTCGTTTGTAATTTACGAATTGAAATATTGACTGTTGCACTACAAGTACGGTAATAAACTCTCTCTCTCTCTCAAACTCTCTCTCTTTCTCAATTTTTTAAGTGTTTATACCTATGAAATTTTTTTAATATTATATTCTGACTTGATATGCAAATTTTTGATCTTGTACTGCCTAAATGTTATGTCATGTATTGGGATATGTCATACTTATTACACTGCATGGTCAGTGTATTTTTTACAGAAATACTATGCATATGTTAATGTAAACACAGCGATTACTAGTACATGTATGTAAACACAGCTAATTATTTTTTTTATTTATTTCAGCTCAAAACAGACTCTTGTTACCACATGGCTTTTACCGGTACCTGTTGATTCTTGTGGGTCAGCTCCTGAGATTAACCTGTCACCTCTATCCACATGCATATTCCTTGTGTTCTACAGACTATTTACCGGTAATTCAAATTAAATCCGATAATGCATGAACAATAATGGAACTTGAAGAAAGCATCATGCCATGTTGTGGTTTGTGTTTGATAAGAAATTATGAAAACAAAATTAAGGCTGTTTAAAGAAATTCATAATTGCTGTGAAAATTTGTTTTTCAATAAAAGTATACAATTATGTTTCCTTTATTTTTTTATTTCATAAAGATATTTAGATGTGTTTACATAATTGAACCCCCCCCCCCCCCTCTATTTAATTGTCTGCATTAAGATTACATGTAGGATATGTAAATGTACATTTGACTTTGAAATAACATCTGCTATGATAATTACTTTTGAAATGAACAAGAAACAACCTATTTCTACCTTTCTAAGGTATATATGCATAAAAAAGTAGAAAAACATGTCAAATTTGAACATTTTTCATTGAAATCAACTCTGTCTCCAGCTACCTGGGTGTGTTTAAATTTAATTCTAATTTAAGGCAGATGTCTAACTTGTAGGTTGTAACTTACTGTTTTAGCATGGTTAGAAGGAGACTAGAAATCAGAATAGATTAGATATTCACTAAATATGATTGTTAGCTTACTTTTTTCATGAAAACAAGAAATCACAAGCAGGACAGCTGTCTATTTGTTAATTAAAATGGTACAAATCATACAATAAACAAATAAAGATCAAATTTTAGAATCATTGATGATTGTTTTCAAATATGTGTGAGAAATGACTCAAGGAAATTGCCACACGTTTCATAAAATTAAGTAAAACATTTCAAACCATGACTTTATGAAAATGAAAAGATTGGGGGGTGGGGGGTATACATGTAAGGGTATTTCTAAGTGATGTGAAGCTTTTATCATGATTATATATTGTAGGCATATGTTGTATTGAATAAGGTTTCTTTTTAAAGGTGGTTGAACAAAAGTTGACCTCTAAAAGGTCAGGTAAAGATGTTTTACTATGGAGAACCCTGTAAATCTGTGTTTACTAAAGGAAATTGGAAATGGTTGGTTCACTTAAATGGCCATATTTTTATTAAACCTCAATGGAATTGGCAATATGTGGTATTCTTTTTCTCAGAATTGCATTAGCTTTCTTATTCTAAGACAAACCGTCTTTTCATAAAAATGTTAGTGTACTAAGTTAAAGGTACAAGGAACAGTTTCGGATAAAGTACCGTCAATATTTTTGTAAAATTGAGAGTGACTGTACTTGAAGGTTTATCATTGTTGCGTAGATTCATGAAATTAATTTTAATGATTATCAATAGTTAGAGGGATGTCTCTTGTTGGAATTGGTAAGCAATATTAAGGCCCCTAATTTTAAGTACATGAGAAGCAGAAATAAATTGTGAAACTTGCGGCTATGACAGATATGTTGACTTTACAGTGAAATTGAAGGTTACAAACGGGAGGTTATATAACATGAAATGTAGGTGGATGGGATATTATTATATATGCCTATTTAGTATTTACTGGGTATGAGGACAATATCAAGTTTATTGTCCCCCAAGACAGCAACTATTTAATGAGGCAAAGCCAAGGGAAATAGTTGCTGTGGAATGGGACAATAAACTTGCTATTGTCCGAATAGTCAGTTAATTGGTATTTCATTATACAGAGGAAAACTTTTTTTGTCAGCGATGCAGAATTTCTTGATGATAAACAAATTAGAGTTAAATCAAACTTTGTATTTAATGCGGCGATCTTATTAGGTCAGAGGTGTTGCGAGTTTAAGGTGATATGGGACACTTCCATGTTGTGACGTATTGTTTATCGAAATAAACAATAAAATAAAGTGTAATTATATAAGTACATGTAATTTCTTTTCAAAAATGGTCACCTAACTCCTTAGCACAGTGGGTTAGAGGGTTTACCGGTACTAGGAACCTGTAAGTCATGAGTTCGAATCCCGCTGGGGTTTTTACAATTTTTACCTTTTCAAATATTTTTAAAAGCTATTTTTTGGTTAAATATTGTAAAATTTGAAAATTCTAAACCGGTGAAAAGTTTTCAATTATATAGTACTTTAATCCACATTAATATCGACAGATGTCCCATACCACCTTAAAAAGGAGGGAAATCAAATTCTGCTGATGAATGGTTTTGATGACTATTCACCATGGGCAGATAGCATGGATACTATTTTAAATTAGATAAAAAGGCATGTTTATGCGGGCGCCTTCTAGTGATCAATTTGTCTGTCTGTCCATCCGAGATGGCTTGACAGGAGCATAGCTTCTCTCCCCTTGGCCCAATCTGGCTCATACCTCATCCACAGGGTTCCTTTGGTTGAAGGATGTGCAGTGACCTTGAACCATGTTTTTAGGTATAAGGTTAAGGTCATAGCAGAATTATATATATAAAATCCTTGTCTGGGGCATATCTTTTTTCCCTTTGGTCCAATCTGGCTAATACTCACAGAGTGTCTCTATGGTTAAACGATGTGCAGTGACCTTACATGAAATTTCTAGGTAACGGGTGAAGATCATATCGGATCATGCAAAAATCCTTTTTTGAGAGCATATATAATTTCTACTAACACCTATTTGGCTCAGACTTCACATTAGCAGAGCTTTTGAGTAAAGGGTGAATGGGTGTGTAGTGACCTTGAACCTATTTTCAGTGAAAAGAAACTGTGAAGGTCATACCAGAATTATATTTTTAAAATCCTTGTCTGGAGTATATCTTCTCTCCCTTTGCTCCATTCAGCCTCATACTTCACCCACATGATGCCTTTGTTCAAAATATATGCAATGACCTCGAATGATATTTGTAGATGAAGAGTCAAGGTCATATCAGATCACACAAAAATCCACATTTTAAGAGCATAGATATACTCTCCTTTTAGCCCCTATTTGGCTAATATTTTACCTTTACAGAGTTTATTGGTTAATGGCGTGCAGTGACCTTGAACCAAGTCTGTCAATGTGAAGGTCATAGCAGATCTTTTTAAAATTAGTTTTAGATAGTAGATTATTTTCCAAATATGCTTAATCTTGGTCAGATTGAACAAAAATGCATGTATGTTAGGGGGAATGAAATTGAATTAAAAGTTCTATGCCAGCTGGAATAATTTCAAGTGATAGGTTAAGGTCAAAGCAGAATTCTCTGAAATAACATAAGCGGGGCCCTTTGAAATGTTCACCATTTCAATGTTGTCTGGTTCATAGTATTTTTACATAGAAAATATTCACAGAAGTACAGTAAACTAAACTTTACATCGATAAGTTTCTGACAATTAATGACGCAACGAGCACACAGTACGAAATGTCAACCTTTTGAAAAGCAGTGAAGAGGAAAAGCTGCTCAGAAATATGTTTTAAACAAAATTGATTTTTTACATAAATTATAATTTTGCATTCTGGGTTAAGAAAAAAGATGTTAGTTCAAGGTAAAGTAAACTTGTACCTAAAATGAAGTCAAATTTGTTAAGTCGTACTTAAACACATTGTTTTTTTGTTAAGTCGTTCTTGAAATGGTTAAGGGTTTTGGTTAAGTCGTACTTAAAAAACATTCGGATCATGTTAAGTTGTACCAAGAATCATTCGTTTTTTTTATCTTTTTGTACTTAGGTTTCTTTGTTACTATATTAAGAACTCTGCTTCTTAGACGTACTTCTAGCGTTGCTTTCGACATTAGCGGAAAACCCACTCGTTGCTTTGCAACGAGCTTTGCTCTAGTTCTTATTATTATTATTCTTTTTATTTTTTTTCCAACTCAAATATTTCAAAAACGCTTGCATCGATTGTTTTGAAATTTACAGGTTTAATGTATATCTAAAAGATCTCTATGATATGAAAAAAATATTTGATGACGTCATCAAATTCGTCAGATATTGACGTTTTTCACGTTTTAAAAAGTGATTTTGTCCGGAGCTTTTCTTATTTTCGATTTAAGATAAAGCTATGAGATTTACAGAGTAGGTAGAACTACCGTTTTACTTATGACATAAGGCTGAAAACTCAATTCGGACACTTCCGGTCGAAACCGGAAGCAAAACCAATTTTTTTGAATTTTCATGTTTCTCAATTTTAAAATTTTTACGTACGCATCTTACAGTAATTTCCATGCTGAGTTCAAAACTGAAATCCGTTTGAAAATCGGACGATGCATTACAAAGTTATTGGGATTTAAATATTGATTTTTCCGGAAATTTTCATTCCGCGTCCTTGGTTTAAAAAATAGCATAATGTTTATCGTAAAGTTAACTCGTACCAAAAATAATTGTTAAGTCGTACTTAAACACATTCGGATTTTTTTTGGTTAAGTCGTTCTTAAAATCAAAAAGGTGTTTGTTAATTCGTACTTAAAATCATTCGTATTTTGTTAAGTCGTACCAGGAATAATTCGATTTTTTTTATCTTTTTATTTTAGTTACTCTTGTTGTTGCTTTAAGAGCTCTGCTTCTTACAGGAACTTCCAGCTTTACTTCCGACATTAACGGAAGACCCACTCGTTGCTTTGCAACGAGCTTTGCTCTAGTTATTATACTTTTTCTTTTCTTCTGACTCCTTTTTTGCCTCATAACTCAAAAGGTTTTTAACTGATTTTGATGAAATTTTCAGAGATTTTTGCAAGTTAGCTTCCAACAAAAATGTGAAAGTTTTAAAGAGAACGTCACTACCGTTTTGACGTGACGTCATTTTTAAAAATTTCAAAAAGTCATTTTGTCCCGGACTTTTCTCAAGAACGCTTTAAGATAGAGGCTTGGAATTTTCAATGGTTATGATTTGGTCGATTTACCTCTGTAATAAGACTCGAAATGAAAATCTGTCACTTCCGGTCGAAACCGGAAATGAAACAAATTTTTCGAAAAAATGAATTTTCTGATCAAATCAAAAATGAATGTGTGCTTTATAGAGCTTATCAAGCTGAATCTAACACTGAAAGCCGTTTTAAAATCGAACAATTCATGAAAGAGATATCGGAGTTTAAAAATTGATTTTTCCGGAAATTTTGTTTCCGTGTCCTTGGTTTAAAAAATAGCGTAATGTTCAAAGTAAAATTAACTCGTACCGAAAAAAATTGTTAAGTCGTACTTGAACAATTCGGATTTGTTTTGTTAAGTCGTTCTTGAATTTGGAAAGGTGTTTGTTAAGTCGTACTTAAAATCATTCGGATTTTGTTAAGTCGTACCAGGAATAATTCGATTTTTTTCATCTTTTTAGTTTAGTTACTCTTGTTATTGGTTTAAGAGTTCTGCTTCTTACAGGAACATCCAGCTTTACTTCTGACATTAACGGAAGACCCACTCGTTGCTTTGCAACGAGCTTTGCTCTAGTTCTTCTTCTTTTTCTTCTAGACGTTTCTTTAAACTGTAATATCTCGCTTGTTTGTCGTTAGATTTTATTCAAATTTTCAGGGTTTATTGGAAATCATAATAGCTTAATATAGCACAAACAATTGTGAAATCGCTACTTCCGGTTTTGAGTTATTCCCCATTGAATATTTTTTTAGTGGGTCTCGTGTACCTGCAAAGGCTCCGAGTTGATCCGTAGCAAGTAGTTTTAATTTACAAATCTTTAATGTAGACATCTTGAACGTTGTCCTCCTAGTTTTATATGTTTGATTAACCCACGTATACTCCTTCAAAAATTACATCGAAATTTATGTTTCAAAAAATGTTAAATTTTGCTTATATCTTTGCTCAATAACTTCTTAGTTGTAAATTTTTTCTAGACACATATAGAACAAAAGTTGTGCAGAATATTAAGAGCTTTCATTTGATACCATAAAAAAGGGGCTAGCCCCTAAAATGAGGGGTCTAGAGCCCTTAAAAGTCTTTGCTTCATAACTCTAAAACGGTAAATTTTTCGATATGGGCGTCGCTGCAAAAATTGTTGTTTGTGACTTTATTGATCTCATTAAACTGTTTTTGTGTTCTGGTATTGCATAATGTGAGGGAAAAAGTAATACGTGTTGACCAGTACTCGCGGCAATTTGGCCAAGTTAACGAAACTCTCCATCACCCGCGGCCGAGAAAATCGGTCACCATGGTCGCAGCTGGGCTACCTAGCGGTCAGCGGTTATCTAATATTACACGAGAGTTGCGTCTCTCATATACGAGTTTATTTAGCCGCGAACTCAAGAATTGTTTTAGTTTTGATTACACATAAAAGTTTAAGGACTAAACGATTCGGTGTCAATTAAGAAATTGTTCAGTTAATTAATAAAAGCAATGTCATTCTCATCTAAAGCAATATCAGACATTGATCAATTGTGGGGTTTAAGTTTAAAATAAAGAACTTTTATTTGATAGAATATGGTCATTATACTGCAAACTTTACAAATCGTCCTGGGTTCCGAACCGTGCCTGTCTGCGCGTTGTACCTTTTCGTAATCTATCCTTCGTCCACGGCTGAGGAGATCAGCCACGGCTGCACTACCTAACGGTAAGCGGTTATCTCATACACAAGATTCGCACACCGCGACGCACACTTAGATGAATATGAACGTGTTTGAGTTTACATAGTCGTAAAAACAAGAACTGTTTTGATTTTATGTTATAAAAGTTTGTCCATCTTGTATATATTTAATTCAACATTTGATTGAAAATGAATATTAATGAACGATATTACTCCAAATCGGAAACATCGTCAGAAATAAATTAATGGTTGGTTTGTATATCTAAACATTTTTAACCCCCCCCCCCCCCCCGAAATATCAAATGATGATCATCCCTCGCACATGGCCGAGGATGTATAGCGCGAGTGGACGAGTGATCCGCGGTCGGCTCGTGTTCTTCTACATGTACCTTATCACGCATTCATGTTTCATATTTTGCACGGACAGAACTATATTTATTATGCTTTAACTATTATTTAGGTTAAAGATGAAAAGATAAATTTATTTTACTTGTACAGCTGATTAAGCATTGATTTAATTATACGATAGGGTACAAGGTACTCAAATTATAATCAAATGTTACATGTTTGCTAGCACGATAAAAGAATGTCCTGAATTGTCCTAAATTGAGGCATTTGATGATTATTTGAAAGAATATTAAATTGAGTTTTATACAACTTAAGATTAGATTCTATCGGTCACATATTAATCACTCTGTAGTTTTTCTGATACATGGTTGTTCGTTTGAGCGTGGAAGCGAACTCATTGCTGCGTCCCCCTCCCCCCGCCCCGCTGACAAGTGCTCGCGCTGTATTTTTTTTAAATTGGCGAACAGATATCCAGATATGTCGAAAATCATTTTTGGCGACTTCTTCTTATGTGTAACATTTTCTCCTCAACGTGTTTCACTTTCCCACCCGTTTGTTTATTCGGCCAGTCTGTGTTAATTCAATCGCCACCTGCGACCGAAAATCTTGTGTCGCTTTAGCGCACACAACTCAGAACATATGTAATTGAGTAACAGTTGGACGGTGCTTTTATAAACAATAAGACTATTATTCGAAGTCAATCATCTTCACATTAAAGATGTGAAATTCTTACCTGAGAATGTGGCTAATAAATCAACCTGTTGACCACGCTAAACTTCTGTATGAACATAATAATTCATAATATATTATAATTGAAAGTTGGAAGTCAAACTTTGACACATTGAGGAGAAAATGTTACAACCTTTTAATTGAAGTTGTGTATTATAAGGTTGTAATGCAACTTAATTTACTTACAGGGTTAGCTACAGCCAGCTAGTGGAATACTAATTTTAGGTGAACAATGAATACCCAATATATTAAAATACAAGATAAATAGTTTCCAGAACTATAATACTATGCATGTGTATATGAAGGTGTATAGCTGTAGGTGAGGAGGTAAAGGTGTATCGATATACATACAATGTATGACTGCACATACGGATTCCGGACCGTGGCTACAGACGATACACATGATAATATTTTAATACATCAATGCGCAGTTTGATCAAGAAACTGACCAGTTTCATAACTTCTTTGAATTTCTATAACACGGACTGTCTAATTCCTTCCCAGAATTCCAATTTACGCAAGCGCAATTGAAGTTTTTTTTTCAATTTTATAAATCAACCGACTGACATAAAAATAAAGATTTTGCATATTATTACATCGTTTAGAGATGTGACATTCATTTCTGTAAATAAGGTTATTTAATTCACGTTACATAGCGGTGTCTCAATGAAACAGCACCATCTGGTGTAAAATTTAGATGCTCGCTTTTGCATAAATTCTCCCGCTGATCTTTTTTTTTTTAGCTGATTATATATTATTTTGAATGTCCAAGTCTACTCGTTTCATTAAATAATATCAGACGACACACATTTCTCTAAAGAAAAGTTCAGAGATGCCATCAATTTTGACTAATTACTAAATTTTGTCAGCACGTAACAATTCTAATCTTGCACATAGTCTTCAAAAATTTAGAAAGATTTAAATAAAGAAGTTATCTTAGAGAAAAGGTAAAGTGTTTTGTAGGCGTGTTCGGTTTAAAAAAAAAATACAATTCCTGACATGAATCATAAGTACATACTGTTTATAACAATGCTTGCTACCCTTTGAAAATTTTAACTCGCCATTTAACATCTCATTTTTTAAAGAATTTTTGAAACGATTATACAAACTGTGTTCGACAAATAGTTTTCCTAAAATATTTTCTTCCTTTCTTTTTCAAAACATGTTTTATATACATGCTTTCAATCACAACACGTTTTTATAACAAAAGCAGAACTGAAAGTTTAGTCATTATGATCGTTTGACGCCATATCACATATATTTTCAACCCGCAGCAACAACGGAAGACCTACTCGTGGCTTTGCCACGAGCTCTGCTCTAGTTACTGTGTTTAAAATTGTTCTTCACGTTTTTGAAACCGACTTGCAATTTTTTCCAGTCAAATTTCAATTTGTGACGTAATTCGTAATACACCCGATTCATAACAAAAAAATTAATGATTTTTATGTATTTTTTGTACGGAAATATGGTTTTTGAAATGCTAGATTTCATTCTGTCCACCCACTGGTTGATCGAGCTTGCAAATCAAATGGTTTCAGTGTTGGAAATTATTATACAAAAACTTCTCTAAATGGCCGCATCGATAAAAGCAGCAACATTTTGTCAAGGTAAAAGATACATGTAGATACTTTGTCAAATCAAGAACTGTTTCTCGTCAAATCATAATACATGTAACGTATCTTGAATACAACAGCAAAAAATGGTATTTGTCGAGATAAAAAAGTTATCTTGACTTAAAAAGATATTTTTTTGGCCAAGAGTTAAGTTGATTACAAAAATATGGGACCAAAATGTCGCTTTTAAATGACAGGTTAGGTTTGCCTGCTCAAATTTTGTATCACATTTCTTTTCCAAAAAGTCATTAAAATTGGCATAATACAAAAAGGGGTCAATAATGTCAATTAATGTTGCCTGTTCATTTGTTGTTCCGGGTCGTGCTTTCCCTCGTCGTTTAAAGCTGACATGAATTCATAAATACGCATTATTTCCCTTTTATCTCCGACTACCGCCATATTAGTTGTCGATTTCTATTGTTCTGCTCATCGCTACAAACCCACTATATAAGGCCAAGAGCACTATTCATGCTTCACCGCATTCAGGTATTTCATTCACCCGAACATATTACATTGGACGAACAGACTTGTAAAAAACGCGTTTTGAACAAAAAAAATATAACAACCACTGCACTGATAAGGAATATCCAATGAACAACGAAACAAGACAGACTGAAATCCAGGCACACATATTTCAAAAATCCTCAATAAATGTAGAACGTTTTCCTGTGTTTGTTATAACATTGCACATGCGCAAACCACACACTGTGGCAGATCGTGCAATGACCGCGTGGATTTTAGAAACGGAGCGATTTTGCAGAAACCGGTGGAAACGATGTTGCGTTGCTACTTTCTTTGATTTACTATCATTTATCTACTGATTTGGATGTAGTGCCGGCGGGGTCTTCAAAAAGGTGCAGACGCTATGCATTCTGTATGAACTACACACGTGTTCGATGTGCATGCAAAGTAAGGAGGCATAATCTGTGCAAAATAATACGGATACCTTGGTAATTCTTTAAAAAAATATAAATATGTTTTGTGTTATATTGTTCGTTGTTTCCTATATTCTTTTTGCAAGAAATTTACTACAATGTGTGGTTCATGCATTTAGAAGTCCGTGCAACATGAATGCCTCATCGGAAAGCAACCGACCGTATTCTCTCGATCGGTCTATATACCCTAGCGGCAATTGAGAAGCTATCGAAACTAATATGGCACCAAATATTTTTATGAATTCATGTCAGCTTTAATAGATTTCACCTGTGGGGTACAAAACCATGATGATTTGATAGACCTTACAGATGAAACAAAATCAGATATTGAAAAATGGGATTCATTTTTGGCTTCGTAGTAAATCTGTGTTTTTGTCTCAAAAATGGTTTTCATAAAATTATATCACACTCTATACAGATGCCTCAGGTTCTTTAGGCTTTGCATCTATTTTTGGTTCAAACGGGTTTGTTTCACATAAGCGAGAAAACACGGAAAATTATCAAATTGCTATGTAAGAGCTCTTTCCAATTGTCTTGGCCATTGAGATTTGGGGTGAGGAGATGAAAAACAAAAAGGCTCTCTTCATGTCTGACAATTTAGCTTTTGTGCAGGCTATCAATAAACAGACTTCTAAAGAAGTTTAAGGCAGCTTTTCAGTACATGCCTCAATTTGAACCCAACCCAACACTCATTCCAAAACCCCTGTTGGAACTTTAACTTTCCAAGCTCTGCAGCTTTTAGGCGCGGCATATGTGACAACACAAAAAATGCCTACAAAAGAATATGGGATCTCTTTATTCAACACTTTCCAAATATAACTTCCATTCCTCTTTCACCTGCAATATTATGCAATTTTATTGCGTGTTTGATTTTTTTCTTGGCTATTCCCCAAATAGTATATCTTCTCATGTTTCAGCCATAAGCTATGTACACAACATTCTTAGCCTTCAACATTCTTAGTAAGGAAAATCATACAGGGATGCCATCATTCTGCACCTAATTAAAGATTCCAGGTTATCGATTACAGGTCCCATTTTGGCAAACATGTTAAAATCAATGGATCTTTCTTTTTAATTTGTACACTAGGATTCTTCTTAAATCCATTTTTTTTTGGTTTCATAAGCTTTCTTGCGCTTAGGTTAGATTGTTGTAAAATCCAAAACTGATCAGTGTAAAGTAATTCAAAGAAATGATGCTACTTTTGAAATGCTTCAAACAACACCTGTGGTTGTTGAAATTGTGTTCCAAAAATTTAAAACAAATAAAACACATGACATTTTTCAAAACCATTTCAAAGCATCAGATAATAAGAAAACGTGCCCCGTTCAAGCATTATATTATAACGTGCATACATTTGGCCACAAGTCAGGTCCATTGTTTCACTTTATGGGAGTTGAACCAGTAACTTATGCAGTTGTAGTGAAAAATCTTACTAGTATTATTGATTTTGTTGGTTTGAACCTTGCTCTATACAAGGGTCACAGCTTCAGGATAGTGGCAGTAACTCATGCAGCATATTTAGGTTATTCTGAAAACTGCATTCAAAAAATGGGAAGATGGAAATCTGATTCTATTCGCAGATACATACGTTTGTCAAGCTTTACATTTTAAATACGTATATCAAATGCTATGTATATATTTCTTGGAAGGGTTTCACAGTTCAAAAGTTAACTGCTGTGTATTATAATTGTATCTGATATGCATTGTTTGTGTTTTTACAATTCAATGTATAGATTGGTTGTATGTCAAAATTCAATTCTCATCACAATTCCCTATCATTTGTCTTATATTGGACATTATTCAAAGTGTGATTCATTTATACATGTAACATTTATCTATACTATGTGCATGACGTGGTTACACATAACATAACACAGGCCAGAAGTAAATTGATATGTTTATGAAAGCTCAAGTGAGCTATTCTGATCACATTTTGTCCGTTGTCCGTCCGTCTGTCTGTCTGTCCGTCTGTAAACTTTTTACATTTTGAACTTCTTCTCTAAAACCGCTTCGCCAATTTAAACCAAATTTGGCACAAAGCATCCATATGGTAAGGCGAAAATAAATTGCAGAAATGAAAGACCTATCTTTATACATGCACACATTTATAAATAGTTTATTTCAATTTTTCTGCTATACTATATCACAAGAAATACCAGATTAATAATTTGCTTAAATACTATATTATTGATAGTTACACCTGGATTAAAATGATGGTCATTCAAAGGAATAAATAAAGATGTTTTCCTTTCAAACGTTCCCTTTAGATGTCCATGTGGTTTTTGCATTGCATTAAATATGAAACTACTTGGTAAATAACGTCACAAAAAGGGTACAAGGTATTCCGAGTAACTTCCAATGCAAGTGGAAGATATATGTCAACATCTCCCATTATAAATTTCCATAAGAAATCTGTTATCTTTTTTTTTTTTTTTTTTTTTTTTTTTTTTGTGTGTGTGTGTGTTAAAAATGATTACGTTTCAAATACTATACATTAGATATTTAACATTACATATATTTCAATTGCTAATGTACGTCTTTCCCAAATACATGTATTGTGTAATAAAATTGACCAAATGTACAACGGTAATAATAACTTAGACAAACTACTATAGTCAAGGAATTTCTGTATCTTCACCTGGAATCTCTGCTTCTGCAAAACTTATCAATTCTTGATTATTAATGCTGACATGAATTCTTAAAAGCATTTGGTCGCCATAGTAGTTTCAATCGCTCCTCTACTGCCACTGGGGTATATATACCGGTTGAGAAAGTTACGGTCGGTTGCTTTCCGATCGAGGCACTTACGTTGCACGGACTTCTAAATGCATGAACTACACATAGTAAAATTTAGTAATAAAGAATAAAGAAAGCAACAATCAATGAAATACAAAATATATTTATTCTTTGAAAGGATGTCAAAGGTATCCGTATTATTTTGCACAAACAGTGCTGCCTTACTTCGCATGCACATGGAACACGTGTGTCGTTCATACAGAATGCATAACGTCTGCATCTTCCTGAAAACCCCGGCGACACTACATCCAACACGGTAGCTAAATGATAGTAAATCCAAGAAAGTAACAACGTTTCCATCCGTTCCTACAAAAACACCACGTATCTAAAATCCATGCGATAATTGATATTGCTCGATCTGCCACTGTGTGTGGTTTGCGCATGTGCAATGTTATAACATACACAGAAAAACGGTCTACAATTATCGAGGAATTTTCGAAATATCTGCGCCTGGATTTCAGTCTGTCTGCTTTCGTCGTTTATTGTACAGTACCCGCAACGTTATTTTTTACAATCCTATCCTATCGTATCGTGTATCAATCCTATCGTATCGTGCGTGTATACTGTTCTATCTTGCGTTAATTCTAAGTACCCTATCGTGCGTGTATACTGTTCTATCGTGCGTTAATCCTATCCTATCGTGCGTTAATCCTATCAGGTTTATCGTTTAATTTCAACAATTCTTCCGTTTATCCTATCGTGTTAATCGTTTCGTGCCTTTTGATAAGCAAGTAAATTTATTACTAAGTTGCAACTCGTTCGGTGCGCCGTATACGAATGTTCATCGAACAAGAATTGTAAAATCCTATCCAACATTCCGTCAGGATACTAATTTTTGAATTTTTTAGATCAAAATTAACCAATATTATATGTAAATCATATCTGTTAACATTGAAAATGAAAAACGAAGTTCTTAGGAACAAGGTGACATATTTACCTGTATATCGAATACATTAAATCGTACGCGGGAATCCGGGTGGTTTCGCTCCGATCGCTTGTTCGCGCTGAGTGCTTTCGCTCCGAACACATGTTCGCCCCGGGTGGATTCGCCCGGATAGTACCACATTAAACACTGCTTGTTGCTTTTGTTTTTAAATACGTAATTTAAATGGTTTGTTCCCGTTTTGCACACATTTGTAAATTAGGTATCGAAAAAATGTGTGCGAAACGGGAATTTGACCAGGTGAGATAATTGCTTAATTGCTATAGCCTATATTACAATTCCTACGAGGGCAATTGACAATAAAATAAATAAAACATATCTGTACTCGCAACTGATATTTACATTTATTTTATGTTACAATATTACTTGCATAAAATCACATTTACATAATAATTGACATCCATATTAATTAATTTGATTTTAAACATCAATTTGGTCATGACCAATTTTATTATTTTTTTAAACATGAATATTGCAAATATGTAGCGCCTTTGCTTAAATTACTGCCTATAGGAAGCACATGTTAAAAGTTTGAAGAGAAAATATCATATGTTAATATTAATATTTAATTATTGCTTTTGCTGACATTAATGGAGGAAATGCGTCTAGTGAGAACGCTGCTAAATATTTTTCATTTATGTTGTGGCTTGAATAATCGAAGAAATAGACAAACTGTATAATGATAAATCGGCAATTTTATATGCTTCAAAAAAAGTAAAGATTACTTCACAAAACCTATAAAATGAAAACTTAATTCATGCATTTTCAACCTTTTTCAGATTGAGGTATATCGCATCGATATTAAATCAAAGTACTGAAGAACTGACGGGAGTTGATTTTGTCTATGTTTATTTATTTGAAAATCAAAGATATGTTACTTTGCTTGACAAGTACATGTAGTTTCTAATTTGAATCACGCACATTTTTATAATATGAATTTTTGGACTTTTTCGACAAGAGTGTCGAGAAACCCCCATTTGAATCATGTTAAATAATATTTAAAGATAAAATTAATTCAATCAAACTATGTATCAGTAATAGAAATATTTCTCGAAAACTGTATGGATCCAAGCAATATTGAACTCTAGTCTCGTTCAACCAAACGCACGGCTGACACCGTAAATCTCCGACAAGGATTTACGGAGACAGCCGAGCGTCGAGTTGAACGAGACTATATTGAACTCTGGCGTAGGAATACATACGACAACAAAAAATATTTATAAAACAGAACAAAATATCTATATTCTTCTTGTTCTATTGTTAAGGCGCTGATAACACACAGGTAAAAATCCAGATATAATCTTCGACCGAAAGCAGACTATAATTGCTATCACAACACAAATCACACCTATTGTTCTATACCCAATTATCAAATGTGTGCAAAACGGGAACACACCATTTAAATTATATCTATCTATACATAAGTGGTAAATTAAATGCTTTAGAAGGCAATTTAGTTTAATTAGACTAATTTTATACACATGCACGAACATCGCCTGAGCACTTTAATTAGTCGGCAATTAATCCACCGTCAATGTAACCGTTAAATAAATAGCTTTGACTGCGATCTAATTTGGAGAACTAAATGACGAGTGTCTCAAGAATTCGTTAGCATGTTTTTTTGGAACCAGTATTCTGAAAGAGTATAGCAAAGAAATGGTTCGTGAATATTGATTCTACTACCATAAGTTGATGAGTAACTAAAATATAATGCATCATATGATAGATAATAAAATGAATTAAATAATGCCCACAATTCCATAAGATGCTCGCATATACATGTTAAATTAATGTATTATTAAATATATTTCAATCGGACTTTGAATATTTCCTGTTGTGCAAGCTATATAATATTTTTTTATGTCCATTTCGCCAATGCATATATATTATCAACGTCATATTTTGTATACTGTTTATAATGACGGAACATTGGCTAAAAATGCCTTCACTTCACAAATGTTTATAAAAGGCATTAATTAAGACAGCTCGATTAGGTGAAATCACGATAATTTTAAATTATTTGATAAAACGCAATTTTAGCAATTATTTGGGGTTTGCTTAGATCGATAAATACAGGTAATCCTTGATCGTTAATAATATTTATATAATATATTGAAAAGGGGCGAAAACACTCGGCGCGAAACCTCTCAGCGCGAACTAGCGATCGGAGCGAAACCACTCGTTACCGTACGCAGAGTGTATATCTGCGTAGACATTAACTTTTATGCAATATAATTTTGTTGCATCATATTTTACTGAAACAAAACTATTTATGATATAATTTATATTTAATTAAAACCCGAGTTGTATTTTGAACCCGTTATTTTCCGTGTGATATTTGATTTCAGGCTGAAATGTTCTCGACAATCAGCTAGGGTGTGTGGTAATGAAAACAATGTTAACAAATCGTACGCGGAATGTGTATCTGCGTAAATATTTATTCACCTTGTCTGTAATAATTCGTTTTTAATGCATCATTTTCTTATACAGAAAGAAATGTATTTATGATAGATTTTATATTACTTTATACAAGAATTAAATTTATATAATGAAACCCGCTATTTTCCAAGTAATTTAATCTCGGGATGAAATATTCGCGGCAATCGGCTAGGGTGTTCGGTAATGAAAACAATTTTAACAATGCAGAAAATTTATTGATCATTAAAGCTCATAATTTTAGTTGAAAAAAAAATTAACTGGTCATTTTTATACATTCTATAAATGATGCAGCGATGATTAACAACTCGGCAATTGTTATTTAAAAGAAATTCCACGTAAATCTTTATTTGTACGTGTTCTCTCTCAAATTCTGCCATTATCAGTTTGTTCGTAAATATCGTTTAAAGCGATCATACGTTTATCATGAACATCGTTTATCCTTTCCTTTCGTGTATCAATCCTATCATATCGTGCGTGTATACAGTTCTATCGTGCGTTAATCCTATCCTTTCGTGCGTGTATACTGTTCTATCGTGCGTTAATGCTATCCTATCGTGCGTGAATCCTATCCTATCGTTTATCTTGTAAAAAATAACATTGCGGGTACTGTATATATCTTGTCAGTGCAGTGGTTGTTATATTATTTTGGTTTAAAACGCGTTTTACAAGTCTTTTCGTCCAAGATAACGCTTTCGGGTGTATGAAATTCCTGAATGCGGTGAAGCATGAATAGTGTTCTCGGCCTTATATAGGGGGTGTGTAGCGATGAGCAGAACAATAGAAATCGACAACTAATTTGGCGGTAGTCGGAGATAAAAGGGAAATAATGCGTATTTATGAATTAATGCCAGCTGAAAGTTCCTAAAACATAACATGTACATGTAATATAAATAAATGTATTTACCGTACGTTACGTATCTATGTAATCAAACATCTCCATGGTGCTTTTGAATGCAATCAAAACAAAGTCATGACATAATTTAAATGCCTATCCAGCTTAGCAAGCCTAGACAAATTTATCTGGTTTTTGTCGAATCGCCTTCCTGGTCAAAAGAATAAAATTCCTATATCGTTATTGTAAGTATATCTATTTGTGGATGTACTATTGATTCATCTACTTACAAGGATAGCTAAGGTATGATTTTACATTTCATATCGCGCTATACTAACATATTTTATTACGAGGGTCAATCTAAAAATACAACCCCCCCCCAAAAAAAAAAAAAAAAATTCCAATAGCTATTTTATATAACGTCACTTAATTACTAAATTAAGTAGACTTACTTCGGGCATTGTTTCAAACAACTTGAAATTAAAAACGTTTATATATTCATTCATTTTAAAGAATTGTTTAAAATTTAATCCAGCAAAAATAAGGTCACGTCGCACAGTCCGACTTTGTGTACTGAACCATATTATGTTGAAGTAATATCTCTATAAATTGGGCTTAAAACCAAATAATATTGAAAATCAAAGCAAAAAAAGTGTGAATGAATTAGATGTATCAAATAATGACGGGATATATGATAAATTTGTTGAGTCAGTAATAAAAGACAAATAGTCTTCTTTAAAATAAACCAAATATATTGAAGTATATATATGATAAATTTGTTGAGTCAGTAATAAAAGACAAACGAAAAGTATGAATTGTATAGAAAGGCCTTTTAAAACTGTGAAAATGCTCTATGGTGAAAAAAAGTTTAGAATTATTTGCGCATTTGTGTTTACAATGTAAATCCAACTCATTTTGTTGAGGGTGTGGTAAATGTATTTTGAACATTGAAAAGTCCCAAAGAGAATATATCATCTGTAAATAGTTGATTAAAAGAATGAGCACCGTCATCTAGTATTCACGGATTTTCTTATAGAAAAAGTAGAGACATGCGGTAAAAAATATGAATACAAATTTACAGGTATGATTTTCGAATAATGTGAACAAATTAGATGTCAAGATATGTCAAGTGATATCGAGCAAATTAAGATTGTATGGTGAAAAGCACAAAGGACTCAGGGTGATATAAAGATCGGATGTTTCTATTAACTACACGTGCGTCATTGTGACGTCATGTTTCCAACGTTACGTGAAAAAACATGTTGATTTTAAATCGTGTAACCAGAATACCTTTTTCATCAAACGGAATGGTTTGCCAATAAAATATGTATTTGTTGCATAAAATCTGATATTTATGACAGGCATATTGTTTTCTTTAATTTAGATTGACCCTTGCATAAGATAACGGGAGTTTAATTTGTAATTTAAAATATCCTTTTTACAAGAAGTAGGTCATTAAAATAACTTCATTTGGCGTAAGACATATTATCATCAATTGCGTGCGTTGTCAATGCTATTAGTTATTTAAGTTCAATCAAGGGTGTACGGGGACTTATCCATAGTTGTATTTTAGACACCCTGAGGCAAAATGGGGAAGTTTCTAGTAGGACGGTCCCCATGCCACGTGAAGGGTAGTCTCCCATGACGTTTCTACGCAATCGTAAACAACCGCCATTTTTATCGCTTGCTTTAGAACCGACGATAGTAATTAATCGTGGGATATTGGTTAGATTTCGGTATTTTAAGACTGATTGAAACTATTCGGGCATATACTGCTGGCGTTTAACCACTTCTGTGCCACAGGGCCGATCATACAGTTGCGTAGAGTGCCATTAGAGGGCTGATTTAAACATAAGATATTTCATACATATTTTATGGTTTTAAAGATAACAGTAATAACATTTTTGAACATTTAAAATATTGTATAATGCAATTTTTGTGGATTATATATGATTTTTCATAAATTAATTAAAAAAAAATGTCATATGTACATATGTCCTACATGTAATATTTTTAAAAAATATATGATTTGCGACACAAGTGATTCCAGGCTTCATGTATGCTATGTCTATAGTACGAGTTGTTGCTCATAGCAGTATTGAATAAATTAAATAAAGATCAACTACTTTAAAAATGAAATAGTTTGCACCGATAATCAGGTTATATTAATAATTGATGAAACAGATAGTCACACAAAGCGATTTAAATGACGTCATTTTACGTAGGTGACGCCATAATTACATGTGCGTGCTCGCATATTCTGCTGTTTAGTGTCATGGCCCATCCAAACAAATGTAATTTACACACAGAAAAATGCATATCACTTATCACTTAATTACAGTATTTAGTGCTATTTTCTAACTAGAAATCTTAAAATATAGTTATTAATCATACAAGTATTTGCCGAATACAGTGAAAAAATATGAACCAAAAAATGTATGTCGTGTTTTTTTATATGACATGGTGATCTAAACAATTTGTCAGGGTAGAATTCTTGCATGATACCATCATATTGTGTTTCAAAGGTAAAACGTTGTGATTTTGAAAATGTTATTACGGGCCGCCGGAAGGCGGTCCGTTATTTGATATACATTTAGATATTGTTACTGCGTTTCTGCGGGATAGTTCTTTTTTAATAGAATTAATATTATGCTTATTTTTTATGAATTAAAAGTAAATTTGCATGTAGAAATATGTGTTATGCATTTTTAAGAAAAATCATACACATTTTGTGTTTTACTCGTAAATGAAAAATAGGTCATACTTTGTGAATTGTCGTGTTTGGCGCGTTTTTATCGAGACTATAATCTATTCGGAAAATTTCGGAGTTCTTCATTCTTTTCAAAACAATGCATTGGGATCGGTATGCAGGACATACTAACGACCTGAAATACTAAAGACCTGAATGTCATTAAATTTTTTTGAATTTCTATGTGCCGTGTCAAGTAAATTAAATGACTTGTTGTGTATATATATTATATTTCCATGTAAAATGTGGTAGAAATATCATGAAATGACATCCATATCAATTAGTTACGCAAAAATATGACAGAAATGAAAATTGAATTGACTGGAAAATTTGAACTAATACATTTCTATTTTATCACGTGGTCCCTTGAAATCATATAAACAGTAACGAACTCGATTCTTTATGATAATAGTAAAAATTCAAAACAAGTTGCTGAAAGTATATTAAAATTTACCATTAAAATTAGTACAACTAACTCTTATTTTCTTCTTTGTGGTGTGTGTTTATGTAAACAACCAATGATTCATAAAACAATTATATTTTTTGCGGCCCTTTTGACGCTTGCGTCAATATGATTTCTTGTATGTACTGATTCCTGTCAATCTTTTACCAACATACAGGCTTTAAGTGTAATGCAAATGTTTTAAATGCGTCACAATCTCCTGAACATTCATATTTACATCTTCCGAGTATAGTTCCTTCTATTTCTAACGGAAACGTATAGTTGATTTATAGCTCTATAAAAACAGTCAGACTGAAAATTACGCGCCCCTTTATCGATTAGTCGAACCCTTCATCGACTGAAAGTTACAGGACTTAAATATACACGCTCCGTTTATAGATTGGCCAAACCTTACAGCAACCGAAGAGAAATCACGTACTGCACGAAAGTATCATGATGATGTCAGACTCAAATTCCCATGAAAGACGATTTGGCCGTTTCTTTCAGCTAACCTTATGATGTACATTAACAGTAATTTAGTGGATTTTACTTACTGTTTACAATCAATTTATTTATTTTTTTAAAGAAAGATGTAAATATAAACAATAAAATGCTTTTTTATGATTTATGTGGGTTATGAAGGTAGTAATCATTGTAGGAAAAAAAATCATGCAATTTTTCTGCAATGTAGCCACCATCACATTCCGCATGAATCACCAAAGAAATCAATAAATTGTTTAAATATTCATCTACATGTGCTTATATCAGTTATCACCTTTAAAATAAATAAAAGCCTTCTTTTTTAAATAACTATCTGCCATTCAATTATTATCACATGTAAAATTGTATGTATTTTTAGAACTTTGTCATTTATCAATCTAATAACGGGTTCCTTGAGAAAATAATTCAAAATCTTTAACATTCATTAACCGGGACGTAAAATGCATACATAATTTTGAAATACTTTTAAAAGATTAAAAGTTCTCATGACAACTAGTGTTAAGATAAATAAAGGGTTTTTCTAAGTGGTAGATTATTTTGACTGTTCTTTACATGTTAACACAAATTGATTATAGACGATACTTAAGCAATATTTCGACATGTTATCTTCTGACTTTTTTTTTAGGAAGGTCGCCCTATTTATAATCTTAATGTCGTTTACTAGTCACAGAATATACAAACATTAAAGCTATACACGCTATAATTTACGTCAATTTTGAATGACATTGAAAACGCATGTGTTTGTCTACTTATAAAAGTTATCCTTAATCTGTAAATTACAATGGTGAATTCTATCTCGTTACAAAGATATAGATTTTTAATTGTTTATTTTCCTGCCAGGAAAATATACCTTTTCATGAATATTGATGAAGGAAGAGCGAAACCGACCTCATTGCCGTGTCCTCGGAGAACTAGGTGGTCGCTATTGTTTGCCTAATTAAATATTCCACTTGATTTTTAATATGCTTAACAGTTGTTAATTTGAAATACATGTATACATGTATAATGAGTAAAAATACGTTTGTCATTCACGATACCCTTACTTCTGCATTAACGCTTATAGGATCTATTAATAGCACATAGGGGAAAACACAGGTCTACGTCAATTTTTTAAAGGAAGTATTCATATCTACTCACAGGCTTGTATTTTTTTCTTTTGTTTGTACTCGTATATCGGACAAATTTATGCTTTACTGAAAATATCCTTTCCTTTGTGAAACTATCACAATTATGAAGATGTTGACCCTTCACCAGTTGTGGTATGATAAACTATATTTAGCTGTCGATATCACGTCATAGATTGATATTCACGAGGAGGCATTACTTTCCTGGCAGGAAAATGAATATTTTTTATTGTTTAATATTTGATATATTTGTTTCATGATAGAACTGAGCATTATAATTAACAGCATAAAGGTAACTTTTATTAGTAATCAAACACATACATTTTCCCCATTATTGAAAATTGACGCAAATTATAGCGTGTATAGCTTTAAGTATATCCTTTTGAAAGGGATTATCAGTTTCTTGGAGATGTAAAATTGCCGAGATAGAAATTAGTGACATGACGCTATCACAACCGATTGCGAAATTGGATTAAAAATGAATTCCATATGCACACGTTTTATAATGTGCACCATATTCATCAATTCGAATAGCGGCAAACACTTTCCTCTCTTGAGTGTGTTTGTCAATGAGTAGCGTAGGAGCTGTTATCCGGTGTAACGACGAAAAGTGACCCCGTAGAATATTGACCGAGGGTCACTTTTCTACGTAGAAAAAAGAACTACTTAGTTGTAGAATAGCAGTTTCTCTAAGTAGAAACTACAGCTTTTTTGGTTACTTTTCTCGAAAAAGTATTTGATATAGGTATTAATCCATACTGAGAGCAGTCTGAGTTAAATTACAATGTACATTGAAAAAAACCCACTACCCATGCCATGCTAATACAGTAGTACATTTTTAAATTACTTTTGAATTGAAAAGCAGACGAATGTACCTGTAGTCATAAATATGTTTCAATACAATTATCACTATAATACACTAAAAGCCATCTAGTGTGATGATTCGTGTGTATTTCAGTTAAATCAGTAAAATTCAATTGTAAACAGTAAAATATTAAAGGAGAATGGTCACGATTTTGGTCAAATTTTATTTTTATGTTTTTATTATTTACAATGCTTTAGAAATACATTTCTAATGACCAAATAAAATTTGAGAGTCATTCGTATAGTTATACATGTAGGCGGATTCTTTGTCATGTTCGTGCCCTGTTTGTTACCATAGGTTCAATATACCAGTAAAAAAACTTTTTCTTACTTTTTTGTCTATCTTTTTATTTATTTTAAGCGTAGATAAACAGTTCATAGCGTTTAAAACATTCGTTTAAGATTTAAAACTGAAATGTTTACTTCAACGTTCAAAATGTAAACAAACGCTTTGTTTACATAGCGAAGAATTTCAAGCTCTGTAACTCGCTCATAACTCAACAAATAACAATCAAATTTCAGTTGCCTATTAAAAATACTTTTCTGAAGCATTGTTAATATCAAAATCGGAAAAATAATTTTTGACATTTCCCTTTAATGTAAATAAAATATGAAAATAAAATAGAGGCCACAAATTTTGAACAGGCTAAATTTGTGACCAGGCCAAAATTTGGGGCCAAGCCAAATTTGAAAAAAATGAATATGTGAATAAGTCCTCATTCAAAAAGTGTTTGTTTTTGTTTTTTTGATTCCAGGTTTTAATTACAAGAGCTGGCCACTTTGTTAATGCTTAAAACAACGCAGTCGAATTCCAAACCTCCCCTCCCATGATAATTTTTTTCAGTTTACAAGTAAAAAAAATGAATTTATAAGGACCCTCCTCCCTAGTCTTTGGAAGCAGATAAAAAAATTATCGAACCCCCAACCACCACCCCGTCCCACGCATTAGGATTTTGAAAACTGGCGAAAAATGTTTTCCTTTTGTCCTTCTTTTCGCTTGTCCTGATTTCGGATTAGTCTGTCCTATTTCCTTGAAAAACAAGAGACCCATTGGCCACATCGCTCACCTGAGGAACAATAGGTATGATAAAGTCAGCTTAATGGAGATATAATACAAACAATCTGGACAATGTACAATAATACATGTAGATCCTGTATAAATAAAATCCATTTTCCCCCTGGATATTCTTATGTTTATAATCATTAGTCCCTTTTCTAACAGGATAATTTTGTAACGTGCAAGGGGGTCACTGCCTGTGATCCCCGCGGGCCCGTACCGGAGATAGACTGGGATAGCCCTGATTGTTGCCAATATTTACAAGAGCAGACTTTAATCACCGCTCCTGCACATGTATAGGGACTCAACGTTACGCAGGCAGGGATGACCGCACACCTATGCAACTCAACAGGTACCAACGTTAAGGCAAATAGGGAGTGTCGCACACTGCGCTAGAAAGGCCAGAACACCAGCAGGGATGACCACATACTAGTGCTCCGCCGCAACCACCACCATTAAAAGCAGGGATGACCGCACTCTTGTATTAATGCGATACAGGGAAGGGATGACCGCATACTCTGTATCGTAGGTTAGAAAACACGAAATTAGATAGGGCAGGGATGTCCACACACTCAATCTATCCAAACCTTTTCAAGTTTAACCCCAAACAGTCGCTCAATGTAAATCAAAAGACACTGTCCCTATATATGTGCCGGCCTAAAATAATTCTTAGTATCTAAAAATTGGAAATCAAAAATAAACAAACTAATCCGTCCTAACCCAAAAATACTTATGCAGAACAACTTATATACATTGAATATTTATTATTGTATAAAAATAATCATCACAATAATTGGATAACAGTGGATGCATTAATTAAAATAATCAAGAATCAATAAATCAAGGGCAATAACTCAATACAGTAATACAAAAAGATTCTAATGAAAAAATAGCTGCCTGCTTCAATTTTATAGTCATATCACATGTTGAGTTTTGCAGTTCTCAAAAAGATCCTTTACAATTGTATATATATTGGATATTTAACTACATCAAACTTTGAACCTTCTTGTGAGGCCAAAGAATTGTCCTGGAGCCAATGTTTTAACAATTACCAAGAATCATCTTGCTGATTAGTTTCTGAGAAGAAGATTCTTAAAGATTTACTCTATTTATTCCTATGTAGAACTTTAACACCCCCCCCCCCCAATGTGGCCTCACCCTACCCCCAGGGATAATGATTTTCACGACTTTGAATCTACACTACCTGAGGATACTTCCACACAAGTTTCAGCTTTCCTGGCTGATTAGTTTCTGAGAAGAAGATTTTTAAATATTTACTCTATATATTCCTATGTAAAACTTTGACCCCCCATTGTGCCCCACGCTACCCCCAGGGATCATGATTTTCACAAGTTTGAATCTACACTGCCTGAAAATGCTTCCACACAAGTTTCAGCTTTCCTGGCTGATTAGTTTCTGAGAAGAAGATTTTCAAATATTTACTCTATATATTCCTATGTAAAACTTAAACACCCCCCCCCCCATTGTGGCCTCACCCTACCCCCAGGGGTCATGATTTTCACAATTTTGAATCTACACTACCTGATGATGCTTTCACACAAGTTTTAGCTTTCCTGGCTGATTAGTTTCTGAGATGAAGATTTTTAAAAATTAACTCTATATATTCCTTTGTAAAACTTCGACCCCCCATTGTGGCCCCACCCTACCCCCAGGGATCATGATTTTCACAACTTTGAATCTACACTACCTGAGGATACTTCCACACAAGTGTCAGCTTTCCTGGCTAATTAGTTTCTGAGAAGAAAATTTTTAAAGATATACTCTATATATTCCTATGTAAAACTTTAACATACCCCCCCCCCCAACATTGTGGCCCCACCCAACCCCCAGGGGTCATGATTTTCATAACTTTGAATCTACACTACCTGATAATTCTTTCACACAAGTTTCAGCTTTCCTGGCTGATGAGTTTCTGAGAAGAAGATTTTTAAAGATTTATTCAATATATTCCTATGTAAAACTTCGACCCCCATTATGGCCCCACCCTACCCCCGGGGGTCATGATTTTCACAACTTTGAATCTACTCTACCCGATGATGCTTTCACACAAGTTTCAGCTTTCCTGGCTGATTAGTTTCTGAGAAGAAGATTTTTAAAGATTTACTCTATATATTCCTTTGTCAAACTTCGACCCCCCCCCCCCAATGTGGCCCCACCGTACCCCCGGGGATCATGATTTTCACAATGTTGAATTTACACTACCTGATGATGCTTCCACACAAGTGTCAGCTTTCCTGGCCGATTAGTTTCTGAGAAGAAGATTTTAAAAGATATACTCTATATATTCATATGTTAAAATTCGACCCTACATTGTGGCCCAACCCTACCCCTGGGGGTCATGATTTTCACAATTTAGTATCTACACAACCTGAGGATGCTTCAACACAAGTTTCAGCTCTCCTGGTCTTATGGTTCATGAGAAGAAGATTTTTGAAAATTTCCATAAATTCCTAATTATCTCCCTTTGCAAAAGGGCGTGGTCCTTAATTTTCACAACTTTGAATTCCCTTAGGCTAAGGATGCTTTGTGCCAAGTTTGGTTGAAATTGGCCCAGTGGTTCTTGAGAAAATGTTGAAAATGTGAAAAGTTTACAGACAGACGGACAGACGGACGGACGGACAGACAGACGGACGACAGACAAAATGTGATCAGAATAGCTCACTTGAGCTTTCAGCTCAGGTGAGCTAAAAAAACCATGCTACGTGCCTGTACTTAACAACTTTTTTGAGCTTATATAATGGCGCCGATTGTAAACAGATAGCCATGCTATGACCTTGAATTGCTAGTATTACATAATGGTCACTATGATATTTATGTGTACCTAGGTTCTGCGCACTAAATGGTGTTAATGATAATAAACAGAATGAACTCTGTGAATTTTGTAGCACTGCGTAGTATTCCTAAATGATGTCATAAACCAGGTGAATAATGCGGGCATAATAATGCAATCACCGTGCAAAATTCACTGTTTAATTATAACTTTAATTTGAACTTTTCTCACAATTTATTTCTTATAAAGTTACAAGTTTATTTAGTGATTGACACTTTTCGGACTCTATTTGTGATTTCAAAGAGACAGAGTGGCATGTCTCAAGATTTGTTTATCTCTTAAAACAACATTGTGCAATTATCAGTTTTTCATGACTTGGACATCAAAGACTCATTGAGTTTATTTACTTATAACCTTTCACTCAGCTTACTTATGTCAACACCTGTCAATTTATACTCGTTGTTCAGATTCTTATAAATAATTATGTACATATGTCGATCGACAGTCTGGAATACAGCGGTCAGCGTCGGCCATGGAGGTCAATTTTCAACGCGTGGGGGGTCGTAGATCTACAGGTCTGGAATGGTTTTTTACTATACTTTTAATTTTTAAAGTTTAGAATTGCTACTTTTTTGTGAATGCATATTACCACAAATAGGACCATGAAAAGTTTGCAACTCTGCTGAATTTTTAGGGACGATGTGTAGTTTGGAGGCTCTTGACAAATTCTCTGTGAAAATTGATAGAAAAAAACCATAGTCTGATTGGCCGAAGGACTTGTTTAAAAGTAAGATTATAAAAAAGGCGACTTTCTTTCATACATTGTATATGCATCTACTGGCATTCATTGCGAAGGTATTTTAGTGCTGGGTAGTATACATGTACATTGTACTTACTTTAAGTATATACGTATAACTGGTTATCTTAACTAAACGCCACTGTCATGCTATCGTTATTGTTTCTTTTTTTAAAATTTAATTCAACTCATTGCTGTTGTAGTTTGCATCAATTCTGTTATCATTTTCGTGTGTATAACTTTTCTGATCCTAATATGATGATTTGGTTTACTAGTTCCTATCATAGCATTGTAAAACCTGCGATTAAATGCTCTACTACCAGGTATAGCCTTGCTGAAAAAAAATTAACTTGCCCACTAGAGATTGTAGCTCCGACAACTTAATTTTCCTCTTACCTACCCAAAATTTTAATAGAGTAGAAAATTGATATACTTTCTCCTGTGGAATAGAGACTTTCATTTTGACCGTGACTATTTCCAGACCAAGAAACACTAAATTAGTAGTGGGCAAAACTGTTTTCTCTGCATTCAAGGGTACACCAATTTCCAAACACAACTCCTCAAAGTTTTGCATAAAAAAATTACATTGACTTGTGTTAGCACTACCTATGAAGATGAAATCATCTAAGTAATGATGAATGGTATTGAACCCTGATCTTTCCTAAGCTAACCACTCTAAGAATGTGGAAAACATTTCAAATAGTTTACATGAAATGGAACACCCAAATGGCAAGCACTTATCAAAATAGAATTTACCTTCAAACTGTAAACCTAATAATTCAAAATCTCCTGGGAATATCTTAAGTAACCGAAAGGCGCTTTTTATATCAGATTTTTCAATTATTGTCCCTCTCCCCGTTTGACTTATTGTTTGAATGACTGTGTCAAATGATGTGTATTTTACTGATGTGTGAATAGGGTCAATGTTGTGATTAATGCTTGCAGACGGTGGGTATGAAAGGTGCATTACCATTCGCCAACCGCCATCGGCTTTTGGAACAATACCTATGGGGGACACATGAAAGTTTAACATAGGAGGAGACTGAAAGGGGCCTGCCATTCGCCCTTCAGTAATTTCCTTATCTATTTGTTCTTGTAAAACATTTGGATGCTGCTTTGCAGACACTAAATTACTACTAAAAATTGGAAACCGGGGACCCTCATATTGCAACTTAAACCCATTAACTAGACCCTCCCTTAAAGTATGTGCTGCCTCTCTATCTGGGTAGTTAATTAAATGTTCCAGTATTTGCTGTGTCTTTAGTGGGGAAACGCCCAGGGCCCATTTGTCTTGACTGTGGTGTAACATGTCTTGACTGTGGTGTAACATGTCTTGACTGTGGTGTAACATGTCTTGGCTGAGGTGTAAATTGTCTTGACTATGGTAAGACTTGCCTTGGTTGATAGGTGTACTGAAACTGAGAAGGTCTAAATGTAAATCCTTGTCCCCGAAATGACTGACCATTTGGGTGTGTAGGAGTTTGAGTGTCCATGCAGCGAATTAATGGATGTTTATTGTTGCATCTGATGCACTGGTGCAGATAGGCGCAATGGATTCTGTTACATGAATCTCTGTAGTTAAAGTCAAAGCACTTGTTTGGCGAAATTGATGGGCGATGTGTATTGGACTGGTTCCCGGGCGTCAATTGACTATCTATTACCCCCCCCCCCCCAGTTATTTGATGGGTTAATTGCCATCCGAAGCATGTATTGCTCATCATATGTGACACAACCCTGCGATTTTTCGATAACGTCGTGCATGTATTTGAATAGTTGGTGTGTTTTGCTAGGGTGGGCTGTAAGATATATGCATGCATAAATGATAAAGGCATCTGGCTATTTCTCAATGGTTGTCAATCTATGATTGTGTTTGGGCTGGGCTATAATTTGGCCTTGGGAGTCCATTGACAATGTGGGTAGTTGTAGCCTGTTAGCATCACGCACCAGCAGGGTGGCTAAATTAATGTATTCTCCATTGACAATTTTTTGTTTGATTGCATTATCTACATGGTAACCTAAATCTACTTGGGTTGAATTGTTAATGACAGGTTGACTAAAGTTATTGCCAAACATTAAAGACTGAGACTGAGCACCAATGTTAGTACCTTGTGCCATTTCTGTCGATTCTTGCTGGGTTGAGCCAATAGCATCTGTTGGTCCTGCCCCAGTGACGGATGGCGCCACCATCAAGAGTGCTGTGGAGGGCTGAGGGGAATGGGAAGCAACCATCTGATTTTGCACCGGAGGTTGCGCTACCTGTTCTGCTGCCGTACTGCTGCTTGCACGCCCTGCCCTCTCGGGCCTCTGTCGTCTCCGGCCCCCACGCTGGCTCCTCGTCGCTGACAAATCCGTTTTTCTTGTTTTGGGCATTTTGCTCGGAATAATAAGAAATAATTAAAATTAGCAAAAATAGCAAATACTTAACGGATAAAATGGACGGTTTTGAGTACATCTGCATTCCGTTCTGACTATCATACCCTCACGTGGTTTTCAGCCGAACATAAATAAAAACCATGTAAATAATTCAATCAATAAAAAATCTTCATAAATTAAAACCATCCATCTATATTACTTCTGGCATTGTACAACATTACCCAATATGAGTTGAATGCTTTGTTATAACAGCCATAAAAAAGCAAGATTATGTTAAAAATTATTTTAGCAAATTTACAACGTCTTACCTAATCCACGATTGTTTTAGAAAGGGGATTGTTCTAGAAGGGAAGTAACTAATATAAAAACACCCGTTAAAACCCAACCCGATCGTACTCAAAATTTCCGGCTAATTAAGTTACTGAGATAAATGCGCATATCTGAGACAAGCTCCAACATGCGATAATGTTACTTTATATTTACAAAAAATCGCCTAATTTGAGAATAAAGATCACAGATACTGTGCCTAGCTTTAATATTATTTTTTTAATCACACATAAACCCAAATGTAAGCTGTTTGATCAATTAACTACTGATTCATCTCATTATGATAATTAGCTATTAGAGAGGAAGCTGACATCTCAATAGGATAATTTCAAAAAGAGAGGAAGCTGAGAAGAAGCTAGGTCGTTTACAAAAAAAAAAAAACATGATTATTCGTTCATATTATCACAGCTCTTTAAAATAAATAGTGCTATATAAAATTTACAAATAAAATAAAAATAAAAAAAAATAGTGCTTTTAAGATAGTCCTATACTCGGCACTAAATGGACTCAATCATTAAAAGCTTAGCTTTAAATGATAAATATACATTCTAGCAATACATATACAAAAAAAAAATATGTATGTTTACATGCTAGTTTGTTTGTTATCACCTCTCAGACGGGTGTACCCCCTTGCGAAAATAATTGACAATTATGAAATTTGCCAGACGTCTGTTTTTCTTAAAAATAATTACCAATTTTGGGAAAATTGTAACTGAACATACAGAATAGAGTATAAATATTTATTTAAGCCATATCTCATCAATAATTTTGCGCAAATTTTTGTACGTAAGTACGCTTTATGGATCTGATGTATCAAAATAGAATACAAAAAATGCAATGCTAGTATCGCGTTTGGTAATTTTTTTAACTATTTTATGGACTCAAACTTAAATTCATGGTGTTTATTCTATAGATTGACATCTTAGAAAAAAGATTTGGTAAAATAAATTATATGTTGACGGATTACTTTTCACGCTATAAGCTCTAAACCAAGTAGACCCTGACGAAAAAATCCGTAAAAATCACATTTTGGTACAGTTTTTTGCCTAGATCTGTCAACAATGTTAGATATCATTTAAACATTAATTAATTGACGATTGATTAAATTCGAAATGGCTTCTGTCTCTAAATTTAAACCGGTTTTAGTAAATGAAAAAGAAAAATTGGGGGGGGGGGGGGGGGGGGGCATCAAAACAAAGAAGATATAAGCATACCTGAAATCCTGGCTAATCAGAAACTTCGTTTTTCATTTTACTTTAACAGAATCGAGTTTCTCAACATTAATCATTTCTATCTCTCATAGAATACACATATTACCGTTCTAATTGCTTATTATTGCCATTGTTTACAACAGCGATGTAGAGCAAAATCAATACAAGATATCAAAAACGCTTTGTAAAAGTCGAACCAATTTACTAAAATCCGTATTATGACGTAGTGCAATACTCGGACTACTTTAATATTTTCTTTAAATATTTATTAAAAGTTAAAATTAATGTGTAACACCAAAACATTACTTACCTTTTCAATTTAATAAAATAGACTCTAATGAGGATACCTCCTTGTGGTTAGAGCTGGGCAATGTCACAATATTTGTTATAGCTAACATCCTCATAATTTCGGAATTTTTAAGTTTGTCCCGGGTGATCGGATCCGGTTTTAGTGACCCGGTTTTTCTTAAAAACTGTTATTAATTGAAGAATAATTATTTTCCGTTAAATAAATGACTATTTTTTATTAGTATTTTATGTTTTACCGGAATTAAACGTGACATGTTCAGTTTTTTCTTTAATAAGTCCACAAAACCGTAAAATGTCGACCCGGGTTTGCCTACCCATTTTACCAACTTGAAAATCAACAATCGTTGATAAATTTCTTAATATACATTGTTTTGCAGAAATATTTACAGCGAATACATTTATATCGATTGTTGACATGTCCTGAAAAAATGAGATTGATTGAGTATTAACAAAGACAATTGAAAAATATCGATCTGCCCCGGCTTTTATTTTGCCCCGGCCCGGGTTTGCCTACCCATTTTACCAATACTCTACATAAGGTAAACCAACATGACCCAAAGAACAAGAATAAATATGGTTAAGGGGTGGGGTGGAGATCTTTACCGTTTTCAAGATATCTGGACACTTCCTGTTAGAGGGGGTCAGGACCACCCCTGGGACCAATGACCTACATACCATTTGATGCCCCTTAACACAAGGAACAAGACGATATATGGTTTAGGGCTGGATATCTTAACCGTTTTCAAATTTTTTGTGCACTTCCTGTTTAAAGGGGGGTCAGGACCACCCCGTGGCCCATGACCTACATACCATGTGATTCCCGTTAACACAATGAACAAGAATATGTATGGTTAAGGGGTGGGGATCTCGACAATTTTCAAGATATTCGGGGACTTCCTGTTTGAGGGGGTCAGAACCAACCCCGGGGCCCATTACCTACATACAATTTGATGTCCCTTAACATATGGAACAATAATATATATGGTTTAGGGGTGTGGTTCTTAACTGTTTTCAAGATATTCGGGCAATTCCTGTTTGAGGGGGGTCAGCACCACTCCCGTGGCCGATGACCTACATACTATGAGATGCCCCTTAATACATGGAACAAGAATATATATGGTTTAGGGGTCAGGATTCTAACAGTTTCTAAGATATATGGTCATTTCCAATTACTTAGGGGTGGGGATGACCCCAAGGGTCATATCTAATAAACCATATATATTGCCTGTAACAGTCAATATTTGATTTTGAAAACCCTATATTATTCTATTTGTCCGTTTTCAAGTTAAAACCATTTACAACAGAGTCTATAATTTTTCCCATAAGGTTCAATGTTTTTCTCCCCCAAAAAAGTGATTGGCCAACCCCAAATGAGAAAAATCAAACCAGTTTGCACATCTAGACATGCAGGCTTATCGTATCCTAGAGTTTCGTACAAACCTGTGTAGCCATCTCTTAGAAATGTGACAGATAAGTTCAGAGCGGGAAAGAAGAAGAAAAAAAAACGTACAAAAACAATGTTTCCAATTTCGTTTGGGAGACTTAATTAACGGAATGATTAACTTCTAAATGTTCAAAACCCTCTTTGTCTAGAATATCATACGCTTTTCAACAATCATTAATAATTGTCGTTCCTGGTACGATGTTTGGATCTATCTGCCACTGAAGTAAAAAGCATTTTCTTGTTTCTCTTTCTATCCAAAAAAACCCTCACCAAACACCCTCAACCCTTCGTCCCTTATGAAATTTTCGTTTACCAGATTAACTCTCGTCAATGTCAACAGTTTTTCCAGAACCTTCGATCTTTTCCAAATGTTTCTCTAAAACACATGTGCAAACTTCTTTAGAAAAGTTGCACCAGTCTACAACTGTTTGACTTGCAATTTCAAGTTCGTGACTGATAAAAGTCTCACTTACTTGATACACCCAAAAATATATATTTTAACACGATCTTCTTCAATGTTAATTTATGGTTCTCGAACGAGCTCCCGATCCATACTGAATTTTTCCATTGCACTTTTTGTTTGAACACCTCCATACACATCCGTTACTAGAATAGGAACAGTCTTTCCGTAAACCAAATTTCCCACTGTTGCAAATTCCACATGTCATCCAAATTAATAAGCAGTGACAGTCTATTAACCAATGAATTAAATTCCTAACATCGGAACAAATTCCAAACATGTATTTCAATTTAAATTGCATAAGTAAAGGTAAATCAGCTGTTTTTTCGTCTGTTTACATTAGGTGACAAGTGACGTAAAATATGATTATTCATGAGACTGTGTCAAAAAACATGACGATTTTTCTTAACAACGAAATTCGTTTCTTTTTCAGGCACACGGTGAGAGTTTTTTGCATTATTTTTATATTCTAAGTAAAAAAACTTTTTAAAAAACAGTTTTTTAAACTTGCTTTTTACAAGGAATTCGAACTGAGCTTAATTTTGCGGTTTTTATTCGTTTAAAGCGATTTATCGATCGCTTACGCGATCGAGTATATATAAGACACCGGCTTTGGCGGCACATATATTGGCGCAATATTTTGAGGGACGGCATACTAGAAGTGTTCCACCAAAAACAACTCGGGGTAAATCCCCGTTCAAGCCTGATTGGACCTGGATAACTAATTGTATTGAACGTAATCTATATACATTTGAAACATTAAACATGTAATGATTCCCATTTTTTCTTAATTTCAGATATTCATAATGGGAATCTTCCTATGTACATGTCTTCTCTTCGTATTTATTCCGTCAGTTGATCTAAATCAAACAAGTAAGTACACGAATGACATTTCATTGTCAAAAACCATCTGCACGCAACAAGTTGCGAGGGTTGCAATGTCTTTAACCCCTCTGTCAAACATCAGTCATGCCATCAATCATGAAGGGTGTTCTTGTCAATGCAATGTTAAACTGCTGCACATAATCAGTAGAAGAAAATCTGTGTTTGTATTTACATGTACAACACCATGTAGTTGAGAAAATTATATTACCATTCAATTCTGATCTCTTTTTTTTTTTGGTTCTGTTTTTCGTAGAATTATTGCCATTTATAGACGTCTTTATAGATTTACTTACCGTTTCACTTTGTAATAAAACATATTGTCTTGTCAAAAGAAGTGTCTTATTTATTTGTTATGATAATCAAATACTTGCAACAATGCAACATTGTTGAACTAATTTTTGTTTTATCGTGTATATCGCAGCGGCTTTCTATGTCATCACAAAAAGGAGGTATGGAACCAAGCTTTCGTCATTAATTCAACAAATGTAAATATAAAAAATAGGTTTTATTTTTTAATATATATCGTAATATAAACACTGGTTGGTACGTGATCAAATCTTCCAGAAAGCCATTTGGGTTTTATAGGATTTGATCAGGTGACATACCCGTTTTAATATCCCGATATATATCCAAAGATGACACCATATTTCTTAATAACACTGGCCAGTTTGTTAGCGTCAGAATGTCTGTCGTAAAACGTTTTTCTATGTAGGATAAAATGTGTAGATGAACATATTACATGTATCAGTAGTTTCGTGTTTTCCTCTGTAACAACCATTAATAATTTAACACCATTTAATTATATAAATATTTTACAGCGGTTCAAATAGAATGCCATATACAATGAGTTATTGCATTTACAGTTGACAACCCTAACTGCTAATGACATATCGCCCCTTAGTTATAGACTTGTATCAATAGGTGTCAAAAATGCACAGCAGCCATTTCGCTTAGGAAAGAAGTCAATGCATGTATCAGCACTCCCAGCAGCTACAATACTGATACAAACTTTTTTCTATTATTAGGCGTTACTGTCACAATCTTTATTAATTTATTATAAATGTGAATATTAGTCTTTAATAAAATAACACAATTCCATCGTCCTTAATATACAGTGTACTTATCAATAGTCTCATTTAATGACACATTTATGTTTACCTTTAAGCTGCGTTGTACAATTAATATTTTTCACAAGGCTTTAATGAACTTTAAAATATCGCCAGTTTGTAACGTTAACACGTAATACGACGTTTGAGAAGAACAACCTAACAAAGACTTGAAGTCGCATCCAGAACTTCCCTGTGCGGGACGTTGTTATTGTTAACATCCTCGTGCTGTATTTTGAAGCCAAAGTTGTATAAAATGTATATTCAACTTTATTGGGAGTCTTCTTCTATTTTTGGCGTGATGGCAGCGACATGGAACTACAACCAAATTCTCCAAAGTAAAAGAGATTATTTACGAAAAAAGGCAACGGGGAAAGTTTCATCATAAACTTTTTATAGCGAATATATTTGACACATTTTTTTGGCGGTCACAACACAAAATAGCCGGTAAGAGCGCTCCAGAACTATGTTCTTTAGCGCAAAATAAGACAATCTAAACTTTGAAAGCCTTGAAACTAGAATTCATTGAGCACTCTTCCGCTTGACCCGAAGCTAGCAGCCACTTACACCCCTGCGAATGTGTTCGGAATGTTTTCTTTATCGTTGCTAAGTATGTAATAAATCCAGAGGTGCTCGAATGAAAGTTCACGAGACTTCACCGAAATTTGTTCAGTTCCTGTGAAGTTTTGAGCGGAAGTATGTGTGTTCGGATAATATTCTCAAAATATGTAAGTACTGGTCGATTTTCATATCATATTCTACTTCGATTTATGTTAAAACATAAACATCTATTAAGATGCATGTCTTATTTCACCATCTAGCGGGTTTTTTTAAATTAAACGATGATATTCAGAACAGAGTTATCGTTCTTGTTCAACCACGTGTATAGTGGTTGATAAAATAAACATTGGATTACTTAATAAAATCATAGCCATGTTTGATGCTTGTGGTGTGAAAAACCATGTTTTTAAAAAATAAAAATAATGGGTGAATGTTAGCATAAAACTTAGTTTATCGAGCCATTTTCAAAAAACATTCTGCATTAAATATAGTACAGCCTGTTTCACTACTGATGTTATTACTAGGTCAGGCGCGGATCGAGAATTGATTATTAGGGGGATTTCTACTACGCATGTTAATTGTCGCAACAGCAGAAAAAAAAAACCTTTTTTTGTATTGTCACATATATTTCTAAAACACATTAAATCCACCAATTAATGAATATAAAGTTTAAAATCAATAAACCTCTAGAATTCATATTTGACTACAAGAACCTATATTCTCTAAAATAGACTATAAACACGAGGCACGATTTTTACTGCGAAACTGAAAGGGTCAAATAAAACTACGTGGTCTAAAATTTAAATGACAATAACATTCGCAGGGGTGCCTAAGAAACTAGCAGCCAATAAGGAAATTCATCAAAGTACTGAGAGTACTCGAACAGAAAATTATATTTTACTTAATTATCTGCATATTTTATTTGATATCAAGAAGATTTATGCATGAATAATTCTTCGGAGCATGGACAACCTCGGAGGCAGTAAAGCTCGCCTGGAAAAAATAGTATTGTGTTTGTGTATAATGAGTTCAATTGAATATTGGTATTTGTCTATTCTTATGCATTACAGTTGATCCCAAAGTCTGTTTACTTTTTTAAAAAAATAGCATGCATCGAACTCATAAAAATCCTCGTATTATTACAAAAATGGGACGATCAGACTTCTTACATTGTGATTTTATTCTCATAAAAAAATACCCTCAATCGAAAACCGAAAAGTTAGAAATCCAAAGATGAATTTAGGATTATTTTGTGTCAGCCATGTTTTGAGACTATTAGCTCACCCGATCTTTGCATTTTTTAGCATTTCACAATGATTTAGGGGTGAAAAGTGGTTCATTATCTACATTATCTTTAAAGTGTCCATCAAACAAATACCAAGGCAGTGTAGAGGACCTATGGGGCTATTATTTTCCGGTTTCAAATTTGGGCTGTAGGGGTACCACCAAGAGGCTCCCAGGGGTTGGGGCTCATTTCAGGGGTTTATATCTGACTTGAGTATGATCACAATAACTTGGAAACACTAGAATGAGGAAGAAAGCCTCAGGAGGTATTCATAATAAGCGTTAGAGGGCACTTCTGACCCCTGCAAGGGTCCAGTTAGCTCACCCAAACTTTCCATTTTTTTAGCATTTCACAATGATATAGGGGTGAAAAGTGGTTCATTATCTCCATTATCCTTGAAGTGTACATCAAACGAATACCAAGGCAGTGTAGAGGACCTATGGGGCTACTATTACTGGTTTCAAATTTGGGCTGTAGGGGTACCGTCATGTGGCTCCCAGGGGTTGGGGCTCATTTCAGGGGTTTATATCTGACTTGAGTTTGTTCACAATAACTTGGAAACACTAGAATGAGGAAGAAAGCCTCAGGAGGTATTCATAATAAGCGTTAGAGGGCACTTCTGACCCCTGCAAGGGTCCAGTTAGCTCACCCAAACTTTCCATTTTTTTAGCATTTCACAATGATATAGGGGTGAAAAGTGGTTCACTATCTCTTTTATTTTTTTTGTGTGCATCAAACAGATACCAGGGCAGTATAGTGGACCTATGAAACTATTATTATTTCCCGGTCTCAAGTAAGGGCTTGGGGGGTACCACCAAGTGGCTCCAAAGGGGTTCTGGCTCATTTCAGGGGTTTATATCTCACTTGAAATTGACCACAGGAACTTGGAAACACTAGGATTAGGTAGAGGACCTCAAGGGTTATTCATAATAAGCGTTAGAGGGCACCTATGACCCCAACGAGGGTTCAGTTTATTGTCATATGTTCCCATTTTACCCCTATATCATTGTAAAATGGTAAAATATGACAGTTTCGATGAGCTAACTGAACCCTTGTAGGGTTCATAAGTGCACTCGAACGCTTATTATGGATACCTCTTGAGGTCCTCTACCTTATTCTTGATTAATCAGTAGAAATACCTTATAGTGACAGGCTTCCCATTGGCCAGAGAAAGGCGTTTGTGTTTTTACCTGATGTGCAATATTCAGAAACAGCCTTGGACGAACTTATGTGCAGAGTCTTAGACTTAGAGAACTTTTTTTCAAAAATGGACCAGTGTAATGACCCTCGGTGATTGTGGACTTATACATGTATGATCTGCATGAAAAACGATAATTTGCCCACGCCTAACAACTATATTAGGATGGAGTAAGACCCCAAGGACGTCTTTCCGCAAGCCCTCACAAGGTCTTTGTCATATCCACATGCAAACCTCCAGACACAATTCATGGCTTGCGTTCATTTATTTGGATCTACAAGACGCTATTCCGTGTCCTACCAAGCTGTACGCATACAATTGTTCTTCTCAAAAGTACCATCAGTGGTCTTCGGTCAAAAGAAAATATCAAGTTGTCAGAAGAGCCGATTGAACATTTAAACACAGCCGAATCAAACCTTAAAGCTGAACACTGCTCGTAAACAGGCAATGTCCGCCATATTTCTCTTTCATTGCTGCTGTCCCTACAACCCCTATCAAAGGCACAGACCCATAAACAGTTCAAAGTACTTTTCTGTAGAGGTCTCACCTATGTGGACTTGCATCTTGCCTCGGTGTGTTGCCTGATTGTGATGAAATTATCACATTTTACACATTTTTTCAAGCCATGAGATAACTAACATCAAATATGTTGGTTTATGTATTATTTACAAACAAAATTTGCACATAGAATAAGAAATGAATGCATAAAATCGAAAGAACACAAAAGGAATACTACACGTAGGCCACGAGTTTCAGGTGTGCAATCGGGTGTAACGGAATCAAAGAGTTTATATGCCAGGTATCTGTGTGACGATGCTTATTTAAGAGCGGTGTTCAGCATTAAAGACTCCTTAGAAATTTACATTCCACGGAAGAATACCGTTTGTGGATTACTGTGGAATTGTTAGATTTCATGGTGGCTCAATTTTCATGGAATTCGTGCGTACCTCTCATCCACGAATTAACATCCAACCCAAATTGATAAATAAGGGTGATAAAGTCATATTTTTTTTGTATGTATAAAGGAATACACGAAATTACGTCCCCAAGAACCTATAAAATTTAGGTAACCCACGAAAATTGTCCCCCGCGAATTTTAATGATTCCACAGTATCACTGATGGGTCCGTCAGCAAAGGTTCTGCAAACTTCCAATCAGATTTTGCCAACAGGAATGCTACAGAATGCAACAATCCTTCATGTCAGATTTGCAACTTCATCATTCAAGACTCGGTGGTATGCGACGAAAAAACCCAGGTCAACAATACTAGCAGTGTTGATGACATGCACATTTTACCTTTTACTACTAGATCTGCATGGATCAAGCCGAGTGCCCTGATCATGGGCGGCCACACACGCATCTCCGACAAGTTATTTGACACAACAAATCACAAATATACGAAACGTTATCTGGATGTAATGACCATAGCAAAGGACAGCTTACTCGCTGCCACAGATCTGACCCACTACAACCTCCGGCAGAGCTGAGTATAGTTCTACGCAGCGTCTTAGATGGCCTTGTAACTGCACTTCACATACGTTTGGTTCACCCAACTAAACATCAGATGATGCTAGATCCCCACTTTCAATTTTTCATTTGCCACTGTTGTGTTCTTGTTAAGGTTGTTGTATACTCGCGGTTTACGTTGCAAAGTTTGGATTGCTGTACAGTAATACGTGTCCTCAGCACAATAAGTATTAATGAAAAGAATTGTTATCGATATAGCATTCTATATTGCAGCTTTATTATGGAATCAGACACAAAAAAAAATATAATGGTAGCAACAGAGAGGAATGTCGGATTTTTTTTTTTTTTTTTTTTTTTTTTTTTTTTTTAGGTTTTTTAAATATTTGTTTAACATTTAAACATTTTTAGCAGAACGATGATAATTATAAAAGTTAAGATTTGTTTTTTTCTGATGATTAAAACATAAATAAACACTAAGAACACTGCGCCGGATGATTTTTCCTGTGTCAAGATAACATTTTTGAACCCGCTTTGAATTCAAATTCCTATTTAAGTTCTTTTATAACGGTATGAAAATTACAAATATTTTTAGAACAATTGTTTTTCCTCTAAGGAAAAAATATATTTCCCCCTGGAAATTGACTTTTCAATGGTAATTTTCTCACCTAACAGATGAGATACATTCATAACAAAAGTGGATTTAGAAACAATGATCTATCATTAGGCACATCTGAATGTTGCGATACATGCAATATAGACGGATGCAAAAATGCCACCTTGGCAATGGCATGCATTGTACATAACTATAAGGCATAGTCTTTAAATCTGTAACACTGTGCAGGCACTACTGGCTCTAAAAAGTACTGAAAGTGCCATTTTTTACTGATAATTTCTGATATTTACTGATATTGTACTGTTAGTGCTGAGAATTGCTAATATTTACTGATAATTTTACTGCTGTTACTGATAATTGCTGTTGGTTCTGATATTTAATGATATTTACTGATGCTTTTGCTGTGAGCTCTGATAATTACTGATATTTACTGAGATTTACTGTTGGTACTGAGAATTGCTGATAATTACTGAGAATTACAGGCAGGGGATTTTGAAGAGATTAATTTTAATTACTGTAACATGCAAATTATATTTATTTAAAATTATCGGTAAACAAATACCGGGCATTTTTTAAAAAGAAATATGTAAGATCTAACTAAAGTTTTATCAACAGTAACTTCTTTTTTACAACCACAAAAATTAGATTTGATTATTCTTCTTATAACCTGCTTATTTATTTCAATGCATATTTTTTCTGTTTGTTCTTGTTCTAAATTTTATTTTAGCTGATTAACACAATTCAGCACATAAATAAAGGAATGTAGAAATTGCAGAATTGCTATCTATCCCATCCCCGTGCGCCAATCCACTCGATACTACAGTGTTACATTGTATATATAAAACAATCATAGTAAAACAAAATTATAAAGATTCTAACCACTTTATGTAGTTGGTAAACATCTATTTAATGATTCTAAATTTTGAGCGATCAACTCTTTAATTGAACCGTGTTAAATATTTATAATTATAAACTTAAGATGTTTTTATCCCGGCCATAATCACTAATTTTGTTTTCAAAATAAAATCAAACACTTTTGTTTCACATTGTATTTCCCGGCCATTTATATTTGTTTATTCTGAGGCTGCAAGACATATACACAGGTGGTCAATTTTCACACCTTGCCACGGTCACTCTGTCGTGTGTATAGTCCGAGTGCTCTCTGTTAGTTCTGAGGTTTTTCTTAATCCCAGACATACAAAATATTTTTTTCTGCTTGCTTTTAGGCGTGGAGATTAAATATCTAAGCGTTCATAGATTAAGGAAAATCAGTTAAATTGTGTGTCTTATTTTCAAAATTATATAGCCGCTGGTCATATAACCGCATACAAGTGCATGAATAAAGTATTAATGAGAGAGAGAGAGAGAGAGAGAGAGAGAGAGAAAGAGAGAGGTTTTCAATCAAATCGCTGTTGCAATCGGTGGTTATGATAATGTAATGGGACATAATCATGCTTGTGCCTTTCTGCATTGACGCCTCAAAATACGTTAGAGAGAGAGAGAGAGAGAGAGAGAGAGAGAGAGAGAGAGAATTAAAGCATGATAAGCCGTAACACTTTTTTACTATATTAAGCTGGTGTTCTTTGTAGTCTTAGAAAAGTTTACACTCGAAATCTGTGTTTGAAATGGCGGTTGTGATGCTGAAGTAGAACTTTATCGTGCTAATGCCGTTATGCCATTTTGACTCGGAAACTCAAATTTTAGGACAGATAATATATGCGAGCAAGAGAGAGAGAGAGCAGGGTGGGCAGATTTACAATGATAGAACTAGATCATGACAACATTACTTAGCCGTGCAACAGAAGATATATTACATATGTATTAAAAGAGAAAGAGTGAAAGGTCGGACAATAACAATTATTCTTCGCCGATTGTTACCTATTTTGATTTCAGAAAATGGTAGGAGAGAGAGAGAGAGAGAGAGAGAGATATTATTTATCCAACTTTTTTTAATCAATTGAATGCAGAACAAATAAAATGAATATGAAAATCATTCTAATACGTTATTTATATTGTTGTCAATAAAAATAATACTTTTCTCTTTGAATAAATATTCTCAAGATCATGGATTCCTGTATACGGATATTACGTAATGTCATACACAAGGTGCCAGACTTACAATTTACAAGGTTGAATTGCGACATTTTAACCTCTTGATCTGCTGAAAGTATGTATACTATATACAGATACTGCCTCGCTAATCTTTCTGTGAAGTAAAACCTCAAAGACATTATAAAGTCCTGACCGGGTATCTCTCTATTTTGAAAAGAAAAATAATCATGTTAAGAATTATGGGGTTTTTCATTGTTGAAAAAAAAATGTCCACCACATTTAGAAATTAAAATTTTTGTGGAGTCTACCTGCAAGTTTAAGTACCAATTTTTGACCGGCTTTCTAATATTGTCTAAAATGTGATCTGTGAATTTCCGAAGTTCAAAAGAAGCTAAATATCAAATAAATAAAGTTTAAGAATTATATATAATTAAATAAATTGTGTTAAATCTGAAATATGTGTTATTTAATAATTAAAAGACAATGTTTTGGGCCTTAAAATATTGTCAGTACCAACAGTAAATCGCAGTAAATATCAGTAATTATCAGAGCTCACAGCAAAAGCATCAGTAAATATCAGTAAATATCAGAACCAACAGCAATTATCAGTAACAGCAGTAAAATTATCAGTAAATATCAGCAATTCTCAGCACTAACAGTACAATATCAGTGAATATCAGAAATTATCAGTAAAAAATTGCACTTTCAGTACTTTTTAGAGCCAGTAGTGAGGGTAACAAATATAAGGTTAGTACTTAGACTTGAAGATGAGTAATGACTTAACGAAAGTTGGTGACGGTGGAGCCAAAATCACGCTGTAATTTGAAACGCATGGGTATGCAGACAATGCTGGATCCGCGTTGTATGTACATGATACAATGCATAATTACAGTTTTCATGTATCTTGGACAAGGTTTAAGAAGTAAAATGCAATACATTATATGATTGCTCGTGTAATACATAAACCTTTTCTTTTGAACAGAAATTGCCTTAGTTACTTTGTGCCCAAAGAATCAAACTGAGGTTAATGAGGCATCATCGAAACTTGGATGTGATAATGACAAATATGGAAACAGTCATTATATGTGTCTTCCGAAAAAGGATAAGACTTCTTTAGTTGAACTTTGCTATCATGGAGTAATGGGGATACGAAATAAAGGTAAGTATTGCTAAAATACAATAAGAACCATTTTGTAAGCAAACCTTTGTTTCATAAAAAAAATATGTTTTCGTGAACTGTTTTCTTTTACCCCATTTATACGACGAGAAGTGCTTATATGTGCAAATTTACACATTCGTAAATTTTCGCACAAAAGTAAAAGTTGTTTGCTAAGCGTTCAGACGAAATTTATGAACCACGAGTAAATCCTCGAATTGTCGTCTACAATAATGTGATAAACTACTTCGGACTCGTAAATTTTCACAGAAAAGGGATATTTTCTAACTATTTGGGTATAGGACAGTCACTACATGTAGCTTCTGGATGTTCCTGAACTTGGAGAGGAGTCAGATGCACTAATTGGTTCGCGAGAACCGCGCCTTATTACTTTAAAGAGAAAGATTGGTATGCAAACTTTTGAATGAAGAAGAAAATCCTTAAACTATAAAAGTTTAGAAATGCTATGGTCCCAGCCTCAAAGACTGTGAAAGAGCCATTGTATGTTAAGAGAAAGGTGGATATTACAATCTAATGGTGAGCGTCCACAGTGGACAATTAGATATCATTTTGATGTTGCGACAACATATATTTGCATCTAAAGTAAAACTCGTTTAGTACGAGCACGGATAAAGCGAAATCTCGGATATAAGGACTTTTTTTTAAGTCCCTTGAAATAATCTTTGTGAAAATCACAATTATAACGAATTCGGATATAACGATTTTACGGATATAGCGAACTGATTTTCAGTCCCGTAAAGGTAAATAATAACGAATTTTAACACATTTATAACAAATTTCTTAACAGTTCAAAAATTCTGCACTACCATTTTATATAATAGTTTGGATAAATTTATATTCACATAAATTCTTCAATTCATAATTCGATTATTATAGGTATCAAAAGAATGAATTTTCATTTTAAAGCTTCAATCAGCAAAAGTTGTAGTTTGGTGAGAGAAAACATGCATACAGTGAATGTGCAATAGTTATTATTTATAATTCATTATAAGGATATAACGAATTACGGATATAACGAAGTAAATCCTTTGGTCCCTAGGACTTCGCTAGAAACGAGTTTTACTGTAGTACTAACAAGGTGCAAATTTAATCAATTATGAAGCATTTGCATATAGGCGAATCAGTTCATGCGACACAAGTTGCACACATGTGAAATTTATATAGTACATGTAAAATATACTGAGGTATGGCAGTCCTTTCGTATGAATGTGGTAAACTGTCTCATATGAATTGCAAGACTTAGTGTATAAAGGATGGTGAACCTTAAAGAAAACATGTCTTTGTCAAAGATATTACTTACTAACATACACTATACACACAGAACTAACATCACTATTTTTTCTATTGATAATTCTTAAAAAAAGTATTTTTAGCTGTGAGGAAAGCCCAATGTCGTTTTAGTCCTATAGCGGTTTCACCGGATGTGGAGTATAGCTTTCCTCTGCGTCCGTCAGGCCGTCTGTCTGTTTGTTCGTCTGTCTGTTTGTCCCACTTCAGTTTTCCACGTTTTTCTTTCTCTTTTTGCGTTTGAGAAATACTTTGAAACTTGCTACAGCTTAGAAATGTCAAACAACAGATCAAGTTCACTTTTTGGTAGCGTGTGGTTGACATATATTCGAGAAAATTATATTTTGTATTTGTCAGATTTGGTGTGTATTGAATAAACTAGGCCAGCATGTAGTAGGTAATAATATTGTGCGTTACTTGTATCATTACTTTCATCATTTCTAACAAACAAATGAGTTTTGTTTAATAGTGGTAAATATTGTTTTGTGAATTTAATCGGCAGGGGTTTTTTTCTTCATACTATTACAATTGAATTCGTTATTGGGTTGGGCTGTTTAACTTATTGATTTGATTCGGGGTGCAATAGACGGTGAAAAATAATATGTGTATAACAGTGCATTGTTTCCATAATTTTTTACAAACGAACAAAAAATTGACTCTGCAAAGTTACAATAGACCCGGTTAGTGTTTGATTTCGATATTAACTTTATAGTTTGAATGTCCTCTGTTCTTTTAATTCTTATTAAAGCATTAAATCTCGTTTATAATAGTTATAAAAAAGTTCGCTCCTTCGAATCTTTCATTACATAATACAAACCTGAAGGTGACTTGTGCTGCTTGTGCAATATTCTCAGAATACTTGTTTATTGAAGACATATGACTGATAAAGTATAACAATATAAAGCTTGCTGAAAATGAAGATAAGTTTTGATTAAATTTTTTTAATCTCTTTTTGTTTGGCACATGTCTATCGTCCGTCCGTCTATTAATTTTTTTTGAATTATTGAATTCGTCTTAAGAATTACATGTCAAATTCCATGTAACTTCACAAAAGGCATATTTAGGTTAAGGAAAGCTTAACAATAATTTTTTCACGGGAAAATAATCATTGAAACAATATTTGTATTTTAAGATCTTTTTTTTAAAATTTTGGTCATAATACAAGTGTGGAAGTATCCTCATTGTGAATTAATTCGAATATAATTTAAGTTTGTTCAAATCACGATTATTAGCATCTTCGCTAGCCAAGGGTTTTCCCAGAGAGCAAGAACAGAGTGGACCGAAAACCCTTGGCTAGCGAAAATGGATTACCATTAGCAGAGAAGGGCCTCCGTGAGGGTATGGATTTTTACATAGGAAAAAAGTAACTCTTTTAATATTTTTTTCTTAAAATCAAAAAGTTATAAACAAAGTGGAAGCATCCTCAAGTAGCGTAGATTTAAGTTGGTTGAAATCACACTCCCTGTGATTATGCTCTTTTTTATTTATTTATTTTTCCTTTTTCACAGTCATATATATTTCATTAACACTGTAATACAGAGAGAGCGAGAGAGAGAGAGAGAGAGAAATTAGTTGTTTACTTTTTTACTATGTCCTAAATCATATCTGAAATATGTTTTTCAAATTTTCCCAGAGTTTTAATTTCGTAATCTCACATGATTTGATAGCTAAATATTTTTCGACTTTATGTTTGATTAATAGATGATTTAACATTCCAACCTTGTCATGTTTTTTTCTGTTTTGTTTTGAACAATTAAAAATGTATAGCTTGGAGTAGAGAATTATAAAATTAACTACTTTGTTGTAACCACTAATCGGTAATTCACCCAAAAGTACATTTTTAACATTAAGTTCAACTCTATTTTATGTGTTTCTATTAATATACATACTAAGATTATTCCATAAATGTAGTATTTCTGAACATTTTTATAAATACATGCTTAACGGTTTCCATATTTTTTTCCTAGAAGCATAGACTTCATATGAAATATGAAATAGCATTTATATTTTTTTCAAATAATTTGTTGGAAGATTTTTGTGAAGAATTCTGTATTGTAGCCATTGTACTGAATGTTCTGTAGTTGTCTTTAAACAAATTGTTAAACATCGTTAATAGAATCATATATATTCAAGGGAAGTTATAGTTCACTGTTCCATTTTTGAATTGCCTAGGGAACAAAATCTTACAATTAATGAGTTGATACAAAATCATGTTGGAACAGTTTTCATTCAACAATTTATATTCAAAGTAAAAATGAATGAATTGTGAAAGATATGTTCCCACATCAGATCTATTAACTACAATGGTCTTGAAAAACCTAGATATTGCACAAATAGTACTATTTTAATGCATTGTACTAACATTTGTTCCGCGTTTTTTTTTTTCAACATCATGTTGTGATAAAAAGAAAGTTATATTATTATTCAAAAAGTCACTTACTAGTGTTACACTATGTTTATACCACAATTTGACATAAACAGTTTTATTACCAACACATATTTTTTTTTTGTACCAAAATGGCATATAAAAGAATTTTTGCTTAGCTATTATGTATCCGAAGTTTGAAATAATGGTATATGAGTGAATTACACATGTACATCTTTATAGAAAACATTACTTTGTTTTATACAGACCCTGAACGTGCCATTACACATATAAAACAAACTGTACCGTTCCGTGCAAGAAACGAACCATACCGTTCACAAACCGAAACGTACCTTTCACAAAACGAACCGTACCGTGCAAAAAGCGTGCAAGATGATTTTTGCAAAACCCGCCTCCAAACGGACAAAAAAGCGTACCGTTCCGTGCAATAAGCGTGCAACGTCCATAGTCGGCTTATTGACCTACTGTCGTTCGATGAATACGTACGCAGATTATCGCTGACCAGATATGTTCAATATTTTGCTAGATTTTTTTTATACAGGATTAGATAACACATACACAGATATAAAACTGTTTTTCTTATTAAAACAGTGACACAAATGTTTTGAATCAATTTCCTTTTTTCGAACGTAATCATTTCTTTGGTTTTCGACAAAACTTGCATCGCCAATTTCTTAAAGATTGTAAACTATTAATGTTTACACAAATAGTGGTTATACTATTTTGATTATTTTTATGAAATGTTTAAACATTAGATACATACTGGACTTGACATAGCTTTAAATTATTCTCAGTCTCGAGAGAGAGAGAGAGAGAGAGAGAGAGAGAGAGAGAGAGAGAGAGAGAACACCTGTGTGTATATTATAATACTTAAAGTTTAACACTGAACTATATTATTTTGCTTTAGGCTTCTATAGTTGGTCGTTTAAGCGGGTTTTGTATTAGGACTTAACATAACAATGACTCAACCAATGAGAGTATTAAGGCTTCCCGATGTCAAACACATCAAACGTGAACAGTAAACATTCCAGAATAGAACTAATACACGCTCTAAAAAATAAACACATGCCGAATCAAAACAAGCATAATAGATAGCATCAAGATAGGGTTTCATGGTATGATAATTGTTTAAAGATTATCTTTTGGATATTTATAAATTGCATTTTTCCATGTTAAAAAATTGCTTGATTCGCCTCTCTCTACACAAAATATGCGTCAAAATTTACAGTATTACGTCACATCGGCAAGTGCACCGCGATCAGTCAGTTGTTTATATATATCGTTATATATTGCACGCAAAGGTAATATTGAATGTAGTTTAATATTTTCGTACCCACAAAAAATGAGTAATTGCTTTATTTATTAGCATTTTTGACGATTTGTTGTTTTGTGTGATGTCATAGTTAAAATTTCCCGTACGTTCTGGTCGGCGCGACCACAAAGTAAACCATAACAGTTCTGCGTATTATTAAGGTATACGTTTACTCATAATGAGAAAAAAAATCCACAGATGATATTGAAAAACCATTTATTGAGTATTAAAAACCTATTATGGAAGTTCTTTTTTTTTACTTTTAAAAAAGTAGGTCAATGACCTACTTTTTGAGAAAATGGCATTTAATATTTTTTTTTTGAAAATTCAAAGTCCTTAAAAATGTGTACACTAAGATTTTCTTAATTGTGAAAATAATACAAATTGCTGAAGTCTTTTGACAAAATAAAGTTTATGAATGGCAGTGACACTAAACAGACACAAAGCATTACGTTTTCATTCACAATATTTATAAATATTTTAGTCCTTTCTCTATCAGTTTTCAAAATTCTACTTTTTGTTATTCAATTTTACAAAAAACTGAAAAAAATAATACTAGTAAAAATATTTATAGCATAAAATTAGGTATAAAACTTATATGAGGTCAATGATCAACGTTTTGAGATATGGTGTCTTTTATCGTTTTGAAGCATTTTTCAATAATTTTGTAGTGTGTGTCATTCAAATATCTAAACGAAAAAGTGATATACAACCAACAGAAAATATGCAAAATTATGTTGACTAACAAATAAAATCTTAACTTTGAATATTACAGTACTAATAAAAATATTTTAGTGAATAAAACATTGAACAATTTTAGTTCAAATTTCCTCTGTTTTGCAAAACGTCCAACTTTGGTTGAGCCTTAATCCATAATATAGTAAAAATATCGAATGTATTGTCAATAATAATTCATTTCATAAATACTTTAAGTGATTAAAACAGATTTTACTCATGCCAATAAATTTTATAACAATCCGAATTTGAGAACTTAACCCCTAAGAAAACAACGTCTTTAACCTATTCGGTCCAAATTCATGTTTTTTTACGAAACCGTCCAAGATATGTTTTTGAACCTAGATAATGACTGTTTCATACTTAATGGAGATTTTACATGTAACCTTGCTTTAAATCAACTGTTGGATACAGAAAACTATAGTATTGTTAATAACCCAAAAGCAAGGGATAATGTTTTTGAACTGATGAAGGACTCGCAATTTGTAGATTACTATAGGATTCTAAATCCAAGCAAAAAATATCAACTTGGAGAAAAAATCCTCTAAAAAAAAGGCTGATTTGATTATATATTAACATCTGGAAGCTTGTCAAATATGGTAGAATCAGTTTCCATTTAACCTTGTTATGGATCATATCCCTCTACAGTACTTTTAAAATCTAAATTCAATAAATTTTTAAGAGGCCATGGGCTATGGAAGTTCAGTAACAGTCTTTTGACAGATTATACCTATATACTGAAAAGGTTAAACAAACTATTCTTAAAGTCCAAGATCAATATCTACATGACGATGATATAAATCATAATATTTTTCTTGAAGTTTTACTTATGAAGATTCGTGTAGTATTACCATTTCATATTCTTCATTTATGCGCAAAGAAAGCGATAAAATTAAAATATATCTAATTGAAAGATATTGAGAATATTGAGTCACAATCTGATATTGATTTTGGGCTTTTGCATGAAAACAGTCTAAACTTGAAAAAGTTTGAAAGGAAAAGCTTCAATGTCGTATAATGAGATCCCAGGCTAAGTGGGTAGAAGAAGGCGAAAAACTAAGCACAACAATAATATATATGATCAATGCATTATCCTTCGTTAAACAGCTTTATGAGTCTCTTTTTCTTGAAAAGATTAAGATTTTCTAGAAATTAATTTTGATGAAATAATAAAAACTGACATTACAAGATTAAATGCATCCACTTCAATATCCCTTGAAGGAAAAGCTAAAGAGATGTGTATCATGTGTTGAAAAACAATACTAAATATTAACATTGATAGTGATGTAGAGAGAACAATATTTAAATATAATCTTCTTAACTGGTTTGAAAAGCCGTAACTTGTGTGAAAGCATTTTCAGGTAAGATGAATTCAAGTTTTTGTGTTTGTTTTTAAAATCATGAATACCAGGCTAGCATTAACCATAATTAAGTTTGATTTTAAAACATATTAACAAAACCATTTGGTAAGAAAATCTAAAACTAGTATGGAAGCATTTTAGGGGATGTATATTAAAATTTGGTCAAAGATTTAATGCGTTAAAATTTGGCCACAATGAGAAGTAAAAATTTTACATACGTTTAGGAAACGCTAAGGGTATTTGTGTGAAAGCATCCTCAGATAGAATATATTCAAGCTTGCTCATATCATGATCCCTCTTGGTTTGGTGAAGTAAAAAAATATTCATAAACAAGAGGCCCAGGGGTCACATCGCTCACCTGAGCAACAATTGCCTTTATTCTGATCAAATTAGCATTACGGTATCAAAATATCTTGACAACTAAGTACAGTAGATCTTGCTAAAAAAATGAAAATCTGCCAATTTTTATCCACCTCTTTTTTGGGGTAAATTCCAAGCCCCTTTTGTTGTTGTACCTGTAAGAAGATTTGTCTCTATTCCTATGTATCCCCCCCCCCCACCAATTCGTGGCCCCACTTTTCTCTAGGGAATCATGGTTTCATCAAACTTAAATCTGCATAACCAAGTTCTGAGTTTTGGATAGAAAACTTTCCCAGAATATTTTTAAAGATTTTCTCCATAAATTCCTATGTAAAAATTCAAACCGCCATCACGCCCCCACCCTATCCACAGGGACCATGCTTTGAACAAACTTGAATCTACACTACCTGAGGATGCTTCCATTTCAATTTGAGCTTTTCTGGCCTAATAGTTTTTGAGCAGAAGATTTTGTAAGATTTTCTCTATATATTCCTATGTAAATAATTCATCCCCCATTGTTGCTTCGAATTCACCCTACCCCTGGACTATGATTTAAACAAACTTGAATCTATACGATCTGTGGATGCTTCCACTCAAATTTGGGCTTTCCTGGCCTAAGAGTTTTGAGAAGAAGATTTTTAAAGATGTTCTCTATTTATAAAAATGTATCCCCCATTGTGGCCCCGCCCTACTCCCAGTGACCATGATTTGAACAAACTTGAATCTACATTGTCTGAGGATGGTTACATGCCAATTTGAGTTTTCTTGGCCTAATAGTTTTTGAGAAGATTTTTAATGATTGTCTCTATATATTCCTGTAAAAAAATTTATCACCCAATAGTGGCCCCACCCTACCCCCGGGGACCATGATTTGAATAAACTTGAATCTACACTATCTAAGGATGCTTCCATCAAATTTGAGCTTTCCTGGCCTAATAGTTTTTGAGAAGATGGTTTTTAAAGATTTTCTCTATATTTTCTTATGTAAAACTTGATCCCCCAATTGTGTCCCCACTTTACCCCCGGGGACTATGATTTGGACAAACTTGAATCTACACTATCTGAGGATGTTTACACTCAAATTGAGCTTTTCAGGCCTAATAAGTTTTGTGAAGAAGATTTTTTAAAGATGTTCTCTATATACCTATGTAAAACTTGATCCCTCATTCTGGCCTTACCCTATCCACAGGGACCATGATTTGATCAAATTTGAATCTACACTACCTGAGGATGCTTCCATTATAATTTGAGCTTTCCTGGCCTAATAGTTTTTGAGAAGAAAATTTTTAAAGATTTTCTCTATATATTCTCATGTAAAACTTGATTCCCCTATTGTGGCCCCACCCTTCCCTTTGGGACCATGGTTTGGACAAACTTGAATCTACACTACATAAGGATGCTTCTTTTTTAAGTTTAGCTTTTCTGGCCTAATAGTTTTTGAGAAAGAAGATTTTTAAAGATGTTCTCTATATATTCCTATGTAAAACTTGATTCCCCCATTGTGGCCCCACCCTACCCCCGGGGACCATGATTTGAACAAACTTGAATCTACACTATCTGAGGATGCTCCCATTTTAATTTATGCTTTTCTGGCCTGATAGTTTTTGAGAAGAAGATATTTAAAGATTTTCTCTATATATTCATATGTAAAACTTGATCCCTCTATTGTGGCCCCACCCTACCCCCGGGGACAATGATTTGAACAAACTTGAATCTAAAGTACCTAAGGATGCTCCCATTTTAATTTATGTTTTTCTGGCCTGATAGTTTTTGGGAAGAAGATTTTTAAAGATGTGTTCTATATATTTCTATGTAAAACATGATCCCCCTTTTGTGGCCCATCCCTACCCCCAGGGACCATGATTTGAACAAATTTGAATCTACACTACCTGAGGATGTCTCCACACAAGTTTAAGCTTTTCAGGCCGAATAGTTTTTGAGAAGAAGATTTTTGAAAAATGACAACAAATTGTCAATAATTCTCAATTATCTCCCCTTTAAAGAGGGCGTGGCCCTTCATTTGAACAAACTTGAATCCCCTCCACCTTATGGTGCTTTATGCCAAATTTTGTTGAAATCTGCCCAGCGGTTCTTGAGAAGAAGATGAAAATGTGAAAAGTTTCAAACAACGACGACGCCAACGACGACAACGACAGACAACGGACAAATTGTGATCAGAAAAGCTCACTTGAGCCTTTGGCTCAGGTGAGCTAAAAAGACTGATTAGCGTATATCTTCATTAAGGTTACATAAATGCTATTTACCAATTTAAAGGGATTGACTTACGCTATCTTTTATTCAAAATTATTAGGTTTTTTTTGGACGTAAAAACTACAACTGAAAAACGCTAATTTACAATGTGTAATATACATTAACTCTTAGACTAGTGTTCGGACCATCTTTCCTAATTAAAAGGGAACAACTAAAGATATTAAAACACCCCAAATATATTCATCTTGTGGGAAATATGTATTAAATAAGTAGATTGTTACAATGGATTAATTTAGAAATGAAATAAAAAAACCCCTCAATAATAGAATGTGCATCTTTGTAAAATTTCCAAGTTTCGTTTTACATCATGCCATTACTACAAAGCACTCCTACGAAACTTCATCTTATCATTAAAGCACAAAGCTTCTAACGGAATGAAAGATAAATCGTTTGAAAGTTAATATTTCTTGAACTAGGGGTATACAGGTCTTGACAGTCACATGAGAACCATAACCTTAGATTCACAAGAAAGAGAGTCTCGTGTTTCTAATTACGCTTCCTTTTGAAGTCTTAAACTTTATCTGTGACTCCTTGGACTGTTACCTCCAGTTTATTATTAGATGTTTGTATACCATGTATTCATTTTCAGAAAGGGGAAGGGTGTCGGACTTCAAGAGTTGGTGGAATTTAATATTATCTTAGCCCTATCAAAATTGTTGTGTTTAGTTTTTGTTTTTGTTTTTTCGTTGTTTTTTATTTTTTTTTTTGGGGGGGGGGGGATTGTAAAAAAAAAGAAGATCTGCAGGCCTTTAAGGTACCTCACTTCACCTTGACTTATACTTTGTAAGACAGTGCGTCACAAAAAGGCGATTTAAATGTTTTGTTAAATTGTTTATATCGTTCGATTATTCGTTCATTATTTCGCTAATTGAATATTAATGAAACCACAGTATTAAGGAAATTTACTGTTGATTTGAGGACATATTTTAAGGTGTAGTGAGCCACCTTAATGGCTAATCTTTTATAATATTCATATTATGTTATTATGCACACGGCATGCATACAGCTCACATCGCTTATTTCAACAAGTATACAATTCACAAATGAAGAAAATTAAGTAGAAACTACGACGCCATATTTGTCATTCCCTCATAAAATAAAAAAAATCTAAATTACTTCTGTCAAATGGGCAGTGAATTTTACAATTTAAAAACAGGACATTATACACAAGAGAACAACAATACAATTATTCTATCTCCAACGTATCTGAAAGCACAAAGGAAAATATTACTTAACTATATGTCGTCCTTACACTGCAATACCCGCACCAAGTGTTTCCCCCGTTAAAAAAATATGTTGTACAAGTCACAGGATGAATGACCATCTTTAAGTCCTCTTTAAAGATAGCTTAAAGGTGTTTAAAGGTAGCTTAAAGACGATCTTTAAGCCACCTTTAAGCTACCTTTAAGCTATAAGTATTGCTTAAAGGTGGCTTAAAGAAAGAGTAAAGATGGCTTAAAGGCAGCTTAAAGACTATCTTTAAGCCACCTTTAAGGACAACTTATAGGTCCTTAATGTCCAAACTTCTTTAAGCCACCTTTAAGCCACCTTTAAGCTACCTTTAAGCCACCTTTAAGCCATTAAAAAAAATTTAATTCAATATTGTGCTTAATTTCCAACAAAATGTATTAACTTTATGAAAGAAAAGGTTTTAAAACAGTTTTTGTTCTAGAAAGAAAAATGAAAAAAACTAGAGCAGAGCTCGTGGCAAAGCCACGAGTAGGTCTTCCGTTGTTGCTGCGAAATGAAAATTTATGTGATTTGGTGTCAAACGATTATAATGACTAAAAACTAAAATTTCACTTCTGCTTTTGTTATAAAAAGGTTCTGTGATTGAAAGCCTGTATAAAGACAGGAAGAAAATGTTTTAGGAAAACTATTTGTCGAACACAGTTTGTGTAATTGTTTTGAAAACTCTTTAAGGCCCTGTCACACAAAGTTGCGTTCCCAGGGCGTGATCACGGCGTTGTAAAATTCATGGAATCGCCGTAGGATCGCAAGGAAAATTCAGAAAGGTGTTCTTACAGAGCTCCCAACTACGTTTCCACAGAGTTCTACTTGGCGATTGACTGCCCTCTCGCTGGGTATCCGCCGAGCGCTCATGACGTGCTAGGAGTTTTTACCGCGCATCCACAGCGTGCTCTGCGCGCTGACTGCGTGCACATGCGCTGTTGGAGACTTTACGGCGCTGTCATGGCGACCTTACTCCATTTCTACGGCGTGTTTATCGGAACGCAGAGCCACGGCGCGTACTTTGTGCATGTTCAAAGTGCGCGCCGTCGCATGGCGTTCTAAAATGTTCTAGGCTAGGATATCCCACCGCGGCGAACGAAGATGCCGTTGAGTTGTTACGGCGCTGTAGAAGACTCTAGTTTGTTTACCATGGCGTTTTACATTATTCAATTACGCAGCGGGATCGCTGTGAGGACGCAGCTTCAGTGTGACAGGGGTTTAAACAATGAAAAGTTTAATGGCGAGTTAAATTTTTCAGGGTTGCATGGATTGTTATATATCACATGTACTCATGATTCATGTAAGGTAATGTACGTAAAAACGTGCATAAAAAACACGTAACTTCTGTAAATAAATCTTTCTAATTTTTTGAAGACTATGTGCAAGTTTGAATTTGTTTCGTGCTGTCAAAATTTGGGAAATAGCCAAAATTGATGGCATCTATGAAAATTTATTCAGGGCTGATATTATTTGATAATACGAGTAGACTTGAACATTTAAAATAATAATCAGCTATCAAAGATCATCGGGAGAATTTATGCATAGGTGAGCGTCTAAATTTTACTCCTGATATACAGACACCGCTATGTAACGTAAAATTTAATAACATTATTTACAGAAATGAATATTACTTCTCTCTACGATGCAATAATATTCAAAATCCCTTTTTTTAAGTCAGTTTTTTCTTCTTTATCGGATCAACAGTTATTCTCTCGGAGAAAGTTTACGTATGTATTTTAAAAAATAAAGGGAGAAACTTCAGTAAAAATAAGCGAAAAATAATGGTGTTACGGTTTTTATTTTCAGTTAATTTGATTAAATGTGACAAAGGCGCATATTCGGTCGGATTTTTGGTAACATGTACATGAAGTAAATTTTATGCAAGTTCCATGTTTGTTTTTTGTGGGGTTTTTTTTCTGGTTTTTATTTTTTTTTTGCTTTTCTCTGCTTTATCATAAAGATATATCAAAAAACTACGTAATGTCACAAGCAATATTTGCCTTCTCTATTTATCTTGTATTTTAATAGATTGGGTAATCATTGTTGACCTAAAATTAGTATTCCACTGGCTGTAGCTAACCTTGTAAGTAAATTAAGTTGCATGACATTCTCATACCACACAACTTCAATAAAACTTTTTTTTTAAATCAATTTTCATATAATTAGCAATAAAGAAAATCCCAAAGAACACATGTCCATCTCACTGAAGTGTAACTTCGAGAAGCGCATATATTTTTTGGATGCAGATATGTCGCTATATTATAGTTTGTAAGTCAAGTAAACTAATCTGTCCTAACTTGCAATACTTTGATGATTTCTATGGCGACCACCTGCATAGCATAATGTAGTCGTATTTCATAACATCTTATCCCAAGAAAAAATTACATTTGACTAAAAACTTTCAATTATAAGATATATTATTCTGTTCATAACTATATATAATAGAAGTTTAGCGTGTTCGACATGTTAATTTATTATAGCCACGTTCTCAGATTACGATCCCGCACCTTTAATGTGAAAATGAAAGTCTTGTTGTTTGATTATTGACCACTTTGAAGAAAGCACCCTTCGAACTGTTGATTAATTACATAACAATTGATGATCTGCAGCCATAAATAAGCCTGGGGCTATATATGTTCTGAGCTGTTTACGCTGTTCAAAGTGACACAAGATTTTTGGTAGCACGTGGCGATTGAATTTACGCAATAAAGAAAGTTGAAATTTACAAAGACTGACCGAATAAAAAAACGGGTGGGAAAGAGAAACACGCTCAGGAGAAAATGTTACACATAAGAAGAAGTCACTATCAAATGAATTTCGACGGATCTGGAGTTTAAAAAAAAAAAAAAAAGAGCACTTGGCAGCGGGGCGGTGGGAGGGCAACAGAAATAAGTTCGTTTTCACAATGAAACGAACGACCATATAGAAACACTACAGAAGTTATTAATATGTGACCGATAGAATCTAAACAAAACTTGTTTCAAAACTCATGTGAATATTCTTTAAAATAATCACCGAATGCCTTAATTCAGGGCATTCTTTTATCGTGTCAGCACCTACCGCAAACATGGCACTTTGATCATAATTTGATTTGATTTTTTAAATTACCTTGTACGCTGTCGTATAAATCAATGCTAAATCAACTGTAAGAGTAAAATAAATTTATTTGTTCATCTGAAACCAATCATAATAAAAATAGTTGTGTTCGTACAAAATACCAAACATGCACGCGTGATAAGGTACATGTAGAGGTCACTTGCCCGGGATCTCCTCGGCCATGTGCGAGGGATGATCATTATTTAAAGGTTTTAATATTTGTGTTGTTGTTTTTTTGTTGTTGATTGAAAACATAATTTGTACAGTTTTTAAAACATTTAAGACTTACAAACCAACCATTCAAATATGTCTCACGAGTATTTCCGATTTGGAGTAATATCGCTTTTATTAATTTTCAGAACGACTTTTTAATTTACTCTCCAATGTTTAATTTAACTAAATATAACATAAAATTAAAACAGTGTACAGTGTATTAACGGCTATATAAACTCAAACGCGTTCATATTCATGTAAGTGTGCGGGTGCGAATCTTGTGTATTAGATAACCGTTTACCGCTAGGTAGTGCAGCCGTGGATGATTTCCTCGGCCGCGGGCGAAGGATAGATTACATAAAGGTTTAACGCATACACACGCACAGCTCAGAACCTAGGAAGATTTGAAAAGTTTGCAATTTAATGACTAAATTCTATCAAATAGAAATTATTTTTTTTACTTAAAACCCACAATTGATATATATGTCTGATATTGCATTAGATTGAGAATGGCATTGCTTTTATTAATTAACTGAACGATTTCTTAATTGACACCCTATCGTTTAATCCAATTGAAGAATAAACCTTTATGTGTAATCAAATCTAAAATAATTCTTGAGTTCGCAGCTAAATTAACTCATATATGGGAGACGCAACTCTCGTGTATTAGATAACCGCTGACCGCTAGGTAGTCCAGCCGCGACCATGGTGACCGATTTTCTCGGCCATGGGCTTACGTAATAATACACATCTCTGATTCAAGGTGGATTTTAAATGCATGCAGTATGATAACTAAAATGTAATGCATAGAATTTTTTTTTCAATAAGTATTTTGTGTTTTACTAGAAAAGAAAAAGAATGTTTTGTTTTTCGATTTTCGTCTTCAAGGATTGTGCACTATAGGAACTAAACAACAATGACTTTAACTTCTATAAAAAAAAAAGCAAAAAGCATGTGTTCTAATTTTTTTCTCATGAATTAAAGCCTCCTGTATAAACCATCATACTTTCTGTGGTAACTTTTTTCCAGTTTTACGCGCAAAGACTTTCGTTAACTTGCCAAATGAAAGCAGGTACATGTTAACATGTAAAGCTTTTTACACTCATACTACACAAATCACTTACAAAATAACATTGTAACGACCTTTATGAGATCCCAACAAACAACTTTTCCAGCGACAGCAATATCGAAATCCTAACCGTTTTTGAGTTATTAACCAAATCTTTTCAGGGCTACTGGCGCTTAGTTAAAGGGGCCAGCCCTTTTTTATTGTTGTCAAATGAAAGCCCTTAATATTATGCACAACTTTTGTTCTATATGTATTTAGGAAATATTTCAAACTAAAAAGTTACGAAGCTAAAACATGAGAAAAATTTTGCTATTTTTAAAACATAGATTTCGATTGGTTTATTCGAGTGGAATAATTGGAAGAAACTGAAATCCAAAAATCAGAGGACAATATTCAAAGTGTCAATAATAAAGATTTTTAACTATAAATTATTTGCTACGGACCATTTCGGAGCCTTTGTCTGGAAACTAACGCCCCTAAAATTTTAGAAAAAGGGGAATAACTCAAAACCAGAAGTCGCGATTTCAATTTTTTTTGTGCTCTAGAAACCTAATTCAATTTACAATATACCGTGAAAATTTGAATGAAATCAGATGACAAACAAAAAAGTTATTGAGGATTTAAAAACGTCTAGAAAAAGAAAAATAACTAGAGCAAAGCTCGTTGCAAAGCAACGAGTGGGTCTTCCGTTAATGTCGGAAGAAAAGCTAGAATTTTCCTGTAATAAGCAGAGCTCTTAAACCAATAACAAGAGTAACTTAAATAAAAAGATGAAAAAAATCGAATTATTCCTGGTACGACTTAACAAACCTGAATGATTTTAAGTACGATTTAACAAAAACCTTTTTAATTTCAAGAACGACTTAACAAAAAAAAAATCCGATAGTGTTTGAGTACGACTTAACAATATTTTTTGGTACGAGTTAATTTTTCTATAAACATTACGCTATTTTTTAAACCAAGGACGCGGAATTAAAATTTCCGGAAAAATCATTTTTAAACCCCGATATCTCTGTAATGCATCGTCTGATTTTAAAACGGATTTCAGTTTTAAATTAAGCTTAATAAAAGCTGCTTTGTTGCTTTATAATAAATATCAAATTATTGGTCAGAAAAGAGTTATCATAAAAAGACTTAGTAGCCCTTGTACCCCCTAATTTGTGGAGCCAGCCCCTTTTTCTTGATATCAAATAAAAGGTCTCGCTAATATAAACATATTTTGTTCTACAAGTGTTCATGAATTGTAAACCGTTCTCGAGATATATGTACAAATGTGTTTTAGGGGTCGACCCTTTAACCCCTTACCGGGGCCACTAACAACAAAATTTTTGGTTTAATATTGTTCAGAACATTATTTTGAACAACTTTTGTTCTACACTGCTTTTTAAAATATTTCTCCTTTTTCAGATATTAATGATCATAGTTTTGAGTTCTGGCCCCTTGAAACCCCTAATTACGTAATATATGACTTAGGTATGGTACTGTATAGTTGAACAGCTGTACAATGAACATTTTTGCTTCTATAATTAATAACAAAATATTGTTCAGTAAAGAGTTATTGTAAAAAGACATTAGAGCCCTTTTAGCCCCTAATTTGAGAGGTCAGCCCCTTTTTCTTGATATCAAATTTAAGGTCTTGCAAATTTAAACATATTTTGATCAACAAGTGTTCATGAAATGTTAACCGTTCTTGAGATATCTGTACGAATGTGTTTTGGGGGCCGACCCTTTAACTCCTAAATGGGGTCATAAACAAAAACATTTAAGGTAGCATATTGACAAGAACACCATTTTAAGCAACTTTTGTTCTACATTGCTTTTAAAAATATTTCTCCTTTTTCAGATATTAATGATCAAAGTTTTGAACTTCTGGCCCCTTGAAACCCCTAATTACGTAACATATGACTTAAGTATGATACTGTATAGATAAACAGCTGTACAATGAACATTTTTGCTTATATAATTAATAACAAATTATTGTTCAGTAAAGAGTTATTGTAAGAAGACTTTAGAGCCCCCTTGGCCCCTTATTTGAGGGGTCAGCCCCTTTTTCTTGATATCAAAGGAAAGCTCGTGAAAATTAAAACAACTTTTGCATTACATGTTTAAACAAATTATGTGCACATCGAAAGGTATTACAGAAAATGTGCAAAAATTTCTTGGAAAAAATTGGTGCTAATTTTCAGGTACAGGCGAGCTTCGAGGCCTTGAGCAATTTTCATAATTGGAAGCATGGGGGTACATCTACGGACATTCATCTACAACCCCTGAAAATTTTAAGCTTCTATCTTGATTAGTTTCGGAGGAGATGCGTGGACAAAATGACCCTTAAAAATTTACAAAATCGTCTATATCTTAAACCGGAAGTGACGTCATTATGCAAAAATTTAATAATATGTAGCGACGATGATGTTCTATCACTCCTGAAAATTTCGTGCAAATCGGTTGGGTAGTTTTTGAGAAATAACGCTCAAAAAAAGTCAGAAAAAGAAAAAAAAGAATAATAAGAACTAGAGCAAAGCTCGTTGCAAAGCAACGAGTGGGTCTTCCGTTAATGTCGGAAGTAAAGCTGGAAGTTCCTGTAAGAAGCAGAGCTCTTAAACCAATAACAAGAGTAGTTTTAAAAAAATGAAAAAAAATCGAATAATTCCTGGTACGACCTAACTAAATCCGAATGATTTTAAGTACGAATTAACATAAACCTTTCTGATTTCAAGAACGACTTAACAAAAAAAAATCCGAATTTGTTGAAGTACAACTTAACAATATTTTTGGTACGAGTTAATTTTACTATGAACATTACACTATTTTTTAAACCAAGGACGCGGAAACAAAATTTCCGGAAAAATCAAATTTTGAACCCCGATATCTCTGTAATGCATCGTCTGATTTTCAAACGGATTTCAGTATTATGTTCAGCTTAAAAAGCTCTACAAAATTCTTATATGTTTTTTATTTGATCAAAAAATTCAATTTTTCGAAAAATTTGATTTACTTCCGGTTTCGACCGGAAGTGACGGATTTTTTATTCCAGCCTTATTGCACATGTAAATTGCCAAATTCATAACCACAGAAAATTTCAAGACTCTATCTTAAAGCGTTTTTGAGAAATGCCGCGGACAAAATGACTTTTATTAAACTTTAAAAATGACGTAACGTCAAAACAGAAGTGACGTTGTTATGGAAACTTTAACATCTTTGAGGCATAATAATTGCACATAATCCCTGCAAGTTTTATTTAAATTGGTTGAAAACTTTTTGAGTTATGAAGCCAAAAAGGAGTCAGAAAAAAAGAAAAAGAAAAAAAATAATAACTAGAGCAAAGCTCGTTGCAAAGCAACGAGTGGGTCTTCCGTTGATGTCGGAAGTAAAGCTGGAAGTTCCTGTAAGAAGCAGAGCTCTTAAACCAATAACAAGAGTACCTTAAATAAAAAGATGAAAAAATCGAATTATTCCTGGTACGACCTAACAAAAACGAATGATTTTAAGTACGACTTAACAAAAACCTTTCCGATTTTAAGAACGACTTAACAAAAAAAATCCGAATGTGTTACAGTACGACTTAACAATTATTTTTGGTACGAGTTAACTTTACTTTAAACATTACGCTATTTTTTAAACCAAGGACGCGGAATCAAAATTTCCGGAAAAATCAATTTTTAAACCCCGATATCTCTGTAATGCATCGTCCGATTTTAAAACGGCTTTCGGTGTTAGATTCAGCTTAATAAGCTCTACAAAACACATATTCGTTTTTGATTTGATCTGAAAATTCATTTTTTCGAAAAATTTGTTTCACTTCCGGTTTCGACCGGAAGTGACATATTTTCATTTCCAGCCTTATTACAGAGGTAAATCGATCAAATCATAACCATTGAAAATTTTAAGCCTCTATCTTAAAGCGTTTTTGTGAAACGCCGCGGACAAAATGACATTTTGAAAATTTAAAAAATGACGTAACGTTAAAACGGAAGTGACGTTTTCAAAGAAACTTTATAAACTTCGAGGAAATATAGTTGCACATAATATCTGAGAGTTTCATTAAAATCGGTTGTAAACTTTTTTAGTTATAAAGCCGAAAAGGAGTCAGAAAAAAAAATAAAAAGAATAATAATAATAATAGAAAGAAACCGAAGAATAACAAGAGGGTCTTCCGTTGGAAACGGAAGACCCTAATAATAATAAAAAGAAACCGAAGAATAACAAGAGGGTCTTCCGTTGAAAACGGAAGACCCTAATAAAGAAAAAGAAACCGTAGAATAACAAGAGGGTCTTCCGTTGGAAACGGAAGACCCTAATAATGAAGAAGAACCATCAGAATCAGTACAAGGTCTTCCGTTGGAAACGGAAGACCTTAAAAACCACAAAAAAAACCGGCCACGGCGTGAATTGAACCCGGGACCCTTAGTTTACTAGCATCTCCACACATCCTCTGCGCCACGGCAACTTACATATAAATGAGCGTTTTTATATCCTATATATCAGTGGATATTGAATCACTGTATTGAATGTGTTTACTTTAAAAAGATTTTGACAAACCATTCAGTTTGTAACAATCAATTATATCTAATTTATAAATTACATGCATGCATGTATTTAGAATGAAATACGGAACTTGGTCTTCAGTGAACAAAAATATATTATACCTAAATGGAAACCGTTAGGTTCACTATAGTAGGCTTTCTTAGTTAATAAATTTAAACCGAGTAGATATACGTTCATCTAATTTATAACTGTAAAAATGTAAGAAAGAAAATGAAATCATTTCTTTTATTAAATGCATTGATACTATTAGAGTATTTGTTCAATTTCCCGCAATTTCCCGGTTTTCATGATCGCGGCGCCGTTCCAATATGTTTAAATATTTACATGTAATTGTATGTACATGTACATGATTTTTAAACTATCAATTCTATAACAAACAAAATTACCAATTACCGGTGACGTATTTACTGCATGTAACAATTGCAAATGACTTGTACATACAATTGAATGATGTGCCAGGCCGGGTATATTTGACATATTTACCCTTATACATATATTTAAATAATCAACCCCTATTTATGATCACCGGTACATTAATTAATTAGCCTCAAGATTTTACTCTTACATACATGTATCGTTAATTTGTAGACGTAACATCTTTGAAACCCAGAGCTAGGAAATAATACTTTGAAAATGAATTACAACTGTAAATTAACTTTTATTCACTAGACTTATCGTATTCTCGTACATACTAAGATTCAACGCCTTTAGAAACCCTGACGTGCACCTGGGCACACGACACACCTGTTGTGTATATCTTGTATATTCTGTGTTAGTTCCAGGGGTTTTCTTAAGTTGGAAAAACAATAGACTTTAATTAGATATACACAAACATGCACCTGGGCACACGACACAACTGCTGTGTATATCTTGTATATTCTGTGTTAGTTCCAGGGGTTTTCTTAAGTTGGACAAACAATAGACTCTAATTAGATATACACAAACGAACAAAACTTTGTCTAGACAAACAAAGTAGTAATATCCTGCCCGATATAACAAAGGCAGTTGAGAGTCTTTTCATCTTTAACATGTATCTAGCAGATCTAGAGTTAGAAATAATGAAAATTGAAAAAAAAAATACAAACCTTAAACCGATTAACAAATTAAATCATGCATTTTTGGTTCATTATCTTTATTTTGTTTAATAACCGGATGAATTGAGAGAGAGAGAGAGAGAGAGAGAGAGAGAGAGAGAGAGAGAGAGAGAGATTTTTTTCACCGATTAATTTATAATAGGAAACAAACATACTTTAATTAGTTTTATGCACATATTAAGATACAGAGACTGCGCTCATACCTACAATAATTTTGAAACCCCCAAAAATTATAAAGAATTTTATAACGGCAATCTGTGTCCATCAGAGCGGTGCTGATGATAGCGATCTGTGTTTAATGGAGCGACGATTAAAACCGCCTGGAACACCCCCCCCCCTTTCTTGGAAATTATATTATCACTCGGATGACCCCCTTCCATCTCTATAAAAGAGCTTTTGCATTTAATATATGTTTTTATTGTTCAGCTTGATCAATATTGACTTAAAGGCCACTTAAAGACAGTGTAAAGGCAGTGTAAAGAGAGCGTAAATGCCACTTAAAGATGCTTAAAGGTGGCTTAAAGGTGGCTTAAAGGTAGCTTAAAGAAGTTTGGACATTAAGGACCTATAAGCACTTGCTTAAAGGTGACTTAAAGGCGGCTTAAAGGTTGTATAGCCTTTAAGCTCCTTTAAGTCACCTTTAAGCCACCTTTAAGGACTTGCTTAAAGATGGTTTTTCGCCCTGTGAGTTTTAGTGAAATAGAAGACCACAGGCAACTAGTCTTTTCCAAAAATATAACTTTTATGAAGGATGATATCCTATCTAATAAAGCACATGAGCAGAAAATTAAACTTTGACTTCCGCTTTTGGTAGTTTTATGCGCTAGATGTGATTTTGCGTGCCAACATCGTGGGTTGGATTTAATGACGGAGTGGGGTTGCCCCCACCCCAGAAAATTCATTTATTTAGTAAAATTACCAAAAATAAACTTTTGCCAGCCCCCGCAAACACTATCAATACTCTTACTGCACTCCTTATTCCCATGGAAAAAAAACAATATGTCAACAATAATGTAGATAACAGAAGAGTATTATCAAAACATGTACCAATTTAGAAAAGTGTTTAACGTTCCAGCCCAATTTGTGCTATGCTGTTAGATATCATAATTCTGTGGGGGGGGGGGGGGGGGGTATTATAGTTATACTTATTGCTTATTTAAATAGGTAGTACGTGAAAATATGCAGGTGTCCCTTACATATTCAAGCTGGAGCTAGTGCTTTACAAGGTTAAATGTAATTAACTAATTTATAAAATAGTGCAAGGGGTTAAAACAATGTAAAAATGCATGCATATTATACAAGTAAGTATATGATCTTTGATAAAACTTAATACGTACGTAACACGGGTATACATGTTGCATAACTAGTACTACAAAAAATGTAGTTTACCCAGCTCTTTTGGTAAGATGGGTTCAACGTGGTGTACAGAACATATGCGTTAGATCTGCAATATAACAATAATTAACATACATAAACGTTTCTCTAGTTGTAAACAGCTAGATGAATTCATAGTTTGCTCTAATTAGATTATATGCATGTATTATCATCATGATGCTGACCAAAAAAGTATAAACTGTTGTTGTGTATTTTGTAAATGATCATTTTGTCCAATTCTGATGATCATGTCAAGATACATTTAAGAGAAAACCCTTGCCCCTGGGGTCATTAAAAACCAATTGACGAAGTATCTTAAAAACCATCCTATATATTTGTTTGTTCCTAATGTATAATGATTCATAAAATGGTATGTAAGCTATAGCCCTATGGGATTATTTTGACTCCTTGAAACAGGAAAAAACCCAAAAATATCTTGAAAACTGCTGAGAAAATCATATAAACCACAAAATCATAGATTTATATACTATTTTCTAATGTTTACATCCCCCCCAACCGGAAATAGGAAATAATAAAATATTTTGATTATTGGATAATTGTTGAGAACCTCTCTCCTAAACCATATTCAGTTGAATGAAATGTACATGTACACTGTAACCTGTATAACTGGACTTTTGGGATTATAAGCTTGTTTGTAAAACCTGCAACACGTTATCAAAAACACACGTTTTGTTGTAATTGCAATCTTTGTTTTAATGACGATTGTTTAGGTACTGTTAAATTTTGACTATTCAGTTACTTTCATATAGAGATCACTAAGTTGTGCATGTATCATAGAGATCACTAAGATGTGCATGTATCATCTTGCATTGTATTCTGGTCGATCAGGTAAAAGGTATGTCAATTTATTGCTCAGGTTTCCAATACAAAATATGTGTGTGTGGGGAAGGGGAGGGGGGGTTCTTGTGTGTACAATGCATTTAAGAGCTCAAGTTATGTTTTATAAAGAAGGCAAATCATCGAAGTTTTAGAATTAGTTCATAAACAGTGAAAGTAATGTTAAATCAATTTATTTGACATGTACCTGTACCCTTACATTTTTCTTTAACAATCAAATAATTGCCACGTGATGAAGTTCAATATGTACCGGGTATTGTTGTTCTTGTCGGATATTTATATTTATATTTATATCGAAAACAACGACAGAGGAAAGCCTGTCCGAGAAATAAAAGCAAAATTTCATATATGTACCGTTTAGCAAATAATATATATGTAAAAACCAAAAAAAAAAAAAATTATCCTTATATGTTTTGTTCAATTCTTAATAAATCGCACTAAAATACTTTATTTGATTTTTAGATTAGTTATATGTTGACTCTGTTTACAGTGCTTTCTGATCGAAGTTACATGACAATCAACTGTCAGTAATGTCGTCATCAGAGTGTAAATCTATGTAATATAATCTTATTCATTAAAGCCCACTGCCTCCATTATGTTGATTTGTTTTTTAACCTACATTTCATTGTTTTAATCTGAGTATGTACATAATAACTAAGATTGAGTTAGGATTTACATGTAACTCAGATTCCATATGCTTCATTTACACGGACTCGGTTATTCTCCAACATATTTATACTACTATATTAAAATAATAGACTCGGATTTTTGGGCTTTATTGCCGAGAAATCAGAAGAGTACTGTGTTTTGTTTTTTATATTTTATACATCATTGGTACTTGAAGATTACCAATTTGTTTTTATTTTTTTCTCTAACAAGCTTCTCTAATTAATTATCAACGAAAATGTTTAACAAAACTCCAGAAATCATCTGGATTCATTGGATTTTACAATCTTGCGCATGTGCATTACATTCACGCAAAATTACGGGAGGCTCTTTTGTTTGAGTTTCTACAATATCACATTTGCATTGATTAACACAGAAACGATAATACAAGTACGTGTAAATTTTTTATTGAAAATTGCTGTATACCGTATTCTGCTAATCAAAGAAAATACGGGAGATAACTCTGCATTTATAATGAAAACCCCGAGAGTCTTATTGTCAACATGGGGTGTAAATACATGTATTGAAGCGAGTAAAAAACGTTGGTGAAAAAGTGTTGAATTCTTCATTAATATGAATTAAATTTTTAGATGAAAGGTATTTATAGCATCAAAATGGTTTATTATGAATAATTTGACTGTTATTTTCAATGCAGCTTCGTTAATTTTCTCCAAAATCGTTTCGGAGTGATTCTGCAATTTTTTGCTACATCACGGGTAGGGAGGTAGGATATGGGAGGCCTTTAACTGTGGTGAAGGCGTATTTCGAAACGCAGTTAGATTATTCTATCTAGGCAGAGTGTAGGGAAAAAATAGCATTATAATAGGCTTAAAGGGACCTGGACACGATCTGAGATCAACAATTTCATTTTTAATTTTTATGTATAAAATGGTTTACTGAAGCATTTAATATGATTGACCAAAATATTGAATGTTAAAGTCAAGATACAAGCACGATACATAGGTTAAAATTGATTGTTATGTAAACAAAACTCGAGTCTTATAGCTGTTTACAAATCATGTAATTTAGAGAATTACCATTGTTTAGACAAAATGACATGTAAAAACAATTTAAACTCATTCAATATCTTCATAAATACTTTTATCAACAAAAGAAAGTTACATTTGATTGAAACTTACACCAATACAACACAGATGTAAAAAATGACAATATTCGAGCTTTGTTTACAAAACAAAGAATTATGAACCCTGTATCTTGCCTTTAACTTGATATTTGACTTTCAAATTTTGACATTACATTATAAACTCTATATATATATATATATATATATATATATATATATATATATATATATATATATATATATATATATATATATATATATATATATATATATATATATATCATTATAAACATTGAAAATGAAAAAATAAGATTTGGAAATTTAATTCAAATCGTGTCTCAGTCAATTTTGAAAGCTTGGTTATGTAATAAAATGTCAATAATGCGGTTTGTCGATGTCGATATTTCGTAAATGTCCGATATCATAGGCAATGTGAACCCGTGAACGCACGGGTCAAAGTCTAGTTTTAATGAAAGAAAACAAACAAAAACATTGCACTCTCTAATAATCTTAAACTTTTAATATAATGAATTATTATCCATGGATTAAAATAGGGTCGTATTTACGAGTATATCGAACAATAATTAGTAGCCAAGCCGGTAAGCAGAGACAGAGAGATTAGCATTGTCGTAGCTTTTTTGAAGCAAATGATACAATCATACAATTACAATGTTCACCATGTACTTGCTTATTTTTATTGGCTGATGATTTTTTCATTTTATTAGAAGTCATATTCATACAACTAACTTTAATGTAAATATTCTTATAGGTATTTGTTTAGAAGTCGATAAAGAAGAAGTGATTAACCACAGCTGCAAGAGCTTTTCTTACGGGTGTCCTGATACACATTTTTTTGATTATGAAATTTATAAATGTAAGTAACTTATTCTTTTAATTTTTTTAATTTTTTTTAAATTTTATAAAATGAATATTCGAGATATAATAATTAAGATTGTTGTTAGATCCTGCATGTCAAAATATCAACACTGAACTTCGATGTTACGTCTCGGATCCGATTTGTTCACCAAATCAACCCCTAGAAAAATCATCCAATCATGACGCAGTGGCTTATATATTAGGCATCTTGGGATTCCTACTTGTCTTTGCCATCATTTGTATCATCTTTCGAAAAGTGCGGGGTAAGAATTCGTGAATAATTTTTTGGGGAGAAAACTGTACATATAATTTACACGGTGACCATACATGTAGTTAAGATAACTCCTCTTTTTTTAAATCATATATCGAGTTTTCCCCTTTTTCAAGGATCACAACTTTATAAACTAATCTTCCCCCTATATTCGCATTAAAACAAAAAATTTTAATTACCCAAAAATAACATAAGGCTCACATGCCTTAATCGGAAGAAATTCCAACATTAGTAAGCATGCTATTTAGTTTATCTTTTAATCATTATTATATTTTAAACTTGATCTTTATTGCATCTTTTAATAAACATATGCATAAGTGTAAGCACACTTTAGTTTTGATATTTTGCTTACCTTTCAGATAGAAGAAAAAGTGCTGATTCCGATGACTATACCTTTGCAAGTAGGTATTCAGTATAATTTAATCAAAATGCACTCATTCTATGTAAAAGTAATGCTTGTTTTAACGGTGGTTATTCGGGTACTTCAAAATGTTACACAATAGATTTCCTATAGGAGTCTTTGATTTTCATTGGGCATGTATCGTCTTGCATTGCATTCTGGCCGATCAGATAAAAGGTGTGTCCGTTTATTACACACTGTTCCAATAAAAAAATGTGGGTTGGTGGGTGGGTGGTTTGGGGTGGTCTTGTTTGTACATTCCATTTAATTAAGAACTATGACTGTGTTTTACAAAGAAAGCCAATCATCAAAGTTTTATAATAATTTCAGAAACAGTGAGAGCATACTGAACGTGTTGAAAATGTTAATTCAAATTATTTGACATTTAACGAACACTTTATAGCTTTATTAAACAACCGCAAAATTAGTAGGTGTAAACATACTTTACATTTACATTGACTTTAAGCATTACACATTTGTGGAAAACTTAAAATAATTACGCACTTTAAAATCATTTTCATCGGGCTTTCAAAAGTTGGAGTTTTGTTGACTTTTTACTACTCTTGTTTCGAATTGCTAATAGTACATGTATTCTGTGGTCGGTACGCAATTCAAATTACCCTAAACATGATAATAAACGTAAATTCAAAGTCCGCATACACTTCCTTTTTTAATCGAAAGGAACAGTGACATAGTAAAAATTATTACTTGCTGACATAACCTTATCATTGACATAATTAGCTACCCTGGCGAGAGGGTAACAAAAGCATCAAATTCTGTTGCAATAGGAATAGTATTCACGGGGCTGGCAAACACCCTCTATCCCATATTTGGGCCTCCATATTTAGTGGAAAAATGGTCATGGGAATGTCCAGTCGCCCCTCAAAAGAAATTGGGGTTTTACACGACCATTAACAGGCATAAATAGCCAGCTGAAAATAGAAAATATTGGATACAGGATGTTAGCCAGCCTTTCAAATGATATTCCATTTTAATTGTCTCGAAAAAAGGAAGTTTATGTAGATTTGGAATGTATGTTTATAAGTATGTTTACGGTTATTTGAATTACAAAAATAACAGAAAATAATATTCCTTATTCGAATTATACTATTATATTAAATTAAAAGATTCGAATCGTTAGGCTTGAATACCGAGAAATCGGAAGAATACTGTGTTTTGTTTTATATATTCCAAACATCGTTGGTGACTAAAAATTACTAATTGTTTTTTTTTTTCTCAATCAAGCTTTGCAAATTATTAATCAACGAAAATTTCTCACAAAAGTCCGAAAATCATCTGGATTTTTGGGGATTTTAAAATCTGGCGCATGCGCAATACAATCACACTAAATTACGAGAGGCTCTTTAGTTTACGTTTCCACAATATCACATTTGCATTGATACACTCTGAAACGATAGTACAAGTACGTGTAAATTTTCAATGAACATTTACTATATACCGTATTCTGTTCATCAATGAAAATACGGGAGGTAACTCTAAATCAGTGTATTTATTATAAAAAATCCGGATAGTTCCAAATGTCAACATGGTGTGTAAGTATTAAAGCGAGTAAAGAACGTTGGTGGAAAAGGTATTTACAGCCTCAAAATGGTTTGTTATGAATGATTTGACTGTTATTTTCAAATATGCACGCACGGGTCAAAGTCTAGTAGTTAATATAGAAAAGCAAATGGAACTCAACCCTCTGAATGTCTTTTCTACGAGCGTTAAGTTTGTTATGAATGATTTGACTGTTATCTTCAATGCAGCATCAATTTTCTCAAAAATCGTTTCCGAGCAATCCTGCAATTTTTGGCTAAATAACGGGTATATGGACGGCCTTTTACTGTGGTGAAGGCCTGTTTCGAAACACAGTTAGATTACACTAATAGTAAGCAGAGTATCGTGAAATAAATAGCATAGTAACAGTTGTAGGCTTAAAGCTTGGTTACGTAAATGTCAATAATACGGTGTGTCGATGTATCTATTTTATGAGTGTCCGATATCATATGCATTGTCAACCCGTGCACGCACGGGTCAAAGTCTAGTAGTTAATATTGAAAAGAAAATGGAACTCAACCCTCTGAATGTCTTTTCTACGAGCGTTAAATTTGGGATAAAAATAACCCACTTTAAAAATATTTTTAAAGGCTAAGTCAACGCACTTTGAAAAATGTGTTCAAGTTGGTTACACAGGTTCGTCAGCATTTTTTTTATTATGGATACATTATATGCATTCTGAAAAAAATATAGAAATCACAAATACTAGAATTCAATTTTCAAAATGTTGATAGTAAGATGATTTGTTAAAACTAATGAATATGATTAACTGTCTTTGAGAACGGGGGAGGGGGGGGGGACAACCAGATACACATTTTATTACCAGTACATGGACATGCATATCATTCAAATTGTAAGAACGTTATATTTTATTCTATTTCTGACATTGTACGATATTTTGTACCAAAAAGGGAATCATTTAAAAGAGACATTTTTCGGCCTTCATATATTTAGAATCAAAAATGAAAGGAAAGTAGCATTGTACGTGATATGTGGATGGTAAGAATATCAGGAGTTGTGTTTAATGTTTATATTATTGAATTACGTGAGCTCTAGTCGAGAAACTGTTTAACAAGTTAGCCAAGAATCCTTTAAATTCGTTTTAACATATCCCGCTGGGTTAACAAAGTCTAAAATCAATATTTGTCGTGTTTGAACATCTATAGTATTTCGATCAGACCATGCAATTTTGTTTTCAAAGTGTGTCGTAGCAAACTCTTATATTAACATTTCCAATGATTTTTTTTTGTGTCTGTGTATCGAAACGTATCTATACTGTGATATAGTATAGTCTAATACATTTGATCCAAGACTTCCTACAACTGTTGAAAAGCATGTAAATATAAGTAATGAAGAATATTTCTTTGAATATTTTTAGATGGTACGGTTGGGCGTGGTCAAATGTTTTTTATCTTATGTTTATTTGTCGGCAAATCGTCTCATAACAATATTGGAGGCTCAGCACTCACATTTCAAATTCCTTACTTTTGTTAACTTTTGATCATCACAGGTAGACAGAATCGATCAAAATTGTCGGTTATAAGTTAAAAGCTATATAATGATAACCATATTTTGATTTATATTTGGGATCAGACTTTTGCTGTTAGAATTGAGTTTAAAACTTTGTAAAACCTATACAATCACGGTATAAAAAAGCTGTTTGTTAGACTACTATTGGACTTGTTGGTTTGGACTTCGAGGCGAATAAAAAAAAGATCGTCTCACACATCAGAAACTATATTTTATAAGCGGCTATTAACAGTGCATTGAATTTTGAAACAGGCATAATAAAAGTAAATCTTCCATTTCTCCAATGTGCATACAAATATTAAAGCTTTGTAAAGCAGGTCATGTAATTTCAAGCGCATTGTAAATGTACCTATAATGCACAGTCTTGTTTTAAAAAAACGTAATTATATAATATATATTATATTATTATATTATAGAATACAAACCAACTAAAAATAAAGCATTAAATTTTATGGTCAGGAAACTGACCAGAAATGCAACTTTATCTCAGAGTTCAGGGAATTTTGTATCTGTAACCGAGCAGTAAGGAATTCCAAAGGACAGTCGTTTTGTTTAGCAGATTTATTATATTATATTATGGAATACAAACCAACTAAAAATATATCATTTATGGTCAGGAAACTGACCAGTAATGCAACTTTATCTCAGAGTTCAGGGGATTTTGTATCTGTAACCGAGCAGTAAGGAATTCCAAAGGATAGTCGTTTTGTTTAGCAGATTTATTAAACGTTTTAAAGCATTGACCTATAAACAAAGAAAACTACATTAGACAAAAAACAATTTTACATGTACATTCAATATGTTTTAGTTTCGATAATTCGTTGATAAAAAGCAACCGTTACTTCAGTATTCATTTTATGGTAAAACATGTTTTTAGTAGCAGTTTAATATTAGAACTTACAAACTAGTTTCAGAAATTACAATGGCAAGATTAACTGCAAAATACGATAATGTATAAACCTTGCAATTAAAATGATATGCCCTAATCACTATCATGGTAGTAAAGAAATATCTAACTAAATATAATATTAACATACCACAAGATGCAGCTGATATGCACTGGATTGTCCGACGTCGTTTAGAATTAAATACTGCCCAATTTGATTTAGTTTGAACGGTTACATATACTAACAGAGAATCAAATTCATTGGGTAATAAGATGGACGGATGAAATTTAAGAACTATACGCGCACAATAAAACTCCAGATGAATAATATTTAAGAATATACTGCACAGATCCAAAAACGAATAAATACATATGAAATAGATAGTAATAAATCTGTTCTACCACATATCATTAAAGGTTACCACCTGACCTTTAACTTTTGATGATTAACTGTTTTGATAGAATGCATTTTTGCAAGCCCCACTGCCATTGTTTTCTGTTACATGTAGGCAGGGGGATATGATCATGATTCCATCATTTCAGAATAAAACATGTACGAAGGTTGTTAGAAAAGTGCTCGGACAAAGTGATTTACGGCAAAATTACTGTGTACGTTGTAGGATGATGTGTGTTGTATGTAATGACTACCAATTGATAACAAGTATGCACAAAATCATATGATTTTGAAGTTGTTTTCAAAAGATACAGCGATTTTTAATTTGCATGAATTAGATTTACGGAGCACCACTTAATATTTCTACGACGTTAGATGACGTCAAACTACTAAAAGGCAATTTAAACCTGGTACTCTCTTTCGAGGTAAACATCTTTTATATCACACACCATTACCCATTTTTAAAACTCATGTTCCGCCATTATTTGTCAATTTTTTTGTATAATGTCTTTTGTGTTACATCGTAGATCATTTAGGTCCAAAAATATCTGTCCACGCAGTTTCGACATCAGATAAGGAAATAAAGCGAAATCCATAGGTACTAGATCCGGGCTGTATGGGGGACGGGGTGCTACAGGAGCTCAAGATATCAGTATTTCCATTTCCAAACTTTCAATTCCAATTGTGGTTCCGATTGTTAACCTTTGTCTTATAAAAATAGCAGCATCTAAGAACCTTTTGGTTTCCATCGGAGATTTTTTTTGCGTGCACAAAATTTTATGACGGCCCGGTGCTCCAAGGTGTCGATTAACGTTAACGTTTCTGATAAATTTTTCTTGCGTTGCTCGTCCATGTTTGGCGATAAAACCGCCAGAAATTCTTCAATCTAATTGAAACTTTCACAAAATGACCTTCATAACTTATAGTAATTTCATATATGAATTATCGATGTTTTATGCGCTGTACATATTCTTAATAAGGTAAAATACGTACAAAATATAAAACAATTAATAACTGACATGCTCCGTGACGCATCTTATCAATCTATCAATCTGTATATTTTTAAAGGTTCATTCAAATTAAACAAATCTTTACATATTTCTTCATATAAACACGTCAAGATTCAATATGAAAAGTTTCGCTGGTATCATGCGAATAGTTCGCTTACAATCAAACTTGTCTGCGAACTTTTCTAAGAACCCTCGTATAACTCACATTTGTAAGAATAGCCAGGGTCGATCTCAAAAAGTTTCGCTTTTCCATACAAGCAGGTCTAAATAAACGCTCCAATCCCGAACGACTCCCATAAAGTGCGATAGAATTTGAAGGTTAATGTGTACCTATGCAAATACATGTATTCAAGTTATTTGAAATCGATTTGAAATCGATTGTGTTCATGTTTTGACACCAACCCCCCCCCCCCCCCCCCACACACACACACACACAATCCTCCCCCTCATCTTGTTCATTAAAAAAAATCGAAAGTGAAATTATGGGCCAACGTTTTGCATTTATTTTCCATATCTGATAAGAAGGGCTACTTGTACTAAAGTGACATATATCAATGAAATAGATATGAGCTCCTCTATCAACAAAATAACTGAAATAGAAACTTTAACCCCTCACCTTGTTGATGTCAATGTCGCCTTCAATATTTAAAAAAAATATTGAAGACATAATCCCTCTCTCTCTCATAAATATTGATGGTATCTCTCTCTCTCTCTCTCTCTCTCTCTCTCTCTCTCTCTCTCTCCGTTTTATTACCATATCAACCATGGATACACAGGTGTGAAATGCTCATTGAGTTTACGAAAATTCAGAAAATTGTCCCCGGGGGGGGGGGGGGGGGGGGTCGGTGATAGATAATTTTGGCAGAGTGGGGTGTGGGTGCGATTCCCCTCTCTAGATCCGCACATAAAAATGACAATTCTAGACAACGTAGGCTTTCCTTCGGTATCTTTGATAGAAAGTTGCGCTACGCCAGAACAAATACTTCCTCTCTTTATTGACAACCTAAATTATGATAGATGTAAATATTTAAACTACTATTCTTGCAGCAAAATATCTCAGATATCACTGTTGGTTTATATCAATTTCGTTCGATGTTATAGATTTAAGTCTCTTCTACAACAACTACCACAACCTTGCTTCCGAATCAAAAGAATTTGCGTGCATTTTAATCATTACTGGTGCGCTGTCCTAATTATATTCCTACTCTGCACGTGTTTTTCAATGTATATACAAATTGCGCTGTACTTTTGAAACGGACGGCAATACCTTGACCAAACACGCGTGTTTACAACAGAAACGTAAAAATCTGAAAATTATTACAGATTTCACCCATTATTTCCTTCTGTTTTTATACGAAGACATTTACAGAGAGGGAAGTAATTGGAAAAGTGTTATAACGATATTATAGTAGCAAGCCTGGATTTAGTAGCTTTAATCATATGATTTGTACAATTTGTATGATTGAAAAAAGTTACAGACAGAAACAAAAGCATACATGTATATTTATAAAATGTAGATTAAACGTGAGATATTAATGTCGGTGCACAATTGCGAGAAGTAACCCATGCAACCTAGAATAATGTCGTTCGCGATTTTATATTCTCGCAAATTGGTGCAAAATAGTTAAAACGCGGGATTAAGTGTTCACGTAAAATAAGGGATCTACATTTATTTAGTACTTAATATTTATATTTTAATATATACATAATAAACACCCATACATAAATAAGTCAAAATACATACACATTTTAACACACGAAAACATGATAAGAAATTATCAATTCAGAATTATTAATTCAGAAATAAAAACGAAGGCGATGTCCATTAATTAAAGCTGACATGAATTCATAAAATCATTTGGTCGCCATATTAGTTTCGATCGCTCCTCTACTGCCACTGGGGTATATATACCGGTTGAGAAAGTTACGGTCGGTTGCTTACCGATCGAGGCATTCACGTTGCACGGACTTCTAAATGCATGAACTACACATTGTAGTAAAATGTAGTAATAAAGAAAAAAGAAAACAACAATCAATGAAATACAAAATATATTTATTCTTTGAAAGGATGTCCAAGGTAACCGTATTATTTTGCACAGACAGTGCTGCCATACTTCGTATGCACATCGAACACGTGTGTCGTTCATTCAGAGTGTATAACGTCTGCATCTTCTTGAAAACCCCGGCGACACTACATCCAACACAGTAGATAAATGAAAGTAAATCCAAGAAAGTAACAACGTTCCATCCGTTCCTACAAAAACTCCCCGTTTATAAAATCCATGCGATAATTGACATTGCTCGATCTGCCACAGTGTGTGGTTTGCGCATGTGCGATGTTATAACATACACAGGGAAACGGTCTACAATTATCGAGGAATTCTTGAAGTATCTGCGCCTGGATTTCAGTCTGTCTTGTTTCGTCGTTTATTGGATATATCTTGCCAGAGAAGTGGTTGTCATATTATTTTTGTTCAAAACGCGTTTTTACAAGTCTTTTCGTCCAAGGTAACGTGTTCGGGTGTATGAAATTCCTGAATGCGGTGAAGCAAGACGAGGGCTCTCGGCCTTATATAGGGGGTGTGTAGCGATGAGCAGAACAAAAGAAATCGACAACTAATATGGCGGTAGTCGGAGATAAAAGGGAAATAATGCGTATTTATGAATTCATATCAACTTTAAATACATCCTATCTTAAGGAGAGCTGTAGTTTTAGCACCTACAAGGCTATTTTTTTTTCACTAGCGAGGTAGCATGACGTATTCACGTTAATATTTTCATTCTCTATATCTGGTTTTCAACATCCAAATCGGGAAAAAAATTAAAGAGTTCCTCTAGATAGGACAATAGTTCATCAAAGATTAATTTACATTAACCTGGACCAAATCTGATGTGTTTTGACTAAGAAAAAATTAGATAAAGTGTCTTGTCTTACGATACAACACACAGTAAGTGGCCACACCGGGACTTGAACCGTCGACCTTTTTCATCTTTTCATATAACACTCACATAACACATCATATGGCATACGAATTGCCATAAAATAACATATTCATGTCTCCAGTGTATGTATTGATAGATAACATAAGTCAACCAAAGACCACTATTGATTTAAATATTTTTTTTTCACGTCATTGAAATGTGTATTGCGTTTTGTTGTTTCGCTATCGATTTATACACTATAAAAACTAATACATACATTTTAAATGTTATTACATGTCAAACCTTAATCATTCACTTCTGCTAACTTTCAGTGAGATAGTGTTGACTTTTAATATTTAATTTAAAAAATATTAAAGATGACTTTTGATAATTGTATTATATGTACCAATTGTGCCCCATATTTAGCAGGTCTATTTTTGTATTCTTATGAAGCGGAATTTATTGAACAACTTGTACGTGAAAAAAATAAAACACTTTCTGTGGCCTTCAACTCAACATTCGTGTATATCGACGACGTATCATCAATTAACAATTGTTATTTCCATAATTACGTAGAGTCGATATATCCCAGTGAACTTGAAATAAAATATACCACAGAGTCTGCGTCATCTATTTGATAATTTACTGGAAATGGACATTGATGGTAACAACAAAACTTTATGATAAACGAGACTACTTCAATGTTTCTCTAGTCAACTTTCCTTACTTATGTACATGTAGCAATATTCCTTCATCACCTGCATATGGTGTTTTTCTCAGTGTTAAGAACCACATTTTGACAAAAGAAAATATAAATATGTTAGTCGCCTCCTATTATAGAATTCTGCTAAAAAACATTTAAATAAAATTTGCTATTTAAATAGCTGTCTCCATGTATATATGTTTGTTGCTGGTGAACCCAATTCCTTATGAGAGTTGTTGGATCACCAGCCTTTTGAATGATATTCAATATGTAATGTATTATACGAAATTTCTTATTTTCACTAAGCTAGTCAGGCTTATGCCTGTTCCTGGTCGTGTAGCCCCATTTCCTTTTGAGGCTCAATTGGTTTCTCCTTTGACCCCATCCTCACCGAACATGACGCTCACAATATTGGACTCAGGGTGTTAGCCTGCCCCTTGAATGATAATCCCATTTCCATTATCTAATACGAAAGTTCTTTTTTTTTTACTCCTGTCACTGAGCGTGTAAGCTTAATCCCTTTCGAGGGTCGACTGGACTTTACCGGGGCCTTTACACTCAACGAAATTTAAGGCCCAAACATGGGATAAAGGGTATAAGCCAGCCCCTCAAAAGATATTCTTATTTTGATTGTTATTCGAAATTTCACAAGACTAGCCTTAGCGTGGTTCATTGTCTGTAAACCCAATTTCTTTTGAGGGTCGACTGGACTTATAAATCAATTGTTGGAAGTAGATATCGTTATATGACAAATACTGGAAAATCTTTTTTTAAAAATCGCTGAAATGTCGAAACGAGGGCCTGTGTCAAAAATAGTTTGATACGAAAATATTTGATACAGAATAACCCGTTTGAAAAAGCAAAGATTTATCAGATGGGTAGTATACACCACACGTTTGAGATAAACTTCGTATATCACACCAATAGGGTTTATATCACACGTGTAGGTGGGTTTTCTGTTTACATCGCAAGGGGCGGAAAACGGTCTATTTTCTATATGCATACAATATATTCAGCCCCCTGAAAAAAATTCCCAATATAGCTGTATTATACGAAATCTCTCATTTTTACCTTTTAGCTTGTTAATGGTCGTGTAAACCCAATTCCTTTTGCGGATCGATTTAACATTACCGGTTTCTTATCCTGACAAAATATGTCTCTAAGCCCCTTGAAATATATACCCTTTAAACTTTTATTATACGATATTTAATATTTTCATTACATGTAGGCTAGCTTGTTACTGGTCGAGTAAACCCAATTTCATTTTGAGGGCCGACTTGACTTTCTCGGGGCCAAGTCTTCATCGTTGCGAAGGCTCAACTATGGGTTAAAGGGTGTTAGCCAGGTCCTCGAAAGATATAACAATAATTAAGGTCAAGATCAATTAGAAAACAAATATACATGTAAGTACGCTATGATCATGTTCAACTTGTTGTGGTCTTCCGCTTCCGAGAGGCAGACCTTACTACATGTATTATTCTGAAAAAGAAGATGGGTGGATAAGGTGTGTAAAATGCCCATACGCGGTCGGACAGGCTACTAATAAATTAAAGTATCAACAAATCTGATGGGTTATTTTTAAATCATTTAAAACAATATATATTTAACGAATCATTGATTTGTAACCTGTATGTATGTTCAATACTTGGAATATGTTGACTCAAACAGGCGTATACGTATCAAAACCTGCAAATATTGTCATTTTTTAGAACTTCAAGGCATTTTCTTTTATAGAGTGGGTCTGTGCTCCATATTTTTCTCATAGTCTAATTAAGGTCTAATGGAAAACAAACCGATTTTAATCAACAAAAACGTGGAGAGATGACCCACTATACATTAAAAATATCATTTTGTATCCCAGCAACTGAACGTATTGAAAAAATGATACAAGTCCGGTAATTCGTGATCTAAGTCACACATAATATTTAAAAAGCCGCCTTTGTTGTGTCTGAAATGGCATAGTGGTTAGAGTACCTGGCATAAGCTAACCGTATATACCTAGGGTTTTTATGTTACGGGTTCGATACCACCAAAATTTCCGACAATATTTTTTTTTCTATTTATTTCCAAATAAATTCTAGCATTAAGTTATATGTGCATTATTTTTAAATATTTACAAAATTCACGATTTTATCTTGCTATTGATATATAAATATATATGTGACATATTTTAACAATTTATTTTTATAGGGGTCAGTTTTGCTTGCCCCTCATCTGAAAACGTCCTTATAACGTTACATATAAAACTGTGTTTTGCACCCTTAAGGGAACACATAATATAACGTTAATCTGTCTTTATCTTACAAAATTGCTGCGTTAGCATTTTTGTTCAGTCAGTAGAGTTTTAGTTTGACCCTCAAGCATTAAATAAATGTAAAACATGCTTTGTGCATGTTTCATTTCTCACTTTATGACGTTGGGTATATGATTGTTTATTGTGACGTGTTGTTTTACATTGTGATGCATTAGCATCGTGACATTTTTAAGTGTGACGTCATGTCAACAAAGCGGCTCCGATCATGAGTTCATAACTTTTAGTTCCAATAATAGAATAGAGAGAGTATGATACACTTATTTTATGTTAATGTGTATTTAATTATGTGTTAAAATGAGTATCCGGTTATGGACTTTTGAGCCGCTCTATTAATTCAACAAAATTTCATATGAAATGATTACACATGTGTGCATAATTCAAATAGACAATTGTGTAAAGTATCCGAAATTGTTTTAGACGAGGGGGGGGGGGGGGTGTCATCAGTATCAAATGCGCAGTACCATTGGTTATGTTCAATTCATTAAACAAAGTAGAATTAGTAAGTGGAAAGTCAGTTTTGAATTTTGAACTGCACAGTCGTGTTCGAAAGGTCTATCTTTGTATTTGACACATCCTACCTAAATGACAATATCTTGGCCATTTTTTCACTAAATTCAACTTTGTGTACACCAAAATGTTTGTAATATTCTCCTCTTTGCATCAAAGCATTAAAAAGTGGCATACAAAAATATTTTATTTCCTTTAAGGTAGCTAAACACAGTTTCGTATAAAATCCAGGGGGTTTTTCTCTGGGGAAAAGCATGATGGGTAGGGATTTTCCTGCTATTTTTATGCGGTTTACATGACAATCAAATTTTTTAACTCTCAGTTGCATAATATAGTGAATTATCTTTCGAATACATGAAAAAAGTATGTAGAAAAATTTTAAAAATTAATTTTGTGAGACTCTAAAATAAAGGGCAGTAACTCCAAAAACATCCCGATTTTACACATGCAGAATTTCATGAATTTTTTAGCGGGTAACATAGCTCTTTAAAAAGCTGGCGAATGTACCCTGAAAATACTATGAAATTATGCCTAAGGACTTGTTCTTGAAAATGTACAGAAATAAAACTGGCTGGTTTGGTTGCATTCTGCTTTTAGGGGGAGCATAAAATGCACGGGTGTACTGCATTTAGAGGCGTCCTTTTTTCTATTTTCCGCATGTTTTGAGTGCCAAAAAAATTCTAGCATTAAGTTACATGTGCATTATTTTTAAATATTTACAAAATTCACGATTTTATCTTTCTATTGATATATAAATATATATGTAACATATTTTAACAATTTATTTTTATAGGGGTCAGTTTTGCTTGCCCCTCATCATAAAACGTCCTTATAACGTTACATATAAAACTGTGATTTGCACCCTTTTTGTTAAATATATTAAAAACTGACTATAGTTAGAAATTTTGCTTTTGCAAAGTTGTATTATAATATATTTGAATAGATTTAATTGGGGAAAAATAAATTTAAAATTGTATTTCACTACTAAACCGAATGGGCATTTGCGCCATCTTATTCCCCCATCTTCTTTCAGACTTCTGATTATTTTTTTTCTTCTAAACGCCAACTTTGATCTTTAATATCGCGCTCGTTTGTTCACCGACTGTTTTGAAATTTTCAGATCTGATAACATGCCGCGCGATGTTGTTGTTTCATATTTTACTTGATGAAAATCCCAATCCGGTTTTGAATTATTCCCGTTTTAGTATTTAGAATTTAATCCTTCCGTAGTATTCAATTTGATGTTTTCGTAATTTATGGTCAGTAATTGCAGGAACAATTTTTGTCAGTTCGGTCCATTTTTATGGGGGTGTGCACGCGGGCATGATAAGGCAACCCTGGTTTAAATTATAAAAACTACAGGCGTAAAACGTGACTAGAAATTCTACTAACTGAATACATCTTCGATTTTTCTGTATTACGTATAATTAACATTGATGATGTCACATGCATGTTTAATAGGGAAGATCAATGTCGGGAGACAAATCATCAGAAAGCAAAGTAAACAATGCCGAAATAAGACATATTTCATACTGATACACAAGATTTAGATGAATGTCAGTTTGGATATAATCAGGATAATACGGGCATGGATATTTTGTTTTATTAGCGTGTGTGATAAGGAAAGCAGATAAACATTTATGTGGCTTGACCGGCCTTTCCTCTGTCAGTGTGTACAAAAAAGGCAAAAGTGTAACACTACTCCGGATATTATGAAAGTTGAATTTGGCAAATATCAAAAGCATCTGACCCTACTACTTGAAAAGTGCTGCTAGAATCCTGTGCTTCGTTGTTGTAAATAAAAAATACGTAGTATAGTATTCAATGAAATTGAAGAAGTCAAGGGGGTTTCCGATAAATAAAGACAATGTTTGTTTTATGCGAATAACAATTGGATTCTAGCATACAAATAGACATGAACTAATTGCCGATCGAACTATTGTATCATACATGCAAATAAACTTCGGGATAGTGTTTCATTTTTTGATTTTTCTTTAAGGTAAAAAAAGTGATCTATTTTTAACTGTCACGTGATACCATGGCACGGCAGCTCAAAGATCGACTCGATTTCGAAGTAGAGAAATAATATCATGCCAAAGACATTCACTCCATATTAATATTCAGTACTGTTTTCATAAAAATAAACAATTTTCAAACTGATCATAATATTGACGGTCAATAAACTTAAATTTGCCTTAACCTACCCGCACACGTTAACGAAGATATGAAAGGGCTTCTTGTAATGCACTTAATGATACATGCAGTGCGTAATGATAATTCCACAAAAAATTCCCAAATGTTTTTATTCATATACTGATGTACATGATGTACATTATCATTAAGATGAAGCTCTTTGACCTTATTGTTGTTGTCTGATTCAAAACTGTGCCCCTCTCTATAACCGATCTATAGCAGAGTCGCTAGCTGTATTCAGGCCGTCGCCCAGACGACGGTGCATGTGTTTGTAGAGCTGGATGTACACATGTTTAACACTGTTTTACTGTAACGAAGACATTTTGAAATGTTTCAGTACTTTGAGTCGTGTTAATTAAATGGTTCCCATGCATGGTAATTAAACTCAACTGTTCTACAACACACGGCCGTTATATAAAGCATAATGCTTATTACTGACATGACAAATGTACGCTGGCAATGTAAACGAATTCGGGATTGCTTGTTCCGATAGAACATTTCTAATAAAGCAAAAAGAAATATTGATTTACGATGAAGATAATATTATCATCGTGGATATGATTTTAAAAAGTGAACTAAATATTCGACTATATATATAGATATAATATACTAGATAAACTATTTGAATCCAGAGCCGATTATTTAAAGTTACGGTAATTAGGGATATTAATTATGACTTGCCCCGCGTTTCGTGTTTTTTATTTGCATTTCATTTCATTTTATTTATTCTCATATTGTATAAAACCACATAGAGAAAATATACAATACATACAATATTATACAAAAAGCAAGAGTGTATAATGTACACATCAACCTGGAGAGTTGACTCTCTTATTAATAATTTTGATAAATTTACATAAGTTATTAATAACAGCTAATTTATTACATGAAAATAATTCAAAAAATTTGAAAGCATTTGGTCGTCTAAAATACATTGATGGTAAATAAGCTTTTCTATATTCTTTCAATTCCGGACATATCATAATATAGTGATATTCGTCGCCAATGTTATTTTCACATAAATTACAAAATCGTTGAAACATCTACTAACGAAAATATCAAACAACCTTCAGCAGCAATTTATAAATTATTTATTACCTACAGAATTTTAAAGAGGTAATTTTATAAATTGTGCTTGATAATTGTACTCGCTAAATGTATCTTCCGTAGAAAAAATGCATGTTTTTCAATTTTCAACAAATAAGCTGTAGCCTTAGCAATAGAAAATAATTAACAAACTGTACATTGATAGATTGTTACATAAACAAGCATTTAGACCCTCATTGTTTTTATTCGAAAATAATTAACAGACTGCATATTGACAATGTATGTATTTTTTACAAATTCTATAAAATGTAGACTCAATGACTGAATTCTTTACCGTTTTCGGTTTGGGGTATTTTGAATCACGTGTGTACGCTATGTGTACATATAAATTAATAGCCATATAGATAAACACTTTAAGTGTTGAATTTTTAAAAGATATTGTGTAAATGTAAAGCAATGCAATGTTAGGGCTATTAAATTCGAACAATGCATACGGTGAGGGTCAGACTGATACTGGTTCTGCTTGCTCTACAACTAGGGAATGTAAGACAAAGTATTGGGGTGTTATTTAAAAAAAAATAAGTATTGCTTTCTGAAAAGCTTGCCTGACTCAACAAGTACATCTGAGGCATTATTAGTTATGTTAGCAGATAGGTAAAGTTAGGTACTAGTTACTGGCTACTAGTAATTGGCTACTAGAAGTAAGAAAACCTAGTTACTAGTACAATGTAACTGGCTACCAGATTAAATAAAAGTTGGCTACTAGTAACTGGTTACTAGTAACTGGCTACGAGAAGTAAGAAAACCTAGTTACTAGTACAATGTAACTGGCTACCAGATTAAATTAAAGTTGGCTACTAGTAACTGGTTACTAGTAACTGGCTACGAGAAGTAAGAAAAGCTAGTTACTAGAACCTGGCTACGAGATTAAATAAAAGTTGGCTACTAGTAACTGGCTACTAGTTACTGTCTAAGAGAAGTAAGAAAAGTTAGCTACTAGTAACTGGCTACGAGATGAAAGTAACTTGGCTTCTAGTTACTAGTTACTGTCCAAGTGAGAAACATACCTAGGATTTCTATTTGTGTTCTGTATATGTACATTGCACTATATTATCACTTACTCATATTCCTCTCATACTCTCATCGATAATTGGTGCAATTCGTTTAAATTATCTCTATTTTAGACAATATTGTCTAGTTGACTCAAGTAGCTGTACTTATAGATTGGAGATATCAAAAAAAGTGTTATCAATTATTACAATCTTTCATGTCATCCTCTTCATATTACAACAATATTCCTCAGAAATATCTCTTAATCATGTCAGCTACCAGTGCATTTCGTTTCACTATATCTATTTTAAAGACAATTTTTCATGCAACTCAAATAGCCGTACATAAAGATTAAATACATCTTCAAAGGTTGTTAATATCACCATTCCTACAAGACATCCACATAATTTCACGACACAATTACTCAGATATCTCTCTTTATGTAGTCAGCTACTAGTGCATTTTGTTACAAATATCTTTATTTTTTGGCGGTTTTGTCAATATATATCTCAAATAGCTGTATATATAGATTGAAGATATATGCCAGTTTTGCTAATATTAACATTCTGTCAACTCATCCACATAATAATACGAGACAATTACTCAGATAACTCTCTTTCAACTCTCTATCAACATTCTGTCAACTCATCCACATCATATTACGACACAATTACTCAAATATCTCTCTTTATGTAGTCAGCTACTAGACTAAGTGCATTTTGTTACAAATATCTTTATTTTTTGGCGGTTATGTCAATATATCTCATGATCAAGTAGCTGTTCATAAAAATTGAAGATATATGCCAGTCTTGCTAATATTAACATTCTGTCAACTCATCCTCATGATATTACGACACAATTACTCAATATCTCTCTTTATGTAGTCAGCCACTAGTGCATTTTGTGACAAACAACTTTTTTTTTTGGCAGTTTTGTCATACTATCTCAAGTAGCTGTACATATAAATTAAGATATATGCCAGACTTCCTTCATTCCTTCAAGTCATCCACATCATATTACGACACAATTACTCAGATATCTCTCTTAATGTAGTCAGCTACTAGTGCATTTTGTTACTAATATCTTTATTATTTGGCAGTTTTGTCAATATGTCTCTGTTTCAAGTAGCTGTACATAAATATTCAAGATATATGCCAGTCTTGCTAATATCAACATTCTGTCAACTCATTCACATCATATTACGACACAATTACTCAGATATTTCTCCTTATGTAGTCAGCAACTAGTGCATTTTGTTACAAATATCTTTATTATTTGGCAGTTTTGTCAATATGTCTCTGTTTCAAGTAGCTGTACATAAAAATTCAAGATATATGGCAGTTTGCTAATATTAACATTCTGTCAACTCATTCACATCATATCACGACACAATTACTCAGATATCTCTCCTTATGTAGTCAGCAACTAGTGCATTTTGTTACAAATATCTTTATTTTTTGGGAGTTTTCTCAATCTATCTCAAGTAGCTGTACAAATAAATCGAGAATATATGCCAGTTTTCCGAATATCAAAATTCGTTCATATCTTCCACATGATATTACGACACAATTACTCAGATATCTCTCTTTATGTAGTCAGCTTCTAATGCAATTTGTTACAAATATCTTTATTATTTGGCAGTTTTGTCAATATATCTCAAGTAGCTGTATATTTAAATTGAAGATGTATGCCAGTCTTCCTAATATCAAAATTTGTTCAAGTCTTCCACATAATATCACGACACAATTACTCTGATATCTCTCTTTATGTAGTCAGCTACTAGTGCATTTTGTTACAAATATCTTTATTTTTTGGCGGTTTTGTCAACATATCTCAAGTAGCTGTACATATAAATTCAGGATATATGTTAGTCTTTCTAATGTCAACATTTTTTCAAGTCATCCACATAATATTACGGCACAATTACTCAGATATCTCTCTTTATGTAGTCAGCTACAAGTGTATTTTGTTACGAATATCTTTATTTTTTGGCGGTTTTGTCAATATATCTCAGGTAGCTGTATACATAAATTGAAGATATCTACAAATGTGGTCAATTTGAACATTCTAAACGGTCACCTACATGATATTACGACACAATTACTTAGATATCTTTTCTCGTCAGCCACTAGTACATTTTGTTACAAATTAAATATGTTTATTTTTTAGGGTTTTTTTCAATATATCTTACGTAACTGTATATATTTAGATTAATGATATGTACTAGTCTTGCTTATTCGATGAGATGATATTACGGCACTTCAATCAGGTATCTCTCTTAATTATGTCAGCTACTAGTGCATTTCGTTGCCTCCATTTTTAACAGTTTAGTTCATATACCTCAAGTAGCTGTATTTAAAGATTGAAGATATCTACAAGTGTTGTTAATTACAACATTTTATGAGGTAATCCACATGATATTACGCTAGAATTCCTTAGATATATCTCTAACGAGGAGTCAGAAAATCCACCTCCTAGTAACTGGCTACAAGATGAGATAAGAATTGGCTACTAGTAACTGGCTGATAGTAACTGGCTTTAAATTAGATTTAAAGAGATATCCGAGTAACTGTGTTCTAATATCATGTAGATGACCTGATAGAATTTTGAAATTGACAACGTCAGCTATTTCAATCTATTTGTACAGCTACTTGAGATATATGGAAATTGTTTTAAAAAATTGAGGTATTTTTAACGAAATGCACAAGTAGCTGTCGAGATTTATAGAGATATCTGAGTAATTGTGTCATAATATCATGTAGGTGACCTTTTAGAATGTTCACATTAACCACACCTGTAGGTATCTTCAATCGATATATACAGTTCGCGGCTATAATAAGGCTGTCCGAAGCTAAATATATATATAAAAAAATGATACTATTTTAATTATCGAAAAATACTTTAACCGAGCGAGTTTCTTTAAACTTTTATTACATAAATTAACAGTGACATCCAACACTATATTTGATGTACTTTTGTGACGTCATATTTTTTTCTTAAGCACGTGATGGGTGTATTCTAACACGGTAAATAATCTATAAAAATCGCATCGGCGCAAGTAAATAATGCCATCAAATCGAAAATATTTTTATGAAAAATCCTTCGATAAGTAATGTTTTTTGCAGTTCTTGCTGGGGGTTCATATAAATATTTCGTTTATTTAAAATATTGTCAATACATTTCGCACCGCCATCGAAATTAGGCACATTTTTACCTTTTAGGCTCGATTTACACAAAATCGGGTCAATCGGTAGGTTTCCCCCAGCAAGATTCACATTGGTATTTATTTTTTTCTCCCGATTTCACGTAAAATATACTAAGATTGTTTTTATCTTTCACTTGCACCAAGCCGTTTTTATATGCATACACATATCACTATTCATTAGATTACACGTAGCAGGGGGAGTCTCAAAACCATTAGTTTATGAATAGATATTTACATATTTCAAAGCTTTAAAACTATTTTTTTTTTTATACTCCATATCGGTGATATTGAATTAAGTATCACTAGTAATTACAACAATATGGGTATAGTCCACTAATGCATTTTCCATTGGCGGTAATGTTAACGTTATGGTTCATAGCTCCGGCCCTAATTTTCGTTCAGCAACGAGGGACCTCTTGAATGAAAGCTCATCAAGTTGTCTCTTTCCTGTAAAAATTTCGTGGTTTGAAGTCAGATTCGTTTTCCGGCAAAATGCGTCTGTATTGAAAAACTCTGAAAATGAAAGTAAAAGTAGGGAATTTCTCAGTTTCGGAAAGGGTGTACATCAAACAATTTCATTTCTTTTCTTCAAATGATATTTCAATTTTGACACTTGTTTTTAAAAATTGCAAATCCTCTTTTCTGACGTGTCAATCATTCTGATTTAAAATGTCCCAATAAATGTATATACACTCTGCAAGTACAGGGACTATTTTGCTTAAAGGCACTACTTTGTTGTCCTACCGATTCTAAAAATAGTTAGAGGGATATACCCATGTCTATGAAAAGGAATGAAGCGGTTTTATTATGCACAATGAATATCACTTATTTCGCTACGATACATTCCCTAAGAACGATCGAAAGGAATGCAGATCATGACGTCAAAGTTAACTACATGTATGACGTCACATCTTATGAAGTACAGACAAGTGACTTTTTACGTATCGTTATGGAATTAATCGGGCAGCCTTAACATAGCCGCGTCACAGTACCCATCAGACTCATCCTAATACCAGAGAAAACCCCGACTAAACCCCGGATTGACCTTCGGGGTTAACTCGGGATTTACTCCGGGTTTACTTTTTGAAAATTTGGGACCTTTCGGGGTTTACTTTGGGTTTACTTGGAAATTGCTTTTAAGGTCAACTGTACGCACTGGAGTGTAAAGCAGACCCATATTAAATGCTAATATCCTACTGCCTGTAATTCCTGCCCCTTGTGTATTCCGAATACAGAGTTAGCGTCTGCTTTTAGGGGTATACTTCTTACCAGGTTTACTATCTGTGTCCGTTCTGGGTAAACTTTGGATTTACTCTGGGTCTACTCTAGTAAACCAGGAGTAAACCCAGAGTTAACCCAGAAAGTAAACCCGAGGTTTAGTTGGTGTTTACTCTCTGTTAGGTTGGGTCTGATCGGTACTGTACTTGGGATATTTTGACAAAACCCTCAAAATAAAGATATTTGTAACAAAATGCATTGGTAGCTGACGACATAAAGGGAAATATCTGAGTAAATGTGTCATAATACCATGTGTATGACCAGACAGAATATTGAAATAAGCAAGATTGGTACATATCGTCAATTTATATGTACAGCTTCTTGAGATATGTTGGCAGAAGGCTAAAAAATTAAGATACTTGTAAAAAAAAATCGTACTAGTAGCTGACGATATCTAAAGAGATATCTGATTAGTTGTGTCATAATATCATGTAGGTGACCCTAAAGAATGTTAAAATTACCCACACCTGTATGTATCTTCAATCTATATATACCGCTCCTTAAGGTATATGAACTAAACTGTTAAAAATGGAGGTATTTCTAACGAAATGCACAAGTAGCCGACGAGATGAAAAAATATATCTGATTAGTTTTGTCGAAATATCAAGTGTGTGACCTAATAAAATGGTAAAATAAGCAAGACTGGAACATATCATCAATTTTTATACACAGCTTATAGAGATCTGTTGACATAACCCTAAAAATAAAGATATTTGTAACAAAATGCACTTGTAGATGACGAGATATAAAGAGATATCTGAATAATTGTCTCATAATATCATGTAGGTGATCTTATATAACTTTCTAATTAACCACGATTGTAGATATCTTCAATATACAACTACCTGGGATATTTTGACAAAACCCTAAAAAAAGAAAGATACTTGTAACAAAATGTAACAGTACAGTCAGATATCTAACCATCTTGCATACAGTCAGTTCAAGCATATCTTTTACAACATACACCATAGCATAGCATAGCATTGAAATCTCATAGCATAGCATTGAAATCTCATAGCATAGCATTGGAATCTCATACCATAGCATACAATCTCATAGAATCGCTTTCGTCATATCATACCATAGCATACCATAGCATAGCATACAACATTATTTTAACTCGGTTTTAAATGTTTTTATTTGAAAAAATAAATGTTTACATGATAGATTTGAGGTAAACTTTGGCTTCCTATTATTTTACTTCGAAATGTGCGGAACTCTTCTGTGTATGGAGGCGTTTTTGTTCAAATCTCATAGCATACCATAGCATAGCATAGCATACCATATCATTAAGCCCTTCATTTCAATTTCTCATAGCATAGCATACAAATCTTATAGCATAGCATACAAATCGAATAGCATATCATTAAATTCGCATACCATAGCATAGCATCAAATTGTAAAAGATATGCATGAAATGACTGTAGCTGACGAGATTTAAAGAGACATCTGAATAATTTTGTCGTAATATCATGTAGGTGATCTTATACATGATCACATTAACACAACTTTTAGATATCTTCAATTTATTTATATAGCTTCTTGAAATATATGAACAAAACTGTTAAAAATAGAGGTATTTGTAACGAAATGCACAAGTAGCTGACGATATAAATAGAGATATCTGAGTAGTTTTGTCGTAATATCATGTGGGTGACCTAACAGAATGGTGAAATAAACAAGATGTTTACATATCATCAATTTTTATAAACAGCAACTCCAAGTTTGTTGAAAAAACCATCATGAAATAAAGTAACATGTTACCATTATATAGCCTCTGAAGATTTTGAAATGAAAGCGCTTAAGCTATCTTGAACGTTTTTCGTGTTTTCTTATTTTACTTGATATATATATATATATATATATATATATATATATATATATATATATATATATATATATATATATATATATATATATATATATATATATATATATATATATATATATATATATATCTATCTATCTATCTATCTATCTATCTGTCTATCTATCTATCGATAATAAAAAGTAACAGAAAACCGATTCAAAACTCTACCGGTTTCATTATAATCTTCAGGAGTTTTGAACAATCACAATAGATACATAAGTACATACATTTCAAATGATCATTGTGACGTCATATAACATCAAGTATATGGTGCGCTTATCAGAGTTCATTATGACGTCATAGTATAAGCGTTTTGTAATAGTACGGGAAAAACATATAATATATTCAAATATTCTATTATTGTACAAGAAAAACATAAAATATATTCAAACATTCATAATTATAATGCATTCAGTTTTGGTTTATATAATGAAATGAAATGTTTTTCTTTTGTTTCACGCTTTTTTTCGGTTGTTGTTTTATAATATAATATTGGTCAAACCGGGGATACCCTCAGACATCGAATGACCGTCCACCAACAACAAATTCGTGAAACAAAATACCAGTGCACGGCTGTTAGCGGACATCTCAGAAACTGTGCCAAGAACATTTTTCCGAACTTTACAGTGTGTCCTATCTATAAATTTTATAAAACAACAATCGAAAAAGAGCGTGAAACAAAAGAAAAACATTTCATTTCATTATTTATTACTTGTGTGGATTAACTTTACTCATTTTGGATGATATATATATATATATATATATATATATATATATATATATATATATATATATATATATATATATATATATATATATATATATATATATATATATATATATATAAAAGCTAAAAATGAACACAAAAATTAATAAATCAACTTGAAAATGATTTTTACTAGTATATTGAACCTATGTAAAAAAAACCAAAGAATTGTGAGCCACGTATCTTGCTTACAACTCTATGAGTGACTCTCTAATTTCATTTGATGATTACAAATCCATTTCTAAAGCATTGTTAATAATAAAAACAGAACTAGACACGATCTCGTTGCGAGCAACGAGGAGGTCTTCCGTCTGATTTTAGAAATTGAGATTTATATTCGATCTTGATTTTGCTATTTAACAGCAAAACATGATTTAAAACAGCAAAATAGGGTCTACATTTTAAGGGCCAGATACCATTTTCAGGTGTTAGAGCTTTGTTCAACAAGTGTTTAGAAATTCGTCACCGTTCTTGAGATATCTGTGAAAACGTTTAAGGGGTCGGTCCCTTATCTCCTTATTGGGGCCACTGAATCAAATTTTTAAGGTTGCATGTTGTTAAGTATATCATTTTGAGCATCTTTTCTTATACACTGCATTTCAAAATAGTTTTCCTTTTTGAGATATGTGATCAAAGTTATAGACTGTTAACCCATAAAACTCCCTAATTACGTAACACATTAGAAAATCATTGTATTGTTAGGCTACATAAATGTAAGATAAACTTATTTGCTTCTATTATCTATTACAAAATATTCCTCGGTAAACAGCTATAGGAAAAAGACTTTAGAGTCCTCTACGTCCCTACGTTTAGGGACCAGCCCCTTTTTCTTGGTATCAGATGAAAGGTCATTTCATTTAATAGACAATTTGCCCAACAATTGTTTAGAAATTTGTTACTATTCTTGGGATATCTGAGAACGAATATTTTAGGGGGCGGACCTTATCTCCTTTTTGGGGCCGCTGAACCAAAATTTTAAGGTTGCATGTTGTACATCATTTTGAGCATCTTTTCTTTATATTGCTTTTCAAAATATTTTTCCTTTTTGAGATAAAGGTGACCTTTGACCCCTAAATATCCCCAATTACGTAACACATGAGAAAATCGTTAAACTGCTGGGCTTCATAGCTGTAAGATAAACATATTTGCTTCTATAATTTATTACAAGATATCCCTCGGTAAAGAGCTATTGGTAAAAAAACTTTAGAGCCCTCTATGTTCCTGATTTGAGGGGCAGCCCCTTTATCTTGATATCAGCAGAAAAGTCTTGTAAAAATACCCTTTTTTGCATTACATGTTTCTACAAAATATTTTCCAGAAAAGAGATAAAGAAAGAAAAGCACAAAAATTCACGACGCTTTTTTATTCTCTTTTTTCGAGCCATAGCGAGCTTTGGCGCCAGTAGTGCTAAACATACAAAACAACAATCATGCAAAACTTTAATCTTTCCTTTAACAACCGTAGAAAGTTGAGCTCAATATATCTAATAGTTTAGGAGAACGACAGAAGACATAATACCCATATGAAAATTTGAAAAATCTCACTATCTCAAAAACGTATGTGACATCATCAATACAAAAAATTTCCAATCAGGTTAACACCAATATCTATCACATCCGAAGATTTGATTGAGATCGACCGAGCCGTTTCTGAGAAATCGGGTGCACGAAAATAGGAAGAAAACTAGACACGATCTCGTTGCGAGCAACGAGGAGGTCTTCCGTCCGATTTTTAGAAGGAAATATGACATCATCGACTTTGATTTTCAACAAAACAACATGATATAGAAAAAAGAGTGAAGAACTACGCGGGTATGATAAGGCAACTCTCAGCGATCAAAGTCCTCTGATCGATATGACGTCAAAATAAGCAGCATGATGTCATTTTTTACTCAGAAACATGTCGATTTTAACTTTATCTCTGGTTTAAATTATAAAAACTAGAGGCATAACATATCACTAGAAACTCTTCTAACTGAATATAGCTTCGATTTCTCTCTATTACGTATAATTATCATTGATGACGTCACAAGCATGTTTAATAGAGAAGATCATGTCGGGAGACAAATCATCGGAATGCAGTGTAAACAATGCCGAAATAAGACTTATTTAATACAAATTCCTAAGATTTAGATGAGTGTCAGTTAGGATATAATCAGGATAATACAGGCATGGATATTTTGTTTTATCAGCGAGTGTTTTAAGGTAAGCAGATCGACATTTATATGGCTTGACCATCCTTTCCTCTGTCAATGTGTACAAAGAAAGGCAAAATTGTAACACTACCCCGGATATTTTGAAAGATGACTTTGGTAAATATCAACGGTATATGACGTAAACTACTAGAAAAGTGCTGCTAGAACCCTGTGCTTCGTTGTTTTAAATGAAAAATACATAGTATTTTCAATGAAATTATAGAAGTTGAGAGGGTTTCCGATAAATACTTACAACATTTTTTTTTATGCGATTAACAGTAGGATTCTAGCAGTAATACCAATAAACATGAACTATTTGCCGATCGAATTATAGAAGCAAACATACAAATAAACTTCGGGGTAGTGTTACACTTTTTCATTTTTTGTTAAGGTAAAAAAGTGATCTATTTTTAACTGTCACGTGATACCACAGCTCGGCAGCTTCAAAGATCGAGTCGATTCCGAAGTAGAAAAATGATATCTTTAGGAACACATTCACTTGGTATTCCTATTCAGCAGTGTTTTTAGAAATGAACAGTTTTTAAATTGATTAAGTCATTAAACTCGGAGTTGCCTTAACCTACCCGCGTAATGCTTTTTTGTATCGCATTTTATAACTTCTCTTATATTGCTTTTTTAAATACTTGCATTTCTTCGAATTAAGATTGAAAAGATTAAACTTGTTTACCTCTGGCTCCTTAAAACTCTAATTTGGTAACGCAAGAGAAAATCATTATATTGTTAGGATATATAATCCTATTATACCTAAATCATCTTAAATAACCTTTCACAAAATAGCTCTTAGTAAACCGCTAGATATTAAAGACTTTAGAGCCCTTTAATCCCCTAATTTAAGGGGCCACCCCTTTTTTCTTGAAATCAAATGGAAGGTCATTTAATTCTGAACACATTTTGTCAACAAATGTTTAGAAATCCGTTACCGTTTTTGAGATATATGGGAAAGAAGGTTTTAGGGGCCGATTCCTTATCTCCATATAGGGGCCGTTTAACGAAATTTTGAAGGTTGCATATTGTTTAGAACATCATTTTTAACAACTTTTCTTCTGTACTGCATTTTCAAATATGTTTCCTGTCTGAGATATGGGTGATCAATTCTTGGACTTTTGGCTCCTAAAAACCCTTAATTACATAACACACGATGAAATCATTACATTGCTTGGATACATAACTGTGAGATAAACATATTTGCATCTTTAACCTTTCACAAAATATCTCTCAGTGAAGGGCTTCAGATAAAAGACTTAAGAGCCCTTTGGTTCCCTAATTTAAGGGGCCAGCCCCTTTTTTGATATCAAATGAAAGGACATTTAATTCTGAACACATTTTTTCAACAAATGTTTGGAAATTCGTTACTGTTCTGGAGATGTATGGGAAAGAAGGTTTTAGGGCCCAATCCCTTATTTCCTTATAGGGGCTGTTGAACGAAATTTTGAAGGTTGCATATTGTCAAAACATCATTTTGAACATCATTTCTTCTGTACTGCATTTCAAAATATTTTTCCTTTCTGAAATATGGGTGATCAGAATTTTGGATTGCTGGCCCCTAAAAACCCCTAATTACATAACACATGATAAAATCATTACATTGCTTGGATTCATAACTGTAAGATAAACATATTTGCTTTTATAACATTTTACAAAATACCCCTCAGTAAAGGGCCATAGATAAAAAACTTTAGAGCCCTTTGGTTCCCTAATTTAAGGGGCAAGCCCCTTTTTCTTGATATCAAATAAAAGGTCACTTAATTCTAAACACATTTTGTTCAACAAGTGTATAGGAATTTGTTACCTTTCTGGAGATATATGAGAAAGAAGGTTTATGGGGCCGATCCCTTATCTCCTAATAGAGGGCCGTTTAACAAAATTTTGAAGGTTGAATATTGTTAAGAACATAATTTTAAACAACTTTTTTCTATACTGCATTTCAAAATAATTTTCCTTTCAGAGATATGGGTAATCCAAATTTTGGACGTTTGGCCCCTAAAAACCCCTAATTACATAACACATGATAAAATCATTACATTGCTAGGATACATAACTGTGAGATAAACATATTTGCTTTTATAACATTTTACAAAATATCCGTCAGTAAAGGGCTATAGATAAAAGACTTAAGAGCCCTTTGGTTCCCTAATTTAAGGGGCCAGCCCCTATTTTTTTTTATATCAAATAAAAGGTCACTTAATTCTAAACACATTTTGTTCAACAAGTGTTTAGATATTTGTTACCGTTCTAGAGATATATGAGAAAGAATGTTTTAGGGGCCGATCCCTTATCTCCTTATAGGGGCCGTTTAACGAAATTTTGAAGGTTGCATATTGTTAAGAACATAATTTTGAACAACTTTTCTTCTGTACTGCATTACAAAATATTTTCCCTTTCTGAGATATGGGTGACTTTGGACTTTCGGCCCCTAAAAACCCTTAATTACATAACACATGGAAAAATCATTACATTGCTAGGATACATATCTGTGAGATGAACATATTTGCTTATATAACATTTTACAAAATATCCCTCGGTAAAGGGCTATAGATAAAAGACTTCAGAGCCCTTTGGTTCCCAAATTTAAGGGGTCAGCCCCTTTCTCTTGATTTTAAAAGAAAGGTCTTGTAAATAGAAACTATTTTTACATTACATGTCTTGACAAAATATTTTTCAGAAAAGAGATAATTAAAGAAAACCACAAAAAATTACGACGTTTTTTTCATCTCAATTTTCGGGTCCAGGCGAGCTTCGGCGCCTTTAAAGCTAGATCAAAATGAAAATAAAATAACAAATCTACAATCTTTCTTCTTCTTTTCCTCAAAATTTGAACTCAATATCTTTTATAGTTTAGGAGAAATTAGAGGGACAAGCCACCCCTCTGAAAATCGCTTAAACGTCAGTTTCTCAAAAACGGAAGTGACGTCATCAAAAAAATTCAAAAACCTATAAGGTTCAGATCACTGTCTATCAGATCTGAAAGATTCATAAAAATCGGTCGGGCCATTTCTGAGAAATCGCGTGGACAAAATTTGTAAGAAAAAAAAAAGAAAAATGATAATAATAGGGAAAAAGAAACCGAACGAAAACAATTAAAAATAAAAATAGAAAGGGAAGACCTTAAAAATAAAATTTGACCAAAATCGTGACTATGCCACTTTAAAGCAAAAACAAAATTTGAATGACGGTGACAAACATTAGAAACTGCGTAGTTTATTTGTGTTCATCGGAAATTTAAAATATCTTCCTGGAACGAAACTTTCACCAGTGTATCTAAAAAATGAATACAACAGCTTGTATCGAGCTATGTATACATGTTTCCAACATAAACAAATTCTTCTCTTTCCCTTTTGTGAAATTTTTAAACGCCTCATTACATTGCTGTATTAATATTAGCGTTTAATAGCGAGCGCAGCTCCCCGGCGCGCAGCGCCGGCGCGAAGCGAGCTCTACCGGCAAGGCGTGTGTGAATAGAAAAATCGGACTATTTGCACATTCATTCAACGGATTTTTTTGGCGTCAGTAAATCGGACCAGTAATGCCTTGTTTTAATCGTCCCAGTAGTTCCCTGTAATTATGGTTTCCCATTTCACACTCTCACGAGAACAAGATATAAGACTATGTACACCCCTGCGAATGTTATTGTCATTTAAATTTTAGACTACGTAGTTTTATTTGACCCTTTCAGTTTCGCAGTAAAAATCGTGCCTCGTGTTTATAGTCTATTTTAGAGAATATAGGTACTTGTAGTCAAATATGAATTCTAGAGGTTTATTGATTTTAAACTTTATATTCATTAATTGGTGTGTTTAATGTGTTTTAGAAATAAATGTGACAATACAAAAAATAGTTATTTTTCTGCTGTTGCGACAATTAACATGCGTAGTAGAAATCCCCCTAATAATTAATTCTCGATCCGCGCCTGACCTAGTAATAACATCAGTAGTGAAACAGGCTGTACTATATTTAATGCAGAATGTTCCTTGAAAATGGCTCGATAAACTAAGTTTTAATGCTAACATTCACCCATTATTTTTATTTTTTTAAAACATGGTTTTTCACACCACAAGCATCAAACATGGCTATGATTTTATTAAGCAATCCAATGTTTATATTATCAACCACTATACACGTGGTTGATCAAGAACGATAACTCTGTTCTGAATATCATCGTTTTATTTTAAAAAACCGCTAGATGGTGAAAAAAGACATGCATCTTAAAAGATGTTTATGTTTTAACATAAATCGAAGTAGAATATGATATGAAAATCGACCAGTACTTACATATTTTGAGAATATTATCCGAACACACATACTTCCGCTCAAAATTTCACAGGAACTAAACAAATCTCGGTAAAGTCTCGTGAACTTTCATTCGAGCACCTCTGGATTTATTACATACTTAGCAACGATAAAGAAAACATTCCGAACACATTCGCAGGGGTGATGTACATGCATTGTAAATATACTGCTGACACAACGCAAATTCCATTACATAAGATTAACGGAGTTATTGTCCTTTCGAGTGACGTCACAATGGATTTCTTACACATATTGATCCGACAGAATTTTTCGGCGTCAGTAAATTTCGACCCACAATGCAATTCCTCAATGTCGGTCGATCTCAATACACTGGATACCATCTCGCGAGAATTTGAGAAACGGATAAATTATGTAATTTCAAAAACATCATGCTTTAAGTAAACAAAATAGTATATTTCGCGTAGTTTTTTTCCAGGGTGTTTTCAAAGAGACAGACGACACTTGACCGACGTGAACTTTGACGTCACAATAAGGGGAAATTACTCTAAGTAGTTATTGTAAATCAATACCAAAATCTTCTCAAAATCTTGCAGAGCTAACGAATGGGGACATTTCTTCAAAGATAGGAAACAGCTGTAACTTGCTCTCATTTGGATGAATGTTCACATTTATTTTTTTCACTATATTTACGGTAATTTCCAGGAATGTTTTTTTTTTTTAAGGGTCGTGGCAACATCATTCAAAAAATCTTCGCAAGCAAAAAGAAAAAGAAATTCTCAAAATCAGGAAAATTCTAATCCGGGTGAAAAATTGGGAATGCGTAGAATGCCTTTAGCTCTTTAGCTGCTCAATAGTGTCTTTATTTTCACTTCCATTTATTACATGCTCCCGGGGGATCCATTTTCCTTATATAATCAGCAATTTTTTTTTTAAACGTAATTTTGATTTTTTTTTAAACGGGGAGGGGGGGGGGGCTCTGTGATAAGTCAATTTTTTATATGTAAGTTTAAGAAAAATGTCTGCTGCAAGAAAAGAGGAAATAAATTGTAATGCACATTATGTTAAAATCTTTATTATTCAACAACATTTTATCTGAGATAAATTCTATATATAAATAGATAACAAACTCTTATGAATTATGAATAATGAAAATTTTCTGGAAAAAAAGGCATGTTTATTTTATTCTGCATTCAAATTCATTTATTTTCTTTACTTCCCTACTTTTATTTTTATTGTTTTATCATAATTCATTATTTTATCACATGCTGCGCTCGCCCCAACGGTCGCACCGTAATACATATTATTTTTAGTAATTACGGTAGGTGTCTTAACCAATTATAAGAGGAAGATACACTTTTGCGTTCATATTATTTATTTATTGTTTTATAGTTGTAAGGTTGCAGGGGAAAGAACCTCAAGCCATCAGAATACGCCGTCCATAACCACCAGAATACTCCCTCCATGCAGGAAAAAAAGAGCATAAACAAGCAGAAACGGGATCTCAACCCTGAGAAAACATTAAAAGATAATTGGCCTTACAATCATCAGCATAAAATTGAGTAAAATAAATCAGTTTGGTTTTGTCATAATGATTTGTTTTTGAACACTCCAGGAATATATATTTCATTTCCCGCGCTCTTATCAACACCCAGCATGTTGCCTGTAAAAGTATGAAGATGACATATCTCGGACTTCATGCGGTCATTTTAGCATTTTGTATTCAAAGGTTTACATTAGAAAATTTAAAAAAAAAATATGGTAATCATTTTATCAAGTTTATTGGCGAGGACAGTTAAATATGTGATCGTTCGAGTTGTGATTTTTTTTATTTTCTGCATGAATGAAAGTCAGAATGAGAGAGTTTGTATAGTATTGAATATTTACATGTACTTTGCAATGCTTGTCAGTTATTGTATGTTACATGGACTTAGATGTTCATTTATTTATACGTTTACATGTACTTTTTTCCTATATAAGGATATATTACATATGTAAAAATAATCATTGTATATACAGTAATGTCAAATATATCTCCTGAAAGTCAGTGAAAAATACCCGTTGGAGGTTTAATATTTTCATTCATCAAATGTTCTTATAGATATCATAGACTCGCATGTATGTTTACGAATTAATATTAACAATACTATTGGAATAACTTTTACCCAAAGCATATGTTGACTCTTTTGAGAGACAATCATAATCGCGCTAAACGATGTTCACTACTAATCTGATAATGGCAGAATTTGAAAGAGAACACGTACGAATTGAGATATACGTGGCATTTCTTGATATTAACAAATGCCGACCTCTTCATCATCGCTGCTTCATTTATAGAAAGTATAAATATGACCAGTTGATTTTACGTTTAACATGACCATCGTTTATCCTTTCCTATTGTGTATCAATCCTATCGTATCGAGCGTAAATCCTAATATTCAATTGTTTATCTTGTAAATATAACGTTGCTGGTACTGTAGTACTATTAAAAGCAGCAACAATATTGCCACTAATTCTTGTTGTTTGGGGGGCGGGGGGGGGGGGGTTCTAACTTAGAATACCATGAATTTCTCCTCAACAATTCACCTTTCTGTTCCCCAAAAAATGGATTCATTACAATTTTTCCAAATTCATGGAGCTATCAAATATTAGCTAGATATTAAATTAATGTGAAATCCTTTATTCGAATTTATTATGTCTTTATGAAAAAAAGACATAATAGATTCCA